>CM029941.1:30217431-30904931 GCA_017639245.1 Myiopsitta monachus
GGAGGAGACCCATAAAGCCTCCACTTTTCTGTGAAGTGGATGAAGGCAGTCATGGGCTGAAAGAATGTGATGATTCAACTTACTGTACTTCATTAAACATTTCTCTATTGTAGGAATTTTATTCATTTGAAATGATCAATTTTTCTTAAATACATCATTAAAAAAGGACTGTATGCTATAGGCCTTTTTTTGTTATCCGAAAGTTCTGTTCAGTAGCTTTCCACATTTTCCTTCCCACATTCATGTTATTTTAGTTATTCTAATTGACACCTACATGTCCTCTCACTGATTATGAAAGACTTAATAGACACTGCCCACTTGAATGAACAGTACCACAGACCTCATCATTAGTCAGAGCAGCGTATAAGGACACAATTCAGAAGAATATACTTAACATCTCCTATCAGTAATGCTTTCATTTCTAGAATGAAAAGACATTTCCTCATAATAACCTGTATGTTTCACAGGTGGTAAAGTCACTAGGTGCCTGTGAGGGTATCTTGAGGTTTCCAACCAGCTCTGACATGTGACTAGGTTTAAATTCTGGTGTAAACAAATAGATCATTAATAATTATGGTGTTGATTCCACTGCAGCAAGGGTTTTACATCCAGTCTCTTTTTCACAGCTTTTGCTTTTCCACATCTTTCTCAAGAGCCTGTGACTCATTTCTAGAGTACTGCTATTGAATGAGCTGTTTCTCTTTTAAGTTTCAATCTGATTTTATTTCCTAGCTTCTCTAGAGCTTTTAATTTCATCAAGTCAGCTTTATGGAGTCCTTCATAAGTGCAACAACCTTTTACAACATCTGGAACAGATCACTGATACCGCAAAATAATTATTCCTGTAATGGGATCCAGCATACATGTCCAGCTACATGGTAGATATGATTGTTCCCTGTTGCTCACTGGCTACAACATTTGTCTCTTTTTCCCTTTGGAAAATGAGTGTCAATTTCCATGAAGAGTTGAGAGGTGCCATTTTGGGTGAATGGTGTTGTTTGTCTGGTGCTGCTTGTCAGAATGCAATATGCTCAATCTGTAAGGAATTCAGGACAGAATACATGGAGGGGTAAGGGCTTGGAGGAATAAAATGGGAAGGTGAGATGTAACACTGAGAATGAATAGAGACTGTAAGCAGTAGAGCTAGTGGCATACTTTCTTATGCTGCACGTGGAGCAGTCAGCTCATAATGCAAAAAGTCATGAATGATGTATCAGGAGAAGTGCGCAAAAAAGTACTTTGTAATTATTTTAGACTTCTCCATTTGCATTCATATAGACTTCTTAAAGCATTGCTATATCTTCATTGTTAGCAAACCATTGTTGTTTGTCTTCATTCCAGGTCTACAATGTAACTAATTATTTGTTTTCTTTAAGAGCTGCCGGAGACTACCTTAATTGAAGAGAAAGTTCAAGAGACAGAGATATGGGCCAGGCCTCTCGTGTATCTTTGGCAGACAGGGGTACCCAATTTCAATGCGGAAAAACGATACAATGCAGCTTGTGCAAAAAAGGAACCACACTGTGCCATTTGCGCTCTTTTCATGCCATACTATAGGGTAAGCAAGATCCTAACAGCTCCATCTCCAGGTGAAGTGTGAAATAGCTTCCCAGTTACCTAATATGCAGTAAATTAGAAATAAAATAAGCTTATGCATCTGATTTTCATGAGATAACTATTGTTAAAATTAGAACTGAGACACTGTTCACCCTCATTTATCCTTGGTTGCAGACAGTGTATGCCTTGTACTGGGTAGGGTTGGTATTAGTGTATCTGTGCTTGCCCTTGAAGTTAACACTTTTTGAGGTGTTGAATCCACATAGATTGATAGCTTGTAGCTATTTCCTTATATGTCCATCTTCAAACGTTTTTTTGTTGGAGCCTTTTCTATTTCTCCTTCTTGCAGTGCTGAAGAAATAAGTGTTTTCACAGTACTTAGGCCTTCTCAGGAATAATGTTCCCACAGAAAAGTCTAATGCAGAGCACTGTTTGATACTGGCTTGTGGAATTCCCTTGTGAAATGTCAGCTAAAAATGCTGCCATAGTACTATGGTACTAGTTCTGAAGCTGTTAAATTGGAATCCCGTATCATGGGGACTAGGAAGAAAGCTTTTATTTGCAGTTGACCTTGTTAAAGGGCTCAAAAGGAGACAGAGGTACAGTATTGTTGAAGACTGCTTTAATAGCACTAGTTTGTAGGCTGAGTGCTATTTCTAGATTTCAGAGTTATTTGAACAATCAAGGAACTATAGAATGACTGATAAATACCTAGAAGCAGTTAATATTCTTATAAAGCTGTTACATTCTTATTGGAAAAGCTAGGAGGGGAGAAGTCCTTTTGTCATTGTCAAAAGGAAAAGTAAGTAAGACTTTCCTTTCTTTTACTTAATTATAAATTTTGTTTATTTTCTAGCCAGACAATCATGATGAAGAAAGTCCTGCTTTCAGGGAAGCAAACTCAGCAGAAACACTGATGGCTGAAAATGAGAAGACCAAACCTCTTATTCCAGAGATGTGTTTTATTTATAGTGAAGAAAACACTGAAAACTATCCATCAAATGCCTTTATTGAAGAAGATGGAACAAGTCTTCTGATTTGCTGTGCAAAGTGTTGTGTGCGGGTTCATGCAAGTAAATACACTAATTGTTCAGTTGACAGAAATGTAATTTCAAATTTTGTGTTATTGATAAATAATAGTTAACTAGGTTTCTAATATGCCTATAAAAATACTTGAAGAACATTTCCACATGTAATGCTTCAATCACTGGCCAAATATTTTAAAAACTGTGTTAACTTTTCTGTAGACTTCTGTTCTTGTTTCAATTCTGAGCAGTTAAATTCCTCTCCTGCTTCTCATATTTGAAACCACTGTGCTGTGTGATATTAGTATGTCCTTATTAAGTAGTCAGGGTGAAATCGTGCTGGGTTTGAAGTTTTGTGAATATTGCTGTTGACTTCAGGTACGTAGTAATATCCTTCACCTTGCGTTCTTTTTTATTTCAAGAGTGACTGATGAATGCATGGATTTTCTGCATTATCTTCTACAGACAGTAGGGCCTGAATAGTTATCTCAGAGAAGTCCCTGTGAAATTCTTACATGGAAGTGAAGTATAATTGCATAGAATAAGTGTTAGTACATTAACTCAAATCATACATTTTTGTCACAGGGAGAATTGAAGATCTGTTATCAAACTGACAGAAAATAAGAAAGTCTCTAGGGTTTGTTCTTTTGGGTGCTTGGTTTTTGGTTTTGTGGGTTTTTATTTTGTTTTGATTTGGTGTTTTGTTTTTTGTTTGTATCTTTTTTTTTAGTTTTGGGAAGATTGTCCGTGTGTCTAAGTATATATTTCATAGACTATGGAATTAGCAGTAAGTGTAGACTGCAAAGGTCTCCATGGTCACAGGACATGTATTTTACTAGTATTTATACATAGTTGAATTTTATGACATCATAGATAGGCAGAATATATTACTCAATCCAGCTCTCTCATTGTAGGTTGTTATGGTGTTCCCTCTCATGAAATCCATAATGAATGGTTATGTTCTCGGTGCAGAAAAGAAGCCTGGACAGCCGTAAGTTTCACATATTGCTTAGTTATCTAGTGCATTAGAGATATAAGAGATTTAAGGTGCATGCGGCATGTAGCCTATGTAGTTTTTCTGATCACACACTTGCTAGGGAAAAATTATTTGTAAAATATTATTAGATTTTGATGTAGAATATAATAGCATTTTGACAGACAAACTTAGAGTAGGTTTTTATGATCTGGAAAAGGATTGGCTAACAGAATATAGTTGTGTGTAAAATATTTTTCAGGTAAACAACTGGAAATTTAAATACACTTAAGACAGAGAAAAAATAAGATTTCCTCTAAATATTTTAGACTTCTGGTAAGTACATTTAGGCAGCTGGAGAATAGAGAAAGGGAAAGAGAATAATAAATCAGTTAAGAATGAAATTGTCCTTTTACAGCATTTAAGATTTACTGTACTGCATAAGCAGTAAAAGGTTTCACTTGTGAAGCTCCTAAATGCCTATGATTTTATTTTAAAAAAAAGGGAAAAGTAGTTTTAAACTGAAAGGATTAAATGGACACACACAGAGTCCTTAAACATATACTAATTTAAAAGAAAAAAAATAAAACAGTTTAAAATTTTACATTTTACCAATCTCTGATTTGCCCCTAAGTCATCTAATATTTGTTTTCCCTAAAACAGGAAATGTGATAATCAGTTTTGATGGCAACATAGTTTTTCTTCATTCAGTTTTTGAATTAAAAGCGGTTATTTCAGTTGCCCTCAAAATTTAAATCATTAAATGGCATCATAAAAATTTTAGGTATGTTGGAAAAGAGAATTCAAACTACTGGAAAATACAATTTTGCTTTGTCAAACATCACTTCTTGCAATTATGAATGTCGCCTGTAGGAAATTTGCAATTGTAGCATTAGCAACTGGAAGTAGCAATAAATGTAAACACTTTTATTTTCTTTTTGTGCGCTGTCAGCATTTTAAGGTTCCTTTGTGAATGCCTTGAGTTACAGAAACAAAAGAGGAACTGGTACTTTTAATCCACATATTACCTTAACTGCAGAGGTGGGAGGGGGGAAGAAGGCAAAAGTGACTTAGAACTGCTCATTACAAAAATATGGTCCATCTGTAATACTTAGCTCTGTGTTCTCTCAGTGAATAGCTATTAAAATATTTATTGAATCAATATCTCTTTCTGCAGTGTATTTTCATTTTAGTAGGAAAGGCATTCTTCCTAGGTAAAATCCAATTTTCATCTTTCATTGGTAACTAGGAAACCTTCCTCATCAGACAGTCGTGAGTTTCAGGATCTCCTGAACAACTTTTGTAACTACTGCTCTAGAGTCAGGGGAAGGTAAAGCCAAAATGCATAAGTCTGTTCTAGCAAATGACAGATTGCTATTAACTCAAAATCAGTTACGCAGACAGGGTTAGAAAGCCCCTGATGTGTTTATTTCTTTTCAGAGGACGTATAGCTATGACGCAAGTGTAGGAATTCAAAGGAGAACCTTCGTGAAATACCATGTATGACAGCAGTAGGACTGATTCAGATGTTTTTGTTAAAAACACTGAAAAATTTTTAGAACATTTTAAAAAGGTTTTTAGAACATGTAGAACCTTGGAATCTGATAATAATTGCAATATAACAGTAATACATTTGACGGTAAATTTGTACAGAGTCTTTGGTTTTTGACTATTGTTTTTAAAATCAAAAGTCACTGAGAAATATTGAAATTCTTAAAAGCCTTATAATTTGTAACTGCTGTGTTGTAGAAATGATTCTAAAATTGTTCTGAGGCTTTAAGGTCATTTTACAAATATTCTTGAAGAAGATATCTGGATAGAGTTGCAGTAGGTGAAAGAGAACAGAAATAGTGAGATAATGACTTGACGCTTATATGTTCCCTGTGGGGCAATAAAGGTAAAACTGGGTTAAAATAAAAGGTTAAACTGGATAACATGATAAAAGAAGGTAAATGCTGGGGAGAAAATTAAGGCTTGACTTGGCCAGGATTTTTCTTTGTCAAAATTTTAGGGGAGAAATTCACACCCAAGGAGAGCATTATTTTGTGAAAAATCATGCACATTTTTATGAATAGCTTTAGTTTTATTCTGTTATGATGCATGTGAGTTTCTGAAAATAAGGAAGATTGCGTTTTAGGGAAAATACTTTTTGGCCAAATTATTTGAGGAGATGAGATGAAGTAGTAGAAGAGATATTAAAACCATACAGAAAATAAGCTTTGGCTATCATATATTTAACCAAATTGCTGTGATTTCGTATGTGTATTGATGACTATACAGCTAAATCATTAATTCTGACTACTTCATTTTTTCTATAGCTTTGATCTGGTGATGTGAGTGAAATGAACTTACGCCCCAGAGAGCTCTTTGTTCAGATATGTTTGTAGTAAAAAATTCACAGTCTTAATGTCATGAGTTGTTGTTTTTTTGGGAAGTTGTAATGAAATTTTGAAGATTGAATAGATCTCACTAGTATTAAATTTACTTAAAACTTGTCATTCACAGTCCGCTATCTTGTGTTCTTTATTATTACATGTTGTTCACACATCAATGTGCACTGTTCATTGTCAGCTGAAAGATGTAGGCGCAATAGATAGTAGGCACCTGCTACCCAAGTTAAATAGCAAAAATCAAAAGGTTTCAAGGATCTGAATAACACTGTTATTTACACATACTTGAATCATACCCAGTTCACTTTTTTAATCGTAGGATCTTTCAGAACTCTTGAGATGCTGAAGCAATCTCAGAACTATAAGTGATTATCTCTGAGAGTTGGAGAGCTTAGATGAGGTGTCAGCAGCCTGGAAAATTTAATGTTGCTTTTAAAAAGAGGTGGGAAATGAGTAACACAAGAAATTATGTGGCAGTCAATTTACCTTGTATTCTGAGAGAACAAAACAAATTACATACTTCTAAATACTTAGCCATAATGGAGTACAAAGAGGTATGTATTTAAGAATAAACCAACTAATTTTTGGCTATGACTGGTCACAGCAAAAGGAGTAAACAATAAGGAAAAGATTTCATGCACTGTAACTTTCAGATACTTTAGATAGATAGTGTTTTAAATTCTGATATTAAGGTGACAGAAGACATAGGAGGTAAATCAATAGTTGCCAAACCTATAGGAATATGGATTTGCTTTCAACCCTCAGTATCTTGGCCCACCAGCCGTTGCTCTCATCAGACTCTTAAAATCACTAAGAATGATAAAGTTATGTGCATCATTTGCTGGTTACTGTCATGGGTTCAGCAGTAGCAGTCATTTTTCTCCTTCTTGGTAGCTGGTGCAGCACTGTGTTTTTGATTTTGGGCCTGGGAGCAGCGCTGATAACACCAGTGTTTTCAGTTACTGCTTGGCAATGTTTTGGTTTGACCAAGGACTTTCTGAGCCTCATGCTCTGCCAGGGAGGAGGGGGAGCCAGGAGGAGACAGAGACAGGACACCTGACCCAGACTGACCAAAGAGGTTATTCCATACCACAGCACGTCATGTCCAGGATGTGAAGACGGAGAGCAGAGACCTGGAGGGGTGTGGGTGTAGTGATGGACTGGGGGTGCACGGCATGATCAGGTTTTTCCTAGTGGGGGGTTCGCTGCTGGGGGGTGCACTGGCTGGGTCAGGCTTAGTGAGCAGTTGTATTCTTTTTCCTTGTATTTCTCTTGTATTATTATTGGTAGTAGCAGTAGTGATTTATGTTATACCTTAGCTACTAAACTGTTCTTATCTCAACCTGTGCGAGTTGAATTCTTTTGTTTCTCCCTCCCCATCCCCCCAGGACTGGGGGAAGGTAGAGGGGAGTGAGTGAGTGAGTAAAACTGCGTGGGTGGGGGGCTTAAATCACGACATTTACTTTTCATGTCCTTATGGGACATATCTCGACCGTTCTGCTTCATGTCATTTGAGATGATTGCCTAGGAGATGTGGGAGTATACTTCACTGGAGCTACCAAGGTGTTAAACTTACAGAATATGTCAAAGGATTTTTTGTAACTGTCAGGTGTGTTTCAGGTATTATTCAAAAATACTATATTCCTCAGTTATTTCAATATTTCAGTGAAGTGAAAGGATTAATAAGAGGTATTCCTGATGCATTTTCTGTAAGTCCCAAGGACCTTGGGCATTTTGTAGGCTGAGTTTTACTAATTTGGGTTAGGATTACTATTTTGGTTTGGATCCAATTACTGTTTTGGCTTATGCCGTACTATTTTGTAACATAATAATATTATCACTATATTGAAGAAATGCTCTAAAATAAATCATATGGAATTCAACAGAGGTAGGTAAAATACTTAAGAGAGGAGTTATCATGTATGCACATATAAGATGGGAGTCCATACCTATGCAGTAGCTCCTGCTGCTAACTGCAGTTGTGACCAATCTGATCACAGACTGAAGTCTTCAGCTCTATAGAACCTGAAACATCACAGTAGGGGGCTTAAGCCTTATATTGGAGTTAGTGCCTGAAAAACACACGGAACAGTCTTTCTTCTCTTTTCAACTTTAATAAGAGCTAAGCTGAAGAAATATGTCTAAGAGTGAATGTGTTTTATGCTAGCATGTGGTTCGAAAAAACATGAACCTGAATGGGATGGAAGAAGACAAGAGGCGCAACTGAAAAAAAAAACAAAACAAAACCAAACCCTAAACCGAATATTCTTTTAGTCATTTCTTATACACCGCAATCATTCCATGTGGGAATGTTGTAAAGAATTAACCTTCTTAGTATAGTCAGAGGAAGAGAAAGGAAGTAGCATTCTCTTGTGTAAGTTATATGTGTATGACAAAGACGAATACAATCTGTTGCAGTTCTGTTATTTTAGGGAGAAGATGACTTGTAGCAGCTGTAAACCGCATCAGCAGATATTTGTGTTAGTACCAGAAAATTAGGTGAATTTTTATTTCTTAAAATAGTGAACTACTGGAATAGGATATACAGAGATTTTTGTAAAATCTACACCATGATTTTTAAAACTGTCTTAGACAAACCTTTGTCAGAAATAGTTGAAGAAGACTTGGTTATGTCTTGAGCCTGAAGGATAAAATAGATTGAGATTTCTTTTTCCTGAGGTTCTCTTTTGCCTGTTTGAACAGTATTATTAATTGCAAAACAATGTGACTGTAGTTCTCTTCTGAAAAAAATATTATCAGTTTGATATACATGTTGGATGTATTAATGTATTTTTGCATGAATGAAACCTTATTGCCAACAAAGTTGCAGTATCAGTATTGCTGATACTTATTTGGGTCCTATTTGTCATTTAGGATCATGTTTCTGTCTCTTCAGAGTTTGGACAATAACCATAGATTATTCTAGTGGCTTTCACTTCAAAATAGCACAGTAAGATTATACTTAAATAAATATACTTGAATAAAAATACTTAAACAAATGTGTTTCTCTTTTAACCAGTCTTCTGTGCATATATAAAAAGACAACTTAATTGAATATACTGCTGCCCAAAGTACTACTTTCCATTTTAAAAATCTGCAATTTGTTAGTTATGTCACCCTGCAGCTGAAAGTTTTGTGCTACCTTTGAATTATTATATGTATATATTTATTTTATGAATATTTTTAAAATTTTTATAGATTTTTCTATATCTGTTTTTATACATATGATATTTTAATTTATTTTAAGTTGCTGTGTAGTGCTATAAGTCTCTCTGGAGAGGGAGATGTAATTAAAGAAAATTACTTATTTGCATGACCTTTTTTTTCGCTGTAGGGAATATAAAGTGAATGTTTTTTTACATTCCAATTAACAAGGTTCAGACTTGTTTCTCTATGAAACATATGAAACAAAATCATATTAATCTAAATTCTGTTTCAGGATGAGCATTCCTAAAAACAATAGCTGTTGCAGACCTACAGTTACTAAGTTGTGAAACTAAGGTTTGACTCACTATGGAAATCGTATGTCCACATGCCTTCAAAAATTCTTACATTAGAAAAGTGCACAAAATGAGAAGATACAATTATAAGAAAATACTGTTCCCTGAGCCCCCAACTTCCTGAATGTCTGAAAGTGTTTTCCTTCCTCTTCACATTGATTCCTAGAAGGAGGAGATACAGCTGAGGAGGACCTGTCTGAGGTCTTAAATCCTGAAGGAAAGGTTGATTGAAAATCAAGGAGAAAGAAAAGTTTGTGGCAGTGGATAACAGGAGAGAAGTTATGAAACATTGATACAAACCTTGGTTCAAAGTTCATAATCCATTTCTTAGGAGGGAAAGTTCCTTCTTATTCCTCTGCTTAAGCACTTAAATGTTGTTTTTAGTTCTGGTAAATGGTACTTCTTAAACTCCTGGCAGTGTGCTAACTTTAGATAAAATTTGGTCCCTAAGAGGTTTTTGTGTATAAGTATGATTTTGCAAAGGAAGAAGTACGAGACCACTATAGCAATGAGAACTATATTAATAGCTAAATGAAATTCTATTATGCATGAATCCCAACTATGAACATCATTAAAATATGGAAATAGAAAAATGCCTAAGTGGACTTAGATTTACAAAGCCAGACTTTTTTTCGATGGAAATTCCTTTTTATGTTGTCAGAGGAAACTGCTTTTGAGATTCAGAAGCATACTGTTTTCTTGCAGTTCCAGTGTCTCTAAACAGCGTGCTTTATAATATTTTCTGTCAAATTTTCACCTTCCAGGATGCACTTGGATCCATGATAGCATAACAGGCTGTAGGTCCTGTTTGATAAAATTATTGACAAAAGAGAAGAGTGATACTGCATTTGTCTAAGCTAATAGAAAAAAAAATAAATACATAAATCACCCTTCCCAAGCAATTAAAAAATAATATAAAATAAGTCATTTGCATGGCTTCTGAAAGTGTAACTGTATTGATACAAAGTGCCTTGATTGAGAGTAAATGCCTCATTAATCTTAAATGCTTCAGCCAAAGAAAGCTAGTGAAGTCAGGAAGAATAATGATCAGCATTATAGAGAATGCAGCGTACTGTACAATGTGCAAGGATGTGGTCACCTAGTAGCTATTGTACATAAATTTAAGTACCTTTATTATTTAGAGGACAAAAGAATTTGGGACAGGGAAAGAGAAAGAAGAGCAAGTAAGGAAACATTCAGTGTGTTGCGTCATAGTAACTAGCTGTTAGAAAGGCTACTATGGAAGCTATATCACTTTTTACGTGTTAGTCTCACTCTGTTCGGCATAGCACTACAGAAATAGTTCAGCACCTAATCTGGTCAGTTGGCACTGATTTTGAGAACAGATGTGATGTTGAATAGCAAGTGTTTAACAGCTTAGCAGATTTTTTTTTCTGTAAATCAGCTTTTGAAAAAGCTTTATATTTTACGATATTCAGATTTTTGATTCATTTGTATTTTGTGGTTAGACTAGCCCATTGCATCAGTTGAAGGATTTTTTGTTTCCTTTTTTTTTCCCCAAGGCACCAGAAAAGTGGCACGTAAGAGCTTTCTGCATTCCAGATCAGAAACTGCTGTATTTCACCCTACAGAAAATAATAATTTTGAGCAAGCTTTATATAGTGGTGGCCTTCTCACTGATACTGTATCAGCATTTACATTATAAACTCCTGTTTTCAGAGCCTGATAACTGCTAAAATTAACTCGCTATATGTGAATTGGTATACAGTGTCGTAATTTTCAGACTATTTCTGCTACCAAGCTTTAAAACCATATGGATTTTGTTAATAAAAATAAATTATTTGGCATGAAAATCTGGCTGTAGCAGGAAGGGTTAAACCTCATACTTTCTGTGGTTTTTCTCTTTTATTAGGAAAAAAAAAAGGCCTGTTCTTTTATCTACCTTTTATCTATCTATCTATCTATCTATCTATCTATCTATCTATCTATCGATCTATCGATCTATCGATCTATCATCTATCTATCTTAAAATCTGTATCTGCCCAAGCCTTTGCTGCCGATAGGTGATTTGTGAGGAGACTTACATATAAATGTGTTTGCAGTAAATGTGTAGATTCAGAAGTGGGAGGCATAATATTTCTTTCTGGTTTTGGTATTAGTCTAGTAACAGGATATATATTGCTTGT
The DNA here is from genome assembly GCA_017639245.1 of Myiopsitta monachus. Lineage (NCBI taxonomy): Eukaryota > Metazoa > Chordata > Aves > Psittaciformes > Psittacidae > Myiopsitta > Myiopsitta monachus. The sequence goes on from CM029941.1 coordinate 30,229,024, forward strand.
AGAAAGCATGTTTGGCACAACATATTTTGGCAGGTTTGTAAATACTAAGTTTCCCCTATGCTGTCACAGAAACAAAATTGAAGACAGTTAAACCGGGAAAATATCTTTTTAACCTGATTGCCATAGTACTCAGGCCCAAAGTCCATTTTGACCTTGAATTCCTTTCATTGCAGTTCGCCAAATCAAACTTTACCACTGATACCAGTGTGTGCCCAAGGCTATGTAGCTTTGGGCACCTCCAGGTTTCTGGGTATTGTCCTTTGTAAAAGGACAGGTTGCCCATTCCCTGCAGGGTGAAGTAGGATTTCAGTCAGATGCAGCTTTGAATCTGTCCTTGTTGCTGGAATTGGACGGGAGAACCTCCACCAGCCTCTTCTAATCTAAATTTATACTCAAAGACCATATCTGATCTGCAGGAGTACTGCTGCAAAATCATTGAGGGGTAAAAAAACCCTGGAAATAGCCAGTAGCAGAATGTCCTGTCCTGCACAGCTGGTACTGTGCTGGTTTCTTGAAGATACAGATTTTCATCTAAAGATGTTTAAGTATAAATCTAATGTGTACTGTCAGATGGGTGAGTCAGTCGCTCTTTCTTCTGTAAATGTTTTCTTAAACTGGGTGACCAGTCACAACTGTTGCAGAAAGTATTTCATATTCAGCAATATAACAGTCTCCATTTCATATTTTATATATGTTTTTTATTTCAGAGATGCACATTGTAGTGAAAGGACACATACATCCCTCTGCCAAGTGTGGGAGTTATTTTTACTCCAGTTACCTGTAATGAGTGTTTTGATTCTTACTTCAGTCTCAGCCACACCAGTCCCCATTCCTTGTCCGACTGCAGAACTATCTCCCTACTCCCATTCCCTGTATCTGCTCCCTTTCCTGTTCTTTTCGAGGTCTTATTATCTAGGCAACTTTCTCCTGCTTTTTATATGATGGCTTCCAATAATGCTGTCTCATGGACAGCACAGCAAGACTCCTTGCTCTCTAGTGCCTGAGCCTACCATGACATGGGAGGTGCAATTGCAAGGACATTTCAAGTCAATCTGTGAATCAAGGGCAGGACAGGGTGAATGTTTGTAGAATTAGGCTGCTGAAATGTGGAATTCCAGTAACTGATGATTTGTAAACTTGAAATTCCTGAAGGTGGATATCTTCAACAGGTTTGAAAGCATCTAAAAAAATAAAATGCTTATCCATAGCAGAAGTGTGACCGTCTTCAATTTTCAAGAACCTACTTTAAGCTTGCAGCTGAAGATGTGTCTAAATATTAAATAAATATTAACCTGTGGTGGATTTCTCTCTTATGGGAGTACTCAGCCTCCTCAATCAGTTTAAACTTCAAGTATGTACAAAATGCTAAAATAATTGATAATGGCTTATCTTCTGGACAGAGTAAGATTTTTCTATAGCATTTTCTGGAAAAAAAAATTAAAATTCTTTTCTCAAAATTCTTACTAATAATAAAAATTAATGGTATTGTTCATTGTTGGGGCAGATGGTGGAAGTTTGACAGTGATTATATACAAATGAAGGTTGCAAGTTACAATGGTAGCATATATCAACTTTGTTAAGAAATGGTGCTCCTAGATGGGAAAATGAATCCTTTTACTAGACAACTCTCAATTTGTCTGTTATTTTTAGGAATATTTTGTCTTTAAAAAATCATCTCTGAAAAGCTAATTTTAAAATAATAACTCGAAATTGATACAGTAACAGTCTCTGAATTGAAATTAAATAATCTCAAAAGCTATTTCTGAGTGGAAATGATTCCTCTGGTGTGGAAAGTTTAAAATATTCATTAGTGGATCATTGCTGAAAATTACATTTTCAGATGTGTTGAAAGAAACACCAACCCTTCTCTTTGCACAGGCATAAATATAGACACAAATACAAATAAGCTGGGAAATGAGATAGCATAAAAGGCAGCAATGCCATATCCAAATGTACAACTGTGTTAATACTGTTAGGAAGCGTGACCTTGGACATTGAGAGAGAAGATGGAAGACTTAAGGGTATATATTTTCAGTTCAAAGATTCCTCTCTAAAAAACCCACCAGAGTTGTTTGAACAAAAGATATTAGCCTTAGCCATACAATTTGTATCTATTTGACTTAGCTCTGGCATAGTTCAAGATTAGATGTCTGCTTTAATTAGCTATTTTTAAATGAGACTAGTAAATCAGCATTATTGTGAGTCAGCTTTGTAGCAGTTGACTCTTAAAATTGAAATAAAATGTTCTCACCTCTTATTAAAAATATTTGGGAAGCAGCTGTGTCCTAATGGCTTTTCATAGATTTTTGAGTGCTTTTAGAGACAAGTCAGAGTTAGCAGACACACAGGCCAAATAGTTGTTAAAAAAAAAGGAAGTGGAAATACGTTGTTATCTAGATTAGTAGTGTCCTGCTTAGTGCTGATGTCAATGGGGGTAAAGGCTTTAAGCTGAGAGAGGGTAGATTTAGATTGGATATAAGGATGAAACACTTCACTATGAGGTTGGAGAGGCACTAGTTGCCCAGAGAAATTGTGGCTGCCCAGTCCCTGGAAGCGTTCAAGGTCATGCTGGATGCAGCTTTGAGCAACCTGGTTGGAAGGTGTTTGTGCCCATGGCACAGGTTTTGCAGGTGGTTCCTTCCAACCCAAAACATTCTGTCATTCTATTGTCAGCACTGCAAGGCTTCAAACCACTAGCTAAAATATATACTTACTTGAAGTGATTCATTCTGGTATCACTACTAAATGAATATTTGATAATAATCCTATGACAATAACATAATAATAATAATATGTTATATCAATTTGAGTGCATTCTGTTTGCTTTTCAAAATCATAAACCTGACAAATGCATGAAAATGTGTTTGGGTATTATAATATTATTATAATAATAATTATTATTATAATATATATAGCAGCATAAACTTAGCGGTGCTAAGCAATGGTATTTTCCTAATACCTAGATATCTTTTCTCAAACATTTTAAAATACATTTTGTAAAACTTTAAAGTGGCAGGTTACATAGACTAGTAAGATCTGCCATAATGAATTAAACGGAAGTTTGTTTTAGTCTGTTATCCTCTCTCTAGCACAGCTGAAAATGGATACCTGGGGAAGAATATAAGTCTTAGGTAAACATTCCCTACCGCTTTCTCAATCTTCTACAATATGCAAATAGTAAATTGCCTTAGCCAAAGGCAGATGAAGGCAGTAGGTGAAGGAGTTGCATTTGTTTGACTAAGGGGCTGTAGATGGAAAATGGCAAAAAGGAAAGAAATAACCTGATTGTCATGTTTATGATTAAGTAAAAAAAAAAAAAAAAAAAGGCATAAGTTACCCTGTCTTCATCCACTGACGTAAGTTAGATATTTCATATAACAGGATAAATATAATTCTTCAGAGATGCCATTGTAATTTACAGGGTCTTAGAGGAAAAGAGAAATAGCAGTTTATCAAAAAGGGGGACCATGTGGGACATGTTCATAGTTGCCCATAAGAATAACGATTATATGACTTACTATATATCCCTCTGCTACGGCTTGTCTGAACATTGTTGCTTTGCTGTGTCAGACAGCTTCCTGTCTCATGCAGAATGCTATTTCTGATGAAGTAAGTATGCTAATATGGAACTGTGAAAACTGCTTTTTATAAGCAGTACTGTCTATATGACTGAATTTTGGCAGACTGTAAAAAATGCCCAGAGACAATCAAATTCATTAATTTTAAAATATAAATGAGAGTGAACGGGCATGTGTTCTGTGTGGTATTTATCCATGCAACAATAATCAATATGCAGCTATGCCTGAGTAGTGACATACCGTTCCAAAAAAGGTAATCCATCTTTTGGATGTACGTACCAGAGGATGCATGGTTAATTCACATTCACTAGGCTTTTGCTCCAGCTTCTAGCAGTGTTTGAAACAGAGAAATGAAAAATAAACCATATTAGAAATGCTGGTTGCGAAATTCAGTTTCAGTGTAAAGAAGGGGAATTTTAGTCCAGAAACTCTGGATATGATCTGTATTGCTGTGAAAAAAAATGCATTGTCTTCACTAAAAACCTAAAAGATGAAGTGAATGTTAGTGTGCTAAAGCTTGTGAATTATTTGGAAATGTTTTACTTTGTATAGATACTGAAAGGGTTTTGTAATTCTAGAATGTTATGGAGATTTTTTAAGGAGATGAGCAATTTAAAATGGTCTAAGATTTAATTTAGATAAGTGTGAAATAATATGCTTAAGAAATTATTATCTAATGCAAATACAAATGACAATTACTTGTTTAAAGGATTTGCAAAGTAATAGTGATCAGATATTGGATATGTTCCAAGGTGATGGTCTATAATAAAGTCTGTTCCTATCCTGATTTTTACACGCTGGCTGACAGCAGGCATACAAGGAAGCGCAAACACTTTCTTTCCTTCTCTTTCAGAACATGGGTAATAGTTGCTTACATACATGTGATTTCACTGCCATTCATGGCAGGTATACCTCTATTAGGAATATTGGTTTTTCTAAATATTGGGTCCTGTGTATTTTATTTGCTTGCAGCATGTTGAAACTGGAGGTAGAGTAATAGCTGTGTTGCATGGATATAGGACAATGTATTGCAAGGCAAGCATGATTAACAAAGTGGATTTAATGGGCTTTTGATTGATATGAATGCTGGTGAAATTTTTTAGTTCTTATGAATCTAAGTTGCTATAGCCTATATCCACCAGACTGTGAACATATCCTATACTGCTTGCTCACCAGAGATTCGTATGGGTGTTTTTTCAAAAGTGATTTAAATTTGTTCGCTAGAGATCCTGCGTAAGAGAAATCTTTTGAGATGGTAATGAGGATATTTACAGCTACCTCTTTTCTTTGGGCTGAATGTACAGACCAGTCAGTCTCACCTCGCACAAGTCCATGGGACCTGACAAAATACATCTCTGGGTCCTGAGGCAAATGGTGGATGTCCTGCCAAGCCATTATCTATTGTATTTGAGAAGTGGTGGCAGTTTGATGCAGTTACTGCTGACTGGAAAAGGAGAAACATTACTCCCATTTTTTAAATGGAAATCAAAGAAGACCCAGGGAACTACAGGCCAGTCAGTTTCATCTTGGTCTCCAGCATGGAGAATATCCTACTGGAAACTATGCTAAGGTACATGGATCGTAAGGATGTGACTGGTGACAGCCAGCATGGCTTCATTAGGTGTAAACTGTGCCTGTCAAATTTGGTGGCCTTCTATGATGAGGCCACAGTGCTGGTGGATAAGGGAAGAGTGACTAACATCATCTACCTGGACTTGTGCAAAGCATTTGACACTGTCCCCAGGGCATCCTTGCCTCTGAACTGGAGAGGCATGGATTTGACAGGTAGACCACTCAGTGGGTAAGGAATTGTCTGGATGGTCTCACTCAGAGAGTGAGTTAACAGCCCAATGTCCAACTGGAGACTGGTGACGAGTGTTTTTTTCTAGGGGTCAGTATTGTGACTGGTTCTGCTCCACATCTTTGTTGGCAACTTGGACAGTGGGACTGATGCACCCTCAGCAAGGTTGCCAATGACGCCAAGCTGTGTGGTGTGGTCGACATGCTTTTTATAAGCATTCAATTAGGTTTCTAGCAGACATGATCTCTTCGTTATTGGAGGCTTTAAGATGAGGTCAGACTAGAGTGTTACGTAACAGTTCTTTGTTGGCTTTTCTTTGTTGGTTTGGGCTTGGGTGTTGGTTTTTTTTCTGGTTTTTGGGGGGGTTTGTTTTTTCCCTATAAAGGGAACTTAAATTTAAAGGTTTGGAAGACAAGCTCTCTTTATGAGTACAGGTATACAGGCATAGGATATCTTGGCTTAGTTTTGTGTATTTGGTTCTTTGTAGAGACCAGAGAAATGAAGTCAGAAAGAAAAGTAACTAACACTGGAAATAACTTTCTTACTTGTTCCTGTGAAGTGACATGGAAAAAAAGAAAATTGGGGAAAGGGTAGATTCAGAAAAGGAGGAGACTGAAGAGAGAGAAGGGTTGAAAAGAAGAAAAGCCTGTGTATATGTTCAAAGACACAATTTTAAGCAGAGGTAGGAAAAGTCCTGTTTGGTGTATTGTCAAGGAAACACTGAAATATATGTAGCTGAGTGCCCTGAAAGCAGATAGAGCTGTGCTAAGGATCAAGGAAGTGAAGGTCTACTGCAGAAAAGGGAACTTTTGGGAAAGAAAAAAAGAAGGAAAAGAAAGAAAAAAAAGTTGTATCAGTAGCTTGTGAGTCAGTTTCTTAGTAACTTCTATTAAACTAGTTATGTGTAATTACTTTGATTTACCTTAATAATTTGTGTTGAAGTTCCAGCCTTTCTATGGTGTCATGGCAGTACTGATTAAATGCCTTTTTATTTATTATCACTTTCAAAATGATTCTGTTACTGTGTTAATAATACTTAGAATTTTTTTCTTCAGCTCATATGAGTTGTTTCTCTTTTTGCTACTCTATTCTTGTATTTTCTTCTGTAAGGAAATGCAGTGCTTATAAGTGGCAGTTTGTAACCCTGTGATTAATTACATTAGCAATTTGCATATCCTTAAGATTAGCTCAATAAAAACTTGTTTCTAACCAGTCAGTAAAGCTCACTTTTTTCCCACACTGTTTTTATTTTTAGGAATGTTGTCTCTGCAATTTGAGAGGTGGGGCATTAAAGCAAACTACCGACAAGAAGTAAGTATAATATTGCTCGGGACTGTGTGCGCTTTATTCCCAGCCCATTCCCATGTAGAAAGTGTTTGTAAACCTAACTACTTGGCAGTGTCCCTTTAAGCTGAATCATTGCAGAATTAAAATTACTAGTGCCACTGGCATCCTGTAAAATAGTTAGGTGCTAAAATGTACATTTGTTTTAATATTTGCACACACCAACTTGTTCCAGATATTATTCTGCTGGCCTTTGTGTAAGATAGTAAGTGAGAGCTCATTTGTCATTGTTTGCGTGGGCAAGTCTTATCAAACAACGAAATATATTTTCTTCTTCAGCCCTGGAAATTTGTGATTACAGAATTTAATTCAATATCTTTAAACTTCTAGAAACAGTACGTTTAATTAATAAACTTGAATAGTACTGAAATAATTTTCTATTTTGAAGTGGTTTTAATATACACTTCTATCATGCAGTGTCAAAAATAGTATTGTTGCTTATATCATGCTTTTAACAGCATCAGTGTTTTTCTCTATATTTGGATGATAGAACACTATAGCAAGTAACCCAAAGAGATAAAATGGAAAGTGCTGCAGCCTAATATCTTTTTCAACTCCAGTAGTGGAACAGTCTATGCATTTTGAATCTTCTCATAATTAATTACATTATTTTAGTAGCTTGGCAATATCATGTAGATACCTTTCTTTAACCCTTTGGAATGGAGTGGTAAGAGATGATCCAGCTGCAACATTATTTTCCACTTACCAGACAAAAATTTATGTATCAGTGATATGAAATTGCTTGCATGACCCTTGTAAATTGTTCAGTTAGGAGAAGGTTTGTCTGAAACTCAGAGGACAAATCTTACCTTCAGAAAGCATTAATATTGTTAACCAACACATGAAAATTCTCAGCTGCAGAAGTGTCATTTCAGTAGAATTTATCATGCCCTTTTGATATTTGTGATAGATGGCATGTTGCATCTTTGAGAATATGTACGTCTCTTTTATAAATCAAATATTTTAGAAGTGTTTCATAGGATTTATTCATAGAAAAAAAATCCACAGAGGTTTGCAGGAAGTTAGTTTCTCTACATAACTATATCTAAAGTCTTCGGCTTTGTATTATATATCTCTATGGGTTACTGTTGCAGGTTTATGAAAAGAGAGTTCTGTAAAAGTAGTTCAATTTTTGTTTTCCTGTTTCTGTAACACCTTAGAGTGCTGCACATGTTGAGTCGTTTATCTATCTTTCAGCATCAGGTACAATTCCAGTTTTTGGAAGATTATGTTCCAATTATGTTGGTTTTAATTCCAACAAGTGTAAAATCCAACATATGCATTCCCTTTGCTCCTTCTTTCCCTTTCAAGTAACGATTAGAGATACAGGATGAGCATTACTTAGAGTTAAAGCTAATGAATTAAACGGGAGGGGTGTGTGTGTGTATGTAACAATCTGCCATTATGGAGAGCTGAGATTCTTTTCAACAGAACACAGCAATTGTTTAGAGTATGTTATGTTGAGAGATGTCAGAGTATGAAGGTTTGGGTGAAGATTTATTGAAGAGGCATTTTATTTATGGCAATTCTGTACCATAAAGCTTGGATGGTTAGACAGTGTAGCTCTGCAGATGAGCTGGCAGCAATGAAAAGGGTGCTAATAAAAGTTAAAAAGTCTCAAAGCAAGTTTTTTTTTCTCTAAATCAAAAGATAAACAATGTTGTCACCATAATGAAATGATAAATCTACAAGCTTAATCGGATTTTATTTGGGCTAAATTGTATAACTTGCTAATTGATATGTCATCTCTATCTACACCTCTTATTTGACACTTAGGCCAATACAACTTCAGTGTTACATGACAGCGGTTTGTTTAGTCCTTGTATGTCGTATTATATTTTTCCATATATTTTTGTCAAAGATGAGTTACAGAAATAGCATCATTCTAGTGCAGGAAGGAGAAATTCTTTCTGCTCTGCTGCATCACCAGACTGCATTCATGTTGATCTGCTAAGATGCTCATATAATGTGTGTCTCTGGAAATCTACAGAAAGTGGAGTGAGGCAAGCATTCAAGGCTTACAATTAAGGAAGAAATGGGGTAATGATACAAGATGTACAATGAATGACGGAATAAAGCAAATAGGAGTCAAGAAATGGAAATATTTCCTTTTCTTCTGACTTACTAGTTGCCAACCCCCCAAAAAGATTTTAGAAGCAGTCTCAGAAGGCTACTCTTAATTAATGTCATTAGCTTCTCTCTTCATGTAATATGCATGCACTGTCATAGGTGCTTCCACTGCTCAAGGAGATCCAGTTCATGCTGGGAATTACAGTAACAGCCTGATCAGTTTGCTACTTCTATGCATTTGTGTCTGTAAAAAGAAGGTCTTGATAGTATGCTTTGTTTTACTCTTCGATAGACTGTGATTGTGATCATGTTTTGTTGCCTAAATTACTCAGGTCTGAGTAATGTTAATCCAAAATGCTGTAGGTGATAAAACTCCACGCAGATCAAATAGTGTGGTCTTTTCATATGCACCTAGGTAGCACAACTACAAAACCTTTAAATATAATAAATTGCACATGAAAGATGCTTAAAAAAAATGTTGCAATAAAACCGCGGTCTGAAAATGTATTTACATGAAGTGGTAGTGTTGTAAGTTTTGTTAAATATGTTTCAAAGAAACTTAGGAGGTCCTAGTAAGGAAGTATCTGGAGATGGTTGCCTTAAAAAAAACCAAAAAACAAACCAAAACCCCGCACAGTAAGTAATTAAACATCTTAAACACTTGTACTTCTGTAGGGTTTTTTTTGGTGGTATTCTTGACTTGCCACTTTTCACAGGTGGGCACATGTAATATGTGCAGTTGCCATCCCAGAAGTCAGATTTGGTAATGTCACAGAACGTGCTGCGATAGACACTAGCAGAATACCTTTGAAAAGATTAAAATTGGTGAGTAGTATATTCATATATACTTCATATATTCTTAGCTGTTAAGGTGTTCCAATATTTCAGACCTATTAAAAATTTGACTTGTGATGATTATTGCAAGGTACAAAGCAGTAAACTATTTTTAAGGTAAGGAATAAATAACAAGGGTTTTGTCAGGATGGGCTTTTTTGACATATAATGGCAATTGATTAACACCGTTAAGAGCATTTGGCATTTTATCGAAAGGAGTTTGAACCCAGCCTCTCCCAAAAAGAAGAATAACAGACTTGACCAGTGTCAGCTGTGAAAGTTTCAGTTTTGGAACTGTATTGGTAGGGAAAGTATTGAAACCCAACCAGGCTGTGAATATCCCACAGTCCGTATTTGTGAGGCCTTTTTATTATGTATTTTTGCCTCAAGGAACTATTTATGAAGATAAATGAATGTATGATCTGCTTGATACGTGGTATCTCTACCATCTGTGGCGGAGAAATGCGCAAAACAGATCACACATTATAATGGATGGAAAAAACTGTTTCCTGAGGAATTTCTAAAGCTGCTGTAAAACATAAATAGAAGAGCATCAGCTACTAGCAGTTGCATCCTGTGTTTCATCTAGAATAACAGTGTCATTCAAGAAGGCTGATATACACAAGCAGTGTAAATACTCTGCTACATGCAATATATATGACTATCCTCCTTCCTGTTTGGATCAGTTTTCTGGATCTGCCCCACACCATTTCCAAGGTGGTTCTTGGTCTACCTAACCTTGGAGTTGCTCATTTTGAACTATTAATCTTTGCATTACATTTTCATTTGATTATTTTGTGTGTGTGTGTTTTGTAGTCGTATTTCTAAACGTGGAGTATAACTTTAGGTTGTTTAAATTGATAGCCTGCTGTTCAAATGACAATCCATCCTACATTTCTGTTCAAAGTCTTAACACTTGTTTTCTCACATCCTGTAAAAATGTCCTTTAAAAAAATGCTTGAGTTAATTCTAAATAATTGATTATGAAAGTATGGAGCCAAAATTTGTGAAGTTAAATGATTTACGATTCCTAGGTCATTTCTGCTGAACATAAAGCAGTTATGTTAATCAGATGTTTATAATTGAGAGCTTTTTCTTCTTTCCTTCACATGATAGAAGATTGCTTATAGTCCTTAGTGCTTTTTAAGTTTTTAAAGACTCCTTCAATAAAAAGCTACATTGAAGCACTAAGGATTGTGTTATGCTATATATACTCTTTTGGTCTCCTGTGAGTCCCTGAATGTTTAGAAATACAGTACTTACTTTCCAGAACTCTGTTTTTTAAGTCAAAGAGTTTGTATTTTTTAATTGAATTAATATTGTGCAGAAGGAATTTGGCTGAGTGCAATAAAAATGTGAGAAAGTGTACTTTATAAAAGCCATAAGTGTAGCATTGCTGCAGGTAGTGGACAGTCTCACTGTGAGGAAAGGAAGCAGTTTAATCCTGTTTTGGCTTTTTCATGGGTTCAGCAGTAGCAGTCATTTTTCTCCTTCTTGGTAGCTGGTGCAGCGCTGTGTTTTTGATTTTGGCCTTGGGAACTGCGCTGATAACACCAGTGTTTTCAGTTACTGCTTGCTAATGTTTTGGTCTGACCAAGGACTTTCTGAGCCTCATGCTCTGCCAGGGAGGAGAGGAGATGGGAGGAAGCAGAGACAGGACACCTGACCCAAACTAACCAAAGAGGTTATTCCATACCACAGCACGTGATGCCCAGGATGTGAAAACGGAGGGCAGAGGCCTGGAAGGGTGGGGGGTGCACTATGGGGTTGGGCTTGGTATCAGATGGTGAGCAGTTGTATTCTCTTTCCTTGTATTTCTCTTGTATTATTCCTGGTGGTAGCAGTAGTGATTTGTGTTATACCTTAGTTACTAAACTGTTCTTATCTCAACCTGTGGGAGTTGCATTCTTTTGATTCTCCTCCCCATCCCCCCAGGGCTGGGGGAAGAAAGAGGGAGGAGTGAGTGAGTGAGAAAAACTGCATGAGTTATTGAGGGGCTTAAACCACGACAGGCTCATAAAACCTTATTTTTCCAAGAATTAGTTTTTGATATTGAATTTATAATGCAATAGCTAGGCTTGTACTAATTTAAGGAAAGTAAGCATTATTACCATTTTGAAAAGCTCTATAATGTTTTAATGTCAATAGACCAATAAAATAGTGCTCCTTGGATAAAGGAGCTTTTGCTCTAGAAACACGAGAAGTCTGCTTTTAAATTCTGGCTTTTGTTGCAAATAATTTGCTGTATCTGATGTTCTTACTCTGTTCTGTTTCATAGTGAATATGCTAGCTAAACTGTCTCCTGAATAACATTGTGATATTCTGTATTGAAGAGAAATATTTAAAGAATATCTGTCAGATGTAATTGCATGGATACTGCCTATTTTATCTAAAGCCCTGTGTATTAGAGGCTTTCTGTAAATTATTTCTCTTGTTTCCTGAAACTTGGGGTTCCTACTTCGCTAAACGTTGCTGTCAATAACGTTGTGTATACATGCCACGTCATTCTCAAACCAAATGTGATCCTTACTTTAGCCTTGAGTCCTGATACTACAGAATAACAACTATGCTCTCATACTGACTGACAATGGGTTCTGTGCCTCAGGGGAACCCCAGAAGTTATGTACAAATTAATTCTGTTCTCTCTGTAGGAATTCCCATGTCTTCTTCCCCCCAGTTGGCCCCACTTACATTCTTACAGAATCATGGAATCAACTAGGTTGGAAAAGACCTTTAAGATTATCAGATCCAATCGTTGCCCCAATACTGCTAAGACCACCGAGCCATGTCACTAAGGACCCAGTACCCTTGTCAGATTTGTGCTCTAGGCCCTTCACTAGCTTTGTTGAAGCTTTATTATCTTTCATTCCACTCTGTTATCATATACTCTGTAATTTGGAGTGGACAGCCGATGCCAGGTGACTTGCTCTTAACTTCTTTGGCATACTGAGTGTTCCACACTTTCATGTTAGTGCTAGATATCTGCGAGCAATTGATTTGGGCCAGTTTTCCCACTGGAAATCGTAGAAATTGCCAGTTCCATTCTTCAGCAGCCAATTCCAGCTTTGCAGCTGTCCTATTTGTTAGGTTAGGGACATCTTTGTCCCATCAGTCTCCATTATTCAGATTCACAGAGTGTTCACTGTGTAAGCAAAGGCAAGTTTTTTACATTCTTTGTTGATACTGAGCGCTCATAAGAACTTATTTAAAAAAAAAAAAAAAAACGCATTTTGGGGCCTCTCTTTATAATGCATTTTATGTTAAAGCATGGGACAGCTAATAAATGCCGTCCTTCCTTTACAAAATTGGGTTGGGTTGGGGTTTGTTGATTTTTTTTTTTTTTTAATGAGAAGGAAACAATGAAAAACAAATATAAAAGGGTAGATTACATTCTACATAAAGCTGTACCAGAACTAGATCTTACAATGCAGGAGCAATTAGTTCTAGTAGTTTTAAACCTTTTCTTTCTGTCCCCTCCCTCCCTCTACCCCTTCTTTCCTCCATCCTTCCCTTCACGTCCCTCTCTCTGAAATAGTAAGGCACCAAGATAAGCAGAACGTGTACTGTTTTTGAGATCTGTAGAGGCTGGGTTGACATTTTCTTAAATGTAGCATCTACAAAGGAATATCAAAGAAGAAGTCAGTGTTTTATTTTTTACAAATAACATCTGTGCAAATATGAAGATATTGGTAGGCTGTTTTTTATAGCTTACCTAGTATGTATACTGATTGCTGTTAAATAGTTCCAATTCACTGCACATTTTGGGTTGAAAGCAGTGTGTTTCCTGTCACTCCTCCATCATGCCTGTCTTCTTCCATTACTAAATATTCAGTATATACTCATTCCTTCCAGAATCAAGGCTTGTATTATGCTTACAGTAGCTCATAGCATTAAAATGATACTGTGGAACTGTTTCATGTCTGTAAGTTGCTGGGGTTTTATAGAATGCCAGAATGTTTTCATATTTCCCAAACTTTTTCCAATGGGTTACAAGTACACCCATGATACTGATGGACAGTAGACATTTTATGTGCAAGCAAAAGGCCTCCCAGGCAACCTCATTGTAGAGAGTATCCCACAAAGATGCTAGAACATACAGATTCTCAACTTTACCTCTCTGTGACTATACCTTTTCCCCTTCATTTGAAACTTATGTGACTGGAAAAAAGAGATTGTCCTGGTTGCTTTTATCAGGGAGTCAGGCTTTCTTCCTTTATTTTAAACTCAGCCTGTACAGTTAGATCCATCAGACACTTTGAGTTCCAGTAGCCATGTGGAATGACAATCCATGATTGGAAGTGATCAATTGACGTGATCCGTCACTAGGAAATAAGTATGTTGAAATCAGGTGTTTATGCACAGGTTCTGAAATTAAGAGGCTGGAGAGATATACCTTACCATATCACACATTTTAAAACAATATTTTACATAAACTACAGTATGCTGGCTGCTTTGCAAATACTTAGTTCTTCCAAGTTCAACATGACATCAACAAGCATGAAAAGGTGGAAAATACACAAATGCCTGTTTAAGTACTGTTTAATCACAGTGAAAATGTTAGAGAAGATAAAAAGCAGACAAAGTTATAAAAGAGTGATGGTGTGGAGGGCGGCACATGAAAGTTGTCCAAACATATATGCAGAATTTCAGCTGGTGACAATTAGAAATAAATGTGTGAAATGGAGGAGAGTTTATGCCATTGTGAGTGTGGTGCAAGCTTCCATCCCAGCACAGTTTAACAGCAACTAACAATTTCCCTGAAGTAGTTAAAACTTAGGTTTCTAGCTGAGTTTATAGTTATTAATTTTATTTTTGCCTTGTTCTATATGTCCTTAAAGTCTCCGAGGAGAAACCTTGGTGTAATCAGTTTTGAAAACGTATTTACCTTGACTATTTATATGTATGAGTCTTTGGATCATACAAAACAGACTGTGGGTTCCTACATGTATAAAATTCAGTGATAAAGCTCCATTTCTGTTTTCAAAAGAGTTTAATTACTCAGCTCTAATTATAAATACGAAATATAGCTGCAGGAAAGTCTCTGGAGGTGAAAAAAACAGACTGACCTCTCAAACATAAACTTAGCCTTTAAATGAAAGAATAAGTACTCTCTTGACTGTAATTTTATTTTAATAAAAAATAGGACTTAAAAACAGAATTAAGTAAAAACACTTACTGTTATATGGCCAAGGAATCCAAGCCAACAAAAATATTGAGCCTAATGTAATTTACCCTTGTCAGACATGTGACTTACAATGAACAGTAGACATTGCAAATGAGTGATTAAATGTTTCATCTGTTACAAAAGAAACATTTAAATAAGATCATTAGCATCTGTTCCTAAACCTAGATATTTAAGATTGCAACTCGAAATCATGTTTTGAATAGAATACATATCAACACTAGCAAAATATATCATCTGCTTGTGATATTTGTTTTAAAATGCTTGGGTATTTGATTGACTGTCTTTACAGGCAGATACTACAATGATGTACTGAAATGTGCATAAGATGCCTTTGTTTCTTTATCAGTAGAATTTCCTATTATTTTTACATTTGAAATCCTATTTCTCCAACAAAATAGAGGTAGAAAATGAGTTTTGGAATAGCTGAAGTTGCCCTGAAGGTTTTGATGACCTCAAATTTGTATTTGACAAGTGAACCGAGTATAAGCACAAGTGTACTCTGAGTGAGGAACATTATTTTGAAAAGAAATCTACACTGTGATGATGACTGATCTACAAGCCTTTCAGTATCTCGCTGAAGCCATAAAGTTCTTTTTAGAAGCCTATACACTTTAAAATTTTCACCTGAAGGCAAATAATAGTGAGCTTGAAAGCCAAAAGATTATAGTATTGAAAGGTACATCAATTCTCAAAATACAGAGGTTTCTCTGTGGTATGCCATTGAAGAATGGAATCAAAGCGAAAAATGTGTTTGAGCTTTTAAAAGAATGAACATATATTGTCCTGCCTGTCATTCCATTTTAATGATGTATGAAACCTAAAAAAAAAAGGATTAAAGACATTTGAGGGCACTGCTCATCTTCTGTGTTCTAATTTGTAATAAAATTCATTTGTTAAACTTCAGTGGGGTAGCAGAACTATTACTGCAGCTGTATTTGTGAAACACTAAAGAAATACTTGCAGGGATATATACCAGTGTTGCTATGCATTTCTGGTAATACAAAGAGGTATTGATTACTTTTCAACATTTAAAAATATTGCTGGAAGGGTAATTGAGGAAAGTCATTATACTATACATGCATTCACAAAGTAACTAACTCATTGCACACATTCACAGGCAATCAGAGCCAAACCGACAAGAATCTTGAGACATTTAAAATATTTCCAAATAATTTTAAAATTGTTAATGAAATAGTTTAAATAGCATACTATATAAAAGTGTGCTATCTAAACTGAAAATTAACGATAATTCATTACTGCAGTATATAATTCATTAAAAATGTAGTGACTCATTGCAATCATGTATCAAATGTAGTGTATGTGCTGCAGTCAGTGTTCATAAGCTTTTTAATAAGTATGTTAGAAGAATGTACACTGCTGGCTAAATAGTACTTACTGTCAGAATAATTTGCTGCAATGAGCAGATCCTATTGCAAACTGTCAAATTTGTATCTTGCAGCAGTACCAGACTACGGAGTCTTATGAGAAATATGGAAAACATTAGCTATGCGTGACTATAAATAATGTCTGAAGGCATAGACATGCAAGAATGAAGGCCGTGTTTAAAATGTTAAGTAGTCCTCTGTATTTCTTTTTATTTTCAGAGAGGACTCTATGCTCAAGAAAATGGATTTTTCCTATAAAAATCCTTTGAAATCTTTAAATATTTGAGTGAATAATAGTCCATAATAAGATGTGTAGGTCTGCTAGAATCAGGTCTGTGTTTTGAAGTTCATTTCTGTCTGTACAATATGTATTTGCATATAGGTGAGAAATCTCTTGTCTATAAAATACATATTTGTGTATAGGTAAGATAATGTATGTGGGGTTTTTTGTGTCCACATGCAAATGTAACAACTACATGGACAATAATGCAACAAGTGCATGAGAAGGATAACTCACAAGTTAAACAGGTAGATGTCCACAGGTGAAGGTAATTGAAGAGCTAAATTAAATACTGAATTTTGAATTGAATAAGAAGGTTGAGAGTGAAGAATCATTTTGTTTCATAGATAATATTCTACATTGTCAAGCATGGAATAACTCCCTGAGCTGTAATTATTTGATGACAGGAAAGGAGCAACTGGTTGGTAGGAGGATCGTGTGTTATCTAAATGGTTTTACTTTTCATCAGTAAAAAAAATGTAAATTTATAATATTCTGGGGTTTTTTTAATTATAAACATGTTGAATTTATTTACTTTTATTTTGGCTTACTTTATTTAAATTTCCTGGTAAAGCTTTCAAGAAGGACTTACATGCTTTAAAGTTCAGAGCCCACTTCCAACTATGATTTGAGTATTTGTAGACAGTAATACCAAAAGAGCAAAAGTGCTTGTGGTTGTATTTCATAGCAAAGCTCAATTTTTTACTGTTACTCATTTGAAAGGTGTTCTAATTGTATCAGTAAGGTAGCAGATCCTATCAGGATTTCATACCATAGTTACTGATTTGAACTTTGCCCATATTTAATACTGGATAAGTCACTTTGTGTCTTAGCTTGCCTTTCTGTTTGTTGATACTGGTGTCACTTGTTTCTGAGAAAAATGCTATCTGAAACCCATGTAAGATTTTGCCAGTGCAGTGTTGCTAAGTGTTACTTTATGTCCCCAGGAATTTTAATAATGGGTGCTGGTGGCAATTGGATTTATTTATGAATTAAACATTTAGATTACAGGTTTTTGGAACCTTAATTTTCTGTTTTAATTACACATAAAATTTTTCTGTAGAAAGATATTTGATTTACAAAATGATAAGTCATATTGAACACATGAGAATTATAATGGCCAGGAAAGGGACAGAAACATGTCTTCTGATGTAAGTGTAGTACTAGCAAGGCTTACATGTGTCCAGAATATGCAAAATTAAGTAATTTTTAGAAAACTGGGAGAAAGAAAACAGACACCAGGATTGTATCTGTAAGAAAAGAATTTGGAGACAGCATAGTCTTGGAGTACCTGTCTCTGATATACACAAGGTATATCAAGAGGCACTTTTATATTTGGTTTTATTGTTGCTTGAGTTGTTTTTGTAGTGGCTGTATACACATCAAACCAACATATTTGAAAACCTAAATTTAAATTCTGTGTTGAGGGAAAGCTATTTTGGCAGCTTGGCTTGGCAACTACAACATTCAGTTCCCTCAGGACCCTGGGATGCACCTCATTGGGTCCCATGGATTTGACGTGTTCAGGTTCCTCAGATGATCTTGAACCTGATCTGATCATACAGTGGGGGACTTTATTCCCCCAGCCCCTGCCGTGGGAGACATGGGAACAGTGATTACCAGTGAAAACTGGGGCAAAAAAAGTTACTGAGTACTTCAGCCGACATGTTGTCACTAGTTCTTTCACATTTATTGTGGAGGTGTACATTTTCTTTCATCTTCCTTTTCTGACCAGCATATCTGGAGAATATGTTCTTATTATTCTTTGTGTCCCTTTCCAAATTGAGCTCCAATTCTGCCTTAGCTTTCTTCATCCCACCCCTTCACATCCAGGCTGCACCCCCGTATTCTTCCCAGGACACATGTCCTTGGTTCCACTGCCTGTGCATATCTTTCTTGTTTTAACTTGACCAGTCATGCTGGTGCCCTGCACTCCTTGCCTGATTGCTTACACATGGAAATTAAGAGTTCTTGTGCTCCAAGAAAAACGTGCTTAAAGAGCTGCCAGCTGTGTTCTGCTCCTTTATCCATAAGGGCAGTTTCTCTGCAGGTTCCATCCTGTAATTCCCGAAACAACTGGAAGCTCACTCTCCTAAATTCAAGGTCTTGGCCTTACTCTTCACCTGGCCCATATCCCTTGTGATTGTGAATTCCACCAGGCCATGATCACTTCAGCCCAGGCTGCCTCAAGTCTTGGCCTCTCTGGTTAGTTCATCTGGTTTGGTAAGAAAGGCCCAGTAATGCTCCTCTTCTGGTTGGGTCGTGTCTCACCTGGATTAAGTAGTTATCCTCGATGCACCAAGGCTTCTGGACTGCCTACAGCTTGCTGTGCTGCTTTCCTAGCAGATGTCAGGGTGACTGAAGTCCTGCAGCTGGATCAAAGCCTGCGAGTGTGGTGCTCCCTGCAGTTGAAGTAAGAATGTTTCATCAACAGGATCCTCTTGATTAGGTGGCAAATAGTAAGCACCAGCAATGAGGCTTCCTTTCTTGTCTTGGTCTCTGATTTTCACCTGCAAGCTCTCAACCTGATCGCTGCTGTTTTTCAAAGACAAAACTCTGTAGTCAGTTAATTTATTTATCTATTTTTACATAGAAGGCAAACTCTCCACTTCTCCTTCCTTACCTGTCCCTTCTGAACAGTTTGTAGCCACTGGTTGCAGCTCTCCAGCCCTGTAATTTGCCCTACCAAGTTTCAGTAATAGCAATTAGATCATAGCTTTCCAGCTGTGCAGTCACTTCCTACTCTTTCTGCTTACTTGTGCTACATGGTGTCTTAAAGATTTTAGTGTGCCTTAAGGATAGAATGATGAGTAATTGCTAAATTAGTTATTTGGACATAATTGGAAATAGTTGGAAAATCAGTTCAGTGAAAATGATTAGCTTTCAGAGGTTAAGTTAGGATTTTTAGTACTTTAAGCCACTTTTTTCTTGCCATTTTTAAAGTTCTGTGCCACAAGACAGTGCTGTGGTGATTCTTGGAATGTTGTTGTCAGAGCTGTTGCCTGAAGTGAAGAAGGTCCAGTTCAGGTTATAAGTTTAAGAACCTGTCTACTGGGTTCATATTAGTTGTTCTTTATGATGCTAACTGCTATTTGAAATAATATTTGTAAGGAGCTGCTACAGAAAGTAGTAACTTGAGTTAAGCATCAAATTCTGGGGATTTGAAGTAATTCAAGTTAATGTTCATTGTAAACAGCAAGGAATGATTGCTGAACTGTTGCCAGGGATTGCCTTTTTCCAAGATTTAAAGTAGCTCTCTGTGAGCTTTCTTTACAGGCAGTTTCCAAGAAAATGGATAAGGTATCTCTTTTAGATAAGTTTTATTACTTGAAAAAATGGCACATTCATTTAGAGACTAGTGATTTGTCCTCTTTTTGTCACCCCACTTTGTTTACAGTGGGGTGCTTTTAAGAGTCACTTATTTTATCCTGCTGTCTTATTTTGCATCCCATTGTTATCAGAAGAAGGTGTGGTCTCTTAGATAGCCACAGCTTGAACTATAGATGAGTAAAATTATCCCAAAGGACAGAACATTTTGTCTCTGGAGGATTGGCATATTTTCTGCTATATACATAGTGGTGTGAGATCATTTGCTAGGCACATCCAGTATGTTTAGCTGTGTGGTCTTCAGGAACAGATGTATGTTGTTTTCATTACCAGCAAGCATTAGATCTGTCTTGTCAGCTCTGAACTTAAGCAGCTTACTTATTCCTTGCACCTTATCACAGCAGGGCACTTGGCAAGCTGAGGGACTACACTGTCCAAGTCTGACAAATACAAGTCATAAAGCGATGTCAACATTGTAATGATGGCACTGCAGTCTACATCATCTTCCAAATTCTCCAGTAGCCTATGTGTTACGGAGTGACAGTGTATGACAGAAAGTTCTCTTGGTGGACAGTCAGTGTTGCTGTCTGTTTTTTTCAGCAAAGAATATGTCCAAAGGGGCCATAATAAAATCATACCTGAACTGGTGTAAAGTTCATAAAATGAGCAATGAATATGTTAACTTCCTATTGCATAAAATTTATGAAACTGGGCAGATACAAGGGTGTATAAATACAACTAGAGACTCTGCAAACTATCTTAAACTGGGTTTTAAGAATTATATATTCCTCTGCTTTTTGGACATCAGAGCAGTAGCAGATGTGTTCTTGTGCAAATGTATTTACAGTGTTTTTAAGTCAGTTGCAGAGGCAGGCAGCTCCGGACTCATGGTCCGTCTGCAGCAGAGTGGCATATGTTGGCACATAGCAGGGTTTCCTGAGGCAGGGAAATGCCAGGGCAGCAGAAACACCCACCAGCTCTCACAAGAGACATTGATGAGGCCTGGGCCTTGCCAGAACTGCAGCCACCAGCGTACTTACACAAAGCATCCTAGGGAGCACAACAACCAGGGCACGACCCTGCAGTTTGTGCAGCAGAAGGGCATGCAGGACGGGTGTCATCACCCTATCAGCTCAAAAAGGAGAGTTCAGTTGATGGTCATCGCCCTGCTAGGAAGAACTTTGTTACGGTGTCCACCTGGAAGAAAGCTGTGCCCTCTGCACTCAGTGATAGGGCTATCGAGACAGATCTCCCATGGAAATATGCTGCTGCCCAGGACTTAGGCTGCAGGCCATGCCAGAGCCTTTCACTGGTAATTGGTGGCAGTAGTGAAAACAGCTGTGTCAGGTGTGACCAAGCACCGCCCCGTGGCAAAGCTACCTGAGGATAGAAAGGTTTGAGGAGCATCAGTGAATCTGAGGAGAGACTGGTGGTATCATTCTGCCCTCCTTGGGACAGAAACAGGAACAGCCACCAGACACAAAACCAGAGGATCAGAGGGATCCTGTATCCTCCCCCCACCAGGCAGAAGGCAGTAGCTTAAAGGGTGAATGGAGACAAATCCATGCCTTTCTGCAACAGGTATGATGCTCTGGATGTGGAAGCTCAGTCAATTGATGATGTGGATGGTGGTCCATTTATACCAGAGGTGTTGTTGCTAAAGTAAAAGACTACCCACCCATATCGAGACTTCCTTCACAAGGAATAAAAAGCAGATTATAGTTGATTCCCTGTTGAGGGGAACAGAGGGTGCTATACGGTGGACAGACCCTCCTTTTAGGGAAGTCTGCTAGCTCATTGAGGCCTGGCTTAAGGGCATCACTAGGAAACCTAGCCTAGTACAGCCCTTGGGCAATTACCCATTACTGGTCTGGTGTTCTGCTGGAGCTCGTGCAGTTTCTGAAAGTGATTGTGTTATACTGATTCCTTCTCAGAATGAAGAACTGGGCTCAAAAACTTGGTAGTTGCTTTCCATCCCATTTTTAATGCAGAACATTAATTAAAACTGACCTTTCTCGCAGTTTCAGTTTTGATCATAAAAAATCCAGTGAAAAATGTTGTTTAGGTTTTCCTAGAGCATTTGTGCCACTCTGAATTACTGAACAAATTGTAAAGTACTCCTTGAATCTATCCATCTGCTTTCTGTAATCCGCAAGTCTAATGTAGTTTTATTGACAATGGCTACTTTTTGCTTTTCAGCCTTCATTTAAATAGCATATCAGATTGTAGTGTAGGAGGTTGACAGTTACCATTCAACTTTTTGGTGATTATTTTTAATAAAAGGAATGTTGGATTTCTGGATACAGTGCAATTTTAATGAAATAATGAGCTTCCTGACTACAGCAGACTGAGGTTTGTATGATTTCTGCAGTGATGAATTGACTGTGTCAAACTTTCCAATCTAGCCTAGTGAAATATTTTACTATGAAAGTTTAATTTTCATTGTTTATTTATGAAAGCAGTAGTACTGTCACAATATGTTATCATACAAGTGCCATTTTGTGTGATTTATTTTAATGAGTGTCACTTCTTGATATGTTTAGTGATTTTTGACCCATATATAATGCCAAAACCTCTAAATGTTCTGAAATATAATGAGTCTGCCATTGTTTTTTTTTTTTCTTAAATCAACGAATAACACTTATGCAGTTGTATCTTATCTCAAAAGCTGCATCGGTAGCTTGTTAGATATGGTGGGGCAAAAGTTTTACCCTGCTTTTTGTGATTTTTTTTTTTCTGGAGAGACCTCATACTTAATAAAAACAACTATAGTAGTTTTTAAAGTAGTCATTTATGTAATTTTTCTAAAGAAGCAATGAAAATGCTTCTTCTCTAAGAAACTGGATTAACTCATGCTCATTTCGGACTGAAGGATATACAGCACATTGCTTCTTTACAGAAAGTGTAGCCTTATAGGTGATATCTATACTTGAAGCTCAGGAAATTTAAAGTGTAATATGTACAGCTGAGTAAAAGTGAAAGTGTTTGATAGTCTTCTGAGACCTTCAGTTTGGTTGATATTATAGACTATGTACTTCAAGCCAGTGATTAAAAAAGAGAAAAAACAAACTGAAAAGTGTACCATATATGGCATATATGCACTATATTTTTATT
Source organism: Myiopsitta monachus (assembly GCA_017639245.1). Classification (NCBI taxonomy): domain Eukaryota; kingdom Metazoa; phylum Chordata; class Aves; order Psittaciformes; family Psittacidae; genus Myiopsitta; species Myiopsitta monachus. The sequence continues at coordinate 30,251,942 of CM029941.1, forward strand.
TTAATACAAATTTTTTGATTTAGCAAATAAAATTACTAAAAGTTATCAATAAAAAACTTTTTTATCACATTTCTTTCACTCTCTTGAAAGCTGGTATCATTGTGCTATTCTGTCTCAGACTGATACAAGGCTAAATATAAAGCATTATTACAATTTATTAGTTCATATATACCCATCTATGCATAATTTATGATTATTGTTCTAATAATGAGGATTGGTGTTTGCAAACATTTCAGGTTTGCACAGTACAGTTTTCCCAGATTCATAAGTTTCTGCAATCCTTAAAATTCCACTCATAAAAAATAAGAACCTTCTATGAGTAGCATAAAACATTTAGTAGCAAACCAGTAAAAATATGCAGAGGTCAGGCAGCTTAGCCTGAAGGAGAACCCCACGAAAGATGTATAGACATCAGTTCCTTCACACTATGCTGATCGAAAGTTCGGCTGTTTTCTCTTTCTGCTATACTATAATAATCTGCATCACAGAAGGCAGAATCTATTCAAAACTTCTTAGAGCTATAAAAAAGTAAACTGTGATGCCAGGCAGCAGTCACGTACACCCTATTACTCCAGTAAAATATTTCTTCTGATATGTAACATACAGTTATGGTACAGACTGTTATTGTCACTGAACAAATATGCAGTTCTGTATGTCTGAGATGTCTGGGCAACTCTCATCAATCTTCAAAAGCCTGATGATACTTAATAAGTGTAATTTGGCAAAATAATAGTTGTATTGCTTTTGCTGAGAATAAAAACAGTGATTCTTAGGAATTGCATACTTTTTGTCTGGAAAAATAAACTATCCTTATTGATATAAATCAGTACTGGTACAGCTGGAATTTTCACAAATGCAAACCTGGCAGTCCCTCACAATCAGATAACGGAATGCGGTGTGTAGTATATCTGGTTTCGGCTTTACAAGAATCATTGCAGAATGTTTCTAACCCACTTCTCTATATTTTTATCATCTTCATGATAATGCTAAAATGTAGGATGTTCTTACCACATTGGCTTCTTTTCATTGTGTGAAATTCTGAATTTGAGCATTGCTCAACTTTCTTGTTTTTGCCATGGAACTGGGTGTGCAGTCTGCAGAGATAATGCAGAAGAGTTGTATAACTTCAACAATCTGTGCAACCTATCCTACTGAATTAGGAAGGAAAAGTGTTACCACTGCAGATAACTTTTATACTTTAGAGCTCATAATTCCACAAGGGAATTAGTGTGTCATGCTTCAATTAGCAGATGATGACAAAGGGCTTAATTGACTTCTGTACAGCTGGGGCTGCTGACTTCTGATTTCTTGAAACTCAGGTGGTAGATTTGCAAAATGTTCTTGATTCCATTTTTAAAAATGTATTTGTTACTTATTAAGAAAAATAAGTTTTGCTGTTCGTTCTGTTTTAAAATAAAACATTCAGTTTGATGTGGACTGTATTCCTGCAGTGGGACAGCATTTTAATAACAGTCACAGAAATGTGTTTTACACTTCATTATTACAGCGCAGTAGTGGAATTTCCTTATTTGTACAGTGTTATAATTTTTACAAAATTATTAATACAATTGTTTATATTTGTAAAGTAAACCAACAGAATAGAAGGAAAATGAAGAAGAATATCAGATAAGAAAGAACGAACAAACCATGGGTAGAACATAAGAACAGATATCAATATTGGTGTTACTGAAAATAGTACCCACAGAGCATTCCCCTTCAAAATGCTGCACAAAATATATCTTGTAACACTCTGGCCTGTCAGCATTACCAAAAGTATTCTGAAAAAGTTACCTTGAAGGAATATTTTGTTTCTAACAATTTGGTTTTGCTTCAGCGAGAAATAATCTTTTTAAATCTTAGCCTTATGAGAGATCAGATTCTTAGCTTGTAGGCCTCTTCATGATGAGTATACGAGACCTGCACACCCTGGAAGCTCAAAAAACTAGGTGGATGCAAGCAAAGCATAGTGCTGAAAAACCTTTTCAGAGTCTTATTTCCTCTGTAGAGTTTAAAGCCTGGATGAGCACTAGCATTAGCTGATCATAAGGAATTGCAGTTACTGAACAATAGAGGCTAGATGTTCTCTAGGAAAGGCTTAGCTGCCATATCCTGGCGTGGAAGGCATAAAGGAAAATGACTCATTTAAACTTCTATGAATTTCTCATACTTTTGGTATTACAGTATGAACTAGGAACCCAGCCAGACTGACACAAAGGCAGCAGGAAACTTCATAACGTATTGCCAGAAGAGTCTTGCAGAACCAAATTACAATGGCCTGCCATCCCACAGTCCAGACACTCACAGCTGGATCCTGGAGTGTGCAAGTTGCTAGTCAGTTCCTGAATGTAGCATATTCATCACTTCTAAATGTTTCCTGACCATTTTTTATGGTATTTTAAAGATGAATGATTTCAACATTAAATTGCAGTTACTCAATTTCAGTATTTATTTTCAATTATTTTCACTAGCACCAATATCAATATATTCTATGTTTTATCTGTGGCACCTTCCCTCTCTCCCTCCTTCTGTTCTGTTTATTTGCTGTTGTCTTCCATTCACCCTTTGTTGCATTTATTCCATGTACACAGTATCACATCTTGTTTCTTCCCTTTCAGAGTTGCCCAGTCACTATTTCTTTATGCAGATAGTACAAACGTACTATCTTACATTTGTAGGAGCCCTGGCATTTGAAAGAATAGCAGTTAACACTTCAGAGATCATAAGCCCCATTATATATGGTTTATATTCCACTCACACACTTACTGATTTTTTATTGTGCTGTTGTTTCTAACAGTTGCTATTGAGCTTTTTTTCAAATCTGTCTATAGTGAAATGCTTCTTTTATTTTAAGAAGCTTTTGAATTTCACAGTTGTGGTAAGAAAATAAAAAGGTAGTTTGTTTTTTCAAGTCATCAAATGCAGCCATCCTCAAAGAAAAGATTATAAATATTGATGGATAAATTTGCTTTTGTTCATTATCACAGTGTTACTGAAAATATAGCTCTCTTTTAGCTTTTTTACAGTATGTTAATTAGGTCTTGGGCACAAAGTCAAACTCACTTGTGATAAAAACTACCTTGCTTAATAAATCTGAGATCTCTTAAGCCACATGGATTTCATGTCTTACGAGGTGTTGTGTTAGCATGATTTTTGAATGGAATTAAGGTACTGGCTTTAAAGATAGGACTGTGGTAAAACTCCTTTGTAGTTCTCTAGGAATTGTATGTCTATGTAAGTTAAATATATTTCATACATTTTATGGTGATAATGCTAAAACAGAAAAATCTTTTGGCTTAGCCTGTTGCACAAATTCTTGGGAATAGCTTTGTGTTGCTATCTGAAGAATAAACCTAAGTTATGGGGAGACACAGTGGCACAAAAGTCTGCTTTCCTCATATTCACACTGCAAGTCCATAGCATAGACTTCAAATCACTGAACAGCTGAATTTGAATAATACGGCTTTTCAAATTGAAACGCATTCAAATAGGGGAGTAGTTTTCATTATATCAGACATCTGTTATGTCAGTATCACCTTATGTTGTGGCTCATGTTTAATGCCTCTTGCAAATTATAACTTACAGTAGGTATATTTTCTCTTTCATCTTTTTGAGGAAAGAAAAAGAGAAGGGGAGGATTCAGTGTAGAAGCAGTAAGGAAGTTGTTCTGGAATAGCTCTTCATAGGATGGGAATACAGATCTCTTGTCTCCCAGAGATGACTAGAATAAGTTTATCCTAGCTGTAATACTAAAATCAAAGCTGAAGTAGCTGACTCTAAATGTGAAGAGTGCATATTAAATTGGTTTGGCTTCAAGCCAACAACCCAACCAAAGTAGTCTGTAAATTAGGACTTGGGTTTTGGCATCTATTTATGATTATAAACAGGGTCCAGTTGCCTCATTCTTAAACTTTACTGCCCCAAGTTTTTTTGTGGACTTTCCCATAACATGTCTAGCTGCATCCCTGAACACAAATCTCCTTTCCCCTGGCTTTGTGTTATACTGTTATTATCTAATAATGGCAGAAGCAGTGAACTGAGCCCCACCTTACTAAGAGAGCTAGGGGAAGTAAGTTTTGGCAAAGGTTACTGCGGGGACACTTTCAGGATTTGCAGGCCTGATCTGCAGGAAGCATTGTAAAATAGTGAACTAGCCTCCTAACATAATCACTTAAAATTCCCTTCATTGGTAGCAGCTAGGGTGTTCTCATCCCAGAATCTCTTTGGTCGCAAGCTGACTGCAGCACTGAGGAGCCCATCCTGTCTTTTTCTGTCTAGTATCATGTACTAACCTCTGCTGACTCGTTTCATTTCTTTTGGTGAGATGATGTTTTTGGCCCTTTCCCTATTCTCCATAGGTAGCTAACCCAAGGTAAGTATTGGCTTCTTCTGCTGTGTAGCTTTTTGCTGGTAGGCTTGCTGCTGGCAGGAAATGCCCTAGTCCTAGCAGAGTTGAAGCATATAGAGAACTCAGATATTACTTAGAAATTCACTCTCTCAGGGGACAATTATTCCCTGCTTAACCCAGGCACCTTCCCAATTGTCTGGCCAAGCTAAATGCTACACCAGATCAACAGGTAAGAGTAATTTAATATTATTCCTTTACTGATAACTCTGAGCAGTCTTGAAAAGAAAAAAGCCTCTTTCTTTTCCAAGCATTGACCCTTGAATTGACACATTGTATGTCTATAAATATGTAGCTATTGTGTATGTGGTTAGATTTGTTGGTGGCCAGTGAGTGCTAAGATATTTCTTTTATCTTTTCAAAGTGTAACTGAAGGTTTTCTAGGTTGCTGCTCATAATCATAGAATCATTGGAAAGGACCTTAAGCCCATCTAGTTCCAGCCCCCTTTCCATGGGCAGGGACACCTTCCATTATCCAAGGTTGCTGAAGGTCCCGTCCAGCCTGGCCTTGAACACCACCAGGGATGGAGCATTCACAGCTTCCTTTGGCAGCCTGTTCCAGTGTCTCACCACCCTCACAGTTGCTTTTCATGTTAATTGCTTTAGCTAGAAATAATAGCAGGTAGTATTCTTCGCTAATAAATGGTGTGTTCTTTCACTGTATATCCTCCAGAGAAGAATATGAAGGAATTCTCTTGATTTCTGGTCTGAGGAACAATAAAACTTCATATTCCATAACAAGCAGTCTTGATGTAGTCTTAAACACACTATGAAGACAGCAATTCTTCTAGAAAGTGGAAATATATGAAGTGTCACTGTTAGGTATGTCACAAATAGCTACTGCCCAGCTATTGTGATTGTGTAGGTGTAGTAAAACCCAACACAAGCTTCATTTATTTCTAATGAATGCGAAGATTTTACAAAGTATGGAACATCTTTTGGGACAGTTATGTTTACTGACTTGGGTGCGTAAATTTTTTTCCTGTTCTCGGATATGCAAAAAGGAGCATGGCTGTACCTGAAGCAGGCTTTTTGCTTTTCTAAAGCATTATACTGCGTGCATTATACTACATGCTATAGAAAATCTTATCAAGAAGTAAGTCATCCCAAAATAAAACACTGCAGACCTTAACTATTTACTCAGCTGTTAATGAATACTAAAAGCTTCTTTACATGGATATCTGCACACCTGTCTTTTTAAATCGTTGATGAGATAAAAAGCTAATTTTTAGATTTTAATTTGTATTATAAAAAGATTTCTGGTTTTGGGGAAAAAAAATGTGTTCAAGCTTCTATAAATAAAATGAGCCTTGAATTGTCACAGATTGTGTCTAAACCTGAGAATAGCCACATCCTTCCAAACTCAGTGTCCAGGTGTTCTCTGCAGCTGCTTATATTCTGGAACAAAACTGGATGTGCAGAGCCTTCCTTCCTCCTTTGTTTTGAAAGGACCTGTCTGCACATGGATTGTAAGAGGACTTGTGACGTCCTCTGTACACAGGCCCACGTATGAAATCATTGGGAAAACAGGGTCTAGGGTGATCTGTCACATACTTTTTTTCGCCCCAGAAATAGCTGCACTGTCCTTTTAAATTACAGTTAAAATTAATTTATTTCTATGATATTGGATACTTTTGAGTAAGCTATGTCTGTCAATCAGTGAAATCGTTCAGTTGCTTTCTTGTACATTTTCTGTTTTACAGAATTTATACTGGTACAGAAAATGTATAGAACTTATATCTAGAAGAATGGACTGATTAACTGAATGTGGGAACTTTTTTATTCTCTTTTTTGATTTTCAGTGGAAATGTGCAGGGACATTTAATCAAAGTTTGAAAATATTTTTCTAGTGTGGAAAAGTAAAATGGCTATGAAATTTGCATTCATAAATGAAGAAAACATTAAGAGAATCATATGAAAACACATAATAGTAACTTTAAAGATTCTCAGTCTTGCTAAAGCAAAACCAACATGTTCTTATTTCAAGATTCTGTTCAAAGCATTCCGTTTTCACAAAAAGCTGTTTCTCTAGAAATTCACTGTGGCAGAAAATAGCATTATGCATTTGAGCAGATGCACTGGCTCACTGCTTGAAAGATGGACACCTGGGGTCTTGCATTAGACTTGCAAAGAATATGGAAATATTGCAGATGAAACTGGATAGGTAGAAAATAGGTGAATGTGCAGTTTCAAATTCTCTAATTATCAGACTTTTGGTGATAAGAGTATGTGACTATCTACATTCGCTTGAGTTACTGGTTAAAATGAGGAGATTCTTTTTGTTTCAATGCACAGCTCTATAGGGAGCTGATAAATGATTTTTTACTGTAGAGGTCTTCCTGAAGACTAAAGACTGCTGATAACAAGCATCTGTGAGTAATGTGACATAGTTCTCCATTTTAATCTGAAATTTTATCTTATCTTTCAATATCTGTCATTTTGTCCTGTCTTAAAGCCACAGGTAAGGTGATTATTTACCTTACTGTCATGTTCATCATTAGTTATATTGTTGTTTCTGCACATTAACAATCACTTGTAAGTAATAATTAAGGTTGCTTTTGTTTAATGCTCTACACTTCAGGCAAGCTTGCGATGGTTTTTTGTGTGGATTTTTTTTTAAATCTTTTATCCTGCTATGTGATTTAAAGCAAACATTGGCAAGATGAAGTGTTTCAGATTGTGTATGCTGATTACATGATGGTCCGAATAATTTGCCTTACAAATTAATAAGTTCTTAGTGCTGAGGTAGTGTCAGTATGAGCAAAAGAAACCTCATGAGATCTTAGCACTGAAATAATTTGTACTGTGGTTGACACTCTGCCCTGGTGAAGATCTTTGCATTGTGCCAAACTCAAGTGGCCTGGGTCAGGTTTCAGATGTGTCAGGTTAATCTTCGAACAACGTGTATTGGAAAAGTCAGGAGGCAATGCAGATGTTCAAAGCCATGTTTCAAGACTCACAGTTCACATACCTGCTCTGACGCTTGCCCAGGCTGCTAAAAGGCAGCTGCTGCTTTGTAGCTTGTCATAACATCCAGGCAGGGTACCTGTGCTGTGTACTTTGCTTGAGATGGGGCCAATACGCAACTAATTATCCTCCAAGTTGCATTTAGGAACTTCTTCCTACTGAATCTTCCAAAAGTATTTGATATGACTTATGCCTTTTCTTTCACTCTTCTGCCAAGTGACCACTCTGATTGTACTGCAGTAAATGTCCATGAGTGCTAAACTAGGTATGAAGAGTTTCTTTATACTGAGTGAAAATTCAGTGGTGTGTAATTCAGCATACTTCTTTCCTCATGCAGCTTGGCAAATAAGAGGATAAGTGCTTCAAAATGTATTTAATATTGGTAGTGTTGATTACTTCTCTTTTTTTTGCAGTGAGAAAGCCTTCTCTCTTTATATCTGCTATAAAATTTATATACGGTTGTACTGGATGTATTTGATACACGTTAGTTTTTCATCATGTTTGCTGAATTGAAAAATAGGCAAAAATTAATGTGCAGAAATTATACCTAATAATGGAAAAGAAGTATCATTTGTCTCCAGGATACAGCAAGGAACAGAAATATTGCCCAGCCAATGCATGACAAACCATATTTACTTTCAAGTTTGCATTTCTACAGTATTTAAATTTAAATTGCTTTAGTGGGAGCACTGAAACACATACTGTCTTTTTTCACTAATAGGAGCCAGAATAATATCTTTATTACACCTTTTGAGTATCTGCTGGTACTGCAAAATCCACATTGCTTGGGAAGACTATTAGACTTATGAACTAACTTGACCGTGCATACAAATTACCTAACCAATGGGAACAGAATGAAAACTGACTTTAATTAAATTACATAGAACTTTGCATAAACAAACACAGAGCATAAATATATACCCCCAGTATTTTCTAACTACCAACTGTTTCTTGTACTAAACGGACTTTTTTTGCTTGCTTTTGGTATGCCATATGGTATACCAGTTTAAATGAGAATACGTGATTGGATATTTAGAACTACTTTAGTAGTCTTGGTGTTCATCATTGAGTACAGAGCTTCAATAAGTTATACTTTTATACACTCTATTATGCATTTTACCATCTTTTGTGGGGTTGTAGGGAGTATCTTTGAAAGAAAGAAGTCAGTTATTAGAAAGTACAGCTAAGGACAAATAAGTTGCTCAAACTTACCTTTTACATGAACAGGGCAGAAAAAAGATTGCTGTGCATATGCAGTCATATTTATAATACTCAACAAATGAGAGGACCATGTTGCTTTTTTAAAAATACGATTATGTAGCATTGAAAAATACCACCTATTTTGAATTAAAGCATTCCTGGAGATGTTTTACTTAGTTCTTCACTTTTTCTTCAAGCCATTATTGTGAGGTTTATGTGTCACTGTCAAATTTCAGAGGTCATTAAGTCAAAAGAAGCCTATTACTAGTTTTCCTCATGTTGCTGTTGATAATTGATGGAAAAGTAATGGTCAAGAGAGGAATCTTCAGTGAAAGCAAAGATCCTAGCAAGGTTAAAAGGTGTTATGCCTGTGCTCATAGGCAAGAGTGAAGAAGGTTCAGGCTGAGATGACCTCAGGTAATGAAAATAGTAGATTACGGATAAAAATTAGCTAAGGAACATCTCTGGAAATGATTGCAGTAAACATCTTGACCTTAAATCTGTTCTTTCAGAAGTATGTTAAAGAAAATGAAAGAAGCTAATGAGTCTCTGGCACTCAATTCAAACCACCTCGTAAACTCCATCAGTTCAAGGTGCAAATTGAACTGTAGTAAACGTGTCTAAGTAGCATGTGAGAATGCAGCCATTTCTTTTGTCCATTTTCAGTGCAGTAAAACAAAGCTAATCAAAATGATAGCAGACTAGTCTCACAAAGTCTCACAGAGTTCATGAGAGATAACTCATGATACATAGACATCATACACAGTCATGATTTCTGGCAGTGGAGGTGCAGAGACAGCTGTGGTGGTAGTGGCTTCAAGAAGTCTCGACTGGTTTTGTGCAGTGTATGGCCATGATTCCAGATGCACTTTCTAGGACTCCACTAAAACGTTCAGTGATTTTGTTCAAACCAGATGTTTGCCTGATTGCTAATAGCTAAGCTCATCACCACTCAGTAGTTATTCATCTTCAGCTCTAGATCACACAGTGCTATATATCCAGTATCTTCAGGGTAAAAGAATGGAGAGCAAATTCAGAAGAGTTTCCACTTCTCCTGTGCATTTACATCAGGGAACGTAGGATTACTATTCTAAAGAGTGAATGAAGATGGATAGAATAAAATTGTAAAAAATTCAGGAGATAATAGTTTTCATTTTCATTTTTACATTGTTTGTGTTTTTAGCCTTTTTCCATCTTACTGATAAATATCTCTCAGAGCTTAGTGTGATCCTCCACTGTCTGTTTCTCCAGGCAAACTTTCTCACAGCTGAAAAGCTAGTTGCTAATTGTAAGTAAAAATTAATAAAGTAGTGAGTAAAAGGAGTGAATCAGTAAAAGCAATAAAACATACACTTTAAATTGTAAATATAACAAAGTTTCTGCATCCTAGCTCTTTTTTCAGCTTCCTTTCTTCTGCTAAGAACAGTTCTGTAAAAAGTTAAGCCGCAATTTTTTTCATGTGATTTACTAACGTTCCCTCCTCACTGTTGAAGCTACTATAAATGGTTATAAATGAAAGGTGAAACATCCCTACAGAGATTTATGTCTACCTCATCAGTGTGGCATGGAGGACTAACAGTTATGCCACCTACTAGCTGGACTGATCTCCAGGAATTCGCAGGAATCAGAGAGGCTCTCTTCACTTTTGCTTCCAGTGATTTTTTTTTTCTTTCTGTGGGACACAGGTGCTCAGTGTTGCCTCCTCTATGATCTCAGGCTATGGCAAGCTGTCTTGGAAAGTGACAGAATGCTGTCCTAAGGAAGTTGAGCCAAATACAGCGTATGGGAAGAGTTGTGCTATGTGCTCCCCCACCGGTCAGAAATCGCAGGGGTTTATTAGTCTTAATATAGCAAAGACCTGTGCAAATAAGTATATTAATGCTTCACAGCTACCCAGAAAGGTTAGATAGCATGAGTACCTCCATATTACTGTGTTAGCTGTGCTGTACTGTGGGACTTCAGAGATTCCAGTACCCATGTCATTCTTTTCTGTGGTGCTGAGACACTATGCCAAGGTTTAAACCCAGCCATCAGCTGAGTTACACAGCTGCTCACTCGCCCTCCTTTTCCCCCCATGCCATCCAGGTGGGATGGATAGGAGGATTGGAAAAATGTAAAACCTGCGGACTGAGATAAGAACCATTTAATAACAAAATACAGTGATAATAGAAATAATACCAACAATAACAATACTGATGATAATAATAGGGAATGACAAGAACAGCAGAAGATAAATGTGAAAACACCAGTGATGCACAATACAATTGCTCACCACCCACCATCCGATACCCAGCCTGACCTGAGCAGTGATCTGAGCTTTCTGGGTAACTGCCCCCAGTTTATATACTGGGAATGATATGCTGTGGTATGGAATACCCCTTTGGCTAGTTTAGGTCAGGTGTCCTGTCTCTGCTTCCTGCTAGCTTCCTGTGCTCCTCTTCACTGGCAGAGCATGAGAGACTGAAAAGTCCTTAATGGGGGCAAGTGCTACTTAGCAACAGCTAAAACATAGGTGTGTTATCAGCATGTTCTTAGACTGAAGCCAAAACACAGCACTGCACCAGCTACCAGGAAGAAAATTAACTCTACCCCAGCTGAAACCAGGACATACTATGTTGTGTATTGCAAATGGACAGTGTATGAGGTGGGAGAATCTTTTGTGAGCTGCCTCAGTTCCTGCATAAGCATTTAGAAATTGTTACAGATCACGCATAGGTAATTAAACACTGGGTAATTGAAAGGTTATTTAGGAGGTAAAGCATCTAAATTATGCTTTGAAATGTTATACATGTATGCTTGAATAATTTGTCAAGATGCTTAGACATGTGAATGACATGTTCAAATCAGAAGTTGAAGTCAGATTATAATTTAATAAATGGCTTAATTGAATTCTGGCCAAGTTTTGAAAAATCTTTTCTATGATAGAGAACTTTTCAAAAATTTGCCCATTACTTGGCAGTGCTATATTAGCAAATTGTTGTTATATTTCTGGCTGGAAATATCAGCTATGGCCTTTTATATGACATGTCTTTAGATTGAGAGGTGTAATTCCTTCCTTCACCTGACTTTTATAATGTATTATGCCATTAAGACACAATGAAGCATCTTTTAGTGGTCCATTAGCACAAGAGTTGGATGCACTGCGTGGAGAGAAAGAATATTTTCCAGAACTCTAACTAGTTAAAAAGAAGTTTTGAAAATTGATATCAGAAGTCAAACTGTTTGCTAAGTGTTCTTCTTGTTCTGTGACTTTTTAAATATTGTGCTTTTGTACTTTTCTACATATTGTTACTGATACAGTGTTTGGACCTTAAAAAAACTGCCTTTAAAATTAAATCAGTAGTTAGTAGTTTATTTTCCTGTGAAGAGAATCCCACATTAAATAAACAGTTTGTGATAAAAAACCAAAACAAACAGGTGAAAAGAAACTCTCAAAATTATAACATGGAAAACTGTATGCATGGTTTCATAGGCAAGGTGTCATAATTTCATGAAGTTCTGTTTATAGTGAGAGATGATTTGGGGGAAAAAATATGCAGCCAGGTGGCAGAGATGCTGAAAATTATATTTTAAATTGGAACAAAATAGTTTGCATGCAAAATGGATCCACTTGGACCAAATAGATGGGTCAGTCTACATACTGGACAGGTAAAATAGACTTAAAAAATCTGGGTTTGTAATATGTTTTTATTGGACTGGGCATTACAGCAAAAGAGAGTACAGCTTGCCCTTCAGTAGCAGTCCTTGCTAAGTACTGACACTAAACAAATCAATGACATGTCCATCAAGGATGTGAAGCATTTCCCAGAGCGGGAAATTAGAAAATGAAAAATGTCAAAGATAAAGACGTAGGAAAAGTCCAACTAAGCCTAATCACTGTGCCTGAAAAGCTGGATAAAGAGAAAGACATTCTGAATAAATAAAAAATATAAAAATTAAACATCTATATTTCCAGATGAAGCAAAATTTAAGTTACATACAGGAAATAGCTGTAAAAAAAAATCAAATATCCATAGATTGTAGTTCTGTTGCAAATAAGTAGGACACGCATTTCTTTTTATGCAGGTTTTCTTTGATCTGCATTGTTTCACTTTTCCATTTGCTTTCAGAGTTATATCTTGCATTCCAATATGTAACTAGGATCCAAAGCCTCTCTTTATATGGAATTAAAACTGATACTGCAGAGACAATCAGTAATTACAGTCCTCGATAATATTTGCATATTGTTCTGATGTAAAAAAGATCTGTGTTCTTGTGCAAATTTTCATACTCTGTGGTTTGTGGCAAGATTCGCACGTGAGCTTCTTATGGAAGTTTGTTGTGTACATGTCAGCTATATTTGGTCCTCATATATTTCACCTAGTACTAAGCTGCTTTTCTAGGGGTAACAGTTTAAATCTGCATGTGTTTAATGCAGTTATAAGAGTCAATGTTTATTTTCTGAGAACTATGAAGATAGAGTCAAAACCAGTTAAAACATCTGCTAGTTTAGCTAGCATTTAGTGCATATATTCTAATGAACAAAATATGCACTGTGTGTGAGCTATAGCTTAACTTGTAATAATTTATGCAAAAAGGTGCTGTCTTGCCCTTTCCCAAACTTTCCTCTCCTCTCTCTCCCTTTCCTCTTTCCACTTTTCTGCATTCTCACCTTTTCCTGCTTTTACCCTCTTCTCCCATTTTCCTTCCTTTCTTCCCCTTTATTATCCACTCTTACCTCTGCCTTTTCCCCCTTCTACCCTTCCCCCATCTCTTTCTTTCTCCCCCTCTGTTTTTTTTCTATAAACATGAAAAATTCTCACTCTGTTCCCATGTCTGAGCAAGATAAATGAACTAATTTAAAATATTTTCCATGCCTCATCTGTCCACTCCACAAGCTGTCAATGAGCTTGGATTGGAAGCTTTCATGCCAATAGTCCACAGTGAGCAGTTTTATTATTTTGAAATAAGAATGTTGTTTCCATGGCAAACTTGGAACGCTTTGCAACTGTGCTGACATCCACATACTTTTGGGTCTATGCAAGAAAGATGATACTTCATGAGATTTTTTTTTAAGCAAAAGGTCATTTGCCTACCTGCCCAAGATAAAGTAATGATATTATTCTTTCATATTTGTATCTTTTGAGAGAAAGCAACAGGGAAAAAACAAAAGATGAAGAAAAAAACAGCTCACTTTAAACACACTGTAATTTCAGGTTTTGTTTCTGCATTTTTTCCAGCAACCATTTTGACCAGTAAGTATATTAATAGCCAATATGTTTCAATTTAGAGCAGTGATTTTGTAAATTTTTGTTGTGGCTAATTACTCCAAGACACTGCTCACAGTCTTTTGCAATGGCATCAGATTATTCAAACTATTTAATTAGTAAAGTTAGTACAGGACTTAGAAATGAGGGAAACATTTAAAAATAACTTGCTGGTTTTGAGATACTGTAAATTGATACTTTTTAGATTGTATATGTTTTTAAACTTTTTATACTTAATACATTTTAATATGTCTTAAAGAATATAATAACTTTTCTGTACTTTTTTATCACTTTTGCCTTTAAAACCCAGTATTTTCTGGTTAGGTATAATGTTAATATCAACTCTGCTGAAAAACAGAGTTTGTCTTTTGGCTGAAAACTTCAGAAGTAATCTTTTCTTTGTAAGGTATGCATTCCCCTGAGCTTTCCAGAACTGAAAAAAAGCCCCAACTTTCTGTGACGCAGAACATGTTTAAATTCTGTATTTCCTGATTCCTTCCTCAAATTAAAAAAATAAAGAAATAAACAACTTCAAAACAAACAAAAAAAAGTCTATAGTCCTCTACCCTGGAACAGCCCTTTATCTCCAGTTTAGACTTGTTCAGTTTTTCATATGCTCATTAGCACCTGAAATGGCATGACTCACAGTTGCTCAGTTTACTGTAGAGGTGCCATGTAGTTCTTGGCCAGTGGCACAACCACACTACAAGGTTTTGTTTGTTCTTCTTTTCTAATAGTGTATTCTGTACACAGTAGCTTCCCTTCAACAGAGAACAACTTGACAAGCAGCTGTGTCCTCATTCAGTGTACAGCACAGTATTTTCTTTCCCACAGGCAAAGTGCATTCACCTACATAATTGGCCATGACCCCTTCTTACCCAGGGGACATTATACTGAAGTCCATTCCCATTTTCTAATCTTTTAAAACACGAGCAGCACATTACTGTCATGCTAGTAGGTAGATGAAATTTTGATATGTGTGCTTGTATTGTCATCAGAGGTTTCTGTCTGAGCTTGACAAGATTCTTGTTTCTAAACATTTGAACATGCATGTCCTAAATGCTATATGATTGTTGCTTTAGTAATTTTGTTTTTCTGTGTGTGAGTATGTGGAAATACCTATTTAGTTTGTTGGTATCACTTTACGGATTAGCAACTCTCAGAAGGTTTCAGAGAATTCTCAGAGGGTTTTTTAGATAAAAGATGGTGGTACCTTTATTTTGATAAAGACTTTGCATTTTTTCATTTCAGCAAATTGCTTTTGGGATATTGCTAAGAATATAATCCTTTCAATGTTGCATCTCCGTGTTCTAATTGCTTTCTTATTAAAATGTTAAATTCTGTCTGTGCATTTGAATGTATTCATATGAAGTCGTATAAAACAATTATTATAAAATAAGTAAGTAATATAGAAGCAGTGATCTTCTCTGTGCCAAGTATAAATAATGGTGTTAGTTTTTCAGAGCAATATTTTGCATTAAATGACAACGCATGAAGCAGTGAAGCCTGAAGTGGCCATATAGTCTTAAAGTTCTCTAATTATTGTTTGTTAAGGATTTTTCTGAGTTATGAGGTTCTGCATGACTTCTCTAGCTACACTGTTTAATAATGCTCTGTTTTTGTTTGGGATCTCTCTCTTTTGAATTCTCAGTAATATAAAGCCTGCCACTGGAATTTATCTTGGTGGGATTTGCTGAAAAGAACCTCAGGATCATGGTGTAGAAGTTAAACATGAATCAGCATCATACCCTTGCAGCAAAGAGGGCCAGCTGCATCCTGGGCTTTAGTTGTAAAGCAGTAGCTGGCCAGCTGAGGAAATTGAGCCACTCTTCCCTTTTATCTGGTATTTGTAAGACTGTGCCTGATTTCCTCATTATTGACATATAGGAGCAAGTCCAATAAAAGCACACTGAGATGGTCAAGGCTGGAGCACAGGAGGTATATGGAGAGACTGAAGAAAATGGGCCTGTTCAGCCTAGGGAAGAGATACCTTTTTGCAGAGATTTTACTGCTATTTATAACTAGATAATCAGAGGATAAAGGGAAGATGAAAACACATGATGTCTGTAAGGTGCATGGTGATAACTTGAGAGGTAAAGAACGCAAACCAGAACTTGGTAAATTCCAGTGTGGTCTAAAGAAAGGGTTTTCTTACTATGTAAGCTGGTGGTTTGAAATTTGCCTAGCAAAGTTGAGGGATCTTTGTCCTTGGAGATGTTCAAAACTCAGCTGGATAGGCCTTGTACACCTGATTTAGGTCTGCTTTGGCAAGGTGTTGGACTACAGGCCTCTGTAGGTCTCTTTCAACCTGTTATTCTTTGACTCTCAGGAAATACTTTGTATCTCATTTTGCACAGTTTTTTTTGTCTCTTGGATTAAGAAATAATGTGTTTATGTCTGGATAACTGGAGTGCAGAAAAGAATCTGAAGATGTCTGTTGCTTTTTATTTCCAGTAATGAATCAGCTGGAAAGAGAGCAGTTACAGTATAATACTGGGGCCCCTAGCCTTCATATGTCATGGAGGCTGCAGCAGCGGGGCAGTGAGTTGATGCCTCATCTCTTTTTCAGCCTAAATAGCCTTTCACAGCTTGTCACGTGTTTAGCCTTTGTCTAGATGGCAAATCTGTTCAAACTGGACTATGCAAATCTGAAGCAAAGTCTTAATAAAAATGCTTTCTTCTTGGAGAACAAAGAAACAGAGAATCTTTCCAATCTCCCATATTTATCTTCCTGGAGTTTTCCTCTTCCGGTAGCAGCATCAAGCATTTCTTCTTAATTTCAGCTTGCCTGAAAGGTGCATTGAATATAGGCATGAAGCTTGTATAAAATTACACTTTTTAATGTTGTGTATTAAATTGTTTGTATCATAGAATCATAGAATGGCTTGGGTTGGAAGGGACCTTAAAGATCATCTGGTTCCAACAACCTACCGTGGGCATTGACACATTTCACTGAAGGTGGAAAGTCCTGTCCAACCTGGCCTTGAACACTTCCACAGCTTCTCTGGGCAACTGAATATACAAGCCAAAAGGTGAAAATTATGAGGGGATGTGTTAGTGACAATAGATAATGGTCTGTGCTGAAACATACAAAAATAAAACAGTACTGTTTGGCATGGGTTATGGGAACATAACCTTGAAAATAGTGGAGTTAACACCGCTATTAGCAAAAAGGAGTCTCATACCAGTTGCAAGACACATGAGATAATAGTCCATGGTGGCTCCTCCCCAAAAATCCCTTAAAAGTCCTTCAGTCCACTTTGGAAATTCCCTAAACCCTATTGTACTAACTGTGCAGTCGTAGCAAATAGCCATAACTGGCCACTCCTTCCGATGTAGGCTGCCCCCCTACATCAGAATGAGTGTGCCCTTTCACTAGCAGAAAAGTCCTAGCCTCATGCAATGCGGAGGGGCAGACCCTCATACCACCCAGGTCAACGTTGCCTCTGCAGGGACACCTGCTGAGGTTGAGACTGCCACCTCGCACTGTGATGATGTCTCTCAGAGCTGGTTTCCTGATCATCATCACATGGGTTTTGGGGTTGGTAAGATAAACACTCACCAAAAATATCTGTCACTGTTTCTTTTTTCCCTTTGCCAGCTGTTCCTCCCTATCTTTCCCTATATTAATAGTCTGGTGTTTTTTTTATCCATTGCGTCTCGCCTCTCTCTCTCAACCTGGAATCCTCAAACTCTGGAACAGGAAGCAAAAAAAAACAAAAAAAAAAAAGAAGGAATGCAACATTTCAAATATACAGAGGAAGAGACATAATTCAGCAAAGGAATTTGTTTTGTTCTGTAATAAAAACACTTTTGAAAAAGTGTATATGAATACTTAAAAAATAGAGCTAAACTAAAATAGTGTGTCTCCCTATAAAGTGAAGTTTCACAGTCACATTAATATTTTAGAAAAAAGGTAGGTATAACTACAGTAAAAATGACTAAATTCTCAAAGTGTCACCTGCTGTGTATGAATCTGAAAGGAAGGGGTGGCATCGTTGTGTTCTATATAGTTGATAACTATGTGCTGGCAGCATATTCATCATAATTGTAGTGATTCTTCTTTTTAAAGGAGATGTTGGTGATAGAGTATTTTCCTTTTAGTATTTATAAACAATAGACTTCGAAGAGATAGTGGAGATATGCATATATGGCGCTTTCATGAGTAGATCTCTAGGGTAGAATTAGAGGCCTCTGAAGTACTTTCTGGGTATCTTCGACAGTGTAGAACACTAAAGGTACTGCTGTAGTCTGGAAGAAGAGTAGGGATTTAACTGCAGTACTTGGCTTGAAGTCTAGTTACAAATACTGAGTATTCAAGAATACTGAAAATAAATACACAACAGTTTACTTCCATAGATATTGCATAGTTGTAGGTATTGTGGTGGTGAATACCACTGTGCCACAATTGTTGGAAGTCAGGCAAGGTCTTCTGCTTTGTTTTGCTCACCACACTCACCTTTTACTAGTTAAAGAAATAATGTGGTATATCACAGGAACAGAAACTTTTCCAGGCACTTTTTAAAATAAAACTTCTTCACAAAGTGTTTTGTTTTCTTTGATTATTTTTCTTTCTCGTTTAACTTACAGTGTAAGGGCTTTTTCATTACAGTCGCACAATCTGTGCTTCAGAAGAGCCAAGTTGTTTTTTGGTTGGTTTTTTTTTATTATTATTTTTGAACTATACACTGTGTGTATGTCCTTCCTTTCGTATGAATTAAAAAACTATTGGTACCTTTGAAATAGTAGATGTATACTGTAATTATTCATAATTTTGGCAAGTCCTGATAATATTTGAACAATATGTATTTTTGGTGATGTCTCAAGATCTTTTCATATTTAATTAAAAATTAAACAACATGACATGCAAGTTCGCTCATTGAGAGGAGACGCAAAACTACATTATTTCAGAGTTGTTAGAAAATAAGATTATGGTTTCTAATAGCTGCTGTTGCATAAGTGTTATGTTTACTTCTCTGCTGGAATGTATCACTAACAAAATTTCACCTACATCACCTACACACAGACATAAAGATGTCTGCCATCTTTAATTTTCCATAGCCCAATGTCTGCTGTAGGCAGACTTACTGAGTAGTAGGAAATTACAAATAATTTTCGATAGGCATTGTCTTTTTTTCTTCCTTTGAGGTACCGGTCATTATGTTTGAAACATAAGAGGGATGCAGAATAGTCTCTTTGTACATTATGTAACAATATTCTTAGTTAATCTTATATAATTATCTTAACACGCTGAACAAAGAAGTGGACTAGATGATTCAATAAACACTTTTTCTTCACGTGTTCTAAATTCTTTCAATTTAATAGCTGAACTACTCAGATTGGTTTAGTTTAATCAGGAATAAAAGGAAACATATAATGAAAACAAGTAATGAGCTTGTTTCCATAGAAACACACTATGCTCCCTGCCAAAATTAAGTGCTGACTTTGTATTCTGAAAGATGGTTGTGCAGACATGTGCTCACTGATCTGCAGATAATGTGTCAAATGTCTTCATAGTGTGCATCTTCTGATTGCGTTGTGCATCATTAACAAATCTTTGTGCCAGTACTTTGCTACCAACTCCTGCAGTATGACTCAACTATAATCTTTTCTCACTTCCAATCCATGTTATAGCTTTGCACTGGAGATAGAAAAGGTTAGGTTCATTGTGCATTTTATACTATATGTCTGAAGTTATAACGGTAAGCTGGTGAGGTTCCTTCTGTCAATATTCTCTGTAAAATCTTTGTTAAAATCTGTAAGTATTTTACTACTCATTACAGTAGGACCAATGTTTCATATCTGGCCTTTGATCATACACAACAACAGTATTGCTTGTCTGAGGATATAAATTCCGAAGCAAAGCAGATTCACTACAAAATGCAGAGGCTCTAAGGCAGATCTTATAGGAAAAAAAAAATCCATGATTTTTCATTAATTTCCTTAACTTTACAATGGTGTCTTTGTGTTAGTGTATATTTCTGATGATACCTGATGGTCAAAAATACCAAATATGTAACAGAGGATGAGACTATACAATTCAATTAATGACTAGTTAATAACCATCATCAGCAGTAGAAGAGCTCTTATGGGTTGATTTTTAGTAGTACTTGGAATTCTAATAATTTTCAGAGGCTCTCTAGAAATAGTTTCTTTTTTGCAAAATTTATTACTTTACTATAGTGAGCTTTTTCACATAAGTCATTCTTCTTGCCAAGGCCTAGAAATATTTTTGAGATAATTCATTTCTCCAGATTATTTCCTAAAATCCAGTCCCAGATTTCCACTACAATCTCACTTGTGTTTATTTTCTTATATCCTTGCATCAGAAAGCAAACAGTACTGTGTTTAATTCATGATCCTGTTAAGGCCTGGAGTTTTGTTTTGTAAGTATTACTTTTTTAAGGGAAGCAGCACCAAATTATATAAGCATTCATAAAAATAATTATGAAAGCTGTCAATGGTCTGCCTTCTGCAAAATACTGGCATCCAGTTTTTTCAGACTTGTTCTTTAAAATCCATTCTGTTGATGTATTTGCAACTTATTAATATTAAAGAGCTATTCCATGATTACGAAGTCCATTTGCAATGTAATATTCTTCACTTTAGGGGCAAAAAGAGGTCATTTCACCATCTAGAAAATTGCAGTACATTGTTCTGTCCTATATTCTTAATCTCTGGTTATATAAACAATTCTATTTATTCACCATTTCGCATCTGAATATCTCTGATTAGGATTGATACTCAGCTCCATCCCCTATTGTCTCTGCTTTTCACTACCATCTAGCAAGCGGTAAGTCAAAATGACGTTCTTCGTAGCTATCTAGGATGCTGAATTTGCTTTAGTTGTTAGGAACAGCTGTAGTTTCAGGCTACTGAAAAACTGGCAGTTGGGCATTGAAGTAGCATGACTGTATACTAGTAAGTATGCCAAGCTTTCAGATTTCACAAGTGGCAAGTAACATACCTAAATATGAGGCTCACCCAGACAGAGTGTTGTTTAGATTCTGTCCATTGCAGGAATGATTCAAGACTGTTTCCTTTTTTCAAGACTTCAGGGAAGAGTAGGAAGGAGAGTAAAGCCTCCATCTTCACAACTGAAGATTCCCTTTCTTCACTCATCATATTGGTGCCTTTTTCCTTTGATCACTTTCAGTGTTTTGGGTTTGGTTTGGTATTTTTTGGGGTTGTGTTTGTTTGGGTTTTTTTTTGTTTGTTTTTTCTTTTTTTTTTACTTTTTCTTTTCCTCCACATTTGTCAGGATACCATGATAAAAATCATGGAATCATAGCATAGTTTGGGTTGGAAGACACCTTCAGAGGTCATTTAGTCCAGCTCCCTCTAATGAGTGGGGACATCTTCAAGTAGATGAGGTTGCTCAGAATCACATCCATCCTGGCCTTGAATGTTGGATCCCCCACAACCTGTGCCAGTGTTTTACCACTCTCATTGTAAAGAATTTCTCCCTCACATCCAGCCTGAATCTTCTCTCTTTTCATTTAAAACCAGCCCCAAATGAGAGTTTGAGAATTACATCATTAGTTAGAAGCTAGGGAGGGGAAGGAAAGAAATGCCAGTATGGGTCAGACACAGTTTGTTACTTACAGCTAATGTACAGCTTGCTACACTGCTCTGTTAAGGTTCCAAAAGTCTATGCAAAGTAAATTTTTATAGCTTGCTGGGTTTTTATTCTATCTTTTCTGATATTCTGATTTTGTTAATCAAACATGGTAGGTTAACTACTGTTTGACTTATAGTTTCAAAGATGAAGGAGCTTTTTCTCGTATCTCTGAATGGGAGCCATGCTGTCTGATACAGTTATGCAAGCTTGGAATTTACTTGTCCATGTTTTATTAGTGTATATATGTACTTTTGAAAATTAATGTCTAATTTTGCGAAACATTGTAAAGCTGAGGTTCATCTGCATCAGCTCTTTCAGTGTTGTACTTTTACAAAGAACAAAGCATCTTACAAGTAACAGGAAACCTATTTCACTATTTGCCAACCTTGATTCTTCTTGTGCATTCTAAAGAAGACTGATTTTCAGGATTTTTCTGGTATTCCACAAGCTCAGGGAGAAATAGGATTTATTTCTCCCCTCCCACCACCCTGTATGTCATGGTCTTAATCTTTTTCATACCTAAAGAGTATATGAGGATAGCACAAAAGATTAATGTGTATTTGGAGTTAACTGATGGAACAGCTACTTTCCTTGTATTTGGCAGTGAGATGGATTCATTTTATGGTTAAAACATGGGAAGTATTTTCACTTTCTTCATGAGACTTGAAGTCTGCATTCACATAATTACATATGGCCAATCAATATTCCTTTTATACCAGAGTAAATCTGAAGTAATTTAACTTTTCATCAATATTACAGTAATTTTACACCAGCACAGAAATAAGGGTATGGTCAACAGTAATTTGACAGCTTATTTTTAAAAAAAAAAAAAAAAAAATTCAGTACTTTCAAGCTGCAACTCTGGAAAGTACTGAAGAATGACTCTTCTTACAATATGGCAGTTTGTCTAATAAATTCTTATTAAGTAAACCTGTGCAGAAGAGAACAGAGGAGTTGGTCTCTTTTACAGAAAGAGATGAAGTTTTGCTCTAACTTCTGTGGATTTGGCCATCCCACTTAATGTGTTACATTTTCAGTTTTCCTGACAGCGCTTCCAGCTTCCCTTCCAGCATCTCTCACTGTCCTCATGCTGCTTTTATTTTTCTCTGCTTTTCCGCTTCTGCAAGGTGATAAGCCTTAAAATATTAAAATGGAAGAATAACTGTACATATATATAGTTCTAAGTGCATCTTTTGCTGAACCATTACTCATTTAATGTAATGTTTTAGATTTCTGCATCTCCCAAGATTTTATGATACCTTAGTAAGATGCTGAAGAAACAGCTGCATTGTAATATTTGCATGTTTGCTGCCTTGCGCAAGTGCAGCCCATAATTTAAGGTGATCAGAATTTTCTGCTGTAGCATTCTTCCTCCAGTTACTGCTAATTTAGCTGCAGTTTACTTTTGTAATACTTTACCCCCTTCTTTTTTCTTTTGTTGACAGGACTGGTGAATTTGTGTGTAAGCATTCAAAAGAGCTGTGTATTTGCATGAACTCAGCGTTTACACATTACACACAATAGGTTTCAATTTTATTTTCTTCCTGAAATTCCTGTTTTATTTGGTTCTGAATGTATGTATTTTGACTTACCTGAAAATGGCTTAATGCACATAAATATAAATGAGATATCAGCATATAAGTGAAGTCTCAGGAATATTTCTTTAGATGGCAAAATTGTCTTTACTTCTTACTAGTCTTTCGTGTTTCTTGATGTTACTATAAGAGACTGAGCTGATTTCTGGTCCTTTTAGTGAATAATAGGTAAAATTTTTAACCAAGTTCCAGATGCCAAATGCTGCTCTTGTTTCTGCTTCTGCTT
Source organism: Myiopsitta monachus (assembly GCA_017639245.1). Classification (NCBI taxonomy): domain Eukaryota; kingdom Metazoa; phylum Chordata; class Aves; order Psittaciformes; family Psittacidae; genus Myiopsitta; species Myiopsitta monachus. The sequence goes on from CM029941.1 coordinate 30,275,199, forward strand.
CTGCTTCTGCAAAGCCATGCAGGCTATTAGCTTTCAGAGTGTGTATATGAAGGCAGAGTTTTTCATGTTCACAATGATGTGTGAACTAGAACTCAGCATGACTGGTGAGCTTGACAGGGCTAGCACTTACAAAAAGCATTATTTAAGTCACAAACTGAGTATTAGAAGTCATTGAAACTATCTTAGTGCTGAATTGTACAGTAGAATTCCTGCAGATTTTCTTCAGAATGTGGAAATTAATGGACAATAGAACAGAATTCTCTGGTAACCTGTAGGAAGAATTTGATGTGAGTTAATTTGAAATACTTTGGATTATTAAACATATTGTAAAAATAAATAATAATTGCACTTACATTTCTAACATACAGACAAGAGGGTGCTTAAAAAATCAGTGATTAGCAAATTTAGAACAAATAGAAATAATCACTATTTCAGCAGTGTGTTTTCAAATTATTAAATTTACTGTTACCTTTCATTAAATAAAATGCCTTTACTTTAGAATAGCTGAATTTTATGGTATCAGTAACAGTTACATTTTTTTTAGCCATGATGAGAGCTACCAGAGGAGAGTTCCTGTATGCGACACAAGACAGTTGTTACAAAGCTACCTTGTAATTCATAAATACTGTTTCTTTTGTTATGCATATTACACGATATGAGAAGTAATTGTTGAAGCATAAATAACATTTCAGTCCTTGAGATACTTGCAGAAGTCACCAGACTTGGTGTAGTATGATAAATGCTCTGTTTATTTTGCTTCTACAGAAATGTGTCTTGTGCAGACAAAGAATTAAGAAAATCTCTGGTGCCTGCATTCAGTGCTCGTATGGATGCTGTCCAACCTCCTTCCATGTTACCTGTGCCCATGCTGCAGGAGTGCTGATGAAACCTTGTGACTGGCCATATGTTGTTTATATCACATGTTTCAGGCACAAGATCAACCAAAAAGTGGTAAGGAATTTGTTTCCTTATTTGTTAACAAATGGAATTGCAGAATTAAAGTATGTTTCCATAGAACATGAAAGAAGGGATCCATGTGATCTGTTATAATATCTCCATCTATCATATTTCCATACGTAACAAACTATTACACCTTGAAGGTTTTTCTTTCTACCGTTTCCTGGGAGAAATGGTACTTAATATGCCTAGCACATTTTTGCAAATACAACCAGGATCTGATTTTACCTAGTTTTGACAACGAACAGTGAAACAGTTTTGTTTAAAACAGTGAAACAGCCCTATTTTTACTTGTTTAAACAGTAAAACTGTTTTCTCTGTGTTATGGCCACTTCCTTAGCCCCTTAAGTTTTCCACCTTCCTCCAGTGTATCTATCTCTTGATACTGGAGTCCCTTTATGCTGTTAAACAATGCACATGGTTTTCTTCACTTTATTCTCTTTTATGCTAAATGGTAAATGTGCTGAAGTTTTGGATTTTTTTCTTCTATGTTTATACAGCACTTAATATAGTGGAGAGAGACTATAGAGAGACCTGTCCTAGAGAGACATTTTTTTTTTCCTGGCATTTTTGTATTCATATTAGTTATTAACAGAAAAACCTACCAAATGCTAATGAAAAGTGGTAGGTTCTTTAAATTCAGAATTCCAATCTGAAATAAATTCATACTTTTGATCTAATGTAAAGCTGCAGACTTTCTTGGTGTACACTTTAACTGAAATAGAAAAGAAGCCATTATTATTTTGAATGGTAAGAAACAAAACACATAGCTGAATAAAACACATTAGTAATACAGTAACATGGAATCCAATAACATCCTCTTTTTCTTACTGGCTTTCTTCACCTCTATTAAATAGTGTCAAAGATAAAAACACCAGCCACTAACTGGGGAGAAACGGGACTTTGTGTGGCTACTGTTTTAGAGGTTTTGTGAAGGATGTTCAAAGTAGCTTGAATGAGACTATCACATACTTCCCTGAAACTCAGCACCAACCTTTTTGAAAATTTGTGGTGTCAACTTTTTCATATGGCTCAAATAAAAATTGAATTTGCAAAAGAGAAAGAAAAAACATGCTTTTATATTCCTCATTGGGCCAAAAATTGGAAAAATCAGATATTTTGTTAAAGAATCTTTTTCTGGGATGTTCTTATCTTCTAGGACACATGAGATTGCCCTATATTTTTATATGCTCGGTTTTATACTTTATCTTTTGGATAATTGATCATATCTTTAAGCCTTTGGAAGTTTTTTCACCATTGGTTTTCTTGTTATGCTTTTCTCATCTATTAGCTATTTCTTCATGAAGGAATTACATTGCACTTCACCATTAGGCATAGCAATATATCTTACTTCTGACGAACTTTTTTAGTTTCTGTTTTAACTTCCTTGCTTGAAAGCAGAACAGGGAATTGTGCAGACTGAAATACTTTCGTAACCTTACGAATTTTTACAGGAATCAGATTTTTTTGTCAGCAAAAAGAAAAAAAATCTCTTCTGGTTTTTTAGCAGATGAAAGCATTGTACATGAAGCAGGGACACTTACTTCACCTCATTTCAAGGAAGCAAAACAGCCTCTAGATATTGTGCCTAAATGCTCAGTGAATACCTGCGATTGCTGCGTTCTTCAAGTTTAAAACAAAATATCTAACAACCCAAAACTCAACAACCAAAGGGTGGCTTCTGCACACTAGAAAAATTACAACATATATCTATAATGGTATTGTAATATGTAAATCAATGGGGATGCTCAATAAAAAAGGTACAGATAAATGTATATTGTTACTACTATTAGAATCATAGAATAGTTAGGGTTGGAAAGGACCTTAAGATCATTTAGTTCCAACCTCTCTGCCATGGTCAGAGACACCTTCCAGGGCCTTAAAACTCTTCTAGGTATGGGTTATCCACAACTTCTCTGGGCAACCTATTTCAGTGTCTCACCACCCTCATTGTGAAGAACTTCTTCCTAATGTCCAATCTAAATCAACTCTCAGTTTAAAGCCATTACCACTTGTTCTGTCATTGCTCTCTCTTATGAGTGTATCACTTTTCATCAGGCAAGGGTTTATTACAATGATGGGGTGCAGTACTCATCCAAATTATTTATGGCTATCATCTTAAGCAAATTGTGTTCAAATTATTCAGCAGTATACCTTTACAAGTATATTGCTGGATATATTTTTCACTGGGGATCAGATTTTGTATTGTCTTTAGGATTTTTTCCTAAACTATCTTTTTAATTTCAACCATGGAAAACACTGTCAGGTCTTCTGATTAAAAAATTCATCAAAAAGGCAGTCAAAAGGGAGAGCATAATCCTTGCATCTGTATAGTGCTGCCAAAGGAAGTAAATGTACAAGTACCAAGAACTGGACTTTTTAGATGTTGATACTACTTTTCAAAATTAGGTTCTTTTCAGGTCCATGGACTCAAAACTAAGCATGGTTCTTGTATTTGCTAAAGGTACAGCTTTAGAAGTAACACAAAAATTTGCTAGCAGAATAGTTATTTTGTACAGGATGTTTTTGATTATTACTGTCACAGCCTGTGTTACTTTGTTATGTAAACTGAAGTGTCAATATGCAAGGAAAGCTCTGTGATTTACTACTTACAGATAGTAGGTTGTTTTGGGTTTTTTTCATTTTTTTCTCTTTGACTGTACTTGTCTCTGGGCATGAAACATATCCCTCACACCTTTTTGTTATCAAACTGCAAGAATACTTGGAAATATGGTTGAGAATAGGTGCTGCAGATGGATATGTTTTGATTAAAAGAAATCTTGTACACAAGGAAATAAGAAAAAAGAAGGAAAAGAAGTTATATGAATTTATAGTGACAGGAAAGAAAATTCCCCATAGGATCCATACAAGATTAGCAAAGGCAGCACTGAGGGTCAGAGAAAGCCAGCTGGAGGCAAACTTGTGCTCAGGTGATGTATCATTTGGAAAGTGTGATCAGAAAAGGCCACCTAGGCAGCCCCAGTTGCATGCATTTTGAAGACTGTCTTTAGAAGGGGCAAAGATAGTTGCAAAAACCCACTGGATAGGAGTTGCGAAAACCTACTGTTGCTACCTTTTGAGCTATTTCAAATAATCTTCTTCTGTTATTGGCCATTTCCTAGCACTGACGCTCAGGGAACAACGGGATGCTTTCAAATGAAAGCTGCGGACCCTTTTTCTGCGAAATACCTGAGTAATGGAGTGAATGTCATTGTTGCTACTGTCTGCTAACTACTGCCCTTCTCTTAACATTTCAGTGAGACTGAGGCATGCCTTAGGAAGGACATATTATCCAAAAATCATGAGCCAACATAGTTTTGAAATGTCATGCATAATTTCTATGCCAGAATTGGAGTTTTGAGAAGTAAGCTTAAAATGATGATGAGAGCTACTCTCCTTTATAAAGTAGGTTTCAGAATTTTGAGGATCCTCCATTAAAAATTCTAGTGAGAGAAAGTTGCTATATATTTAGATATACATCAGATGCCTATTTCATGATGGTTATTACTATTTCAAATACCATAGTTTATAGTATTTATTTCAGGCAGTGTTCAAGGCCAAGTTGGACGGAGTCTTGAGTGACGTGGTTTAGTGTGCGGTGTCCCTGACCATGGCAAGGGGGTTGGAACTAGATGATCTTAAGGTCCTTTCCAACCCTAACTATTCTATAGCTATATGATTCTGTATATTTTATTTAACAAAATTTTTGTGTCCTGTCATACAGAAAATGAAGGCGAAAGATTGTCCCTCTTATGTTATTGACTTTTGCACACAGAAGGGGAGGTTAGCTATTTTTCTTTGTATCTTGTTGTTTTCTTTATTTCTGCCATTATACTACTTCATCCTTGGCTTCCTCTACTGTTAAAAGAAAATCATGCTTTTTAAACCACATCTTTCTCAGCAAGCTGGTAACTACCAGTGCTGTTTCTTTAATCTGATAGACTCCCTTACGTAACAACTGTCCTTACTGATCAAAAATTACATTCTTAACATCAATAAATGCTTCAGATTTTCTGGCAGGAAATGTTTTCTGGGACAGGCAATCAGTTACAGAGTCTGCTTGTCAATATTTTTGTAAGAAATAAATCAAGAGTCCTACAGAGATAACAGAAAAAAATAATCTCCTTGAACTAGGTTGCATTTCTATTGTTTATTATTTGTTCTAATGAGCAATGGCACTTCTTCTCTGAATATTTTATCATTAAATAAGCCTGTATTGTGTCTTAAAATATATTTTGCCTTCCATCATCTCTGAAGAGTTCCATCTTCAGGTTTTAAAAACATTTAAACCTTGTAATAGAGCTATTTCTCCTTCATCTTCTGTAATATATATTTTTTTCTTTATCTCATATAGATAAATCAGTTAATACTCTCCAGTTTTCTTCTTATCCTTCCTTCTCTTTCCGCTCAAATAACTGAATAGACTGAAGTAAATAATGGAAAGTTAAATTAACATACATATTTACATATGTTTCAAGATTGTGTAAAAAGTTCTATACTCCTATGATAATGCCAGTGAAATGTTACTTACATAGTTAATTGTATTACTCGAACTACAGACAAGTGAAAAGAGGAAGAAGCAATTTTGTTTTACATGTAAATGGTTAAATAATTTCTGAGTATGCCCAGAACATTATTTCTATCTAAATTTGAAGATGCTTTAGGAATATCACTGGGTTTTACTATCTGAGGTGACCTCAACTAAATCCTCCAAGTGCATATGTCAGGCAGAGCTCTGACACACAGAGATTTAGCGCACTGCCTCCAGAAATGGTACAGAATATTTGTACTTTGCCCTTAGTTTGAGGGAGCAAATAGATTTAAAAACTCTAAATCCCAGAAACTGGTCAAAGAAAGATACACGGTAGTGACTACAGACTCCACAAAACCAGAAATGTTCAAGTTTAGGGTGTTTTTTCTCTGCCCCAGAAGGATTGACATTACTGTTAATGCTTGGAATCTTAACAAAAGCTGTCATTGTTTCTCCCTTTGATATCAATGCTAAAAATTATATAACTAGCATTCTCCAGCTTTTCACAGATGCTTTTTAATATTACTATATCGATTGAAGAATTCACTGACTGTTAAAGTTTGAAAAGCAGTGCAAATTGCTTTTCGAACTAAAAATTGAGTAATTACTTTAGCATATGTAGTAAAGTATTTCATTTTGTTTATATATAAAATAAATATAAATTTAGAAATATATAAATGTTTAGATTGTTTTGTATTCACTATATTCATTTATTCTAAATCAAAAAAAAAAATGCTTAATATGTACCAGTGTAGTTGACCCTTTTAGTAGCATTAAAAGAAAAATTCAACAGATCAGATCTCACCAAAGCCACAATAACTCACTTTTCAATAAACAAATGGACATATGTGAGGTAATGAGTAGACAGCTAGGATCATAAGAAAGAAGTGCCTTCCTCGTGTTACTAGGATGAGAAGCTCTTGATTTTATTTTTTCTGTTGAAGAAGGCTGCTTTTTAAGTCCCTTGGGGGTACATTAGCTAAGAGCTGAGATTTAACACTCATCAGCTGCAAAAATATTTTTGAGTGCTGTGATTTGCTATTCTTCAAATGCCATTTGTTTTCTCATAAAATGGAGAAATTCTCTATGTAAAACAAATTTGTGTGATCACAATTGGAAGGAACAATTTTGTATTTGAAGTTTTTACACTGAGTACTGTTATGAATTCTGTTTTGACACTGATAAATTTCAGATGAGTAACCTGGTATTTTAAAATTACTTTTTCTTTTAAATTCTTCCTTTTTTTCAAGAGAGCTAAAGCATGTAAGAAAAGCATTAGAGTTGGGCAGACAGTCATCGCGAAACACAGGAATACACGATACTATAGTTGCAGAGTCATAAGAGTGACATCTCAACTTTTCTATGAAGTGGTGTTTGATGATGGCTCTTTCAGTCTGGATACTTTTCCTGAAGACATTGTAGTAAGTATTTTGTCAGATACCTGTCCTTTTGTTGTTGGTGTGTTTTTTTTTTTTTGTTGTTCTTGGGGATTTTGTTTTGCCTTTTTTTTTTTAGTTTGGTTTGGTTTGTTTGACTGTCTGTTTTTAATGTCGTGGGTTTTTTTTTTAAATCAGAGAGTTGGAACTTCTTTTGACCTTGAAGAGATAATGTCCTAGTATTCAGTTCATGTTTGTTACTTTAGCTGCTGAGAATGATTATTTTCTAATGGGCTTCCAAATCTTGGTTGTTCTAATCAGTCTTTGCCATTTTACCAAACGAATAAAAAATAATCTTAGAAAATCTTTTAATTAAATAAGAAATATGTATTTAATAAAGGATATGAGAGAGGGAATTCCATATATCCTTCTCTGTCTCTCAGAGATAATTTGTAAAAATTCCTTGCAGAGTAGAAAAGTCCTGCTGCAATGGGAAGAATAACTCTCAAGAATCTAACAACTTGTTTACACCTTCTGATATTTAGTTTGTAAGATTACATTATTAATGATAAAAATCATTAGGGAGACAAATGTGTAGTTTATTGCATATCCAAAAAGAAACTGAGATTTTGATTTCCCTTATGGACTTACATAAGCTACCACGTTTCTCAGAACTCAGAACTGTTAAAAGACCATGTGCACTTAGCACATAAGAAGAAAATTCCCGGACAACTGGGGAAAGGTTCTGTTTCCCTTCACATTTGCAATGAATACATTGGATGTTAACCTTCCTTGTGTTCATCAGGTGCCGCTTGTCTTCTTCCTCATGATAACTCTAATCCTTATTTGCTTCCTAATCCTCTGAGTCTTTCTGCTGAATTGATATTTTTTCTGCACCTTGTACAAAAAAATCTCTAAAAGTTAGAACATTCAGTGGACACTGGTATGCAAAAGTGCTGTTTGTTGCAAGACCACTTTTCACTTAGTGCCATGGCCTGTTCTGTATGTTGTGGGGAAGAGCCTGGTATATGCAGCACTTAGGAGGGATGTACGCTTTTGTCGTGATTTAAACCCAGCCAGTAACTAAGTCCCATGCAGCTGCTTGTAGACCTTTCTCTTCCCCTCTGCCTGAGTGAGACGGGGAGGAGAATCAAAGGAATGTAAAACCCATGCATTGAGATAAGAATAGTTTAATAACTAAAGAATAATATGCTACTACTAATAATAGTAATAATAAGTATAAGGGAAATAACAAGGGAAAAAATATAAGACGAAAAGGAGAAAAGAGAAAAAGCAACTGTGAACACAAATGATGCACAATACAATTGCTCACCACCTGCCAGTCGATACCCAGTCCAACTTGAGCAGTTATCTGCTCTTCTGGGTAACCCCCAGTTTATATACTGGGCATGATGTGCTGTGGTATGGAATACTCCCTTGCTAGTTTGGGTCAGGTGTCCTGTCTCTCGTCCCTCCCAGCTTCTTGTGCCCTTCCTCACTGGCAGAGCATAAGACTGAAAAGTCCTTGGTCAGAGTAAGTGCTACTGAGCAACAACTAGAACATTGGTATGTTATCAACATTGTTCTCTGACTAAAGCCAAACCATAGCACTGCCCCAGCTACTAGGAAAAAAAATTAACTCTATCCCAGATGAATCTGGAACAGCTTTGCAGCTCGAGTGACACAACTATAGGAGTACTCCATATTTTTCTCCCATGAAAGTCTTTGAGCTGTTCTGTTTTCTGCAGTCCTGATATTTTCCTGGAAGTAGTGTTAGCTGACATGTACATCAATGGAAATGGTACTGTCATTCTTAGAGTCTTCTTAGTTATTGAAAAGTCTAATGCCTTTTGAAAATACAGTATTTGAAAGGGTACATTTCAGAGCAGTGTATGGGGATTGAGCTGTTTACTTTCTACTGTTCTGAATAGAAGACAGTCAGCAAATCCCTCTTACATGTCTGAAAATTTATCCTTTAATTCAAAACACTCCAAAGGCTCCATTAGTCATAGAATCAGAAAGACATTCTGATTTAGGATGATCAGGATATTAAACAAGTATGGCTGTATTGTTATTAGAAACCCTTTTTTGTGTGTGCCTGCATTGAGGTTCTGGGAAGGCAGAGATGAGAAACTGCTTGCTGCCCTAGTGGGGTAGTCTGATTTGAAGCTAAGAATAAATGTAATCAGGTCTAGATATGCCTCAGCGCTTCTCAGACAGTGGATGAACAACATATAATTGTTTGATGAAAACACCAAACGAATTTCACATTCCTTAGAGAAATCTTGTGTTTTCATTAGATAATATACCTGCAGCAGTTACTGTAAGGGAAAAAAAAATAAATGTTTTTTCTTCTGCCTGGACTAAAACTTGCTAATCCATGCAATGTGCGTATCAGGTGTTAGTGCCGCTGGGAAGACTTATTCATCAAATCTGGTGTGAAAGCAATGTTGCTGCCTATTGAAGAACTTATTTTTTCTAATCTGTTTTCACTTTTCAACTAGCTCACAAAGATAGCAGCAGCTTTCTGCTTTTCCAGTATGTGCTGAGTCTACGACATAATTTCAGCTCAGCTCACAATAGACCACAATTCCAGTGTTCAGATACAGTGATTTATTTTTAAAGGTAAAAATAAGGAGCAAGGAAATTTCAGTCTCAAAGCCTCATGAAACTCTGATTGTGTGTGCGTTCAATAGCTACCAAAGCAGGGTACACATATGTTTCTCATACGTGTTTTTCTTAGTTTGTGTTAGCATTTACTAAATGGTTTGAGTTTTATTTTAAAGTCTAGATATTAGATAGAGGCATAGCTATGTAGATATTTTTATTTCAAGCTATTGCTTGGGTACCATACCTGATTTCTACTTTGTCAGAATTTCTTAGAATAATCGCACCTCAATTACAATGTTTAAACCCATTACAGAGCTTGTTGATGTGCTAATCAGTCAAGTGTAAGAGGGTGCGAAGAAGTATATGGGTACAATTTTTTGCAGGAAGAAACGGCAGGACAACTTCCTCTGTGAGTCATGGAAAGACTGAAGTGGGGGAGTAGTACATTGTATCTTAAAGGAGATGAGATGACTGCTTCAGCAGCTGCATGCATGTAAGTGGCGAATGCACATGCTGTAGTCCTGAGAAACTGCTACCAACAGACTTCATGTATGTGTGCCACTTGCCACTCCTTGGAGAGCTAATGTCACACAGCCCCCAGATCAGCATCTGGAGGAGTACTGTCTTGCACAACAGACAGATAGATTATATGTTAGAAATTGTCTCCTTGGCCTGCTCATTTAGGAGGGTATAAATGTACCTTTAAAAGGTACCACAGTAGCTTTTGTTTGTTTGGTTGGTTGGTTGTTTGGTTTGGTTTTTGTTGTTGTTGGTTTTTTTTTTGTTGTTGTTGGTTTTTTCACCTGTTAGTCACCACTGGTATGTCTTGGTAGTTGTGTTTCTTTATATACTGTGTTTGTCAATAATGCCTTAACAGCAAGTATATACATATATATATCACCTGGAATTAGAGCTAAGGCTGAAGTTGTTCCCATGTTACCGTACTGAAATTCTAGATAAACAGGAAACCCTTGCAGTATACTTGGTCAGGAACAGAAATGTCCTGATTGCAGGGAAGAGAGGAGGAAAAAGGAATAAAATTGCAGGTTTGGGCATGCTTTGGGTTCCGTGGGGAGGTCTGATTACAGAAGAGCTGAGCATGCTTCTCCTGAGTTGTCCATCCTTCCAGGCCACTTGCCCCAGTGAATGTCCCGGTCCTCCAGTAGCCAGTTTGCATGGAATTCTTTGCTGTTGTGGTTTGACTTTGCGGTTATCAAGCAAAATAGGTGAACAAAAATGAGTATGCTTACTCGTGCTGCCATCATGTACCCACAATGTGTTTTAGTTTTCTATTCAGTGTATAAATGTCAGGGTTCTCCACTGAGAAAGTAACTGATCTGTGGGTTATCAGTGCCCACAATACAAATGGACTTTACTTATTAAAATCTATAAATTGAATACTATCCTAAGTGATATTGTAATTTACAGAAAACTGCAGTAAATGTTCCTTACAAGCTAGAGTGTCTTTAGAGTTGAAAGAGTGAGGTGTGTCAAGAAGGACACTTGGATGCTATATTCAGGAGATGCTATATTTGATTTGCAGAACCACAGGATGGTAGTTTTCTGAGGTCCTGATTAAATCCAAAAAGCATACTCTTGAAAACGTCTGTATTGCTTCAGGTTAAGACATTGAGACTGCAGCTGTCAAAAGCAGGAGCAAAGCATTTCTTTTGCCTGTGTCAGGTTGGTCCATCCAACATCTTGCTTGATTTTTTTTTTTTTTTGTCTGCCATTGTTTTTTGAAATGGAGGCCATCTAACCTGAAAAAATTCAAGCACCAAAAAAACCCCACCATTAACATACCAACACTGATACCTGGAATCTTTAACAGAATTACGCTGATTCTGATGCAAGTGCCTTCTTTTAGTAGTGGACCCAAGAGAGCCTTCAGTGTGAAGAGGATGGAGGAGATTAAGCTGTATCTTTGTGTCTATCAATACTTTAAATTTACCACTGGCAGGGGACAGAGTAGCAGGCCTGTTGAGAACTCTGACAGCTGAAGTACTTCACTGAAATTATCATGAAGTCTATAACTTACAGCGTGCACTTAAATTTCACAACATCCAAAATTATTATCCTCTTCTTTATTTGAAATAAAATGGGGCACATTTTAGTTGCCAGTATTTGAAAAAAAATCCTGCTAGTATGATAGCAATGTAATTTGAAAAGTTATTAATAAAACTCCAACCACCATACCCTAATTTTCTTAGCCAGGAACCTTCTTTGTAATCTTCTACCTCTGTCCCAGCCCACAAATGTTCAGTTTACACCCTACAAAATTATTCAACATCTCATAACCAACACTCTACGATATCACATACTGTGTGCATACTTGCTAATTACCTTAGCTTTCTTGATGATTGTGGACTCTCAGATTCCAAATGATCCTTCATGGTCTAAATATCTGGCATGGAGTTGAAGCTGCATAGGCATTTGTAATCTTGGAAGTCACTAAAGACAATTGTTGTGAAGTGCAGTCAAAAGGATCAGGCTGAATCCAGATTGTCCCAAAGATAGTCTTATTAAAGTAGAGTGAGAGACAGAATGGGTTTACTTCATCTTCCTCTCACATGTAGAACAAATGGAATTCAGCTGGATGGTTCTCCAAAAATTATTTCCTATACAGGCTAGCTAAAGGGAATGCTGGTTAAAAACCACAATGTGCCATTTTATAGGTGGGAGGTTTTGCATGTGCAGGTTAGAAAAGGTAGCTCACTTCTGGGGGCTGTGAGTGTTGGTGTTGAGAATGTAGCTTAAAGAATAGTCTTACTTCTTTACACGAACTTTTTCCTAATGACTTTGCCCTTGACTACTGACTTTCACTGTTGCAATAAATAGGTGTCTGCATATGTCTATGTGGACACTCAATCAGCTTCTCAATTTCTCTATATGTTAATACTTTTGCTACAGCTTTTGAAAACCCATACTGTTTGAATGGTGGACATTCAGAGACACTAGGCTATGATGTCAATCTTGGCAGTCCATTAATGTCCACCTGGATATAGAAAATAAAAGGCTTATTCTTACCCTAGCAATTCCCAAAGGAGACTGTGTTTTTTTGAAAATCTGTCCTACAAATCAGACGTATGCAACTTTTCCTCCATCAAGCTTGTCTGGCTTTTTAAATTACTAAACTCACTAGTTTCTAGCATTGTTTTTCCAATAGTTTCTCTTCTGTATGCCTTTCTCTCTTTATCTCTTCTGGCAACTGTTTTCTGCTTGTCTGCCTGTTCAAATCAAAATGTTAAACACTAGTGCTTACCTGCCTCCTTGTATGTGTGAAAGATCCATTAGACTTATGACAGACAATAATAGCTTATTCTATTTTATTATACTGGCATGTAAATCTATAAAGAATGGCTAAAGAAATTAGAACTATTGAATTTGCACTCTTTCTGGGCAATCTGTAGATACTTTGGATGCACTCCAGTATCACCATCACCAGCGATTTCTGAGAATGTGAAATTTAAAAGCAAGCAATGCAGTTCTCAAGGTAACAAAAGGGTAGAATACATTTGGTATAAACTTAGCCCAAAAATCCTCAGAAGTATTTGTGTGATGTGGGAAAAGAGACCTAATAAATTATAATAAGTTTAGCAATCTTTGGTTTATTTCTTAACAGAGATGACATCGAATCTCTGAGCTGGATGATACATTGCTCATGTTGCATTACTCATAATGCATTACTGTGCTGGCATAGTTTCGTTTTCAGCATTATAAAATCATCTGCTTTGTAATTGAACTTCCTAATCAGAAATTTATATGCTGTGACCATTGACAGACAATTCTGCAAAATTCAGGAAAGCAAGTTTGAGATCTGCGTGACATATCTCTGAGGAGAAAACTTGGTTTTCTTTTCCTGATTAGATAGATTTATAAAAAATGTATAGGGTTTTAGGGTTGTTTTTTTTGTTTTTTTTTTTTTTTGAATACTCCTTATTGTTAAATATGTATATGCATTTTGAAGAATTTAATTCAAAATTGTATGAGCTGAGAAATTTTTTAACACTTTTTTTAACTGTGAACTTTTGCATTGGATTTGCAAGTGCTGATACAGAAAATGCTCTGCTTTGCACATGCAAAGCACTGTTTGCATCTCCTGAATATTAACACAAATGAATTCCTATTTTTAAAACTGTGGTCTTACTAAGTTAAGATCACACATTTTCAGAAGCAAAGACGAACTTCTAAGGCTTCAGACTGAAGGCTTTTATTCCATCGTTTCCAACTCCAAAGCTGCAAGACATCAAAAGATGCAATAATCTAATTCTAATCTGAAGCTTGTTGTACAGTACTATAACCATATTGATTTGAGTGAGTTACTTTCTCTTTTCTCCATTATGGAGAACAGAAGTGATTTTTCTGTGGCTCTTGTTTTTCCTTTGTTTCCTGTTACAGTAGAAAGACAGGCAACTTAACAGATAAGCATAAAAAATGAATATAGGATAGATTAAAAGCAAATTAAAGCTTCAAGTGTAAGTATTATCTTTACACAGTTTTCTGTGTATAATGTGCTTTCCACTTTATAATAGAATGCTTTATGGATCCTTATCAATAATGATTGTAGATAAGTAATGGTAATGCCCCCACAGCTCAGCAGAAGAAACAAAATGGAAGATAATCCATTACTTTGCAGCTTATGATAAGATGGCTGACTTTGCAGTGAGCCAGGTGAGAGACAGAAATATATTACAGTGCTTCCTGTGTTTGCAAAGTGTGTGTGTATCCATGTCTGGGGCTGTGATTGCAGCCATGATGAGCATATGCAGCAGAGTGAAATCTCTGGAATTGCACAGGATCCTCTGGGATGAGATGGGACTGCTGGCAGCAGAGAGGAGCATTATTTCCCCTCAGCATTTTTTCTAAAGTATTTCAGGAATTGCAGGGTGTCAGATCTGGTAATTTATCCTATTTTTTTGTGTGCTGCAGAAGTACATTATTTCCAGAATTGCCATGTGGGTTTGCCATGTGGGTCTCCCCCCATGGGGAGGGGGCTCGGAGGGTGTGGGAAAAAGGAGCATTTTCCTTGGTGTGTGTTAGGTCTTGAGGCAGGGGCAGAACATGGATTGCTCTTTATACTTGTCTGACTGCAACTGATTTACAGGGAAATTTAACCTTTAGGTCTTCACCAATATATAGGTGGGCAGGGTATGAGGTGGTACTGTAGGATTCAAGAGTCTCCTCTAGTTTTCATGTAAGCATAAGCAAGGGTTCTCTACTGTACTAAAAGAACTTTGTCAATAGCCCTGGCTTCAGTCAGGGACAGCAAGTCAGACATCCTGGTGTCCTTGCCAACTTCACCTTCCTACCACTGACACTGGGTTTTGTCCCATAGCAGTGTATTGTACCCCAAATTAAGCTTCCTTAAGTGTCCTCTCTGCTTGTACCTTATTGTGATGCCCCGTACAACCCTGGACTTCTTAAGTCACATTCTGCAGTGTGGCCTTGAATTGTGGCCTTCTGGGTGATTCTGCATCTGTGAATTAGTGTTATGTTTCTATTTGTGTTACTAATACTTTGCTGAAATTCAATGTAATGGTTGAAATAGTATCTTTCTAATCTGGATGGAAAGCAAAAATTAAATATATTCAAGAAAGTATGATCCAATAGTTCTTCCAGTTTCAGTAACATTTTAAGGTCAATATATTATACACAAATTTATAATATTTTTAGACTATGCATTCTGTGATCCAAGGCTAAATTTGTTGAATTACAGTAACTATTCTGTTAATCTGGTGATTTCACTAAATTTATACCAATTCAAAATCAGAATTGCACTCCTGGGAATCAGGGCTGCTCTTTCAAATGCTAATGCACTGTGGAAATTGCTGTTCCTGTTTAGATAAAATTCTGACTGTGGCAAATTAGCTACTATCCTTTTCATTCAAATTGTCCTGGAAAGTATGAAACCTAATTTTGTGTTTAAAAAAAATTGTGTTAACTCCTGTATGCTATCAGCTTCCAAAAGGAAAACACAGTTTGACAGCCTGTTGAGATCAGTGGTTTTTTTTTCACAGTTTCCATAATCTGTTACTCCACTTCCATTTTAATGGTGTTGGTAGATATATTCACTGTTTGCAGCTGCAGTATGCCATTTGTCTCTATGACAAGCTTTTCTAAATAGGAGGTGTTAGTTGTAATCACATTAGTTGTACTTCCTATGAAACAATTACAGGTGAGCATGACTGTGGAAGCTTAATCACTAGCACTCATATTGAAAGTTAATGTTAGCTGAAGTAAGGTAGGCAGAGGAGAAAACTTGCATTCAAGTGTCTTTTTAGAATGGCCTTGGGGACATGGAAGCTCTATCCTCGAGACTGTTCAAAGGGCTGTTCTCCCATGGGAGCCTTTTCTTTCCTATATCTATTCAGCAAGAGCTAACTCTTTCTGACAGCATGGTCACCCGGTGCTTAGTTCTGCATGCCTTCCCTTTCAAACCATCCTCAGCTGATTTCTGTCGGTACAGAGAGCACTGTCTCATTGCTAGCCTAGTAGGAATGAAGCAGGATAGTGAATTTAACTCAAGTCCTTATTTAAGGGGAAAATTTAGAAATTACTTCTGTAATTCAACTAGCGGTAATGAGAGTTTCTGTACAAAAATCAGGTCTGGATTTTTCCTAGTTTTTCCGATTGTGAATCTTGGGACTGGAAACCCACTCGAAGTCTTATCAGTGAAAATCAGATGTAGTTAGTGTGTTTTGTCTGTGTTGTGAGAAGTGGCTGTTAATTTTGTGATTAATACTAGAATGCTTGTTTGCTATAAATTGAAATAAATATGCCATGAATTGAATTTGCTGTGAAATGAATTTCAGTTTCTCCAAAATAAAAGGATAGATGTGTTGGTTATTCTGTTTTGGAGACTGCACGAATTATAAGTTATGAAAGCCCAAAGGAGTTGGTATTATGACTTACTTCATGAAAATTGTGATTTGATAGATTAATACCGAGATCTGAGCTGTTCTGATTTAAGCAATGCAGCAGACGACAGAAAATGGACAGTCTCTGTTTCACAGTTAGATTTTAACAATATAAACTCATGAACAGGCACAAGATGAGTGAAAGTAAAAATATGTAGGTATGCAGAATAGGAAGGCCAGGTTTATTGCAATTACAGTCTGATTTAGCTCTAGTTTGTTTTTTCAATATCTCTTTCTCCTTGATCTTTGAAGCCTCAGGGCTAGATTATCAGCATTCAGTCTGTTAGGAGAAGAATTACAATACTGTGTCATGGCCCCTGTGCATGGAGATGGAACAATACTGAAAGGATTATCACCAGGCATGTTGTGGGGCTGAAGCCAGGCTGCTGCTTATCTCTGCCTTTTTTGCCATTCCTTCTTGCCAAGTTGCATTACAACCGCATAGTGGGATTCACCAGAACCCTGTGATACAGAAAGCTGCAGCAGCACAACAAAATGTATTCGTAAACAGTTTTGCTGCAAGACAGCTGCTTATTACTTGGAATGTGTCTTCCTAGAGGTTTTTGATGCGGTATAGTACAGAAATAATGAGTAACTTCAAAGGATGAAAAATGTGTTGAGCTAAACTAATTGTTACAAATACTAGTTTTGAGCTAAGGCTTAAACTGTCATGAAATTCATAGCATTCCAGGAAGAATACTGCCAGTCATTCTATTCCTTTACCATTATGTATCATAATTTATACAGTTTCTGTATTTTTCATTCTCTCAGCAGAGCAATATAACAAAAATGGGATTAGAAGTATATGCTAGCTCACAAAATGTGTTGCAAGAGCCACACTTAACCCTTTTAGCCCTGTATTATTTATGTCAATGATACCATTAATGGTATTTGACAAGAATTTAAATGAACAATGAGGCATTTTGTGATTTGTTTTGGAAACAAAGCAAGTCAACAAGTAAAACCCAGTAGTGTCAAGGAGATGCAAAAATTTTTGCCAAGTGACATTGAGAAAAATTTGAATGCAATTTAAACAAACAAAATATTTTATTTTTAATACAGTCTAAACCATAGTGATTTGAAAAATAGCAGAGCTCAGCAGTGTGTCTGCCAGTTAAAGAGATTAATAATTCTGTTACTGTTGAGAGAAATAAAATGGGAGTTTCTGAGATTGCAATAGGGGCTGTTAGACATTCTCCTGAAGAAAGAGATGCCATCCTGATTATGTTTACTATCTTGGTTAATGCTTGATAACAGTTTGATGATTCATTCTATGGATTTTGTGGAGATACCCTCATGGGAAATAGTTAAAAGAAAGTTATGGATATGGTAGATGTGAAAATTATTATGTCATGGTTTAAGCCCAGCTGGTAACTCAGTACCATGCAGCAGACTGCTCAGCCTCTCCTTCCCACTGCAGGTGGGATGAGGAGGACAACTGGAGGAATGTAAAACCCACAGGTTGAGATAAGAACATTTTAATTATTAAAGTAAAATATCGTGATAATACAAATAATATCAACAATAACAATACTGATGATAATAATAGGGACCAACAAAAACAACAGAAAAGGAGAAATGAAAAGTCAGAAAACCCAAGTGATGCACAATAGAATTGTTCACCACCCGCCAACCAATACTCAGCCCAACCCAAGCAGCGATCTCGGCCTTCCGGGTAACACTACCCAGTTTATACAGTGGGCATGACGTGGTGTGATATTGAATACCTCTTTAGCTAGTTTGGGTCAGTTGTCTTGTCTGTGATCCTTCCCAGCTTCTTGTGCCCCTCCTCACTGGCAGAGCATGAAGACTGAAGTCCTTGATCAGAGTAAGCATTACTTAGGAACAACTAAAACATCAGTATGTTATGAGCATGTTCTCAGCCTAAAGCCAAACCACAGCACTGCACCAGCTACTAGGAAGAAAATTAACTCTGTTCTATCTGAAGCCAGGGTAATTTGACAAGTTCCAGAAGAACTGAATGGTTCAGAAAAGGATGAGGCTACTCTGTATGCCTAACAAATTACTTTAACTAATGACACTTTATGAATGTAAGCTTCAGTTTTATAAAAGAGTGCAGCTATCAGGGAAAAAATTACACTTAATCAGATGTGCTACTGGTGAGTAAGAGTAAACTTAAAGAGTGAACCACTTGTAGGCAATATTCTCTTTTAATACTGCATACCAAAGATTGATATTTCTTCAATATTCTTTCTGAGATTTTGGCCTTATTTTTTCTACATGGAAAAAGAAATCTCAATCTTCATTATGTATTTTGTATGTGTCTAAATATATATATATTATATCTATATACACACACATGCACACACACAAAATGCATTTTCCTGTGTGTGTAAATACATATATATGAAAATGCATTAGGGCTATGTTCAGGGAAAACTGGTCTCCAATAGTATTCATCAGCTTTCAAGGAGGGTCTTGAGACTATTACTTATGGCTTCAGACTATTACTTAGGCTTCTATAGGTGTGTTTCTAACAAAAGACAGACAAGGGATGATGTGGGCCGTCTCTGAAAGGAAACAGCGAGCTGACTACCCTGGATTTGGAGAAGGCTGAGGTTGCCTCAGTCTTCAATGTCAAATGCTCTAACCATGCCACTCAAGTCTTGGAAAGCAGATGCAGGGACAGTGAGAATGAAGACCTTAGGCCCACTGTAGGAGAGGATCAGGTTCAAGATCATCTCAGGATACTGAATGTGCACAAGTACATGGACCTGATAAAATCCATCCACGGGGCCTGAAGGAGCTGGAGAATGAAGTTGCTAAGCCACTGTTCATCATATTTGAAAAATCATGGCAGTCAGGTGAAGTTCCTGATGACTGGAAAAAGGGAAATATAACCCCCATTTTCAAGAAGAGGGAAATGAAAGACGTGGAAAACTCCAGACCAGTCAGTCTCCCCTCTTTGCCTGGCAAAATCTTGGAGCAGATCCTCCTGAAAGGCCTGCTAAGGCACGTGAAAAACAGCAAGGTGCTTGGTGACAGCCAACATGTCTTCACTAAGGGGAAATCCTGCCTGACCAATTTAGTGACCTTCTATAATGGGACTACAGAAGTGATAGATAGGGGCAAAGCAGATCATGTTGTCTACATGGACTAATACAAAGTGTTGGGCACTGTCTCACATGACATCCTTGTCTCTAAATTGGAGAGACATCAATTTGATGAATGGACCACTCAGTGGATAAAGAATTGGCTGGATGTCCAGTGACATGGACAGTGGGATTGAGTGCACTCTCACCAAGTTTGCCAGTGACGCCAAGACGTGTGGTTCAGTTGACATGCTGGAGGGAAGGGATGGGATCCAGATGGACCTTTACACCTGACACTTGACAGCTTGGCAGGTGGGCCAATGACAACCTTAGGAGGTTCAACCAAGCCAACTGCAAGGTCCTACACCTGGGTCGGGGCAATCCCAGGCACAGCTACAGGCTGGGCAGGGAAGAGATTGAGAACAGCTCTGCAGAGAAGGACTTGGAGGTGTTGGTCAATAAGAAAATGAACATGATCCAGCAATGTGTGCTTGCAGCCCAGAAACCAGCCATATCGGGGGCTGCATCAAAAGGAATGTGAGTAGCAGGTTGAAGAAGGTGATCCTGCCCCTTTACTCTGCTCTTGTGAGACCTCACTTGGAGTATTGTGTGCAGTTCTGGTGTCCTAAACATAAGAAGGACATAGTGCCCCCAGAGGAAGACCATGAGGATGATCAGGGGACTGGAGTACCTCCTGTATGAAGACAGGCTGAGAAAGTTGGGTCTGTTCAGCCTGTAGAGGAGAAGGCTGCATGGAGACCTCAGAGCAGCCTTCTGGTATCTGAAGGGGACCTACAAGGATGTTGGGGAGGGACTCTTTATTAGGAACTGTGTGATAGGACAAGGGGTAACGGGTTAAAACTTTTAACAGGGGAAGGTTAGGTTAGATACAAGGAGGAAGTTCGTGACTGTAAGGGTGGTGAGGTACTGGAATGGGTTGCCCAGGGAAGTTGTGAATGCTCCATCATTGGCAGTGTTCAAGGCTGGGTTGGACAGAGCCTTGGTTGGCATGGTTTAGTGGGAGATGTTCCTTCCCATGGCAGGGGGATTGGAACTTCATGATCTTAAGGTTGTTTCCAACCCAAACTAGCCTATATTTCCGTGATTGTGTGGACTGCGAATGCCTTTTACCTTGCAGTGCTCAATTCTCTTTTTCTCTATTAAAACCACTCTGGGAGCACAACTGTGAGAACTGAGTTTAGTAATCTCCCACAGAAAATATTCTGATATCAAGATGGAGATTGATTTTCTTTCTCCTAATAGAAGTTCCACAGAATGCTCATGCGAAAGTACAGTGGGAGGCAGAAGCAGTTTTTAAAACAGTACGTTCTAGTCTATAACTGGCAGGATTGAATCGGGAACCTTCATCATCAGAACTCTTCTCTCTCTCTTTAGTCAGGGTAGGATCACATCATCAAAACAATTAAGAAGAACCATGTGATCTTACAAAGTTGCGCCCTGATTTGATTAGACAAATATTCACATTTTTCTCTTTGATTATAATTGTTTTCTAACAGCAGTTTTAAATATGCAACTACTGTTGGGTTTATACCTCCTCTAAAAGACGACATACAGGCCTCATTTGTGGGTTGTTTTTTTTTTTTTTCAAACAAATTGTTGAGGTACAATGACCAATGTTAGTGCTGTGAATATTACATTCAATATTAAAACTTCATGACCATATCTTTTAAGTTAAAAAAGTTACTTGATCCCTCCTTCACCAATCACACTACACATTCACCAGAGACCAAATTGGTTTTGGAAGGATATGATTCTGTTTAAGCTTCTGAAAGATCAAACATTGAGCTTTAAGCTGACTGTTGAAAGGCAGAACATTGTACAAGCTAATGAAAATGTTTCCTGCTGCTAGATTCAAAGTAATGAAGTGTGGGGAGTTTAGAAGTTCAGAATATTCAGACATTTTTGAGGGCTTTTTGCTTTTCATCTATTAAACCCGGTTTGGTTTTGTTTTCGGGATTTTTTTTAAATGTTACTAAATAAGTTGCGGTGTCTAGATTTTTTTTGTGTTCCTTTTTTCTTCAACGGCTGCCTTCCTCACTGGGGAAAAATGCCTCAAACCAAAAGCTTCTTGGTTTTCATTAAATACTCACATATTCTACTTTGAGCATGCCAATATTTTCCTTCCTAAGATGTCCTCTCTATCTAGCTTTCTGTCAGACCAGAGACTCTGTAAATTAACATTGGCTGATATTTGTAGTTGCAGAGTAATTTCATCCTTTCCTACTACGATCCTGACATGAAAGACTACAGTATACTTTCTGCTATCAGTTTAACTTGCAGGCTTCTTTTCACCAGTGACTGAAGATATGAGCTTATTTAGCCATGTTGACTTCAAGGATTGCACCACAGAATTTTCCATTTCCTCCATATTAACTAAAGATATTTGTTTCTTCGTATGGCTTCTTTGGATCAAACATAGAACTAAAAGGCTCTTATATCTTATAATTTTGAAAATATCTGTTGAATTTGAAATAGCTGAATTAATAACATAATTGCTAGGCAAAACACTGTCAAAAAGGAACATCTGTTTCTGGCAGTTTTGGAGAAGAGTCTTAATGGTTCATAAACTCATTGCTATGGGTTCGACTTCCCCCCCCCCCCCCCCCCCGAGTCTCATGTTACGCTGGGAAAGAAAGAAAAAGCTGGGGCGCCTGTCCTGGGCTGACCAATGAGGTCAGACTACACTGGAAAAGGGGCAAGCTCCAGAACACCTGCAATACATTGATGACATCATTGTGTGGGGTGATACAGCAGAAGAAGTCTTTGAGAAAGGGAAGAAAATAATCCAAATCCTACTGACAGCCAGTTTTGCCATAAAACGGAGTAAGGTCAAGGGACCTGCACAGGAGATTCAATTTTTGGGAATAAAATGGCAAGATGGACGCCGCCAGATCCCCACAGATGTGATCAACAAGATAACAGCAATGTCGCCACCAACTAA
Organism: Myiopsitta monachus; assembly: GCA_017639245.1. NCBI lineage: Eukaryota > Metazoa > Chordata > Aves > Psittaciformes > Psittacidae > Myiopsitta > Myiopsitta monachus. Next base: position 30,297,605 of record CM029941.1, read on the forward strand.
TAAGAAAGAAACACAAGCTTTCTTAGGTGCTGTGGGATTCTGGAGGATGCACATCCCGAATTACAGCTTGATTGTAAGCCCTCTCTATTATGTGACCCAGAAGAAAAATGATTTTAAATGGGGTCCTGAGCAACAACAAGCCTTTGAGCAAATTAAACGTGAGATAGTTCGTGCAGTAGCCCTCGGACCAGTCCGGACCGGGCCAGATGTTAAAAATGTACTGTGCACCGCAGCTGGGGAGAACAGTCCTACCTGGAGCCTCTGGCAGAAAGCTCCAGGGGAGACTCGAGGTCGACCCTTCGGCTTTTGGAGTCGGGGATACAAAGGATCTGAGGCCAGCTACACCCCAACTGAAAAAGAGATACTGGCAGCCTATGAAGGGGTTCGAGCTGCTTCGGAAGTGATTGGCACTGAAGCACAGCTCCTCCTGGCACCCCGGTTGCCAGTATTGGGCTGGATGTTCAAGGCAGGATCTCCACTACACATCATGCAACCGATGTTACATGAAGTAAGTGGGCTGCACTAATTACACAACGAGCTTGAATAGGAAATCCCAGTCGCCCAGGAATTCTAGAAGTCATCATGGACTGGCCAGAGGGCAAAGATTCTGGAAGGTCACCAGAGGAGGAAGGAGTGATGCGTGCTGAAGAGGCCCCACCATATAATGAACTGTCAGAAAGTGAGAAGCAATATGCCTTATTTACTGATGGGTCTTGTCGCATTTTTGGAAAGCACCGTAGATGGAAGGCAGCAGTATGGAGTCCTCAACGACAAGTTGCAGAAACTGCTGAAGGGGAGGGTGAATCGAGTCAGTTTGCAGAAGTGAAAGCCATCCAGCTGGCCTTGGACATTGCGGAATGAGAAAAGTGGCCAGTACTTTATCTCTCTACTGACTCACGGATGGTGGCGAATGCCCTGTGGGGGTGGTTGCAGCAATAGAAGCAGAGCATCTGGCAATGCAGAGGTAAACCCATCTGGGCTGCTGCACTGTGGCAAGACATCGCTGCCCGAGTGCAAAACCTGGTGGTCAAAGTACGCCACGTAGATGCTCATGTACCCAAGAGTCGGGCTACTGAGGAACACCAGAACAACCAACAAGTGGATCAAGCTGCTAAGATTGAAGTGGCTCAGACGGACTTAGATTGGCAACATAAGGGTGAATCATTTTTGGCCCAGTCGGCCCACGACACTTGAGGCCATCAGGGCAGAGATGCAACATACAGATGGGCTCGTGATCGAGGGGTGGACTTAACGATGGATACTATTGCCCAGGTTATTCGTGACTGTGAAACATGTGCTGCAATTAAGCAGGCTAAACGGTTAAAGCCTCTTTGGTATGGAGGACGATGGCTGAAGTACAAATATGGGGAGGCTTGGCATATTGATTATATTACACTCCCACCAACCCGCCAAGGCAAGCATCATGTGCTTACCATGGTGGAAGCAACCACTGGATGGTTGGAAACATACGCTGTGCCCCACACCACTGCCCGAAACACTGTCCTGAGTCTTGAGAAACAGATTTTGTGGCAACACGACACACCAGAGAGAATTGAGTTAGACAATGGGACTCATTTCCGGAGCAGCCTGATAGATACTTGGGCCAAAGAGCATGGCATTGAATGGGTATATCATATCCCCTACTATGCACCAGCCACTGGGAAAATGGAACGGTACAATGGGCTATTAAAAACTACACTGAGAGCAATGGGTGGTGGGACTTTCAAACATTGGGATACACATTTACCAAAGGCCACCTGGTTGGTCAACACCAGAGGATCCGCCAACAGAGCTGGTCCAGCCCAGTCAGAACTTCTACATACTGTAGACGGGGGACAACATTCCTGTGGTGCACATAAAGAATTTTCTGGGGAAGACAGTCTGGGTTATTCCTGCTTCAGGTAAAGGCAAACCCACTCGTGGGATTGCTTTTGCTCATTGACCCGGATATACTTGGTGGGTAATGTGGGAAGATGGAGAAGTCCGATGTGTACCTCAAGGAGATTTGATTTTAGGAGAAAACAGCCAATGAACTCAATTGCATGCTCTTGCTTGTTATGTAACGTGTTTTTTTATAGCCCATTAACTAGATGCCTTCAAGTCATCCGCGACTGGCCCTCAGACCATCATCCCAACAAAGAACGAACTTTGATGAAACCACACAAATTCTGCAGTAAAGGAACAATCAGCATCAGCAGGCAACGATCCAACACTGCACACAGCCTCCCCTGCTCTGAAAAACTGTCACAAAAGGTGGAGCCTGACATCACGGACTGGATGGACTCAGCAGCTTCATAGGGATTGGTCCAGGCACTACGGGATTATACCTCTCCATCTGTGTGTGTGTGTGGATATATATGTACATATATATATATATATGTGGATGTATATGTACATATATATATATATGCATATATGGGATGATATTTTGAAAATGTGGGATCTGAGCATGATGTGAATGGTGTGGAATAAGGGGTGGATTGTTATGGGTTCAGCTTCCCCCCCCCCCCCCCCCCGAGTCTCATGTTACGCCGGGAAACAGGGAAAAAGCTGGGGGAGGGGAGACAGGGCGCCTGTCCTGGGCTGACCAATGAGGTTATTCCATACCACAGGACGTCATGCCCAGGAGGTAGGATTCGGGGGGTCTCTCGCGGCACGCGGTGAGGGGAGCAGTGCGCAGGCTCTGGCTGGCCACGCGGTCTCTGAAGCAGCGCGGTCTCTCTCACGCCACGCGTTCTCGGGAGCGACGCAGTCCCTGGAGCGGCGCGCGGTCTCTCGGCTCGGTAGAGCGGTGAAACTGTTGTATCCTCTCCCTTTGTATTTGTCATTATTATTGTTATTGGTGGTGGCAGTAGTGATTTGTACTGTATCTTAGTTACTGGACTGTTCTTATCTCAACCCGTGGGAGTTACATTTTAAGCCGTAAGTGGTTTAAGTGGTTAAGTGGTTTAAGCCGTAAATTTTCCTTCTCCCTCCTTTTCCGCCCCTACCCCCCCCCCCCGATGGGGGGGAAATGGGGAGAGGAACCAAAGAAAATGTAACTCCCACGGGTTGAGATAAGAACAGTCCAGTAACTAAGATACAATATAAACCACTACTGCCACCACCAACACCAATAATTATGACAAAGTAAATACAAAGGGAGAGGATACAACAGTTTCACCGCCCGACCGAGCCGAGAGACCGAGCGCCGCTCCAGGGACCGCGCTGCTCCCAAGAACGCGTGGCGTGAGAGAGACCGCGCTGCTTCAGAGACCGCGTGGCCAGCCAGAGCCTGCGCGCTGCTCCCCACACCGCGTACCGCATGAGCCCCCCCCCGAATCCTACTTCCTGGGCATGACGTGCTGTGGTATGGAATAACCTCATTGGTCAGCCCAGGACAGGCGCCCTGTTTCCCCTCTCCCAGCTTTTTCTCTCTTTCTCGGCGTAACATGAGACTCTGAGGGGGGGAGCGTGGGTGTGGGAAGCCGAACCCGTAACAATAATGAACCCCAGAATTAATGTTTCTAAAACCAGAAAATACCACCTGTAATAATAAACAAGAAGAGTTTTAGAATTACTGTTATTTGCAGTTTTTTGTTCTTAAACTTTTTGCATGGCTGTAAACCTAGCACTGGTGAGACCATATCTGGAATTCTTTGTCCAGTTATGGCTCGCTATTGCAAGAAGGACCTGGACATACAGGATCAAATACGTGCAGAGTGACATGTATGAATAACAATGGATAGCAACTTACATACAGGAAATACATGGAATTTTTCTTCACATGAGGTTTTTTCACTGTGTGAATTGTTAAATGTTGGACTAGTTTCCCAGGGAGGCGGTAAAGGGTTCATTCTTGGAGATACTCAAATGCAACTGGACATGTCCCTGAGCAGCATTCAGTAGCTCACCATGCTCAGACAGGGGAGTCTGAGCTGTGCAGCATCTGGAATGTTACAGTAGTCACTTAAGTGAATTGGCTTTTCGGTAGAGATAAGCACAATTTTCTCCATTTGTGTAAAGAAGAAAATACATGATGTTAATCGTACGCAAAATGTATGTGTTTTACAAACTGAATGTAGATTGAGCCCACACTGTATGTTATTTACAAGCGGTGTACAGAAATGTTGAAGGCTTACCATATCTTGATGTTTGACTTTTCAGTATATGACTGAGAAAAGTTTCATCAGTCTAAGAAACAAGTCTAATCATTCCCCAGAAGAAAATGGTGCGTATTATTTTTGCAGTAAAAACAGACTCTCTGAAATGGTTATGCAATGTGAAAATAAAAGGCAGGAAGGAGCTCTAGTAGAAACAGCAGAAACTATTTATTACAGGTTTCCCAAACATTGTTCCATAGGCTGAGACATTAGGATGATACATGAAGAATGGGATTGTTATTTGTCTAGTTATTTGCATGAGAACTCTAATTTTCCATATGAGCAATTCCATTAGCTATCCTAGAGAAGCTATGAGATTTTTTTTCTTGTGCAAGGTGCAAAGGGAGTAATTCATGCTGGGCTTTTGTTCTTGGAAAATTAATGCTTGGTTTGACATTGTTAATAGGAAATTTACTATCTTCCATGATGCATTTTGAAAGTTTGGTTCAAGATACTTAGCCAAGACTCCTTTTTGCACTTTAGCAAGAAACAGGTAGAGGAAGACATACAAAAATGAAAATAATCATCCTGACAGTCATCACTGAAGAGAGTAAACATTGAAAATATATAGCAATCCCTGTTCCCTGAGAAGTCATAATTATTCCACTCTTGGAAAATAGGCAGCAGCCATTCTTTTCCCTGTTCCCCCTGCCTCTTATGGAAGACCATGAAGGGTAATACAGTAATGGCACCTACTATCCTAAATATGTGGTGAAGTTGAAAGTATGTATATTTCTGTGTCTGTCACAGCAACCTTTGCCAGGCAAATATGCAGGGTGTATGTTACAGCTGTCCTCTTGACACCAACACCTGAGGGTTGACAGAAATGGTATTGTCATGCAGGAAAGTGTGTTTTTCTGAAACTCCAGCTTTTCACTTCTTTCATGTGTTGAATCAAATTTCATGGATTAAGATACATGTGATTAAAAATAGTTTATGAAGCCAGGATTTGGCTAGCACGATATTTTAACAAGATAATGTCCCAGTAAGGATCATTGTGGTGCATTTTTGCTCCCACATCTTAAGTTCTTTCTCATGATGATTGTTGGCCTCTGTTAGAAGTGGACTGTTGAACTCACAAATACAGTATGTTTATAAATTGCATTATGAGACTTTGAAAATGGTTTTAGTATAGCATTAACATGAGGTAATACCAGGTCCTGCAGGGCATTGTCACTGAGTATGTGTACCTGAGTCCTTGGCTTTATCTGTTCCCTTCCCAGTCTAGACCTCTTAGCAGTGACCTCAGGTGACATGGTCACCAGTAAGTTCTCTCACACCTAGGAGAATACCACTGTATTATTGCTAATTTACATGACAGGTCTTGTGATATAGTCTGTATGAAATATAGATGCCTTTGCTGGAATGAGTATTTGGCCGAGAGAGCTTCCAAAGAATTGGTGAGTGCAGACCTAAAGTGAACTTTTTCTGGTCCTTCATGTATTTGCTCATATGCACAGCTGTTGTATGCTCAGAGTGCTATGTAAATGAGTAATTATGTCATACTAAGCCATATGGGGCCAAGGAAACCCTAGCAAGGATATGTTGCAACTAGCATAAATTGTGCTGCTCTGACTTGTTCAGCAAGTCAGGCACAGAATTTGGCCAAAATACAAGAAAAAAACCTGCCCATATCTTCTGGAGGAAAAAAAAAAATCCTACCTAATTGTTTTTGTAAGCATTTGAGTTCTTTCAATGTTTCTCCATCAGCTAAGCAAAGAACCCATTGGCATTCTCACCATTTATAGTTTGATCCGTCAGGTTATGTTTCAGTCAGCAAAGTTAGCATCTAGCAAAAAAATGTGCTGTGGTTAACAAAACATGAATTGCTTGAATATGTAAAAGTGTTGCACATACGCAACTGCAATTTAGTGATCTTTATTTTCAGTGTGTGATGGAAATTAATTTTGAGGGAAATCTATCACAGTTGCTGGTAGCTATCTGATTTATGCATATGTTGCCCTGCCAATGCAGCATCAAGCTGTAGAGAATGTTTCTTTGGTCAGTGTTTCATTTTCATAAAGGCTAACAGTGTCTTCTGTTAGCCCATTAGCAGGAGTATAAAACTTGAAACACACATGGTAATGAATCTCCTCCAATTAAGGAGTTGTAAAATGCAGCTCACTGGTAATTTTAGGGTAATGGCTCACTCACTGATTTGAGAATCTATCCTTTGTAAACAGAGCAGAGATTGCCTAAGGCTGGGCCCACCTGCAGAGGGGGAGATTGTCCAAGTGAAATGGCCTGATGGAAAACTGTATGGTGCAAAGTATGTGGGAACAAACACAACTTACATGTATCAGGTGAGTGTCTATATTTATTATCATGTACTTGTTTTTCAGATGTCTTTATTGCAAATTGCTCATTTGGGTCTAGCATTAGAGTGGCCAGCCACATCTTCAAAGCTGCAAAAAGCTGGAGTGTGACATCTTATTGTAACTGCTAATGCATTTAAACTAATAAACAAAGCTGCCTAAACCATTAACTGCTGCACACTCTTAAGAAATTGAGGTTTTACCTGTTCTTATAAAATTAAGAAAAAGGCTTATTTAATATGAACTCAGGTAGACAGGTGGAATATTAAGATTGAAGAATAACATTTGTTATTTTCTCTAGGTTATTTACTTTATTTGATGTCAGGTAATTATATAATAAATGATATAAAATTAAGTATTGGTAAATGACTACAATGAACTTTAGGCATTTGCTAAAAAGATGGAAAGGAGGATAGTAAAAACAGGAGCATAAATACCCTCACTTTTCATTTGTCTGAGGCACTTTTCAATTAATTAACACAGAATCTAAGGGGCGTTTTGTCCTTAGCAAAGGCAAAAGGGAGCTGAGTGTTGAAAGCAAGGCTAAAAAGCTGACTTGTGATTTCAAAGACACAATAATTATTTTTTTTATGTGCTTGCCTTTGAGAAAAATCAGTCAGCAGCTTTGAGTACCCAAGTGAATGGTAGAAACTGCAATAAAACAACCACAATAATAATGGCACTTCTCAAAGAATGAGAATCTAGGTACATTTCATTTATATATATTATCATTTTCAGTTATGTAACTCTTTTCATCTAAGGGCCTCACATTACTCTGCAAAAATGGCAAATTTACTATTACATCTGTGGACAGATTAAAGCACAGGGAGGCTAAATGACTTGCTGCATTGACCTTCTCACTTTGCCAATGGCTTGCAATTGAACTCAAATCCTCAAATGCCTGATCCCCTGAGCTAGTCTCTAAATCTTTCCTCTTCTCTTATATTTAGCAGCTGTATTACATTGTGAAGGTGAAAAGTTCTTTATAAAATAAAAATATTATTGTTCTATAGTAACATTCTGTAGTAACAATAATCTTCAAAACATTTAATCTTTTGAACAGCTGGTCTACTGAGGAGTACTATGAGGTAGATTACAGGAATGCTGTCATCTTTCATATTTGATGGAATCTGACATAGTCAAAACAAGTCTTACTTTAGAACTCTTGGACAGCATAATGAAACCAGGTTAGTTGAAGGAAAATGGATTGGCATGCAGAGGTTCAGTAAAGTTCGGAGTTCGTCAGCATAACAGTCATGGGAGATTACTGTAAACTGCCGTGTAACAAACCCTATCACAGGGGAAATACCAAAAGTTAAAGATTAAAGGGAGTCCATATTGCACTAGGTAGGATTTTGGAGACAAATAAGCATTTCAATCTGTAGGTTGGGAGGAAGGCTGCCACAATATGGCCACAGGTTACAGAAAGTCTATGACATGGAGGGTATAAAGCTAACTTAGAATCGTAGGATCATAGAGTAGTTAGGATTGGAAAGGACCTTAAGATTATCAAGTTCCAACCCCCCTGCCATGGGCAGGGACACCTCACACTAAACCATGTCACCCCAGGCTCTGTCCACCCTGGCCTTGAGCACTGCCAGCAATGGAGCATTCACAGCTTCCCTGGGCAACCCATTCCAGTACCTCACCACCCTTACAGGAAAGAATTTCTTCCTCACATTCAATCTAAACTTCCTCTGTTTAAGTTTGAACCTGTTACCCCTTGTCCTATCACACAGTTCCTAACAAAGAGTGCCTCCCCAACATCCTTGTAGGCCCCCTTCAGATACTGGAAGGCTGCTATGAGGTCTCCATATACAGCCTTCTCCTCTACAGGCTGAACAGCCCCAACTTTCTCAGCCTGTCTTCATACGGGAGGTGCTCCAGTCCCCTGATCATCCTTGTGGCCCTCCTCTGGACTTGTTCCAACAGTTCCATGTCTTTTTTATGTTAAGGACACCAGAACTGTACTCAGTACTCTAAGTGAGGTCTCAGGAGAGCAGAGTAGAGGGGGAGGATCATCTCCCTCGACCTGCTGGTCCCGCTTCCTTTGATGCAGCCCAGGATGTGGTTGGCTTTCTGTGCTGCAAGTGCACACTGAAGCTGGATCATGTTCATTTTTTCATCAACCAACACCCCCAAGTCCTTCTGTGCAGGGCTGCTCTGAATCTGTTCTCTGCCCAACCTGTAGCTGTGCCTGGGATTGCTCCGACCCAGGTTTAGGACCTTGAACTTGGCATGGTTAAACTTCATCAGATTGGCACAGCCCACCTCATAAGCGTGTCAAGGTCCCTCTGGATGCCATTCCTTCCCACTTGTATATCAACCGAAGCACACAGCTTGGTGTCATCAGCAAACTTGGTGAGGACGCACTCAATCTCACTGTCCATGTCACCAACAAAGATGTTGAACAAGACCGGTCCCAGCACCAGTCCCTGAGGGACACCACTCATTCCTGGTATCCAGCTGGACATTGAGCCATTGAGCACAACTCTTTGTGTGTGGCCATCCAGCCAGTTCTTTATCCACCGAGTGGTCCACCTATCAAATTGATGTCTCTCCAATTTAGAGACAAGTACGTTATGTGGGACAGTGTCGAACACTTTGCACAAGTCCAGGTAGATAACGTCAGCTGCTGTACCTCTGTCCATCAGTTCCGTAGCCCCATCGTAGAAGGCCACCAGATTGGTTTGGCAGGATTTCCCTTAGTGAAGCCATGCTGGCTGTCACCAACCACCTTGTTGTTTTTCATGTGCCTTAGCATGCCTTCCAGGAGAGTCGGCTCGAAGATTTTGCCAGGCACAGAGGTGAGGCTGACTGGTCTGTAGTTCCTCGGCTCATCCATTTTCCCCTTCTTGAAAATGGGGGTTGTGTTTCCTTTTTTCCAGTAATTGGAAACTTCACCTGACTGCCATGATTTTTCAAATGTGATGGAGGAACTTCAGCACACATTGCTAGTTCTTCCTCCAGGCTTCCTACACAGCTCATCTGAAAGCTCACAGTATCTGTGCATACATATATTCAATTCTTCTGGCTTCTGAGATCTCTTTTTCACCTTTGAGATTCTCTTACCAAGCCTTTTGTATGATCTCTTAGATGGTACAACAAAGGAGAGACTGAAAAGGACTCTCTGAAATTAGTATTATGATCTAATAAGGCAAATCTGTTTTACTTGGGTGAATCTGTGAATTTTCCTCATGTTCATGAGACATTTGTGTTGAATGGAACTGTACTAGTACATGCAACAGCTATGACACAATGCACCAGAATTTGTGTCACTAGTTTGACAGCGCCCAGGATCCTATAAAATCCCTAAACAGTGTTATACCTACCAAATGAAGCAGGTGTTTAAGTGAAATTGTAAATGTGATCTGTGTTTGATTTCTTCATTGTTTTTTATATTGACATTCACTATAACTTTGAGTTTCATTTGAGATTCTTGAGTTACCCATTTACTTTATTAACTGCTTCCTAATAATTTCAGCTGACCTTTTAATTTATGACATCCTGATAAAATCTCATGGAGATAACATACTACACAAACAAGGTGCAGCAAGAGAAGTGCAAATAAAATAACTTGCCGGGTAAAATTGATGATTTGAAATAGTTTCAGGAGTCTGTATTAAATTGGAACTATTAGAGGTGGTAGGTTTATATTTTGCATGAATCATGATACTATTTGAAGTCTTAGAGTAGCTCTTGTGTTTGTGTTTAATGGTAGGCAATTAATTTCTAGCGTAGTATGCTGAATTGTAGCTGAAGAACTTCCAGTTACTCTTCATTGTAAATATTCAATATATTTCATAAAGCAAGCGTACCTGATTCTGTGGTATGAAGCAGTTGCTCCTGCTGCACACTGAAAATAAAAACATTGCCCATTCAGGAGGTGGTTTTCTGATCACATGGAGCTGGCAAAGTTCATTTCCTGACTGTTCTGTCACCAGTGATACAAAAAACATTACTACCAACTGTATCATGCAGAAACATATTACCAAATGTATCGTACAGTAATGCGGGGAAATAGCAGAAAGGCTGCTCCTGTATCCTGGTGAGAAATACCTAAATTGTCATAATTTTATTAAACAAGCTTAAGCCAAATTGACCCTTAAGTTCCTTTAGCATACTGCTAACAGACTAGGCATATGGGGTAGTAAGAGGAGCAAAGAAGGGCAAGTATGTCTTTTGTGACTTTGTTATCCTTCTGTGTTCTGTGGATTTGAAATGCATTCCAGATTTGTGCTTCCCTATTAATTGCTGTTAAAAAATCGCTTTTAAAGAAGTTAGTAGTTCATAGATCTGTACCCTGGCTTTTGAGAATAAATATATAATCTCAGATTTTTCATCTGTTAACAGTTAATCTGACATACTCACTCATGGCAAGGTTTTAATTTGAACCTTCAAAACCCAGTGCATTTACAAGTTCAAATACGTATTTTTTTTTTCAATTTTATCTATAATAATACTTCTGATAAGTTGATATTTTCCTATGTTTGAATTTGGGCTTGTTCTTCCACCCTAAGTCTGTTGTCATTCATGTGTTTTCGTTAAGTCATCTAAGATTTGGAATGGGACTTCTTTTAGTTTTATACTGAACTTTGTACTTATGTACAGTTTCTGTGGGAACTAAAACTGCAGTCGTAGATAATAGCTGAAATTCATGATTGTTAGATGAAGTATTAAAAAAGAAACAGCAGCAACTGAAAAAGCTTAAATGCTTCAAAACCCAAGTATTTTAACATTCCCCACACCTAGTTACATTTCCTTTCTCATTTTCTGCTAACAGGGTTCATGTTGGATTAAATCTGAACCTAAGCATGATAAAGCTTTTCATCTTCTGAACAGAGCATTTTAAAGAAATTCCATCAGATTCAATAGAATTCTGTTAACTGGTATTTCCTTAGTTGTCACTCATACTTTCTTTCTCTTGATATGGTCTTCCTCAACCTTGAATCACAGAATGTTATAATTAATTATTTATTTATTGTAAAAAAAAAAAGAGGTGAGTAAAAATTACATGGAAACATTTCTGTATGTCATTCCCACAAAATGGTGTCTGTATTGTTACTGCTCAGCATTCCTAATCTAATAAATTTTACTTTGTTGTGTATGTGTCAGTGATGATTTTGAAGTCTCTGCTTAGAAACCAGTTTCAACTTATGTATGTGTTGCATTTCCTAAGAAATAACTTTTTTTATGTTTTAACCTCATTTTAGCTTCCTCCAATAGATAGCAAAATATAAATCTTTCGTATTTGCACATTTTTTTTTTTTTTTTGTCTGGAGACATTCCCAGAAACTTCCTGCAAGAGTTAAATTATGATTTTATATTCAAATATGCATTTTTCCAATTAGGTTGAGTTTGAAGATGGCTCTCAAATAGTAATGAAGAGAGAGGAGATCTATACACTAGATGAAAAGCTCCCTAAGAGAGTAAAAGCACGTTTTGTGAGTATTTGCTCATAGTATGAATATGCTTGAAATGCCAATAACATTATTCTTGGCTATATTCTAGATTTTCAGTTTAAATTGGACAAATGTTTTGTGAAGCCTCTACTAAGATGACTCTGTTAATCAACACAACAATTAGCACAAGTGTCCATTTGCTAGTGGTTAGTTGTTCTTCTAGTACAGGCAAATGCTGTTGTCAGATGTAACTCTTTTCTCCTAAAAGGGGCATCTTGTTCGATCAGTTGTCAGAGCATGAATCACATTAGTAAATCACATCACATCACATTAGTAAATGTTTAAATTGACAGACTTTCTGTTTGTTCAGTATGCTTCTAAAGTGTATACTTTTTAAAATACTTTCCAAGTTTTCAGAGTTTTTAAATTCAATGCTTTTAAAAGCCTTGAATTGAATAAAAATGCAATTAACTTGTTCTAAGAAACAAAGTGCCTGATCAGAACTCATCAGTGTCACTGGATTTTTTGTTTCCTGCAGTTTCAAAAAATATCCACAAGCTAATCATTTATATGCCTGCTATGTGGAAAAGTGTTGAGGTTCATAGAGGCAGAACACTTAAAGGCTGAAAAAGGAAAGGTCTGCCATACAGTTGTTGGGGGAAACAGAACAACTGCTGTCCTTGTCATTAATGCTAAATGTTGTGCAATTCAATCCGTTATCAAGCCTACTCAAAAGAGTAACATGTTCTTCTCTTGTCCATGTTCTGTTTAGAGCTGTTTGTTCAAAACTGCGTTGCTGCACTTCAGTGAAGCTTTGAAAGGGAGAGCAGTGTACAGTATATTTTTCATTGCTGCAGGGAGGTGGACTCATATACAATGCCTGTTCATGCATTCATTATGTGACATTAATTAGCTGATTCTTGAAAGCTGGGTGCAAGGAGTTGTAGGGGAATAATGCTCAAAGTTGGTTCTGCAGGCATCTGTCAGTTCGTATGATGTAATACATCACATTACATACTGAGGTAGCTGAAGAAGGTTCCACACTGACTCCCTTTCTGTGCTTCTTGCTGTGTGCAGCTGCCATCATTGTTATTATCATAATTTCCTTTCATCCAGTTCTCAGCAGCCAGTCCAAAAATGGATGCTGTATATTTCAGAATCTAGGAGTTTATCAAAGGAAAGGATTGGCATCATTTATGAAAGGGGAGGTAAAGCTGGGAAAGATAGAGAAATGAGGCTGTCAGCCCACTTAGGGAGTGTTTACTGACAGAATACCCTGTTTACTGAAGGAATAGAATATGATTAGGACAGCTCTTTCTAATGGGAAGTGCAGTGGTCAAATATTCTTGTCTAAGATACCTTTTTGTCAGTGTATTTGATCTTTCAGTAACCTGACCATCTAGGGCTAAGATAGATGTCTTGGAAAAGTGTTAAATAAACCATCTGGTTGATTATATTCAATTGGATTTTTCATTGTACTTGGAAAGTATTCCACTAACTTTTCCTTTTAGGGGCTATGTGTAAAAAGCATTTATAATTAATTGCACATTCTGTAGAATACAAACTTGCATTTCACTAAGGATAACAATACAAATATAGTTGGGTTTCTGCTACTCTTTTTAAAATGGAGTTTTTATTGACATTATGTATTTTTTTGCATTTTGTACAATTGACTTCACTGGAGAATTAAGTACAGGTTAAAAACATTGAATTTGGTCAACTAAATGAAACAAGCTACAGCCTGTGCTCAGACCTTTGCATGGTTTTCTACTATTGCCTCAAATTCTATAAATACGGAGCTTAAACTTACCGGCTATGGCAAACACCTCCTTCCCTGCTCGTGCTGAAAGCTGTGCAAGTTAACGACAGCTTGTGATACTGTTCTGATGTCTTTAAATAAATGACACCAATTCCTTATAAATGATGTTATTCCCAGTTCTGGGAATTTTACCATGACTCAGTAGTGGAAGTTGGTCCAGAAATTTCTGCTGCTGCTTTTTTCCAGCTGGCTTGCTGTTTGCTGTCCTGCTGCTTGGTTTCAGTTGGTTCCCAAATGGTTTAAGTTTGCTGACAGACAACCAGAATTATGACTCTGATTCATTACAAATTAGGCAGTGTGCAAGTTTCTTTTCAGAGGTTTGTGCTGTATTACCTTGCATTTCAAACTTTTCTGAATAACACAAAGTGGTAGAAAATGTAGCAAGCATCAAACCTGCCCAACAATTACATTACGTTGATGTTGCTGGTTTTCACCTTGAATTAGAGTGATTGTGTGACCTCTGGGTAAAATCAAATCTAACAACTAGTGTTAGTCAGGTGTTTCTAAGGAGCACTGCAGACCTGGAGAATTAAATGGTCAGTAGTAAATGCAAAATACAGAAAAGTAAAAACTATGTTTTTAATCTACATTTAAAATATATATTTAATATTTAGACATCTTCCTGAAAACAGTTGTAACTGCATAATCAGTAGTCTAGCTAGCTTCATAGGATCTGTCCAAATGTATCTATGTTTCCGTGTAACTTGTCAGAATATGACGGCCTGTACGAAGCTGTGTGTGTAATTTATGTCTGGTTTTAGTCTACAGCCTCTCACATGAAATTTGAAGACACATTTTGTGGAGCAGACATCATCTTGGGAGAGAAGAAGAGGCAGAGAGTATTGAGTTCCCGCTTTAGGAATGAGTATGTGGTTGATCCGGGATACCGCACTTTCTTAAAAAGCTCATTCCAGAAGGAATACCGGAAGGGGCTATAAAGAAAGCAAGAGAGGGAGAGGGATGTTGACTGCAAAGCATATGCAGCATTATTTGCAATTAGTTTCGGTTTAATTGAACACTGTTTTACAATGACTTAATCTGTAGATCAACCTCGTAAACTGAAGTTCTTGAGTTCTGATTTCTTCAGCTAATGTATTAAAATTTTATGATGTTTTGGTTATGAAACTAAGGAGGAAACAAAGTGAGAGTAAGAGGGATTACAGAGTGATATGCTGAAGAAAACATTCACTCCTGTTCCCACTGAAATACGTGGTAAAATTCCTTTTGAATTGTGAGCGAAAATTCGCATTCAAGACAGGAGACATTTTAGTAAGCAGAGATAATATCAGCAGCTCATTTTTTTTCAGCAGGCAAGAAAGGATGATAAGTTCAGTAACAGCAGTTTTCGTAAAACATTTTAAACAAATACAAGTATGTACAGTGTTAAGACAAAAGCTGTACTTACTTTGTACAGTGCTTTTACATTTTTACGTTACTGCTGTTTTCGGTAGGGTTTGATGTGGCCTCAGTGGTTGATTTAGATATTTTCAGTTTTTAAGAAAGATGCCTTCAGCACAGCAAGGGTGTTTTGTATATTTAAAGAGGCAGATTTTGGCAGTTATTTTTCAACATGTTTTTCATAATATCTGTTAAAGTAGCTATTTGTAAAATACAAGTTTCATTATGTGTTTGAAAAATCAGAATTTAAATCTATATTCTTAACAGTCTAGTTTTCAATGAATATATTATGGCCTTCCTTTCAAGTTAATGTTCTATAAATGTAGTAATGTTTAAACAAATAAATACTGTCCTTGCAGCATTTTGTCTGTTGATGTGATTTTCAATCCTATTATTTTATACTTACAAGAATTAAGGAACTTCACTACATGCAATATGCAGGTAGTTTCCTGAACACAGCAGAATGTATACACACTCACAGGCTTCATGTTAAAATGCAAACTTGATAAATACTGTGCATTAATTTCCTGTCTGTTTCCCTGCATTCTTTGGGATCTTGATCTTTTTGGATGTTTCACAGAAGTCAGAAAGTCTGAATTTGTCCAAAAACTTGGGTATGTGAAACTAGAAAAATGCTTTATCAAAATTACATTCTTGTAAATTTGACCATCAGCAGGATTTCTGACTGCCTGCCACAGGAAAAAGAGCTCTCTCAAAATCCAGTTTAAATCTGAGCACTGCCATTTTGAGGTTGTTCTTACAAAAAAAAGCCCTGAATATATGGACCCTAAGGATTTTTCATTACAAGCCCAGACCTCTGTATGCTGAGGCACACAGATCTTTGGTTTACCATATCCATTGCATGATTGATTATTATTTTTCAAGTGGACAGTGAAATCTTTTAATTTACTATGTGACACCTCAGTTGACAATTTAACTTTTCTGTTACATTAAATATCTTTTCCTGCATCATGAAATTGCTCAGAATCCTTTTAGTCTAAGATACTGCTTAGCTTTGACAATTGCAATTTATTTCTAATTGACAACACTTTCTCTAGAGTAGTGTATTGTGGTGGGTGCTGTCTGGCGTATTTCAGAATATCAGAACCCTTTCTGGTATTGTAAAGCAAAAATAAAAACTAATGAAACATTTGCCATATATAAGATTGCTGCTGCCTTCTAGAGGTAAATGCATATGATAACGTAACTACTGATACTTACTTTCAAAGTACTTTTGTATGATAAGAGTGCTTTTAGGATTCACCACGAAGGTTCAAAACACCTATGATGTTACTAATTGGTTAAATACATATAAATATATTTTGTAATTAAATATATGATGCTATGCAGTACTGCAGAGGCTAGAAATCAAATATATGTTCTTTGCCCAGTTCTAATATGACCTGTTATCACACCATGGATAAACTGCCTCATCTTTATAAAATGGATCCAGCAGTTTTCTCTTCAAGTTCCTTGAAATTTGCTGATTAAAGCACTGCAAAATTTTTTTAAAACATGCATGCAAAAACCATCAGTTAGCTTGCTTCCCCTTCTATCTTTCAGCCAAAAAAGCCCTCACTTTGGAAGTTCTGTAAGGCTTTGAAACTATTTCTGACCTTTATAAGGTGCTATAAAATACCTGATATGTAAATGAAAAGCATAGTAATTTTCGTGGTGGCAGTTTCATGCCTCGTGTCTCAAGACCTCATGGCTTTTGCAAACTGGATTAGGAAAATAACTGGCCTAGAAGGAACTTTTCTGTTCCTTTACAACTTCTGGAAAGCCACATTTTTCAGTTCCACAGTAGGTATTGATATGGACCTTTCAGATTTGTGAGCAAGCAGATTCACATGCAGTATGTGGTGTGCTGTGCTCTGGGAAACCAGGAGCTTGCAATTATCTGAATCAGGTAGGTGGAGTCCGTCATTTGCTGTTTGTTGTTTGTGTAGCCAATTCTCAATAGCCAGGTTCTTACTTCAGTAAAACCTTTACACGTTACTTTGTCCTGATGTTAGGGCTGGATATGTCTTTTCTGATGAAAAAAAAACCACACTGGCATTCATAACCATTTCCCTTACAGTGTCTGTATGAGGAAGAGTGAAGGGTTACTTTTAAGAGACAGGCTAACTGAATCAGTGGTGATTTTCCTGGGATAAAAATAAATGGAATTGAATGTCTGTAGCAAGAGAATGGTGCATACCTCAGGACAGGAGGCGCCATGTTCTTTCTGTTATCTTATGCATACAGGAGGAAAGTAATTGTTCTGTGTATTCAAAAATCCTGAAGGCTATAGGTGTGCTTGTGAGTGTACACACACAAAGTGGTAGCTTAATCAGGATACATTTTTGCCTTCTTCTTTTTTTGCCTTTTCCCTGTATATTCATACTGATCTAAAAAATATCAAGGAAGTGTCTGAAGTACTTGAATTTATGCTGGCTTGTGAAGTAGAATGTTTTAGCACTACGACTGTGATTTCCACAGCTATAGCTAAGGTCTGATAAAATCAAATTACTAGAATTAGATAAAAATTAGATTACTTCTCTTGACTCCTATTTGCTCAGTATTACTGTAGCAAAGCAATTTTGTTGATGCTTAATAGGAACTCTACAATATATTGTGTTATGCTACAGCAGTTAAAAATTTTCAGTTAAGAAGGATTATAGGTGAATTCCCACAAAATATTTTTGCTTTAAAGCTTGTTTATACTTGGCCCTCTGTGATGTAAGTGAACAACAATTTTTTGTAACAAGAAAGCTAATATGATTACTTGATAGTTATAAACAAGGAGCAGGGTAAAGCTGCCCCTGTTTATGCAGTTCCACTTTTTATAATTTTGTGAAATATTTTCCCGTGTAAGAAACATAACAAAAATTTACTTGTAAACTAAATACTGCTTGAATTATCATCTGGCTAAATAACAAATAGTTGTATCTGCTACCTGTTCTGGTTGAATTAGCTATCTCTATTTAGTGCCACAGTCACAACTGTTAAGTTTGATAAAAGATGAAGGCAAAATGATGATTTCGCTTGCTCCTATGAAATGCTGCATTTTCTTTAGTCTTTCAATTTTGTAATGGTATTTCTGTTTCTTGTTAACCAACCAAAGTATTTCATGCCCAGTGTTTAGTATTAGCAGGAGAGAAAGTTTATGTCTGGTGGGCAAGAGGAATCTTTCCTGCATATATATACAAAAGGCATATCCATATTTATTAAAAACTGTGAAACCATCTGATAAAATTATCACACACCTTTGAACTTCAAAAGCCATCTCTGAGGCTTCTAGTCGTGAATTCCAAATGCCTTAGATAGCATTCTTCTCTGGCATATCTAGCAAAAAGAAAATGAGTGATGTTGTGGTATGGCATAAAGGTTTACTGGAGTTCATCTGAGCTGCTGTATATATTGTCTACTTGGTTATGGCCTCACTTACTATCAGACTGAATTGTCCTGCAGCCATGCTGCTGAGATGTTATGCTCAATATTTTAATGTATTTCCTCTATACCTAGATTTGTAGGCAGGGCTTGTAGCTGCCAAAACTTTCCTCTGGAAGAATCTGGTTTGAGTCACTGAAAGCTTTGGCAATTCAGATACCTTACAATTTGAAAAATTTATGTGTCAGTCTGTGCTTGGAAAAAGTCAGGGAACACCAAGCAGTTTTTCCTGTGGAACAGGGACTTTCTGGTGGATGGGAAAGGGTGTCTCATAGAATCAAGGAACAAACCAAATCAGAAATAGGTTTGTTAATGTTTCAAGAGATGTGCTGTCATTTTGGTTGAGCTATCATAAACTGACTGGTGTGTGAGGAGGTCTCTGAGATAATGTCTTGGAGGAGCCTGGACCACTTGCAGTGCTTGTCCCACTCCATGCCCCTTCTGCAGTGATAGAGAGGACTCTGCATGTATTGTCACCACCGCCAGCTCAGCACTGACCTTGTCAGGCTTGCAGACTGGGAGGGTCTTTTCTTACTCTCTCTAGTTACTTAAATGGAGCACAGGGACAGGCTCTCTGATGCTCTCAGTGCCCTGCAAATGTTGCTGCAGTAGCATAGAAAAGTGGGATTAAAAAAGATGGACTTCAGTACAAAAGTGTAGAGTTGAAGGCAGATAAGAAGGATTCAAGGAGGTGGGGAAGATTCAAGGAGGTGGAAGAGGAAGAAATAGGGGACTACATTCTGAAAAAGGGATTTGTTCACAGTCCCCTGCAGAACCTATGATGCCTGAAGCTCAAATTTCTTCTGGTATAAGCAAATGGCTGTGAAATGTACCAGCAAGTTACTGGCTGGTTGCCTTTAGGAGCAGCTATTCCTTATGCCAATAACTGCACGAACTCAAGGAACACTCATCTTTGTTCTCCCAAGAATTTGGTCCTGCTGGACAGATTGAAAGTCAGTTATGTGGGCTGACTTGAAATTTATTTATTTATTTATTTTTCAGATTGGTTACTAAAAAGATCTGTGTGTTTGTGTGCATTTAAATTGCTATGCTAGTGTTAAGGTTGCAAAATGAGGTATACAGCCAATGCCAGAATTTTCCCAGAAGAAACATAATGCTTAAAGCTGCTGTATATGTTCCTTACAGATCTAGTCATTAGACAAACTGGGAAAGAATCACCATAATGGCTGTCTGGGATGCACAGGAGTTAAAGCAGGAAGAATAGAGAAGAGGCACTGCATTCCCAAGGGGCATCTTTTGACACAGTGCTAACAGTTGATGGCAATGTCATGCTGAATTATTGAGGAGAAAAGGCTCAGAAAACAATGTAACAGAACAAAATTATCTTTGAAAAGTTTCCATATCTAAAAGTAGTTCACTGCAATCCACGTCTCTCCCTTTCTCTGTGAGCATGTGCAGTGGTCATAAGTAATAAACAAAGCTGTTACGTCAGTCCAGTCCAGATGTGGCAACCAAAGCTGACTTGAATGACCCTGTTGTTTTCCTTAGAGCCCTATTATGTGAGTGAAAGCAGGAGCAGGAGAATTTGATTTTTATTTATTTATTATTTTAGTTTGAAAGAAGGAGCAGAAAACAAGATATTATTTTTCCTTTTCCTATTGACTTACTGAAATAGAAATAAGATTTCTGTGCTGAATACCTCTTCTGCTCATCATTTAAGGTGTTAAGTCCTCTCGGAGGAAGGGCTGGAGCCATTCTGTTCTCTGCCTATACATTTTTGTAGCTCTCACGTCAGAGTCTCCCATCAGAAGGCAAAGTAAAATGAGCTAAAATTTTTCTTCCAACTCCATGCACAGAAGTAGCCCAAAGGACGTGTTCCTGTCTTCCTTTGGCAATTGTGTGGAGCTAAGATGCAAAGGGAAGCTGTTCAAAATCTTCAGTTCCGTGTATGACTTTGGCATTCATAAAGGGCCTTGCCTGGTGGGTGTTAGTTTAGTACGTATATCTGACTGTGTGTCCATGTGCCAAAAGCCAGTCTCTTGCTCTGTAGTTTGATCAAGTAGGTAGTTACTCACATGCGCCAGATTTTAAGTTCTCTGCTGAAAACATCCTTTATGACTGAAGCATCCTTGCCAGTAACATCTAGTGTGAAATCCCAGTTCCACTGAAATCAGAAGTTCCCCCTTGATCACGGATATTCAATCTGTGATCATGTGTGCAGTATCTGCAGTTGCAAAAACTAGAAGACAAATATGTTTTACCTTTAATGAAATAGTGTATTCCTGAACAGAAAATAGTAAACACCAGAAATGAATAAATGGCCAGCATATATTTGATAGCAACATACTTGACCTCATTGATTTGTTGAAAAAAAGAGGAAATGGAATTTTACATTTGTTCATGATTAATAATTTTTAAAATATCATTTATGCAAAGGAATGTTGTTGATTCAATTAAAGAGAAGACCAAAAAAAGCTGACTTGGGAATGTCAGGGGGTAAATAAGACAAATTAGATTTTCAGGGAAATTATTATGAGGACCTAAGCTGTGTACAAAGTTCTAGCAGTAGTATGAGATGCATAGGTTTATTTTCACAGAACAGGCATCCCAGGCCATGCAACCAAGAAGCCACAGTTCCGTGTCGTCTGCGAACGCAGTGCCTCCCCTCTCTTCTTCCTGCTCTATCTACTGTGTACCTCAGAAAAAACATGTGATACCTCCTTCCTACAATTTATCTAGTGTATAGAACTCTTGTATAGGATGTCTTTGTAACAGAGAAAACACATAAATGGAAGAGTATTTGCCAGCTCTTTGTCTGGGCTTCCACAGCTGGGGATGGTGACAAGTGCTGTAGGGGTGCACATAGACCACAGCCCCTACCCATAAACATGCAGTCAGTGTGCATTGCTCTCGAGTTTGAGCACATAGTTTGGTGGCACTCCTTCAAGGCCATGTGACAATAGGTACTTTATAAAAACCAGAAAATGCTATTGGTGACAGTATCATGAAGTATCTATCAAATTGACTGCTGGGATAGTAGTGAGAAAATTAACGTCAATTAGTAATGTTTTAAAAAGACACAGGAAACCAATTGAAAAACCCCTGGAGGGTAATCACTTGCAATCAGAAGTATTAATTTGATGATGTGTTTTAAGAGGACACAGTAGCCACTGAGGGAGGCCTGGGGGGAAAACGATACTAGTATGTCAGCACAATTGATTTCTTAGTGATTAAAAGCAACTGATCTTCATGACAAGTTTGCAAGTGTCCAGTTGAAAAGGAGGTGTTACTTCTGGGCAGGGGAGAGTCTTACATTGCTATGATTGCTGGGGAAAGAATGACAGAAATGGTTGCTACACCTTACCAGATGTTCTGGGGTATGTCGCAACTTCTCTGGCTTTTCTTCTCCCTTTCTTGCCTAAGCCGTACCTTAGCAGTCAAGGATGAAGAGACAGTTCAGGTCTGAGACATGCACATCTCTACTTCTCTCACAGTGTTATAGTGGAAAAGAAGGTCTGACAATGGTGAATACTATTGCAGAAATTTTTTCAACATGTCTATTTTAAATGGGGGGGGGGGGGGGGGAGAGTTTCCGTACAGGGCAGCACCAGATTTTTCAATGCAGGATGGGGGCCCAAATCCCCTGCTAAATACTGCATAGCACTAATTTGAGAGCTGGCTGAGTAAAAGCTGCAAGCTTTGTCCCACTGAATGTTGTAACAATATAGCTATTATAGCTTAGTTCTCAATTATAGATTGTTCTTATAGACTGCTATAAGAGCAGTCTCTGGCATCCCCTTACTGCTGTCAGGCCATGTAATCCATTTTCTCTAGTGAATTTTGTGGTATTCCCTGTGGCAGAAGCACTGCTTTGCATTTTGCTGTTTCTTTTTATCTGGCTTTTGTGTTTTATGCTTTGCATATAGCCCTTAGCCAATACAATTTCCTTGCTATCATCACTCCCTTTCTGTCTGGTGCTTCCTTCCCCAGCAGTTTTTAACATGTGAAGGGCCAGGTACTATGGATTACTGAAAACATTCTATGTATACAGTCCTTTACTGACAGTGACAGACTAATGCTTAGTTTCCATGGTGAGCTTGATTTTTGCCAGTCTTGTTGCAGAGTGAGTTAAGATTTTAAGTGTACATTTAATGCTGTATTCTTTGCCATGAATCTTTTTGAATTCATTAGGATGCAGTTCTGGGGTTGAAGTTTAGGCCGGACTGGAAATACCTTAGGAATCTTTGCTAAATCAGTAGACTACATTAACATCTTTCTTGTCATACTTTTAGATTTTCTGTAGTAGTATATTGCAGAAATGTTGGTCCATAGCTGCGTTATAACTGTTTGGTCATTTTTGTAACAAAAACATGTTTCTGAAAGATTTTGTAATTTTTCAACATGGAGTTTTCCAGCTTGATAGAAAATATATCCAGAAAAAGCTTTTCCTTCGTATCACCATGCTTCATTAACTGAATCTTACCAAATTTATTCCCGCATATCCATATAAGGACCCCATTCCAAAACATAATTTCAGTAAGAAAAGAGTGACAGAAGAAAACCCAAATTCTGTATGTGGACATTTGGAGCAGCAATCTTAGAGCATAAAATACACTTCTAAGTGTGTATTCTCAGGTCAAACTTAGACTTCATAAGCTCATCAGTAGTGCAATCTTTTAGATGGAAGTCTTTTAGAGGCTTCCCCAGAGAGCTAATGAAAAGCTGTAGTGGCATTCCATTTGATAGTGGTTATATTGTTAGCAGTCCTTAAAGATAAGGAGTTATGTTTAGCAACAAATGGTCACTTTTGTAGAGATAGAGCAGCAATTTAACTATGATTTCTAAATCTGTCTGTTGCCTACATGTGAAATGCAGTAAACTAAGAAGTTTGATCTGTGACTCAGCGTCTGATGTAGTTGAATTTTTAATCAGCTGTATTCTGTAATGTAACACAAATCCTCCAACAGGAAGCCACATACTTCTCTAAAAAAGGTAAGGCAACTGTCTTAGTACTGTATTTTTTTTTTTTGGGGGGGGGGGAGAGTTGTTCGTGTTTGGCTTTTTGATGGGGGGGGTGGGAATGTTTGCTTTGGTTTGTTTTATTTTCAGTAAAGAAGTTGCTGGCTCCTGCAGGAATTAAGGAAACTATTTGGAGATAAAATATGTATTTCTGTAAAAAAGGGTATTTACTTTTGCGCTCAAGCTCTAAAATCAGTTGAAATAGGAAAGGAGTTAAGGTTATGGCACAGCACAGGTTCTACTCAAGCGTAGATTCCTGAAGAAATTAAATAGGGGAGAGAGATCAGAGAATGGAACCAAAGTATTCAGAATGAATATTCACTGGATTTTACCTGGAATTTATGGACTCATAAAAACCTCTCTGCTCTGCAGCAAAATTAATCCTGATTATCTGCTTTTGAACCAAAGTAAGATAAGGGAATACACATACTTCTTAGGCCTATCTTTTCTAATCATGTGTTTATGGGGTAGAATGGGGTACTTCAAGTGAATAAATGCTAAGATGTTTTTTTCTTAGTTTACCAAAAATGAACATTCTAGGAAAGAAAGGATTAGACAAAGTAATTCTAAATGTTTATATCCTTTTAGATTAGCTGTCAGATACAAACATCAATTTTTTAGCCATGTAAATTCAATCTAAAAATGTTATAAATGAGAAAATTACAGTAATCTCAATAAAGACCTACAGACCTAAAGAATGTATTTAAACCACCTACTTACAAAAAAAAAAAAAGCTTGCAAGTTGTCTTTTTGATTGCTAGATCAACCTACATCTAAATTATAATTCTGAGTGAAAGCCTATTCCTGTTTTCTTTTTCCAGACATATATTACATATATATTATAAACAAATTATTTAAATTATTTGTTGCTTCAGATGAAATGTTGACAATACATTTAATCAGAATAGAATGAAAATATCCCATTAAAACTTAAACCTGCTCCCTCAGCAAAGGGTTTAAGGCTTAAGATGTGGTGCTGGTACAGGTGATCAATTAGAAGATGGCTTTCCTCCAGTGCTCTGTCATCACTCTGCTCTCTGTTCTTCTTGTGACTTGATTGTTGGTCGTTTGCTGACATGAGCAAGATATTCCCTTAATCTCATTTGGTTTAATAAAATTGGATGTATTCAGTTAAATACAAGAAACACAGTCTTATATGAAAGTCTTTTCTCATTAAAAAAAAAAGTCTTTAAAAACCTAATTTTTAGCTTAAATAGTCATTGAGGAAGTAATTTCTTCCTCCCTCCCAGCCTTTCAGGCACAACTTTTCTGTTTGGTAGGAAACTGCGAAACCCTGCTCAACAATTCGTTCCATGATTACTGTTAATGTTTTTTATATTTTTTTATAGTTTCTTTATTAGAATTTGGCACCAAGTGCAACTTTTACTACACAACAACATGTCACTCTCTACATAGGATGAAAAGGTACTGCAAAGATAGTGGTGAAAGAGGGAGCTATATTCACTGATGGAGAAAAGTGTGAATTTTTCTTCCAAACCCAGTTAGTACATGTTCCCTGGGTGAACAGAAAGCCCATGCAGTTACAAATAGTGTGACTGGAATCATAGAATCATAGAATGGTTAGGGTTGGAAAGGACCTTAACATCATCTAATTCCAGTCCTTTCCAAGAAAAAGTCTTGCTCAAGCCAGCCTAGCTGGATGTTAATTGCTGTGGCTTGGGTTTGCTGGCAGTCCAAACGCTGAAAACAGTAACAACACAAAGATTTGTAAAATGCACAATGAAGTCCTACACAGAGACACCAACAAGGATGGAAATGGTTTTAAGTGAAATTGTGGAGATTACCAAGACAAGGTGGTAATTAATGACCCTACAGAAATGCTTAGCTTTAGTCCCTTATTTTTCTTGCCAGTTGAGGGGCAGCTGTGTTAAGAGGAAAATGCTGCAATAGGTAACTGAAATCTCTTGTTGATGATCTGTAAGAACAGCTTAGAACAAAATCTGTCTAAAATAGCTCAGGGATAGCAAGACCTGTTTTGGGGAATAAGATAAGGCTAGTGAGGTGTAAGCTTTCATTATCCTAGAGGACAAGTAGTTTATGTTTTCTGTGGTCAGTTGAGGGAAATATTCACTATAATAACATCAAGGAGACATTTGCCAGGAAATTCCTGGTTTTGGGAACACAAAGTCTTCTATTTTGTCTTCAAAAGAAATCTATTTATGGTAAGACTAATTAAAAATATAGAATCATAGAACAGTTTGGGTTGGAAGGGGCTTTCAAAGGCCGTCTAGTCCAGTCACCCTGCAATGGGCAGGGACATCTTCAACTAGATCAGGTTGCCCAGAACCATCCAGCCTGGCCTTGAGCTGGTGCATCCAACACCTGTCTGGGAAACTTGTTCCAGTATTTTACCACCTTCATTGTAAAGAATTTCTTCCTCACATCCAGCCAGAATCTCCCCTGTTTTAGTTTAAAACCATCATCCTTTGTCCTGTCACAACAGGCCCTGCTAAAAAGTCACTCCCCATTTTTTCCTATAGGCTCCTTTTCAGAACTGAAAGACCACAATAAGGTCTCCCCAGAGTCTTCCCTTTTCCAGGCTGAACAACCCCAGTTTTCTCAGCCTTTCCTCTTAGGAGAGGTGCTCCAGCCATCTGGTCATTTCTATGGCCCTTCTCTGGACCCCTCCAACAGGCCCGTGTCTTTCCTGTTCTGAGGACTCCAGAGCTGGACACAGCACTTCAGGTGGGGTCTCACCAGAGCAGAGTAGAGGATCATAATCACCTCCCTTGACCTGCTGCTACCCTCCTTTGGATGCAGCCCAGGATACAATTGGCCTTCTGGGCTGCAAGCACACACTGTTGGATCATGTCCAGTCCTTCACACACCAGCCTCCCCAAGTCCTTCTGCTCAGGGATATCCTCAATCTCTTCATCCCCTAGCCTGTATTGGAACTGGGGTTGCCCTGACACAGGTGTAGGAGCTTGCACTTGGCCTTATTAAGCCTCACAAGGTTTGCATGGACCCACCTCTTGAGCCTGTCCAAGTCCCTCTGGATGGCATCCCAACCCTTGAGAGTGTCAACTGCACTACTCAGCTTGTGTCATCCGCACACTTGCTGGCTGTGCACTCAATCCCACTGTCTGTGTCACTGATGAAGATACTAACCAGTACTGGTCCGGATACAGACCCCTAAAGAATGCCATTTGTCACTGGTGTCCATCCAGACATTGAGCCATTGACCATCCAGCCAGTTCCTAATCCACCAAACTGTCCACACATCAAATCCATATCTCTCCAGGTTAGAGAGAAGAGTATTTCAGGGAACTATGTTAAAGACTTTACAGAAGTCCAGATAGACAACATCCGTGGTCCTTCCTTTGTCCATTGATGTAGTAACTCCATCATAGAAGGCAAATCTTTTTGTAAAATTCCATTGTCCTGCTAAAGAAGATGCCTGTATCTTAATTCCATGGGAAGAAAAATTTATTTGTCAGAGGAAAACAATCAGGAAAGATTACATTTCATCTTTAATATGGCTGTACTACAATAATGCTACTATTTCGAATTTCAGATTAGTTTAATTAAGCTCTAATGAACAAAATTGGTTGTCCTAGTGTAATTAGGATTTCAACTGAATGGTTTAGCAAATGAATATAATGGTAATTATGTCTGACTTGATCTTTCTGCAGCCTGAGTTTCTCAGCTGCTTCTTTCTTTTTCCATCTCCCCATGTAAAAGCTTGCCAGTGACCCCAGAGAGCGGGCACCAGTACTGCTCTTTTATGCTGCTTACTGAAGCAGTCTCACTGCAGGACAAATTGCAAAGTTAGTGAAAGGAAAGACTGAAGAAACTAGCCTGTTACTGGAGACAGGTTGGAGAAAAGTCAGAGTTAGTAATTGTACAATGCTGAATACCTCTTCTCTTCACACTATAAATAAAAGCAGTGGCAATATGATTCAGTGGCAAAAGTATAATTTGGTACTATGAGAAGTGAACCTTCACAACACTGGTCATGAAAAAAATCCATAAGCCCAGAGAACAGTCCTGGTCATCTTTGTGAAGATTAGCTTTGTGAAGACTATCTTTGTGATTTAGTCTTCACATGAAACCATAGAATGGTTTGGATTCAAGGACCTTTTAAAGGTCACCTAGTCCAACCTGTCTGAAGATGACCAGGGACATTTTCAACTAGATGAGGTTGCTAAAAGCCCCCTCCAACCTTGGTCTTGGAAGTTTCAAGGGATGGGGCAACTGCAACACCTCTGGGCAACCTGTTCCAGCGTTTCACTACCCTCATCATAACATGATTTAGATTTTCCAGACTAATTGTAGCAATGTAACAACTACTTTCTTTGTCCCTCTTTAGGGGCATGAACTCAGCCACATTTAGTGAAGATGGGTCTTTGAAATATGAATAGATATTTGATGACATATGATTTCAAATGTTACCTTCTCATTACTTAATAATTGCAAACAGGAAGGGACAGCCCTCCTCTACCACGCCCCCATCCTGCAAATCTGAGTAATACACGGGAGAGCTATCTAGAGGAAAGGTACTTTTGAACTCTGCTGTAAGTCTCCTATTCTTTCACTCTCTATTTCTATTTTGGTGCGTCTTGCACCCTCTGCACCTTCTTCCTTATTTATCTGATCCTTTTTCTAACCAGCCTCCAACAAGTGCATTTCTATGCAAGTGGGTGTCCTGCCTCTTACTCGTTTGATCTTTGATTTGCTGACAGCCAGAGAGTTTTACTCTATTCTGCACACACAGTGAGAGCTCTTCATTAACCCTCCTTACTGATTCATTGGAGGGATGTATGGTAGCTGCCAGGGGCTACCTGGGGCTCTATGGTAGCAGCCAGAAAGTTTTCCAATTTAAATTTCAAAAGAGTCAGATATCTGAAAGTTGCATATATCAAGCAGAGGACAGACCCAAGAGGGAATTCCTTAACATACATACACTGTCTGTCAGAATAGAATAAAGAGAATGATGTAGTACTCTTTGTTTGGTTGGATATACAGTATCAATTAACATGCTTAGGAGAAATAATAAAGAAATTTTGCAGTTAAGTAATGCCTGTGTTTTCTGTTCACATCTGAAAGGCAAGCCAGTAGCTTTCTACCATAGTTTCTTGTCTTTCACGGCTGAATTTCGTGGTGTGCATATAACATCTAGCTGTACTGGCTTGTTTATTTTAGATGGAAGTAACTAAGTCTTTTTGCAATGATGCACTTTGCTAGCTATGGGGATCACAACACTTCTCCCTTAGAGAAATCTTACTCTCATTGTTACTTCATTTATTGCTGTTGTCACTATAGCTACTGTCATTCTCCCTATAAAATGGATTTGTCTGAAATGGAAGGATCTGACTGCTCTTTGTGTATGGGATATCACAGTAACTTGGTGTGTTGTTTTGCCCCACCCCATAATGGGATTTTGCAGAATACTGGAAAGCGTGCCTTAACCAAACACAGATAAGCCCAGAGGATTCATGTGGCTTTGGCCATGTTTTTGACTCATTGCTATTGATCTTTGCTTAAAGTCTCAAAAGTGGGCTTTGTATTACTTTTACCTCACTAGATTTACTTACTTCTCAGTGCGGCAGAGAAACAAAAAAGAAGAAAGAGCTTCAAGTGCTCTTTAATTCTGTAAGCTCATCAATAGAAGGGTATGAAAAACATGTACAGACAGCATAAATACAATAAACAAACAAACGAAAATATTCCCTTCCGTGTAGTGGCATGGATTTCCTTTTAACTCTGATGAATCTTCACATGCCTTCCTTTGACTGCAGCATCTCATCCTCTCAAAATATATAACACTGGTATGTTCAGTGCACTGCTGGTTACACTTCAGAACCAGTTATTAAATAAAGTGTTAAAAAAGCAAGCATGCAATAATAGTGGGTTGTCCTCCTTTCAGCTGGTTTTTGGGTTTTTTTTTACACTTTTCTAGTACTTGGCCAGTGCACTGAGATTTTCTTTTTCTTTCTTCTTTTCTATTTTTGCATCTGATTTTACGTGACTACTTGTCATACCTGCTGTTTCTTACACTAACCCAAATGAAGAACTGCCACATGTTGTCTTCAGGCAGGAAAGCCACTCACTTTTTCCTCATACTCTATATGTGAAATTGGAATGGAGAAGACAAAGCAAATCAGTTGGGATTCTTGAACGTGTCTGGGAAGAAATAGGGAACACACATTTTCTTGTCCTGTGATGATGCTCACTAACATGCTGCAGCATGGAGACCAGTATCTGTAGCATAACCAGCTAATATGATGAGAGCCATCCAGACGCTATCAAACCTAAGCAGAAAATACAGCCAAAAAGGAGGAAAGGCTCTCTCCCATCCTAACTGCTTTCTGGTGCTCAAAGGTGTGGCACAGAGCCAAGGAACCTGGCATGAAGGCAGTCTGCCATGAAATACCCAGATGCAGAGGGGGAAAAAATTGAAGAAAATGGAAAAAAAATATTGATTTATATTCATTTTTGAGCATTTGTTTCCTGCAATAGGTATGCCTAAATAGAATATGCATGCAAGTGAAAAAGAAACACTATGCACCCAAATTCCCCTAAGGCAGATCTATTCTGTAGACAGAGAACTGAAGGTAAGGCTTTTGTTTTAATAGGTACAGAAGTTAACATGCTTTGTCAAAGCTGCCAGAGAGGAGCTGATAGTGTCCTGACACCTGGATGTCTCTTCTCTCTCTGTTGTCCATGCTTAGTCTTCAAGGAGATTATGAAGCACTGTCAAGGAGAAGATGCTCCACTCTGGCTATAGGTCTGCTCATTTCTATGTTCATTCTGTCACTGAGGTTGATATATTGCTAGAAGAATTTGCTCTGTGATGAGAACAGAAAAAGACAGTGAGACATGAAAAGCAGAAAAAAGGTCTTACACATGGGATCTGCTGTGGCTACCAGGGTAAATTGCCACTTGGTTCGGCACCCAGAATTTAGGTCCCAAAACCCTAGGTAAATAATAACCACTTGCCACTCATCTGAACCGCAAAGTGTCTGTAAGCACAGAAGGTTTTAGCTAGGTGCCCCACATAAGACTGATGCGGTTTCATCTGAGCTCCCAGTCCAGCAGCCAGTATGTCTCTTAAGAAAAAAAGTACCCTTCTTACTGATGGCTTCTAGTAGTGGGGAAGCAGTGTTACTTACAAAGAGTGCCACAATCCCTGCAACAATACCAAGCGTATTTTTAATTTGTCTTGCATTCTGAAAGGGACATTCTGCAAGAACCCAAATCACGTGTGGGAGGTTTTCTTTATTTTCTGTGAAATGTGAACACTTCCACTCTGCCTGGCAAAATCTTGGAGCAGATTCTCCTGGAAGGCATGCTAAGGCACATGAAAACAACAAGGTGCTTGGTGACAGCCAGCATGGCTTCACTAAGGGGAAATCCTGCCTGACCAATCTGGTGGCCTTCTATGATGGGGCTTCAGAACTGATGGACAGGGGTAGAGCAGTTGATGTCATCTACCTGGATTTGTGCAAAGCATTTGACACTGTCTCAGATGACATGCTTGTCTCTAAGTTGGAGAGACATCAATTTGATAGGTGGACCACTCAGTGGATAAAGAACTGGCTGGGTGGCTGCACGCAAAGAGTAGTGCTTAATGGCTTAATGTCCAGCTGGAGGCCAGTAACGAGGGGTGTCCCTGAGGAACTGGTGTTGGGACTGGTCTTGTTCAACATCTTTGTTGGTGACATGGACAGTGAGATTGAGTGCACCCTCAGCAAGTTTGCTGATGACACCAAGCTGTGTGCTTTGATTGATACGTTGGGGGGAAGGAATGCCATCCAGAGGGACCATGACATGCTTGTGGGGTGGGCTGGTGCCAACCTGATGAAGTTTAACCATGCCAAGTGCAAGGTCCTACACCTGGGTGGGAGCAATGCCAGGCACAGCTACAGGTTGGGCAGAGAAGAGATTCAGAGCAGCCCTGCGCAGAAGGACTTGGGCGTGTTGGTCGATGAAAAAGTGAACATGAGCTGGCTTCATTGTGCGCTTGCAGCCCAGAAAGCCAACCGTACCCTGGGCTGCATCAAAAGGAGCGTGACCAGCAGGTCGAGGGAGATGATCCTGCCCCTCTACTCTGCTCTGAGGCACTGGAATGGGTTGTCCAGGGAAGTTGTGAATGCTCCATCGCTGGAGGTGTCCAAGGCCGGGTTGGACATAGCCTTGGGTGGCATGGTTTAGTGGGAGGTGTCCCTGCTGATGGCAGGGGGGTTGGAACTAGATGATCTTAAGGTCCTTTCCAACCCTAACTATTCTATGATTCTATGAAAGTTCAGTAAATCCTCTGAAGCAGTTTGTATAGAATTCTTGTGATACAATGATTCACAAAGCAATCCTACTTATGGACTTGATCAAAAAACTGTGTTGAAATAGTTCCATTGGTTTCCATGGGTTCTGGATCTCTCCTATTATAATTAAACATAGCTAGAAATTATACTTTGTTCTGGAATTAAACAAGATTTTGCTCTTTTTTCCCAAGACAGATCAATTGCATCTCTTTGTTTGGAGAAATAGCATACTTGTGATTTGTGGTAAGTAAAATTCCTGCTTGAGAGATTTAACTCTGCCAGTTAGCAATAATCTACAAGTTTTTTAAACTATCCATCTCCGTCTGCCATTCATGTTCAGGAAAAAGGTTCACTTGTTTTCAGAAGAGGATCTGTCATGACAGAGGTTTCATGCAATCAGAAGTATTTATTTTTATAATGCTGGCAACTTGTCACTACAGACATGGTTTTGGTGTTGTCTTTTTTGTGCAGGGACATGAAGTTAGGACGTATTCCCAAAAGTCTGAAAGCTGAATATTTTGATAAAACCACATCATTAAAGTTCGTGTAGAGCCACCAATGTAATGGGAAGGGGTATATCTGTCTGTGTATAATGAGTTAGGTAGGTTAAATCTTCTAAGAAAGGAACTACAGGATCCTGTAGCTTATATAAAAGAAAGAATAGCTTATTCACTCTGTGTCAGAAAAAAACCATGAATAGTATGTCAGTGCTTTAAAGAACCACCTAAGAATATGAAGGGTAGCATGCTGAGAAAATGGCTCAGTTTAGACCTGAAGTTCATTGTTATTGTCTTAGCCTTTTCGTGTAATGAGTCAGGAAAAAAAAAAAAAGCAAGTTTTATCTTTTTGTGTCAGACTGAATTTAACTGAGAAAGCTACCTGAATTGCCTGAAATTAATCACATTTACAAGATATTTCACTCTTTTCTATACACCCAAAGGGACTACACTGCTTAAACTACAGATGGTGTACTAAGACAATATGTTTCATTTCTATCAGTACATTAGAAAGCTCTTCTCCCTCTTGTAAGCTAGGTGTCATGAAATGTGCTCTTACCACTGCATTATAACATGACCTGTAGTTTATTTAAGGAGTCAGCTGTCCTTTTACTTTTGAACTTTATCTGTGATTCAGAGCAGGAACTCTGCAACTAGAATGGTTGCAAATGTGGAAAGAGAAATCAATTCGATGTTCATATACTCATATTAATTTTACTAGATTCTTTCTTGCTAGTCATGGTAGTCAGGGGAAAGAAAGGGGTAATGTGGAAAGAACAGTTCAATCAGAAGTATCATTAATGAGCCCCAAGTCAAAATTCATATTAAACTCGTAGCAAAATTCTATGCCTACAGCTCACAAACTCTCCTAAGCTGATGCCTTCAGGCGCGGGTAAAAGCTGTAAAGTGACTTGTAGTTTAGACTTATGCAAAATTTTGTTCTTCAGGAAATTGCTGTAGTTATTGGCTCAAGGACTGAGGTGTCCATACTGCCATTGGTCATATTGCTGGCACCATGATGTGCTGTTATCTCTGTCAGACATTTTGCAACCTGTTCTCTTTTGAGGGATTTCCTTCAGTCTCTTGTTATCATACACCATTGCATTTGGGTTTTTTTGATATTTTGTAATATCAGATCAATTTATGACACTATTTAACTTGGATTTATCAGTGCCAGTTAGGTACACCTTAGCATACTTCTTTTTCTTTTTTTTTTTTTTTCATTTTGAACAATTACAATACAGGATTGGTATGCGCTTGTTTCTTATTCTCCTTATTTTATGTGCATGCCATAACATTTGTTCCTGTCAAAAAGTGTTAGGTGCATGTAACAAGGTAGGATTATTCCTCTTGGATATTGCATTTAACTCTGTAAATTATCAGACGTTTTCTGCTGTATATGTTGAGATGTACACCCTTGTACAAAATCTCATGGTTTTTAAACTTTTGGCCTGGGACTTCGGTTTTTACTGTTTTCTATAACTCTGCCTCCAAACCAAGAGGAATAAGACAAGAAATGGTTTATATCTTGTCCAGTATTTTGGCCCTATGGCTGAAGGTATGGGAAAGTCAATACAATTCACTAAAGAAATCAATTTTCAATACTGCTTTAATGCCAGAAAGTACTGTCAAGGATGCTAGTGAGCAAATAATAGAACATTTCAAATCCAATTATTCCTTAGACTTACACAACATTAATATCTTCAAAAACAAATTGAATTGGTAACCATATTTTTGAAAAAGGTTTGAAACAATTTAAAATTGTTGGACAGAATTTTATCAGGGACAATATAAAACACTGGTTTTTGGTTTTGTTTTTTTTTTTTCAGGTAAGAAAGGTAAGGAAAGATAGGAGAGAGATACAATATATTTTTAAAAAGATTGGAGGCAGGCAAAGACATAAATGAGAAATGGCTTAAAGACACTGTTCTTGGTTTTCTGGGTCTTACTAAGTTCCAAAATGAGATGAGATTTTCCTTAAGCAGCAATTGCAGCTGATTTTACTTTGTTATGTATTTAAGAAGAAGACTCACTAAAAAGAGCAACCTTTGCAAAGTTCCGTAAGTACTCCAAAAGAAAAATTAGTGTCTCTCAAATTCTGAGCTTTTATTATTACAGAAAATTTCCTGGAGTCTTTCAACCAAAGGCATTTCTCAATAGCAAAAATAGATTATCAGATATTGAGCATTAATGGGATTATTATTACTGTGCAGTCTGAATATTTTATATAGTTAAAAAATAGTTAACTTGTATTGTACCCTTAATGACATTTGTATATTGGGGAAAAAGAATTAAAATAGAGGAAAAGAGCAGCTAGAAAGAGAGCTTACATTCAGGGAAATGTAGAGGTTTCGCAAAAGGCAGCAAAAAGCTCTCTCCTGATAAACACTCTACTGGCAGTAATATTCCTTCCTAGAAAAGGGATACTAGGACATTCATTCTGAAAGAGAATGCACTTGAAAAGTTACCATTTGCAATCTGAATTTACAGTTCCGAACCAGAAGAAAATAGAAAGGTTGTTCAGAGTCTGGATCTAAGAAATTCTACATTGCCCCTGCCTTTGGGGAGGGAGGCTGCTTCCATGGGTTCAGAGTAAATCCCTTGTGAAAGGCTGCTTCCATGCTTTGAAAGACAGCTCTGCTCCCAGCTCTTAATAATCTTACTCCCCTGAATATTAGATTTCAGATTTTGAGCTGTATTGTGCAACTGGCACTAAGGGAAATATGCCCCTGTTAGCCTTGGGTTAGAATTTGTTAGACAGGTTTTTTATTACCAAAGGAGATTTGGAAGAAAAGTGAAATACATAAATAGTGAGAATGCAATAGTAATCTCTTTTAGAGCTAGCGGTTTCTGGTTATCTAAGGTTTACACCACTGATTGATTAGCTAGGCAGACGTGTGTGTAGTGACAAATATCTTTAAAATAATTGAGTCCTCAGTACTAAATTGTTTTTGTATGTGGATCTTGCCTCTTCTTTTCAGTCTGGTGTTGGCACCTACTTGAACAATTCACTAGTTAAAAAGGAAGAAATATGCTGGTGGCATGTAGAAAGAAATATGAACAATGACATTGGGTAACAGCAGAGCAGTTTCCTGCTATGATCATAGAGTCATAGAATGATTAGGATTGGAAGGGACCTTAAGTATCACCTAGTTCCAGCCCCCCTGTGATGGGCAGGGACACATGATCTTTCACAGTTTCTGGATGTGCCTTTCTGTAAATTAAATTCCACATTTGAGCATCTTTCTGAATACCTAAGCATGCCTTCTCAATAATTTTTTTCTCTGTAACTGGTCCATAAATACCCAGAGAGCATTACCTGTTCTTTTCATGGTAGGCTAGGCAGGAGGTATGTTTTCAGTTACTGTATGAAATACTTTTACTGTTCCTTTAAAACCATGTTGGTGCTACAGCTTGATGATTTGGGCATTACTTTTGGGCTGCAGACATTTTCATATTTGTAAAGTCTGCTTGACAGGATTCAGAAAGAT
Organism: Myiopsitta monachus; assembly: GCA_017639245.1. NCBI lineage: Eukaryota > Metazoa > Chordata > Aves > Psittaciformes > Psittacidae > Myiopsitta > Myiopsitta monachus. The sequence continues at coordinate 30,333,363 of CM029941.1, forward strand.
GTTTAAAGCTGAGAACCATTTAGAGAAATGTATCAGAAGGGAGATGCATGGCTGCCACTCTGTAGATCGACTGAGGAGCTTCTTGGTGTGCATTATTAATACTGCTTTGGATTTCTCCTGCATCTAAACCCACAGATTAAATAGCAGCAACATACAACTGCTGTCATGGGAACTGAATTACTTCTCTGCCTGTGTTGATACACTGGCTAAAAAACAGTTTTCAGGACTGGGGATGCACATTTAAACACTGACTTGCATTGAGAGCTGATTTCAAATGCATGATCAATCTGTATATTAACCTAAAAGAGGTAATCGATTAAAAATCTGTTCCCCAGTATGTGTCTTAAACTAACAAACAGTCAATCAAACACGTGCTTGTTTCTACAGACAGTTTTTGCCAGATATACACTGAACGGCTGCTTTGCATCTGTGGAACAGAGACCAAAATGCAGTGTTACAAGCATGTTGATTACTCTTCCTAGTAAAGAATAAAGTTCCCTTCAGAAAGCAAATGTGTAACTGAAGACATATTTTTGTTTCCCATGTGCATTAAAAAGCACTTATTAAACTATAGTTCATAACTGTTATGTTGTAACTATCTGGAGAAGTGTTTTAAAATTATCCATCATATATAAAACAAGTGAAGAAAAATTTGGAGCAGGTTGTGAACTCCCGCAGTAGAATCTTTGTGCTTAATAGATTCTTTACAAACATACCAGTCAAAAAGGACCAAACATTTAATCTAAGCTTCATATTAGCTTTGTCCCAGAGCATGCATTTAGTGGGAGCCCACAAAAAGAAAGTGAAAGTTTTATGTATGTATTTTTCTGTTAACTGTTATTTATTGTTAATATGGAACTGAAGCATATAAGAAGGGAATTCTTTTAATATGAACTGTAGAAAATGTGAAATATTTTTGCTATGTCTATTAGTTCAAAGCAGTGGTGAACAATGACCTGTGTTCGAAAGATCTGTTGTTATAATAACATTCTATTTTCTTTGAGTAGGAATGTGTGTAACATCTCAATTTTAGGGTAAGAATTTGTGAAATGAATTAACAAAATCTGATTCTGCATATGATAACATTTTGAATAGTTTTTATTAGTTTTAACCATGATAGCATAATGTAATCCTCATTTTTTTTTAATGAGATGTAGATTTTTTTTTTTTTTAAGTGATGTGCCAGACCTAGAAATATTAAAATTTAGCAAAACATCTAATTCTGTCTCTGGCAAAAGAAAAGGGAATTTAAGAAAAATCAAACAATTTTGAGATCACTAATTTTATGTTATTGTCATTTTATCTTCTTTTTATAATAAATACTCTTTTTAAAATAGTATCTTATTTTTGTAATGATCAAGTTTCCCTTCACCTGAAACCATTTTTATTCCTTTCAGAATGAAGGCTCTTTCACTACTACTTAGTCTCTTACAAAGCACTCAAGAGTGTTTAATTACTGTACTTACATTGCATGCTTACCAAAAAGCAAGGCTATTGCCATGCCAGAAATGGATACCGTTTATACAGACACAGGTAGTAACAAAGTGAAAATTAAATTTGTATCCCATTAGGAAGAATATAAATCTAGTTGACTTGTGCTGGGCTGTTGCCCAAATTTTGCTTGATTTAAAATATAATTTTATCTATTTAAATATCTGTTATTATATCTATTTTATCCACCTGTTCTAGCAAGGTGGCTCTAAAGTTATTGGTTCACAGACTAACCACTGTACAAATGCTAAAAAAAATTGACTGTGACTCAAGTTCTAGTTATATTCCATATGGGAACTACCATAAGAACGGCAGTTTGCGTTAGAAGGTGATCTTGCCTTGTCATTTGCCTCCTGACACATCCAAGATTTAATCTGACCTGTTGTTTACTTGCAGCCTTTGTGCCGAACTGAGAAAACTAACTGCAGCTGTTGGCAAAAGCTGGTTTGGCTTTCATAGCTGCCAGTATGTTTGATGACACCAGTGTCTGTACATCTTTCAGATCTAGTGTTTTTTCAGCTGTGCTGGAAAACTGCTCATTGATACCAAGTGACAGGAGACAGAAAAATGCCTTCAACTATACAGAAATGAAAAAAGACCTTATTTTTTATTGTTCATTACCAGGTGGTTCATTAGCCCTGTGAATATTTGGTTCTGTGTGATTGGAGATTTAAATGGCTTGATCAAAAGAAATTCACCATTGTTTCTGACGTTTTGATGGCATTCATGTGCTGATAGATTGCGTGAGCACTTTTTATTCTCTAACCTACCTATTCTTCATAAAATTGACACAGGAACCCATTTCTCCATTGTGTAGATTATGAAACTGAAAAATGGAGAGACAGATCATAAATGGTATAAGCAGCTATCTGCTACTTTGGTTGTCTAAATCAAAAAATACAATTGGTAGCTACTGCTTAGTTGTGGAGCTTCATAAAATACGTGGGGAGATAATTCCTAAATAGCCAGGAAAATTCTTGTGTAACTTAATGAGAGAGATTTACGTATATAAACATCCACACTGGTGCTTAGCTAAATGACTTTAAGTTAGGTTATTTTGCTCATTGTGTGCTGAAGTTTCTTGGGAGAAAAAGGGAGGATATAGAAATACTTACTTACGGGATTTACCGCTAGAACTAGAAGCAAGGAGTAACTTGGATGCCTGCATGTGTAAGAAATCAGAAATATTAGAATCATCGAATAGCTAGAGTTGGAAAGGACCTCAAGATCATCTAGTTCCAACCCCTCTGCCATGGGCTGGCACACCTCACACTAAACCATGCCACCCAAGGCTCTGTTCAACCCAGCCTTGAACACCGCCAGCGATGGAGCATTCACAACTTCCATGGGAAACCCATTCCAGTGCCTCACCACCCTTACAGAAAAGAATTTCTTCCTCACATCCAATCTAAACTTCCCCTGTTTAAGTTTGAACCCATTACCCCTTGTCCTATCACTACAGTCCCTCATGAAGAGTCCCTCCCCAGCATCCCTATAGCCCCCCTTCAGATATTGGAATGTTGTTATGAGGTCTCCATGCAACTTTCTCTTCTCCAGGCTGAACAGCCCAACTTTCTCAGCCTGTCTTCATACGGGAGGTGCTCCAGTCCCCTGATCATCCTCGTGGCCCTCCTCTGGACTTGTTCCGACAGTTCCATGTCCTTTTTATGTTGAGGACACCAGAACTGCACACAATACTCCAAGTGAGGTCTCAGGAGAGCAGAGTAGAGGGGCAGGATCACCTCCTTCGACCTTCTGGTCATGCTCCTTTTGTTGCAGCCCAGGATACGGTTGGCTTTCTGGGCTGCAAGTGCTCACTGACAGTTCATGTTCATTTTTTCATCGACCAACACCCCCAAGTCCTTCTGCTCAGGGCTCCTCTGAATCTTTTCTCTGCCCAACCTGTAGCTGTGCCTGGCATTGCTCTGACCCAGGTGTAGGACCTTACACTTGGCATGGTTAAACTTCATCAGGTTGGCATCAGCCCACCTCACAAGCATGTCAAGGTCCCTCTGGATGGCATTCCTTCCCTCCAATGTACCAATCGAAGCACACAGCTTGGTGTCATTGGCAAACTTGCTGAGGGCGCACTCAATCCCACTGTCCATGTACTTCTCTGTCTTATAAAGGTGTATCACTTCATTCCTCACTGCTCAGGTTGTTCAAACTTGAGAATGGAGACAAAGGTCTGCCTGCAAAGTGTCTTCTTTTTGTAGATTTGCAATAACAAATCACAACAATGTGGCCCTTCCTCTTAATATGTGAAGTTAAATGGAGTCATAGCCAACTTACAGGACACAGAACAGCCAACCTGGTAACATTGCATGTTTTGACTATACCACCTCTTCATGTGTATCACCTAACAGAGTCAGTCCTTTTATTCATCTTGTGAGCATGCTTTGCTTCAGATATCTTTGTTAACAGCTTTTTACCTTCCTGCTGAAACAGTTTTTCCTTATGACCAAGGGAAAAACCTGTTGGACTATCCATTGTGCCTTTTCTGGATCTTATTGCTTACTCAAAAGAAGGAGAGAGTCAGAATTTGGCAAAAGCGCAGTGAGACATTTCATTATAGCTTTTCTATGAGAAACCATGCAGTTTTCTCCACAGGGGTAGAGAGTCCAGCAAAGGGAAATGTAATAAGACAGGAAAGAAGTTTGATGTTGACAGGAAATATGAAGGAAACCAGTACCTACACAGATAAATATCAGAACATATTATAAGTGGTCACAGCCACAGAAGGAGCAGGAACAATTGCTTTTTCTTTCATAGAGCCATATTTCTATAGGAAGATACACCGAGTTCCTGTTAGGTCCAATTTTAAAAAAATCTAAAATGTCAGCCCCCCCTGTGCAGCTCGCATATTTCTAAAGATTGTTGAGCAGATACGATGTACTGTCTATGCCAATGTCTCTCATTCCTATTTCTCTGATAAGTCTGAACTCTTCAGGGCAATGAAGCAAACCACAAAACACCAATCTAATTTTGGAGACTGAGGCTGATTAGCAGGATAAAACTAAGAAATTGTTGGTTCCAAATATTAATCATGTAAAATTGCAAATAGAGTTTAGGATGAGCCTGCAACTAGCATAGTATATTTTCATATATGACATGGTAACATTAGTGTACATTTTACATGTGATTTTACATGACCCAGAGACAATAACTCTCTGAACATGCTTTAAAAGCATATGGGATTTATCTTCTATAAATTGTTGTGCTGTGTATGAATGAAGAGGGACTCAGGTTTTTAAATGAGTTGTACATGCTTTTAAGTTTACTAAACATATAATGAGTTAGGCATCTGTAATTATTTTTGTGTCTAAATAGTAATTTTCAATAACAGTTCAAACAGATTTCCATGTCAATTGTTGTGGTATAAATGTGGCGCCAGTTCAAAAAATATCCACCTAACATAAGAGGAAAATCCCGACTTGGATTTTGGTTGATGTTTTGGCTTGTTAATCCTCACAGTGGTCCTCAGCTTTGTGTCACGCCTAGTTTTGCACAAATGCTGTTAATTGAGCTACTTTGCATAAAAGCACAGAGAACCGAATTTGGGGAAATAGATGTGGCAATGGCCATGGCAATGCCTGACAGCTATAAAAATGCCATAGTAAAACCTGAAAATTTCTATGTAGTTTTTAGAAATCTTTTGATTTAGTTTTCATCTCCCCTCTTTGCTACAAGCTGGAGAAATATAAATACAGAGTGAATTGGTGTGATAAGAAAAAATGCTACATTTTTTTCTGAAAAATATTTAAACCAAACCTTCTTGAGCCAAGTGGGGAAATATGGGTAATATATACAAGATTCAACAGTTACTTTGGAATAGCCAGTCTGACAAAGAATAATATGCAGCTTGATCTCAAAATTGGAAAAGCAACAACCAGGAATAGGAAAATTAAATTAGTTTCTCAAAGAGACGCATGCAGGCACACGCAGAAAAGCAAAACTCATGAAATGGTAACACGTATAATATGGGGGTTTATGACTGTTCCCACCCTCCATGCCAAAGTGTCTGGGGTCTCTGTTAATTTATTTTTTTATTTACTAAAACAGAAGCTCTGCAGCTCTATTATGGTATGAATGGATTCAATATCTGTTCAAAGATGTATTCAAAATGAAAGCAACATCATAAAATGCCAAAGATGTTATCAGCACATTTTACTTCTTACTGGAATAAAACAGGAATTATCTCACCAGGTGCTTGCAAGACTTACTTGCCTTTCCCTGTCTTTAGGTGATGGTGACTGAGCCCAGAAGGCAGCATGCAGCGCATGTAATGTGCATGGCAGTGAGGACCCGGGTGAGGAACTCACGCAGACAAAGCTACGGCGTGTGCTCAGATTTCACTACTGCTGCTGCTGCTGCTGCTGCTACTGCAGACCTGGGACGACATTTGTTAATGCTGGGATCCTGCTGTCTGACTTATTTAAACCCACATTCTGTGCTGCTTCTGGATTGCAGGCCATTAGTTGCTTGAGCCTTTCTTTCCCTTTTTCCACTGGTATAATAAGGGAGTGAATGTAAGGGCCTGTTAGCAGAGCAAGAGTGCTGACTTGTAGCCCTGTAACCATATTAAACAAGGCAATGTTCTAACCTTCATCTCCAGGAAGTCTCCTATCTGTTATACGCTTGGAGCTATTACCCACTAAAGGACTTCACATTTTTGAATACTTAAACTGAAAGAAACAGATATGGGAGAAACTACATAAATCCATTATTGCAGCAGGAATATCTTTCTGCTTCAGGCAGAGAAGATAAATTGCCACCAAAGTGATACAAAGTTGGTTTGATTATTTCATTGGATCAAATATATCATGCTGTCTTGAAATCTTTTGCTTTCAAGTCAAAATTAAAGAATTTTACCATAACCATATTAGACATTATCATTTGCATGTTTTTCATCTCAAAAGAGACTTCTGAAGTTATATAATTCTTAAGTATTTAATTGTTCTTCACATCATTGAAATATCAAATTATATCCAGAAACAGGGAGGATTCTTTTGCAAGATAGTAGTGATGATTGACTCTCTATCTGACAAGAACAGAATTCTGGTGTCAAGGAAAGAAACAGCATTAAGGAAGTAACTCAAAGAGCACTAGCTCTTATTTTGTTCAACACTAAGATTTGGGCATTCTTCCTGTTTTGAACTAAGAATGCCAGAGTTTTACACTTTCATAACAAACAAACACTAAGCCAATACTAATTTGGTCTGTAAAATCACAACTGTGTTGTATTTGTTCAAAAAAGGGAAAGGCTTGCTTCTGCATGGACTTTTTTTTTTTTCATAGCTTATCAGTGATCATGTCCGTTTAATTGCAAATGCAGATCAAGTAATTGGCAACCTTTCACAGCCTGAAGCTATGGGGAAAATGTGGAATATTTGTAAATTAAATTCTTCCTAATAAATTTGCCAAATGCAGTTTTGAGTTCGTTTTAACCATGAAGGATTTCTGCTTCCCAGAATATTTTCTTTTTCAGCTTAATTTTTCTCTTCCTTTCTCATTTTAGTTTATACAGACCTGATACAATCCAGCAATCAGAAATGGTAGCTGTTCCGTTTGCACATAATTTAGCACTTTCTAGACATTTTGACACTGGCGTTATAGATGAAATTGTATATTTTAATTCCAGGATCTGTGTGTGAGGCAGGTACCAAGAAGATGTTATCTGATACCACTGTGTTAAAGAGTTAAATCTTTTTGACAATTCAACAGTTCCCTTTGGGTTTGCAGAAATGGCACCTGTTGTTGAAGTCAATAGAGCTTACAATTTAATTTCATCTCCCTGCAAACAATCTCTCTCATTAGGGGGTGAAATGATGATAGAATTCACTGAGGCATGCAGTTTCACTTTCTACAGGGCAATACGTAAGTACAGTCATCATTTTCAGTGAAGGGAGGCACAATTATCTTGGAAACTGATTGTAAAGAAGAACAAAGAAAAAAATTATCTAGGAAAAAGCATCATAAAAAGTCACTCTCACTACATTTTTCCACTGATGCCAATTTGCGATCTAATTATTATGTTTAACACAATTTGAAAATGTAGTAGTCAGAAAAAAAATTACTGGTAATATACTTTTCCATCAATTTCAAAATGAACTCATCAGTTTTTGACAACAGGAACATGTAAATAAATATCTTGGTGGGGATCAGGGGTTAATCCACACCAAAATTAATTTATTTGTGATGAAAATACCTGCTTATGCTTGCTGCAGCTCTTTAGGTGAAATTAACTGGCCAGATAATGTGTTTCTTACATTTTAGTGAAAAGGGTGTAAACTTGACAGCATAGTAAGTTAATGGGGCCTAACATTCCCTTGGACACATCACTTCCTCACATTAAATTGACCAACTTCCAACTGGTATCCCACAGTGCTTTGCATCCTGCTTGGACTAACTGATCAATCTGTCAATGTGCCTCAATTGCTTTTGTGCCAGGCTGCTGTATGTCATCTCCTTGCTCAAATGTTTGGCTGTAGCAAAACTTGAGTCATTCTCCTGTAGCATCATGTTGCAGGATAGTGCATGTTTGCTTATGTCCACTTTACATGCACCTACCTCATACTGTGCTAGCACCCTTTGCTAAGGTAATACTCTTAACGATATATCAGAGAATGGATAGATACAGAAATATCAGTAAAGGAGCTGGGGAAGATGTTGAAATCCCAACTGCAAAGCAGCTAAAAGCAAGAAGATGGAAACAGCTTGAAGTAATCAAGGAGATTTATGGCTCCTATGATAGAGCTTGTGTCACCAACCTTTAAGCAGGATTTTGTTCTGGGATGCCATTCTCCATGTGCCACAGACAAAACACAGCATGGCTCTGATAAGTTAGAGCTTTTGTTTGAAAGCATGACTCACATGATGCTGCACAACACGAAAATCTGGCTTGGGCTGTGGATACCATGGTGGAAGATGGAAGCATCCACACTGACCAAACTTCCTGCCTTTAAGTATGGCTTCTAGAAATGGAATATAAATTTAATATGTTAGCTAATTTCTACCAAAGTTATAACTGTTATCATTGCCAAGAGACTTTATGTTATTGCATAGTGCTTTCCCACAAGAAATAGGTAATTCCAGTATTGTAACAGTTTTCCTTAAGACAGAACTTCAGAAAATAGAAAGAAACAGATTCTGGCATTCTACGTCTCAGAACTGGTTTGCTTTAACATGCTTATTGTCTAAGTGACAGTCTTTATTTCTTTGTAAATATACCATTTTATCATCATGGAGCATAAGTATTAACCAAGATAATTAGCGCTTGATTACTAACAATTGTTGCTGATAATAACTAACATTGGTGCTGAATTTCCCAACTGTGGCAATTTTTTTCATCAGAATTGGTTGTGTTTGAACAGACATGCTCCAGCTCATTTGATAGCAAATTCTGTGCCTTGTGTTATCAAAAAAGGTCACACCATTCTCTTCCGGCCATATTCTGTGAAACTGCAGGAAATCTTGGTGTCACCTATGAATGCGCATTTAATTTTTAGTTTGCTTCATGAAAGAAGGCAGCAAGAGAGTGTTTGTCCCAGGATTGCCATGTTACTGTGGTACTATGAGTGATTTGCCAGGGTGGAAGGAAGCATAACTACCTCAGTGGCTTTTCTGGCTTGGCCAGAATTTCTCTTGAATAGAGAAAACAATGTTGGACAAAGAAGAGTCTAAATCAGTGTGGACTTACTACTTTTATTTCCATGTTTTAGCATGGAACTTAGTATTAAACTCTAGACAACAGTTATTTAAAAAAACAATCATAAATAACACTTCAGACAATATTTCTTTAGTTGTGAACAAATCTGTCCACAAGCTTATCAAAGTCTCTGTAGAGATGATAAACAAGAGGTTGAAGCTAAGGCTTCAGGACACATAAATGAAAGGACAGCACATGAAACTGAAAGTCTTGAGTTGATTTTACTGCTAGGATTACGTCAGATTCATTTTCTCTTAATCTTTCTGTTCCTTGCTTTAGAGAAAGAGAAAAAACAATTTAATTATAGTTTATATAATAAAAGCTCCAAATATATCTAGGCTCATTGTGCTGTCTTTAAGAAACAGCCTACAGACTTAACCCCATCTCTACCCTGATATATTTGCAATCTAAAGAGATATGGTAGGTTAAGCCCTAGGGACTGTGATAATGATAAAGCAATCCAAGTTAAATGGCAGATTTTGTAGAACTAAGAACAGAATTAAGCCTCTAGACACTCCAGGCATGGGCAAATGTTCAGGAGCTTAGATGTTACCATGCTTTAATGAATTACCACCTATCAACTGAGGTACAATATCCCTGTGTTATATACTCTTCACACTCATTGTACGTGAGACATGATGCAGAAATTGTCTGCTTATGGTGAGTTCATATTCACATAAACTGATTAGATGGTTAAGATTTTTAAAACAGGTGAGATCCATGGGTAAAAGTGACACCTAATTGGCAAAGCTGTGTTCTTTTGCCTTTATTTTTTTTGCCTTCTCCCCCCACTGTTCTAAGATTACTGACATTTGTAGATGTCAGGTACTGAAAGCAGCAGGGATCTGCATTGCAGATAGGCACTCCTGCAGTGCTAATCTGGGAGCAAGATTTCCTTCAGTGCCATTATCAACCATCCGCGCATTACTAAAAAAGTAGAAGAATAGCGTGAGGTGAGAAATGTTCAAGTTTGCTACTAATCTTAAGGAATATAAGAAAGGAAAGGACACTGTGAGAATCTTCCCTGGAGGATCATATTTACTCATTGTTTGTAGTGCATTAAACTTGATGGTTTGTAAACTTTGCGTTTATTGTACTTAATGTCTAGAGAAGAGTAGTGCGCACAGTCTAACTTTAATAATTGTATTAGTATGTGATCCGTTCCTACTCTAACTGAACTACAGTATTTGTACCGCACCTATCTTCTGAGTACTTTCCTAGCTACAAAATTAGTACAGACAGCAGGTGGCTTAAAGATATTGCAGAACAACAGCTAATTCAAGTCAGAGCTGACTGTGGATTCCTGCAATGGAACAGGAGATACAGGCTCTATTATACTGCTTGCACAGTCAGGAGCCTCTCCCATCAGCACTCAGATCCACCCCTCAATAGCAGGAGGCTTCTCAGAGCAAACTCAGTGCACATTACTGAGTTGAGTTTAACTCCTTCACTGCTCTCTTTGTTTAAAGAGTGACAAGTTTTTGAGGGCTGGTGTTACAGATGATGGGATTTGCACCTTGCTAATAATATTAATGGCCTTTGTTGACCAAAAGATACTTTTTGCGGGCAGACTGTACAGAGCTGACATGTGTTTGATGCTGAATGCTGGAAGGACAGTCTTCAAGAGAACCTGTAAGAGCACTGTTCCCACTTCAGCCTGGAAACCCTGAGTAAAAAACAATTGAATGAAACAGCAGAAAAAGCCCCACCTGGGGAAGGTACTTATCTGTGCTCGTTATCAGTGACAATACAACTGAAGGGACGTTTTTCTTTGGAAGGCCAGTTTGGCCAAAGCTGGCAATTTGTTTCATCATCTTCATAGCAGCCTTAGAAAAATGGAAATGATCCCCAGAAAAAGAAAGGAGGTGATTTTTTTTTCACTTTTGTCAGAAGCTGATGTTAGCTTGAGATGTAAGAGGATATTGTACAAGACAGGACGTGACTGTGAAGTCACGTGATAGTGCCAAGAAGGAAAATTCTGATGTGGTTTTGGGGACCGCTGGACCTTGTAAAAGGGACTAAGAACTTTGGATTCAAATTTGCTTTCAAGAAACACAGTATGTAAAAATAGTCCACGTTGGTATATTGTATTTCCCTGAGTAAAGGTCAAATAGGATATTCTGCACTTACACACTGAAAACCAGTCATATCCATTTTATATTATATGTAAAATCTGCATTTCATGACACTTTGGCCGCAGTTTGTCAGCCTATATACCATTTGCCTATGCCCTAAATTGAAAAGCTGAGAGTATTTGAATGGCTGCGGGTGTAAACAGCCAAGCTCATCTGGTAATCAAGCAAAGCCTAGTTTCTAGGTATGTTCACAGAACAAGATCATGGCATCTACAGGTGTATCTTATCTAATGCATCTGGTGAAGCTGAATAGTGATAGCAATGATCACAGGCTGGTTTGCAAAAGCCATCCTGAAGACCTTTGTCCAGTGACATCTCTCCTGTTGGTCTGGAAGCTTGTTCAAGTGTATTCGAACATGTGGTAGCTGTGTTTTCTCAAACTGCTCTAACTGTACACTGTCAAGCACCTGAGTCCAACACATTCATCATGCATTCAGAAACAGAACTGCAAAATTCTTTTTTCTGATGCAAAAACTTGTAGTTAAGCACGATCTTGTAGCGTCATTCTTCACTGTGGGGGTGATGAAACATTGGAACAGGATAATAGAGAAGCTGTGAATGTCCCATCCCTGGCAGTGTTAAAGCCTGGTTGGACAAGGCTTTGAGCAACCTGGTCTACTGGAAGGCGTCCCTGCCCAAGGCAGTGGGGTTGAAGCTAGATGAACTTCAAGGTCCCTTGCAAACCTAGCCATTCTGTGACGCTGATCCTGTAATCTAATTATGCTTAGTAAAATGTATGATAATTTGACTTCAGATGCTAGTAATACAACACCTTCAAATACAAAATATGTGCAATTTTCCATGCCATAAATTCACAGCTTTATTATACTATCTTGGATAAGTTTGGTGTTCTTGCATCAAAATCTCAAAAAATGTAGACATCACAAAATAACAAATTGTCCACTGTAAGTGTACAGACATTGAAGTAAAGCAACACATGCTATGTGGCAAGCATTGTCAAGTTAAATTAACAATTTTAACATTTGCATAGTTTTTTGAAAATATTTTAAAATTTTTCAGCTAAGAACTTAATAGCTTTAATTTGCCACATTTCTTGAAAAGCAAACTACCTGAATATTCCACATCACATTTCTCCAAATCTGTCTGATTTAGGATCAAAATTTGATCCACCATTATATTAAATATAATTTTTAAAAACAGCAGAATATATTCCAAGTCACTTAGTTTGTGTTTTATCCATTTTAGTTAAGGTTGTGAATGTGGAAGGGAATGTGTAGATGGAATGTTGAAGTGGAATCCCTGGCAAGAAACTGATATGCAGGGTGATGCTGGTATGCAGCGTATTGTTTATACTGGAGTGAATATATTGGAGTCAGTGTAATATTATTTTAGCTGTTTTAGTAGAAGAGGAGGATTGAGTGTCTGTGTTTGTCTTCATCTAACAATACTTTTATTCCTTTGGAACTCAAGTAATGTGGTTTGAGGTGAGGATTGGTTAGGCAAAAGTACTTTTCTGATTGTAGTATGTGAAATACCATATATATCTATATATACAGTACAGGTGGAGCCTAGACCTTCGAAGCTGCCTATCTGCTTTGTTTCTAAAGGAATTAGATACTGCATTTTCTTGAGGATCATAGTCACTACACATTATTAAGATCATGTTAGTGCTATTAAAAGTCGGGACCTACTTTGCAGTGCAAAGTAGGTAACCACTATTTGTAATGGACTTCAGGTAGGCTGCAAAAAATCATGTCCTCAGATGCTCATTTCTTGTACTTCAGGCCAGGCTGGAAAATGCCTGATTAATAATCAGCATGTATGAAATACCGAAAATCTTGTCTGTTTCAGTCAACTAAGCTTTTACATGTGTAACTCTTCCATGCTCTTTACTCACCCATACTCTACTGAATCATGCCTCAGGTATTCTTCACCACCTTAACATTTATGTGTTAATGATCAGGATAAACTTTGGCAGAATATGTTGGCTTCAAAAAGCATGCTATTTAATTAGACTTACCCCTTTTCAGCCAACTAATTGCAGCATTAAATATTTCCTGGGTTTGCTAGAAAGGATGATCACACTTCTGCTGTTTCAGAGACAGCTTCTGTGAAGTTTCTTTTGAAAACTGCAGCAGAAAATCTTAGTTCATAAAGTGTCAACAAAACTTCATACATCTAGCTGTGGCATTTGGGGCAAGCTAGGCTCATGAAGCAGCTGTATACTGGGAATAGAGAATAGCTGAATTTACTAACTGCCTAATGAAAACATTTTTTTAGTAAGTTGTTGAAACTCCTAGAAAGAAGATTGTCTAATCTATTAAGAACACACTGTACCTATGGTTTGCAAAATTAGAATGAGACATAGCTATATTAGGTTGTGATGCTGCTGCTTCTTAAAGAGACCGTTTCAGTCAGTGTCTTGGAGGGCAACTTTCCTGAAAGGGAAATAAAGTTGCCATAAATTCTACCAATTAGGGAGCTGCAGTGCCTTCCTCTTGAGTCCTGGATAATTGGACAAGTGAAAGCAGTGTGGTGCCATCAAATGAAGGCACATGTGAGTCATCTTGAGCCTTTGTTCACCAGCTCTCATGGGATCGTATCACAACACAGTCACCTTAAAGATTAACTCAATTTTCAATAATCCTACATTTGTTAAGGGGGAAAGGATCTCTGTGGGCTAAAAAGTTGTATCTATCAGCTACCAAACTCTGGTAAATAATGTGAATTAGAACTGGAGAGTTTTAAGGAAGCTGAGTGAGATTGCTTATTTCCTGAGGATGAAGGTTACACTCCTTCTCAATCAGAGGTGGTAGGCTCTCTTTCTCTTTTATCTCAGTTCCTACAAGATATAATAGCTGAGAAATAACTGCAAAAGATATTTCCCATCTTTTCTACCTTCTTTTTCTGTAGTTAGTTTATAGGTAGGTTTGCAGATTTCTAACATTTTTCCCAGTTTTGTTTCTTTTGTTCAGGACTGCAGATCAGCTGCAGTGTGTTTATAGCTGTGTACACACATACTGAAGTTTACAGAAGTTTGCATCTCTTGATTTTTTCACAAATACAATGTGCATTGCAAAACAGATTTCTCTTTCCGGTCCAAATGTAGAATTTATTTTTTTTTTTTTTATTTGCACATTGTATCACTTAAATGTTTTCAGAGCAATGACCTATTCATATCTTTACTGAATTATTTCAACAGCAAGACAAACTGCTTATTCCACAAAAACCAAGTTCAGTAGGTTAAATAGCCTACGTGGCACTCAATTCAGAGCTGTTATTTCTCTGATAGTTTTCCTTATGGCTACCCAAATCTTATTAGATTTCAGTAGTGCTCTTTCAGAAACTCAAGATCTCTCCACCTTAAACTTGAAATACATTAGCTGGAAATAACATACCTATGGAAGGAAAGACATCAAGGAAATATAACACAAAACCTCCTTCAATCAAGATGTTTTCCCTGGGAATGTAATAGATCTTGCAAAGTCATGCAAACGTCCCCTATTTTCATGTGCATTTCCCTTATTTTTGTCTATCAAACAAAGCTGAACTCTTAATATCCTGAAATCACACCAGGGTACAAAACCAGTTCCAGTGTTTAAATTTTTAACTTTTCAAGGTGTTTTTCAGTTTTATTTACAGTCTAACATTATCTATGACTACACTCTTCCAGATCCTGTTGGCTTGAACTTGGGTGCTTTGCAACCAAAGTATTTGTATTTGGTTGAATATTCTGTTGGTGCAATACACAGACATTCATTTTTCATTTCTTTTAGATTTTTTATCTTAGATTACTGTGTTTCTTTTATGCTGAAATTGCTGAGAAATATACCTCTAGTTCAGCTGTTGCTCAGGGAGATTCAAAATGGGTTTTAAAAGTATAAAGAAAAGGTTTAATGTATTTTTTTACTTTACATGCAATGAATATTTGCTATCTAATGAACAGAGACAACTGAAACTTAAAAGTGAATAATCTATTCTATTTTATTTTGAAAAAAAAAAAAAAAACACCAAACAAACCACCACTGCAGATATACTTTTTTTCCCCCAATATTTCTTGCAAATCTTTTTGGAGAAATGAAGCAAGTACTTTCTCAGCCTTTTAAGAAGGAGATAAATGGTTCTGAAATATTGAGTCATGTCAACAAAAACATGCACAAATTAAGGAGCAAGTCTGCCTTCTGCTCTTCTTCCTTCTTCAGAAGGAGCAACTGCTCCTTCTCCTTGTGTGTTGTATTTGTTTTGGCATTTTATATAAAAATTACAGGAGCTGTTTATGTAAATGGGATCTGAGGATACTATAGGGGTGCAACGCATACAATGATAATGTAATTTCTCCTGTTAAATGGCTCTCTTTACTATTGTGAATAAACCAAATCAACTTGCAAATTATTAAGTCTTTTGACCACAGGTTGATAATATTCTTAAAACCTGTTATTGATATTGGTGAATTTCCAGTCCTTCCTTCCTTCCTTCCTTCCTTCCTTCCTTCCTTCCTTCCTTCCTTCCTTCCTTCCTTCCTTCCTTCCTTCCTTCCTTCCTTCCTTCCTTCCTTCCTTCCTTCCTTCCTTCCTTCCTTCCTTCCTTCCTTCCTTCCTTCCTTCCTTCCTTCCTTCCTTCCTTCCTTCCTTCCTTCCTTCCTTCCTTCCTTCCTTCCTTCCTTCCTTCCTTCCTTCCTTCCTTCCTTCCTTCCTTCCTTCCTTCCTTCCTTCCTTCCTTCCTTCCTTCCTTCCTCCCTCCCTCCCTCCCTCCCTCCCTCCCTCCCTCCCTCCCTCCCTTCCTCCCTCCCTCCCTCCCTCCTTTCCTCCCTCCCTCCTTTCCTCCCTCCCTCCTTTTCTCCCTTCCTCCCTTCCTCCCTTCCTCCCTTCCTCCCTCCCTGCTTTCCTCCCTTCCTCCCTTCCTCCCTCCCTTTCTCCCTTCTTCCCTTCCTATCTCCCTTCCTTCCCTCCCTCCTATCTCCCTTGCTCCCTTCCTCCCTTCTTCCCTTCCTCCCTTCCTTCTTTCTTCCCTTCCTTCCTCCCTCTCTCCCTCCCTCCCCCCCTCCCTCCCTCCCTTCCTTCTTCCCTCCTTACCTCCCTCCTTACCTCTCTCCTTACCTCCCTTCCTCCCTTCCTCCCTTCCTTCCTCCCTTCCTTCCTTCCTCCCTTCCTTCCTTCCTCCCTTCCTTCCTCCCTTCCTTCCTTCCTTCCTCCCTTCCTTTTGAAAGCTGTTCAGTGCCATCTAAGAAATACATGATCAAATTAATATATTTCAAGGGTCTGAAGACACATTCATTTATTGTGCACAATGCTTAAATAAGATGTTCTCAATCCTTTGTTCAGATGGGGTTCCAGTAATGAAAGTACATAAGAATTTTATTTGGATCCAATATTCTCCATTTTTAATTATCCTCTTGAAGTCCCTTTGTAATTATTCTTTTTTTATGATTCTTTACATTTGCATATTCAATCTAAATTATTTAATTAGATGATAGTTTACTCAAATTACAGATGCATAAGTTTTCTATATAACAGTCCAATAAAAAGAGCTTCTGAGCTTGTGATATGCCAAGAAGAAAAAAGTATTGTTCTGTTATTAACTGCTAATTCAAATTTACTCTTTTTAAGTCTCTATGCTATTTACTCTGAGTAGAAACAAACCCTCTGCTATTATTTAGCTGAATCCTTGTTACAATGGGATTTCATTGTTAAAACACATAGCTATGAAGCCATGCACAATTCATATTCTTTGAGTCAGAGTGAATGCACTGGAAAAGCTTAGTGTAATACAGAGACATAATGTATGCATGCCTACAGAAAAGAAAACAAGTCTCACACTTGTCCCTCTTTCAGGATAGCAGTCTTCTGGATGATCTAGAACTATCTGATAAGCATAAAGCTGACTTCAGCAACAAACACTGATTTCGTGATTTGTGATTGTTCTAACTATTCTTCCTGGCAGCCAGTCAAATTGACACTCTGAAACAGGCCAAATGCTAACGTTTGATTTGGCTAACACCCTGCCAATTGTGTAACAACAACTAGTTGTTAGAGAACACAGAAATTTTCAAAGGATAAATGATAAATGATATTCAAAGGATTAAGCAGAGAAGCTTTTGTTTTTCACAAGTGTCATGGTTTAAGCCCAGCTGGTAACTCAGTACCACACAGCCTCTCGCTCACTCCCCCACATCCTCCCCCCAACTCCCAGAGAGATGGGGAGGAGAATAGAAAGACTGTAACTCCCACGGGTTGAGAAAAGAACAGTCCAGGAACTAAGGTATAACACAAACCACTACTGCTACCACCAATAATAATAATGATAAGAAAATAACAAGGGAAGGGAATACAACTGCTCACCACCCACTGATCAATAAACAGCCAGATCGAGCAGTGATTTAACCCTTTTGAGTAACTGCCCCCAGTTTATATAGTGGATATGACGTGCTGTGGTATGGAATACCTCTTTGGTTAGTTTAGGTCAGGTGTCCTGTCTCTGCTTCCTCCTGGCTTCCCCTCCTCCCTGGCAGAGCATGAGGCTCAGAAAGTCCTTGGTCAGAGTAAACATTACTGAGCAGTAGCTCAAAACATCAGGGTTATCAGTGTTGTTCTCAGGCTGAGAGTCAAAACCACAGCATTGCACCAGCTACTAAGAAGGAGAAAAATGACTGCTACTGCTGAACCAAGGACAGTATCCATCCCTTATTCCATACCATTCACGTCATGCTCAGATCCCACATTTTTCAATATACCATCACTCTTTTCTCATATATATATGTACATCTACACAGAGAGAGAGAGATTGAGAGATCATTCCTTAGTGCATGGACCAATCCCTATAAAGCTGCTGAGTTCATCTGGTCCATGATAGAATCATGGAATGATAGAATAGTTATGATGTCAGGCTCCATCTCTTGTAAACGTCTTTCAGGGCAGGAGAGAGAGTGTGATGCAGCCAGTCTGCTGGGCCTCCCATATTTGTACTTCAGCCATCATCCTCCATACCAAAGAGGCTTTAACCGTTTAGCCTGCTTAATTGCAGCACATGTTTCACAGTCATGAATAACCTGGGCAATAGTGTCCATTGTTAAGTGCACCCCTTGATCATGAGCCCATCTGTATGTTGCATCTCTGCCCTGATGGCCTCAAGTGTCGTGGGCCCACCGGGTCAAAATTAATTCACCCTTACGTTGTCAATCTAAGTCCATCTGAGCCACTTCAATCTTAGCAGCTTTATCCATTTGTTGGTTGATCTGGTGTTTCTCTGTGGCTTGACTCTTGGTTACATCAGCATCTTCGTGGCGTACCTTCACCACCAGGTTTTGCACTCGGTCAGCGATGTCTTGCCACAGTGCAGCAGCCCAGATGGGTTTACCTCTGCATTGCCAGTTGCTCTGCTTCCATTGCTGCAACCACCCCCACAGGGCATTTGCCGCTACCCATGAGTCAGTATAGAGATAAAGTACTGGCTGCTTTTCTTGTTCAGCAATGTCCAAGGCCAGCTGGATGCCTTTCATCTCAGCAAACTGACTCAATTCCGACTCAATTCACCCTCTCCTTCAGCAGTTTCTGCAACTAGTTGTTGGGGACTCCACACAGCTGCCTTCCATCTCCAACACTTCCAAAGCACTGGAATGGCCCAGTGGACTAGATACTTGCCCATACTGTCCCATGCACCCTGCCACTCATGACTGTGAGAGGTAGTGTGGTACTGAGTTACCAGCTGGGCTTAAACCATGACACTTGTGAAAAACAAAAGCTTCTCTGCTTAATCCTTTGAATATCATTTATCATTTATCCTTTGAAAATTTCTGTATTCTCTAACAACTACCTGTTGTTACATAATTGGCAGGGTGTTAACCAAATCAAACATTAGCATTTGGCCTATTTCAGGGTGTCAATTTGACTGGCTGCCAGGAAGAATAATTAGAAAAGTCTGACTGTGAGGTGCTCAGTACACAGCCTCTTGCTTATTTCCCCCATCTTGATGGCATAGGGAAGGGAACAGAATGTTTAACTTCTTATGGGAAAACAAATGCCACAACCACTGATGTCTGCAGTTCCTGCTCCTTTTCCCCAGCTCTTATTAATGACCATAATGTCTCATGGTACAGAATACTACTTTGGCTATTTTGGGTTAACTTTGGCTGCTTCTCCTCCCAGCTTCTTGCCTACCCCCAGCCTGCTCACTGGAGGTGGCAGAGTACAAACAAAGAGAAAAGCTCAACACTGTTCAAATATGGTTCAGCAGCAAGCAAAATACTGCTGTGTTATCAGCACTATTTTAATCACAAATCCAAAACACAGCAGCATTCCTATGAAATTCTTATGAAGAAAATCAGCTCCATCCCAGCCATACTCAGTCAGCTGCTAATGATTTTGGAGAGTGCAAATTAGTTGCTTTGTTTAAATCACAATACTTTAAGGACAATTTATGAGTTTTCTACTACATGATGTTACTAATAAGAAGTCCTGGCTGCCCACCAGCATTCAAATCAAGAGATGATACCTAATCAAATGAGGGGGATAAGTGGAAAACACATAAAAAACACTAATGTGGAACTTTCTATATCCCATTATATACTGGGATAGTAGCAAGACAACTTCCAAAAGTCTAGTTGCAAGGGTTTCTATATGAATCTTTAAAAGAACATCATTGCAATAGAGATTTTGTTTAGGTCTAAGGAAAATTGCTTTCTGTTACTGTAAAGCAAAACAACTCTTATATAGCAATCAGCTGTTGCTCATTACCACACAAATGCTGGGTGAAAACAAGATGAGGACTGAAATCCTCAGGTGAATGTATAGAGAGGAAGTAGCTCAAACCTTCATGAACTGCAATGCCATGGTTTAAGCCCAGCTGGTAACAGAACCACACAGCCGCTTGCTCACTCCCCCTCCTCCTTCCTCCCGCTCCTGGAGGGATGGGGAGGAGATTTGCAAGAATGTAACTCCCGTGGTTTGAGATAAGAGCAGTCCAGTAAATCAGGTATAAGGCAAAACCACTACTGATGCTAGCAATAACAATAATGATAAGGGGAATAACAAGGGGAGAGAATCATAGAATCATAGAATAGTTAGGGTTGGAAAGGACCTCAAGATCATCTAGTTCCAACCCCTCTGCCATGGGCTGGCACACCTCACACTAAACCGTGTCACCCAAGGCTCTGTCCAGCCCAGCCTTGAACACCGCCAATGATGGAGCATTCACAACTTCCCTGGGAAACCCATTCCCGTGCTTCACCACCCTTACAGAAAAGAATTTCTTCCTCACATCCAATTTAAACTTGCCTGTTTAAGTCTGAACCCGTTACCCCTTGTCCTATCACTACAGTCCCTCATGAAGAGTCCCTCCCCAGCATCCCTATAGGCCCCCTTCAGATACTGGAAGGCTGCTATGAGATCTCCACACAGCCTTCTCTTCTCCAGGCTCAACAGACCCAACTTCCTCAGCATGTCTTCATACGGGAGGTGTTCCAGTCCCCTGATCATCCTCATCGCCCTTCTCTGGACTTGTCCCAACAGTTCCATGTCCTTTTTATGTTGAGGACACCAGAACTGCACACAATACTCCAAGTGAGGTCTCAGGAGAGCAGAGTAGGGGGGCGGGATCACCTCCCTCGACCTTCTGGTCACACTCCTTTTGTTGCAGCCCAGGATACAGTCGACTTTCTGGGCTGCAAGTGCTCACTGACAGCTCATGTTCATTTTTTTCATCAACCAACACCCCCAAGTCCTTCTGCGCAGGGCTGCTCTGAATCTCTTCTCTGCCCAACCTGTAGCTGTGCCTGGCATTGCTCCCACCCAGGTGTAGGACCTTGCACTTGGCATGGTTAAACTTCATCAGGTTGGCATCAGCGCACCTCACAAGCATGTCAAGGTCCCTCTGGATGGCATTCCTTCCCTACAGCATATCAATCGAAGCACACAGCTTGGTGTCATCAGCAAACTTGCTGAGGGCGCACTCAATCTCACTGTCCATGTCACCAACAAAGATGTTGAACAAGAGCAATCCCAACACCGATCCCTGAGGGACACCACTCATTACTGGTTTCCAGCTGGACTTTGAGCCATTGAGCACAACTCTTTGTGTGTGGCCATCCAGCCAGTTCTTTATCCACCAAGTGGTCCTCCTATCAAATTGATGTCTCTCCAACTTAGAGACAAGGATGTTGTGTGAGACAGTGTCAAACGCTTTGCACAAGTCCAGGTAGATGAAGTCTACTGCTCTACCCCTGTCCATCAGTTCCGTAGCCCAATCATAGAAGGCCACCAGATTGGTCAGGCAGGATTTCCCCTTAGTGAAGCCATGCTGGCTGTTACCAAGCACCTTGTTGTTTTTCATGTGCCTCAGCATTCCTTCCCAGAGAATCTGCTCCAAGATTTTGCCGGGCACAGAGCTGTGGCTGACTGGTCTGTAGTTCCCAGACTCATCCATTTTCCCCTTCTTGAAAATGGGGGTTATATTTCCCTTTTTCCAGTCATCAGGAACTTCACCTGACTGCCATGATTTTTCAAATATGATGGACAGTGGCTTGGGAACTTCATTTGCCAGCTCCTTCAGGACCCTCGGATGGATTTCATCAGGTCCCATGGACTTGTATACGAATATTAAACTAAAAAGGGAAAAGGAAAAGAAAACAAAAAGCCCAAGTCATGCACAGTATGATTACACACCGCCCGCCAACGAATACCCAGCCCAACCTGAGAAACTATCTGGTGTGTGAAATCCTTCATACTCCACTGTCTTTCCTTTTTCCTGCCTTATCATGAACAGAAGAGGTTTTGTTGCACATATGCTATATGCTGTGGAACAGTTTGTGCTATCCCTTTCTCTTGAGCTTAGTCTTTCATTTTTGCTTTGCCAGAGATCCAATATAGGTAAAGTGCATGCTAAGGAAGTGAACAGTGGCAGTGTTTGGTATATATCTCTGCTGTTGGTAGCAAATTTGGTTAGCTTACTCTAAAACAAGAGGCAAGAAGAACATCTTAATGGTTTACATCTTACTGAAGATACATTTGGTACACAGCAGGAAACATTATAGTAAAAGAAGCAACACTGGTGCATGGACTTGATGTTTTACTCAGTATAGTGTTCTGGTTGAGCAGTGTGCTGTCCAAAGCAGAGATAGGGTACTTGCAAACATCCTTACTGTGTCTACAGGTGAATGCTACTTATGATTTTTACTGACCTGGAGAGTCTGGATTTTTCACACAGGCAGAAGGAGCTTTAAAAAATGCTGTTTGGTATATCAGCCTTAATTTTCCCAGGTGGTTCAAAACTAGAAGCACACACTTCCCATCTGAGAAAAGTTGGATTGGAATTAACTAAATGTTTATAAAGCACACTGAGCATGAAAGTAAATATGAAATTTTCTTTATGTGACTTAGTTTAACCTGTATTCATTCCTTGTTAGTCTTTTCATGAGAGGTTAAAAAAAAAGAATCAAAAGTAAGGCTGAAGTGAACCATCTGCAAATGATGTTTTAAAATATGCATGTGATATTAAATACCTCTTTTTTCTGTCTACATTCTGCAAGATAAGTACTATAAATACAATGCATACAGATGGTCAAGAATTATTATTCTGTTCAGATAATGAAATGCATTAAATATGTACTGCACTAATATATATATAACCTAGTCTAATATAAGAAATTTTTCTTACAGTTTTCATAGAAACTTTATGCACAGTTCATTCTTAACTGTAGGGAATCCCTCTCAGAACGATTAAATAAGCAGCTCAGGAATTAAATTAGCCCGCAGCTATCGTAAGCAAATAGCCTACATGGGAAATTGTGTTATCTAGCTGGCCAGTTGATGCTTTGCTTTTTCCAGCTTTAAGAAAGAAATTAAATGGTATAGCTCTGTATTACTTTTATTTCCAATCTTCTGGAGCAGATAAACATTATCATGAAACTGGCCAAGGATGAAATTTAAATAAGTAGTGATTGGAGGGGGTGACAGGAAGAGTTTCCAACTTACAAAGACTGACAAATTAGTTTAATTAACTGCAAATTTGGAGTACAAAGATATGGGGAAATTATTTATTTTGATGTGTAAGGCATACTCAATATTTATGTAAACAGATTAGGGAATAGAAATCCTACCACACAATTATTCAAAAAAAAGTAAGAAAAAAGGCTAGAGTCATCTACATATGTTCCTCCTTTTAAGTCACTGTCACTTTACAGTTCTAATGTGGATTACAGATTCATTCAGTTTCATTTGAGTTCTCTAAAAACCCAAACTGCTTCTCCAGTGTACCTTTAAACAGCCATACAGCATAATTGTGAAGATCGTTAAAGCACCCTAGATGTTCATTATGGGTATGAGATTATCAGTCTCGTATCACGATCATACTCTTAGAGTGTTAATTTCCTTCTGAAATGTCTGGGTTGTGAAAACATAATCTGCCCTCTAAATACAGTTCTGAGGGAACGAAACAGGCTATATGCAGCATAAAAAAAATAGGGAATTTGAATCTGCTTTTGCAGCTGCTTGGACTGCAAAAGTTTCTGGCCTGAAGTTCTTTGACCTCTCTGCAGTTGCAAAAATGCTCCTGAGGAAAGCAGGTATAGCCACAAATGCAGTCAAATCACCCACTTGACTTCGGTTCTTTTAATTTTTTTCAATCATAATATTCTTATTGTACTGACGTTTTGTGGGTTTAGGGTATGGAAATAAGTTACTCTGGAATTTAAGGGGTATATGGGGATGGGGTAGCAAATGAAGCATAAGTCTCAACTGAAGTTTCCAAACACTATCCCCAAACTTTAGCTTTGTGTCCTTGGATAATTGACTTGCACTTTCTCCATTTGTGCAACATAAATGCCTCACATGGACAGCATAGTATCAGCCAATTTTTAGCTGCTCACTGTTTCTCTGCAGTGACATTCTTACTGCAACTCTGGTCTCTAGTTCCAGTGCATTTAGTGTCTTCATAACTGATTTCTTGTTGCCTAGACTTAGGTTTCACCAGTGTAAAATGAAAACACAGTTCTCAAACTGTGGCATAAAATGTCAGGGAAAGCTGATCTTTTTACATGTGCTATTGAAGCAAATTATGTACAAGACAGTAATACTGAAGAGTGGAGAAAAAATACACATATATTGTTTTTCTCTTCTAGGTACTATTGTGCATTTAGCACAAACACTTTAATAGAGAGCATTAATTTTAATTATGACTTTCTTTTTCCCAAACTGAAAAGTTTAGGTCTGATATTCTCAATTGTGAGAAACAGCAACATCATTATCAGCACAGTTCCATGTTTACAGGGGGATATGACTAGGATTACAGTGTAATGGGGCTCTGCATTTAAGACTCCTGCACTGGGAATTTTAACTGTGAGAAGCCACAGTAGTAGCTGCTTTTATTTCACCCTTGACATTTTATATTACTTCTGGTTTTCTGTACCCTGAAATAATTCTTCTCATGGATTCTGCTTTTACTACTTCCATAATGATTTTAGAGGTGAAGATTCATTTACATTTCAAAGCTCAGTTTCAGAAGCAATATTTTTTTAAATTTTCTGTGCTTGTTTTTTGGATTATTTGTATGTGTGTGTGGTATGTAGGTTTTGTGGTTTGGTTGTTTTGGTTTTTTTTTGGTGTTTTTTTTTTTTTTTCAGATGCTAAAAGATTTTGAAAAAATTGTCATGGTTTAAGCTGTAAATCACACAGTTCGTTCACTCACTCCCCCCTCTTTCTTCCCCCAAGCTCCTGGAGGGACGGGGAGGAGAATCGAAAGAATGCAACTCCCACAGATAGAGATAAGAACAGTTTAGTAACTAAGGTGTAACACAAACCGCTACTGCTACCACCAATAATAATAATGGCAAGAGAAATACAAAGGAGGAGAATCCATCTGATATCACCACCTGATACCAAGCCCAACACAGCTGCAATCTGCACTCTTCTGGGTTCCTGCCCCCAGTTTTTTCCATCCTGGGCATGACGTGCTGTGGTATGGAATACCTCTTTGGTCAGTTTGGGTCAGGTGCCCTGTTTCTGCTTCCTCCCGGCTTCCCCTCCTCTCTGGCAAAGCATGAGACTCAGAAAGTAATTGGTCAAACCAAACCAAACATTCTAAGCCGTAACTATAAACATTGGTGTTATCAGTGCTGTTCCGAGGCCAAAAGTCGAAAACACAGCACTGCACCAGCTACTAAGGAGAAAAATGACTGCTGCTGCTGAACCCAGGACACAAATTTACCCTGAAGTGCCACAGCAGAAGCCACCTCACAAAAGGTCCCAGATGTTTGGTTTTGCATGGGTCAGCCTCTGGCCTTGGATTTCAGTCCTTCTGTCATGTTAGCTTTGGTGAAAAAGGTGAGTGTCTGTCAAAAGCAGAGGTAGTATTGGGTGAGGTAGCCCAGTGGCTTCAGTAAGACATTCTTTTGGGCTAAAAGGCTACTTGTAGGGCATGGAAATGTTCTGTGCTTTTCTTCTATTGGTAAGTCACCCAGGGTAAGAAAATAAATAACAGCGAAGTGAACCTGAAGTGAAAGACTAGCTGTCTTTTTATCTTTGAATTAAGCCAGTTTCATCAGATCCAGATGACACTGTCAACCAGACAGGTTTTGGTCTTTGGATGAGGCAAAGGGACAGACTGGGGACTGTTTTGCCATGAGCACCACCTAAGAAACATATGCTTTAGTCCTGCACCAGTGAAGGAATGGTGAGCCCTGGCATGCACGTTGCAGAGATGCTTGGTAAGTTGAATTAGCTAAATGGAGAGAAAATGCAGGCTGAAACAGGAAAGCTTACTCCTCTCCAACATGAGTGCATGTTAACACTGAACACTCCTTACTGAATTGTTTCTCTGCTGCTTCTTCTGGTTTCTCAGGGAGGACAGACAAATAAGGTGCCTCACAGCATGAAGAGCCATGAGATGTGCCATTAGTAGTCCCCTTAATGAATACTGCTTACTCCTGCTAGGCAACTGAGCACCACACAGCCACTTTCTCATTCCCCAGTCCCCTTCTCTCCAGTAGATTAGGGAAAGAGGAAAGGAGGAGTAAAAGCAAAAAAACCCGTGTGGGTTGAGGTAAAAATTATTTAATAAACTAAGGAGATGTGGAGGAAGAGAGAAGAAAAGCAGAACAAAACAAGTGATGCAGAGGCAATCATTCACACATCCCATGGGTAGACTGATGCCCAGGCAGGCATCGACTCAGGAAAATAAGTTTTTGCTCCAAAGCAATGCACATAAATGTGGAGTAAGCTGAAAAATATGCAAAACATTGTTTGAGGAGACCTTTTGGTGTAAAAATATGAAAATCCTTTTCCTTGTAGTGCTACCAGTATGTGCTTACCGAAGGTGTGTGAACAGAGAGGACAGATATTAACAATTGAAGAAAAATTAAGAGAAAAATGGAAAGATTAGGTCTCTTGAAAAGCAGCAGCAGTAACATCCTATGAATTTGTATTGCAAACCTTATTTTGGAACAGAGGTTCCCCATACGTTCAAGGTTTACAGTAAGTTAGTTTATTTGGCTTACCAAGGGCGAACATACTGTCAGCCAGGGCAAGATCCCAAACTTCTGCCACATCCACGCGAGTTTCAGTAAAATTTGTTTTTGACACCTGCTGAGTGATGATGCTGATGGTGTAGTAGAGTTACTCAGAGCAAACATAATCTATGCTGTCTATTTACAAATTCTAAATTATTACTATTCTAGGGTACTTGAAAAGGTCACAAGATACTCTGCAGTAAATTCAGCCTTTATTCCTGAGACTCTCATTCTTTCATCTCCACTGTACTATGTATGAGACGCAAGTGAGGACATTAAGCTTCAGGTTGCTTTTTAGTCCTCAATATTGTATGTTTCAAGCCCCTTTGCAAGTATGCATTCTTAGCTCTAAGAACAGAAAACAAAGAAGGATGTACTTTGGTCAAAGCAAGGACATTGATGAAAAGGCATATGCTTGGGAGCATTGACTTACTGAAGTGCTTAGCTTCTTCTTCTCCTCTTCAGGAATAAGCTGACAGCTGCATAGCAACATCCTCATTATTATGACATCAAATTCCTATGAATTCATTGCTATCTACCTGGTGCTTATAATCTATTCCTACACACCTGAGCTAGTTGCACTTAAAATTCTGCCTTCCTGATTGGCAGCCAGAAATTCAGGCTGCAAAACTCTAGCTCAGTGTGAGAGCTGCATTTAGTCAACATAGAGCCTAATTTTATACCAAAATGAGAATTATAAAGCATTTTGAAAACCAGCTGGGAAAAGAATACTTAGTGTTTGCACATCCTACACATTGTAGGTCATTAGGTATGTTTCGTTTATTCTTCTAAACCATAATGATGTGTCATGAAAATAATAGTGTCAATCTGAGTATTATGAAAAAACCCCCCACAACTCAACACTGGCAAGCAATAGGAAATTATTAAAGCTGCTGATATACTGCATGCATCTAGCACACTCCCTGTGGGCAATTAAGAGCTTATGAGGGAAAACCTTGTTTTAAGTATCAAATACCACTGCTATGACTTCACTATAGCTCCGTATTAATAATGTTTTCATCTAACACCATGCAAAGTTTTTTTATGTGGGCTTCAATGCTATCCAAAGACAAAACATTTCTTAGGCAAATTCAGTAAAAAGCACCATTTAACACTTGCGGAATCCTTTCACTTCTAGGGTGTTTTGTTTACCCAAGATTACAAGTTCGAAAGAAATAAAAGTAGAACAAGTGGTTTAAAGGCTCATAACCTTAAAAGCTGATCTTGGGAAGATATTCATGGGCTGTTGAACAAGTAACATTTGAAAGAGCACTAGAAGTGCTGAGACCTAAATTGAGTTATATTATCTGGGAAAGTTGAAAGTGAAGTAAGTTTATCATTAAAATAATTTCTGTGTTTCACTTCCTGTGCGCAGTTTCATTTCTATAGAGTGATGTGAAGCCATGCAATAAACCTGCAGTCTGCTTGGCTGATGTCGCAGGTTTCAGTTTATGTCAGCTTTGATGGGTGTACTTAAAACATTTTGATAACATGACATTCCCCAATGTCCAAATACAGCTGAAGCAGGGAGCACCAGCTGTTGCTTTGACTGGTGATCAAGAATCTCCCAGATAAAGGCAATCTTATGTAAATCTGCCATGAAAATGAAAATCCTCTCATGTGAAGCTATATTTTTCCAATTACACTGCAATGTAGAGGAAAGTCAAAAAAAAAAAAAAAAAGAAAAAAACCCACCTGAAAACATACATGAATGAGAGAATTTCTGAAACTGAAAAAAAACCCCAATGTCTTAATCAGGATGAGGTCCTATCCTTCTATTTTAATTATTCTGCCAGCTATATCATCAAGAATTTTAAGAACAGACTTAAATCTTAATGTATTAGTAGAGAGTCTGATGATATGTGGGAGGAAATTATTTTCTCTCACCTTCCCGCAAATTGCTGTTCCTTCCCTTGACTCCTTGATTGCATAAAGTTTATGTGGGCAGATGTTCCCAGAATTCCCTGTATGGGAATTCTCTCTGCATGGGACCTCTTTACAGCCCCAGCAGGCAGCCAGATTTTGCAGTGCAACCCAAACATCGACATTTAAACTGCAAGCAGTCTGTTACACTCTAGCTAAGGAAATAGAAGTTCTGCAGCTGTCAAGGAGAGATGTATAAGTTTGGCCATGCCTAAAATGCTCTGGGAGGTTTTCTGAAAATAAACATGCCAGTCTCGCCCTGAGTCCTGTTGTATGGGGAGATTTGAAAATGTGTGGGTTATGTTTCCAAACTTAATGAAGCCAACAGGTAGGACCAATTCAAAAGGACTTTTATTTTTCTAAAGGGCTGGGGAGCTCAGTAGAAATAATTGCACATATACTCTGCTGGAGTTAACAAATGCTCAGCAAGCTATTATAGTGCATAACAGCAGCCTTTAGTAATTTAGGGGTTCTGAACGTCCCTAAGATTAAACACATTAATTGATCTTGAATTTAAAAAGTTCTCTCTGCTTTTTAAGCTATTCCTGGATAAATTGCCGTTTAGACGGAGCTGTTTGGCTCTGCATAAGTTTCTTTGTATTGTTAGATGCGCCAAAACAGCGCACCAGTTTGGATCAGCCTATTCACTCCATCCCCCTAAACAATATATCCACTTCCTTTCTGGCAAAATGACAAAATCCACATGTTTGACATGTAAACTATCTTGTAATCAATAAGAAGAATGGGAACATGTTAGGCCATCATTTTGTTCCCGAGCTTGTTTTCAGTCTCTGACTTGGCTCAGTTCTGTATCCATGACCAAGGATCATTCTAACTGAGGATCATAACTAAGGATCATTCAGGAGAACATGAGTGAAAGGTCATGACAGTAGAAATAAGGTCTCACTGACACAGCCAAGATACCAGCCGCTTCTGTAACTGGAAAGCAGGGAAAGACTGCTCCTTTCAGTCGTTTGCAATACTGTGAATGTGGGTGTCCTTCCTCCTCTAACACACAAACAACAAATATATTGATCAAAAGCTTTCGGCAATCCCAGCCACTGAAAGATACTGTAAAATGGAATTCTTATTCTTCAGCCATGATACAAATATTCTACTTTGGTAAGCTTATGGCTGCTGATTTCTCCAGTGGCCCCCAGTGACCAGCCCTCACCTATCGCAGGCTTTTAATTTATAGCAGTCAGGGTTTTTGTGGTTTCTTAGCAATTTCTCCATGCAAAATTATACATCTCAGCACAGTGACAGTCCTTTCTCTCAGCTGGGTATGTTTTCTTTATTTTCCCCTTCCCCTCCCCTTCTGCATTGCTTGATCAGATGCAAGGATGCTCTTTTTGCTTGCTTCTGTAGTTTTCTTGCCAGCATTTTTCACCACATTGTTTAGATTCTCATTCTCTATTTTTTGTTTAGAAAAAAAATGACAGAAATGGACACGGATCATCTTTCATATGCCTAGTGTCAGTTTGTTTTCAGTGATTTGTGAATTTTACAGGAGTTTGTAGTTAAGACTTGTCTTTGTCATAAAACCAATATATTTAAAATAGCTCTTTGCTGATTGCTAGGAATAATGAAATCAGGAAAATTATATCGCAGGTTGTTTTACACTAGTCAGTTCCATCCTTACTCCGCAGCTGCAGCGAAGCCTCCCTTCCTCTGACAAAAAAGGTTATTACTCTGGTAAACCACTATGTTACACCTCTGTTTAGTGCAAGGGAAGGACAAAAGCTTTTCAGGAAAATGTTACTCAGAAAATCTCTACCTCTGATTTTTCCTAAAAAAAAAAAAAAAAAAAAAAAACACAAAAAAACCACCAAGCCTTAGCTTTTCATAAAGCTTTTCTTTTCTCTTATTTGTGCCCTTTTCCTATATTTCTGAGGAATTTTTTTTTTTTGTTTCAGCCAGCTAAGGCTTCTTGAAGTTTTAGAGCTGATGTTTGCAACTGCAGCACACTTCCTAGCATATTTCTTCTAATTCCCACTCTCTTAAAGGAAAATCAGAAGCAACACATTTCTTCACCTTGTGCTTTCTCTGAAAAGAAAGACATCTCATCTATCGTTTTGCTATCATATTTTAAAGTTATTTTCATAATGAAAGCAGTAATGAGAGCGGATATTTCATAGAATGTATTCCTGTTTTAAAGATACACCTTAGTTTTTCAAAACCCATTAACTGCTTTCAGAATCATTGGAATTCCCTTTTACATGTGTGCGTTTGAACTAATTTCTTTAGAGGTTATAATTGTATGCTATGGCACTTTGTGTGATAATTTTTATGGAAACTGAATTAGTACCTTAAACTTTGGCCCCATCCTTACTGTGAAGCTTTCAGTGGGAGGGCAGTCTTATCTAATAAGTAAAGCCTGTGAAGAACTGTGGTAGCTGGACATATACAATACTCTGCTTTCCATAATCATTGTGTTACTTGTTCCCTGCTGAGTGTCCATACATTATATCATGCCCAGACCAAAGTGTCCTACCAAAAAAATGTAGAACTTCTAGCACTTTGTCTCACCAGTCCTTATTCTTACTTTGGATTCCACATTGAGTATCACTGAAACTATGCTTTTCTCATGAGTACTGGCCACTCCATGTGTTAGCCAAAATAGAAACCCAACCTTTAAGAAAAGAGATAAAGAAGCAGCCAATCTGGATATCCATTTAGTTATTCCCATTTGTGGAAATACTCAACAAAGTTCTAATGGGAGATGTGTTTGCAAGCTGGTTTATCACATCAGGGTTGCGGTGTTTTGCGAGTTTGTGTCAGCATGTAATTGGATGTTGCCAGTAGCACTTGCAGCTACTTGGCACAGATGATACTCCAAATCACTGCTTGTAATATGACACATCTCAAAGGACTTTCTAAGTGCTTGTTTGGAGAGCTGGCTAGGTTTGGTTGACTCACTGAACTTTTTTATCTCTGAAAGGTGCTTGAAGGATTAGCAGCAGCTGTGTGTTAGTGTTATCCTTCAAACGTCATAGGACATGGGTGTCTCAGTAACTTTGAATGTGGCTGCCCAGGATACACTGTCAGCTAGCAGCAGTCTTGAACTATCAACTAGCAGAAATAGTTACTGATGAAGTGTTCATTCCCTTCTCTGCAGGTTCAATGCTGTATTGGTTATATCCTTCTCTAACAGCTTTTTTGAAAATGTTTGACTCCAACTTACTTAACAGTTGCCAACACTGCAAGTCCTGCGTTCATTTCTAGCCATAGTTAGATGTCTACTTGTGTTAGATGAGATGACAGGTGTGCTTCCCATTTAAAATTATAGATGGAAATATCATGCTATCAGCCACTACTGATAGAGAAATTACTACAGCAGGCAGTTTCTCATGGATAGCTATAAACAGGCAGGCTGATTTAGTTTTCTTTAGGAGTGCTGTGCTAATTACAGGCATGTCACATTGTCACTTTACATGACAGACTTTTCATGTTGCTAATTGCTACATTGACAATTAAGCTGTGATTCTATTCTGTTAAACATTATTATTCCAATCTTGATTTTTCACTTTTAATGCAGTCTTTAGCTATTAGTTTGCCTTAGAGCCACCATCAAAACAACAGCAACAAAAATACTTAAATCTACAACTGGCTAAGAAACATACTCTGGTTGCAAGTCTACGTAACAACTCTTGTTCTAGGCTGCTGCAGTAAGCCCAATATAATGTCTCAGAATTAGAGCTTGTGACATCAGAAGTGAAAACTGATGAATTCATTGATGCAATTTCTTTTGTTACAGACTTGTTTTGAACTGCTTCATGCATCAGTCAGTGCTAGCCATCACATTGCTTATGAAACATTAAGTTCCTTTCACAAAGTCATTGTAGATTTCACCGCAAGTCTCACCAAAAATAAGAATGAATGTTGTTCAAACCTTACGCAGTGGAGAGTGAAATGCAACTTACGTATTTATGTATGGATAGAGGCTTATATGAGAACAAATGTAGAAGGTGGAAATGCAGGGTGGGAGCATGAGCAGTAAGATAAACAACCAGAGAAATCATACATGGTGTTACATCAATGGGAATTCTCAAGGGTGCTGTGTATTGGCTGGAAAAATGTTTGAAATTGTGCTTAAAGTAACCATATCTAGTTGCTCAATTCCCTCTGTCTTCACAGAACAGGATTTTGTGCTCTTTGCAGACAACTGTGATTGTTCCTCAGTGGCAAGATGCATCATTTGCACTTTCCACTGCATCCTACTCACGGAATCCCACGTTTGTCCAGCTCTGCAGGTCAATAGAGTTGGCATGATCAAACATCTCAAATTGGAAGCATGCCATATTGAGCACTGTGTGTAAGCAAGAAACACAGACTTCACTTTTAATCTGATCTTCCAGGCTAGGCAAGCATTTTGTTGAAGTCAGGCACTGTGTTGTCAGGCAGCAGTAGAATCTATACAGTTATTTGTTGTGCAGGCTTCTTTTCACTTTCTCCAGGCTCGTTCTAGTTTTTATTCTGACTTTCATGGTACATAGAAGTCTTTTCCTTGTGTCATTTGTATTGCTCAACAAATTTAAAAGTTTTTACAAATAGTTTATTATCTTCTTGCATTGACCTTTTCACTGTTATAAATTCAATCTCCAAACATTTCCAACAGGAAGCATATTTATGAATAATCTATACCCTATTCGAGGTATTTTGCAGAGTGATAGGACATCTATTTGAGAGAAAAAATGTCAAGAGGAGATAATGAAGGTCTACAGTTTGATGCTTGCAGCACTCCTTTAGGATGTAATAGATGCCTGAATTCCTCAGGTTAGGATGCTCTGTCCCAGACTTCCCAACACTTCCCTGTGGTCAGAAGGACTGTGATGTATGTATTCATTCAATGGTGTTTTTTAACAGGAGAGGCACTATGGTCTTAAAGAAGAGGAAAGCTGACAATACGTCATTTCAATGCACTGATGTATCCCAAAATGTATGTGCTTATTTGATACTGAAGCGGTGCAGACAGAACGTCACAGATGCCAAGAAAGATGATTGAGAGATGCCAAGAAAGCAAGCTTTCTTCTTACGTTTATTTTATTATTTTTTTTTTCTGACCTGTTTGGAAACTGCTTGTGGAGGGTTATGGAAACAGAAACCAAGACACAAGGAAAGAGAAGGGCCTCACATGTTTTAGAGGTCAAATAAATTTTTGCTTCACTCATTGAGTAATAGTTTGGCATGGTTCTTATCTTATTCAAATTATAACATTCCTTCCACTGCAGGTATTTCTGGCATCACATGAGCTTTATGTATTTTAATTGTCTCTCTTCTCCTGAAGTAGGTCTAGTTATATACATTGTTATCTCTACTCCCTAAGAAAACGTGGTATTTTCTCCAACTTTTATCAGTATTGAGCAACACCTGATGTGGTGTAATACTTTAAATTACCAAATCTATTTTGCATTCATTGGCCACTAAATAAACTTTGACAAAAGCCATCTATACTACAGTTATTATACACCAATACTACAGTATTTGAGATCATTAATCAAAGTGTGGTTTTGTTACTGTTTTAGTGCCTAACCCTGCAATTAACTTGTCACAGATTGGTTGCTTTTATGTTTTCACACACTGTGTGATGGATTAAACTAGTTAGCTGGCTAGATAGATTATATGCATTAACAGCAGCTTTGCTCAGACACTGGGCAAAGCACAAGGCTTGTCTTATTGCAAAGCTTTAAAGGATCTGATTTGCCATATTTTATTCTGTGTTGAATCTTTTCTCTGGCCATGGCTAAACAATAGAAATAAAGGCACTTTTGAACTGAAACATCTGATTGTATGTTCTTACTGAAGTTGAAAGGACAATATTGCTGAGTTTCTCTCTTTTCCACTAGCATATTCTTATTTTTAATAAAATTATGTACAAATTCCTGAAACAATGTAACTCATTTCAGGTACAGTTCGCTGCTCTTCATTCTCTTCAGAAGGTTGCCAGCCTCTTTACTATTAAGGTTATTAATTGTGCTACCTCAGCATGCATTGCTTAATTCACCATCATCCTGTGAGGTCATGAATGTCTAATGTTTATGATCCTAGGACCTTTACAGACCTCAAGCATGGAAGATTCCACACAGCAACTAATCACATGTACATCTGTCACGGTTCAAGCCCAGCTGGTAACTCAGAACCATGCAGCAGCTTACTCACTCCCCCCTTCTCTTCCCTCTAGGCAGGATGAGGAGAATCAAAAGAATGTAAACCCCATAGATCAAGATAAGAACACCCCAGTAAGTAAAGCATCATACAAAACTAATACTAATAATAATGGTAAGGGAAATAACATGGGGAGAAAATATAAAATTAAAACGAGAAAGGAAAAACAAAACAGTAAATACAAGTGATGTACAATACAATTGCTTACCACCCAGCCTGACTCAAGCAGTGATCTGCCCTTCCAGGTAACTGCCCCTTGCTTATATACTAGGCATGACGTGCTGTGGTATGGAAACACCTTTGGCTAGTTTGGGTCAGGTGTCCTGTCTCTGTTTCCTCCTGGCTTCTCCTTACTGGCAGAGCATGAGAGACTGAAAGGACCTTGATGGGGGTAAGCACAACTTAGCAACGACTATAACATTGGCATGTTATCAGCACGTTCTCAGACTAAGCCAAAACACAGCACTGAACCAGCTACTAGGAAGGAAAAATATAACTATTACAGCTGAACCCAGGACAGCATCTCTGGTTTTCTTTATACTACCCCAGGTTTATGAGCTTGATTTAAATGTTTGTTTTGCACTTAGGTTTATCCAGTGATGCTTTTTCCGTTTGAGAGTATTTCCTGTACTTTGTTTTGTTGGCAGCAGACATCGTTTCCGTGGTTTCAAGCCTGACATCAGGGTGCTTTCCTGGGGGCTGCCTCTATGCTCCCTATATTTCTCAGGAATGTTGGGATGTTAGGGATGTTCTCAACAGGCATCATGGTGTGTAGTTGTCATGGGTTCAGCAGTAGCAGTCGTTTTTTCTCCTTCTTGGTAGCTGGTGCAGCACTGTGGTTTTGATGTTGGGCCTGGGAGCAGCGCTGATAACACCAGTGTTTATAGTTTTTGCTTGACAGTGTTTTGGCCTGGCCAAGGACTTTGAGTTTCATGCTATGCCAGGGAGGAGGGGAAGCCGCAGGAGGAAGCAGAGACAGGGCGCCTGACCCAAACTAACCAAAGAGGTTATTCCATACCCCAGCACGTCATGTCCTGGATGGGAACTCAGAGGGTGGAGACCTGGAAGGGGTGTGGTTGTGGACTGGGGGTGCACGGCATGGTCAGGTTTTGGGGACTGGGGGGTTCGCTGCTGGGGGGTGCACTGGCTGGGTCGGGCTTGGTGAGCAGTTGTATTCTTTTTCCTTGTATTTCTCTTGTATTATTATTGGTGGTAGCAGTAGTGATTTGTGTTATACCTTAGTTACTAAACTGTTCTTATCTCAACCTGTGCGAGTTGAATTCTTTTGATTCTCCTCCCCATCCCCCCGGGACTGGGGTAGAAAGAGGGGGAGTGAGTGAGTAAAACTGCGTGGGTGGGGGGCTTAAACCACGACAGTAGTACAAAAACTGCAAACATACTCTCCTCAGACATGTATGACTATGTGTGCTGATTAAGCTTCATTGGTCATAAATGTTAGTGGTAGCAAGTGTTTACAACTGAGGCACCCTGTGGTATTTAGATTTAACAGCTAGTTCAAAAGAGTAGATAGCCAGACCTAGTAAGCAGAATCAGCAACACATTAAACCAAATACTAAAATAAAATTTCATCTGAAAAATGAAAATACAATACTTGCCTACAAAAGTGGCCATGCAGTACAGCATGGTAGGGTAATTAGCTCTGTGTCCTGGGTTCAGCAGTAACAGTCATTTTTTTCTCCTTCTTGGCAGCTGGTGCAGCACTGTGTTTTTGACTTTTGGCCTGGGAATAGTGCTGATAACACCAGTGTTTTCAGTTACTGCTTGGTAATGTTTTGGTCTGACCAAGGACTTTCTGAGTCTCATGCTCTGCTGGGGAGGAGGGGAAGCCGGGAGGAAGCAAAGACAGGACACCTGACCCAAACTGACCAAAGAGGTATTATATGCCACAGCACATCATGCCCAGGATGTAAAAAACTGGGGGCAGGAACCTGGAAGTTTCTCTCTCTCTCGGCTCGGTGGGGTGGTGAGCGGTTGTATCCTCTTCCCTTGTATTTCCCTGGTCATTATTATTACTGGTGGTAGCAGCAGTGGTTTGTGTTATACCTTAGTTACTGGACTGTTCTTATCTCAACCCGTGGGAGTTACATTCTTTCGATTCTTCTCCCTATTTCCCCCTCCTGCATCGGAGTGGGGGGGGAGAAAGAGGGAGAAGTGAGTGAATGGGCTGCGTGATTTACAGCTTAAGCCACGACACTCTGCTTATTTATTTCTGAGGGGTGGCACCAGCATGACTGATTATTTTTGTAATCTAAACATTTTAAAGGGAGCTCCAGCTGTGCTATCATTTTTGTGCAGCTTCATTTGGTTGTTACACAGCTGTATGCCAGCAGCTGGACATTAGTGTGATTCTCCATGGGGCTCCTAGGACCATCTCATTCCTGGGCTTTCCAGACCTCTGCCAGGCTGTGCCTTGAAGGGATCCTCCTGAGTCTCTGACAGGTCATTCCTATAGACAGACTTGGTCTCTGG
Organism: Myiopsitta monachus; assembly: GCA_017639245.1. NCBI lineage: Eukaryota > Metazoa > Chordata > Aves > Psittaciformes > Psittacidae > Myiopsitta > Myiopsitta monachus. The sequence goes on from CM029941.1 coordinate 30,370,729, forward strand.
TAACTGGGCGTTTACAGAATTAGGTTTGAAAATGTCTATGGATGTCCTTATTTATAAAGGCACATGTAATATTTTGTAACTTCTTGAGGTTAAAAGCAATACAATAACAACTGTGTTCTTGGAACAGGCTACAGCTTAGTTCCTTCCAGGGTGTAACAACTCTGTGCAATTCCTGAACTGTATTTGTTGTTGTACTGCAGGATGAGTGATGGAGTACTCTTAGAACAATTGCATAATGATTTCTCAGCATAAATCCCAAACTGAACAACACTTATTTCATTCTTGTGATGAAAAAGGTTCAGGAAGGGCTCCTTGATATGTGGAAGTATTTGAAGCCCATATGTGAAGACCAGATTGTACATCATTTGAGTGAATGAAACCAGGTGGGTGAAATAAACAGTAATGAAACATGTATGGAGAGAGTAAAAAGCACCAGCAAGCTCATATTTCATTATGGTAAAAGAGATTATGGGTATCACGGAAGTGCTGAGTTTTAAACATGGACAGATACAGTAGTTTCCTGTGCTGAAAAAGCAACATAACTATGAGAAGGAGATAGTGGAAAATCTGACAGATAGCTAGTCAGTGTAATGACAATCCCCAGTTAGACATTGGAGCCAGTTTGATGATGTATCTTATGAGCCTAGTGGGGTGAGCATAGTTAATAATATTTGAAGACAGGAGATGCTGACTGATGCTATGAACAAAGGAAAAAAGGGATGATAGAGGGCAATTGTAAAATTACAATGACACATAAAAAAGGACACGTTTAACTTTCCATGAGACCATCAATACAACATTTTAAAAAATTATCCACAAAAGCCAGTATGTAAAATATGGAGGACATATGGAAGAGGTTTGGCTTTGATGGGACACACAGGAAAACCAGTCTTGGATGTCCTGTATCATAAAATATGGTATGGTAAAACACCAATGTGAATATCTGGAAGAAAATCCCGATCCCAAGTGGCGCAAAAATTGCAAGACTAGTGGTGTGATTATGAGTCTGTCTACTGATCATGATGGGTGTGCATTAACATAACTTCTGTCTTCGTGTCTATTTTACACATTTTGTGATGTACTGGTAGGCACTACTCCGGGTTATAGCATAATAAAGAAATACAGTAATATGAACTTTGGTTTTTGCTCCTAAAGCTTACAGAAGTGTTGAATGTAGTTTCAAAAGGAACTATGTAAAATGGAATTTAGAGTTTGGAGAAATAGTATTGTTCAGTTTAAAAATAACTGTAACTAAATATAGACATTCTACTGGTTAAATCATAGAACCATGAAATGGTTTGGGTTGGAAGAGACCTTAAAGATCATCTAGTTCCAGTCCCTCTGCCATGGGCAGGGACACCTTCCATTAGATCAAGTTCCTCAAAGCCCCGTCCAACCTGGCCTTGAACACTTCTGAGGATGGGGCAGCCACAAGTTCTCTGGGCAACTGTGCCAGTGTCTCACCACCCTCATATTGAAAAATTTTTTCCTAATGTCTTCTATAAATCTCCCCTCTGTCAGCTTAAAGCCATTCCACCTTGTTCTGTTACTACAACTCCTTGTAAAAGGTCCCTTTCCAGATTTCTTGTAGGCCCCCTTTAAGCACTGCAACAAATCTAAGGTCTCCCCAGAGCCTTCTCCAGGCTGAACAAGCTCAACTCTCTCAGCCTGTCTCCACAGCAGAGGTGCTCCAGCCCTCTGGTCACCTTTGTGGCCTCCTCTAGACTTGCTCAAGCACGTCCACATCCCTCTTGTGTTGGGTACCCCAGAACTGGAAGCAGCACTGCAGATGGGGTCTCACTAGAGCAGAGTGGAGGGGCAGGATCACGTCCTTTGACCTGCTGGTCACGATCCCTTTTCCAATTAGCAGTAACTTCACTGGACTGCCATGACTTCTTGAATATCATGAATAATGACTTGGCTACTTAATCGGTCAGTTCCATCAGGACGTGTGGATGCATCGTGTCAGCTCCCATGGCCTTGTGCCCCTTCCCGTTCCTTACATGATCTTGAACCTGATCTCTCCTATAGCAGGTAGTTTTTCATTTTTCTAATCCCTGCCTTTGCCTTCTGTGACGTGGGCAGTGTCTGTGAAGATAATGGTGGTGAATACCAAGGCAAAGAAGTCATTGAATACCTTGGCCTTCTCCATGTCCTGGGTAACCAGGTTACCCCATTTCCTTCCAGAAGGGGCCCACATTTTTCCTAGTCTTCCTTTTATCACTAACATACCTATAGGAGTTTTTCTTGTTGCTCTGAAAGTCCTTTGCCAGATTGAGTTCTGTCAGGGCTTCAACTTTTCTAAGCCAAGCCCTGGCTGCTCTATTTCTGTATATTCTTTCCAGGTTACATTGCTTTGCTTTGTCTCTCTGTGGACCTCCTTTTTATGCTGGAATTTGTCCAGCAGCTTGGAAGTGATCCTTGAATATTAAACAGCTTTTTGGGGCCCCTCTCCCCTCCAGGGCTTTACCCCATGGCATTCCACCAAGCAGATCCCTCAAGAGGCCAACGTCTGCTTTCCTAAATCCAGGGTAGTGAGCTTACTGCACACCCCTTCGCTGCCCTGAGGATCTCAAAGCCCACCATTTCATGGTCACTGCAGCTAAGGCTGCCCTCCAGCTTCACATTCTCCACAAAACCTTCCCTATTTGTGAGGACAAGGTCCAGCATAGCCTCCCTCGTCACTGGTTCCTCTGTGCTTGGAGAAGGAAGTTCTCAACAGGAACCTCCTGGGTTGCTTGTGCCCCGTTGTGTTGTTCCTCCAGCAGATATTGTGGTGGCTGAAGTCCCCCGTGAGCACCAGGGCTTGTGAATATGTGGCCACACCTGTCTGTCTATAGAGGGCCCCATCCACTCAGTCTTCCTAGTTGTTTGACCTGCATCAGATCCCCACTGTAATGTCCTCTCCCTGCTCTCCCTTTAATCCTGACCCATAAACCCTTAGTTGGTTTTCTATTCATCCCCAGGCAAAGCTCTGTGCAGTCCAGCTGGTCATTGATATAAAGGGTGACACACCCTGCTTGTCTCCCCGGCCTGTCTTTGCTGGAGAGCCTGTATCCTTCCATCAAAACACTCCAATCAGAGGTGTCCCATCACATCTCCATGATACCAGTGAGGTCGTAGCCTTTCAGGCATGTGCACAGCTCTTGCTTGCTCCCCATGCTGTACACATGGGCATAGAGGCATTTCAGTCAGGCCCCTGACAACTCTGGGTTATTGGCTGGAGTAGCTGGAAGTCCTCTGTGCTTCTCTTCAGCTGCTCCCTTGCTGACTTGCGATCCCTCTTCAGAATCTGGGCATCTGCTATTGGTACCAGGATTTAGAAATGCCTTTCTAAATCCAAATTTGTAGTACAGTAACAGATTATAAGCTGTTAAAAGAAAATGATTCAAATCAGAAGTCTGATTATATAGGAATCATTCCTGTTGTAAAGAATTTTACATTATTCCTGAGAGATGGAAATTATTTGGGTTTAGGAATAAAACTGCAAAATAGCAACACATAAAGTACCCATCAAGTTTGTGTTTGGCTTTGTTTTGTTTCATTTCCCTCCCATTAGGTTTTGGGTTTTGTTTGGTTTTTTTTAATTTTTTTCTTTAAGGGATTCTTTTAGAAATGAGTAAAATAAAAAGGTAATATTTTCCCAATCCTTTCTCATAAGTGAGAACTACCTCAAAAGAAAAGGTTAAACCCTAGACTCTCATTTGGGCTGTTCAGTCTTTTCAAGGGCATAATGTGATGTGACAGCTACCTTTCATCTTTTGAGAAGTTATTTGGTCTTGTCACTTTGGAGGAAGCTGGGATCTTCACTCAATCATTCCCTTACTAGAGCTGGGGCTAGGAAATGGATAAGGATGAGGAAATGCTCTCTCAACAGCCACTTTTCTATTGATCTTTTCAGTAGAACCACTTTTGAAGGTATAAGTGTGGAATTGAGCAGTCTTAGGCTAGCAGTAACTCATCATCCCCTGGGAGCAAGAAGGAAGCAGAGGAGAAGCTTGTTTCCAGCAGGACCCTCAGGTCCATAACATCTCTGGGAGACTATAGCTCTAATATTATGCTGCTACAGGCTGTGTCTCTGCCCTTGCTGTTACAAACAGTTCTGTTTTACTGTGTATATACATAAATTTCAGAATATTCCCTTTTAAAATTCTACTATCACTTTTAGAGGCAAGTATGGGAATGAAGATGAATATCTAGTAACAGTGCCTGGAGTAAGCAATGTTGACATCAAACAGTGCAAACTCTATGTGAAAATACCCCAGTGATTCCTGTCCAGCACCACCCTCAGAACTCACTAGTCTCAGATTATCTTTTGAAGAGCATATAACTACTCTGACAAATTTCCTGATGGTTCTGTGGTGTGTATTAATGTCCACTAGAGGCTAAGGTGGGATCACTGAATCTGTGTTCACTTGTTCAGTAAGCCAAAAAATTCTATCTCACTGTGCCTGAACTGAAAGGTCTGGGTGACTTAATGTTTTAACCCACTGCACTGCCAATATCCCAGATACTACTGTTTTTTCCTGAAGTCTGTAATACTGCCACAATGACTGCCACCTCCTAGGCAATGCAGGGGCAATGAAAGCATAAAAATAGCAGAGCAATAAACAGTTGAACACTGGGCAGCTATTCTGTGTATGAATAAAAGCACCCTTTGTGAAAGGGCCATCCTCAAAAGAGTGCTAAAATTTCATCAAATGGATCTTTTTTTCCAGGAGCATAAAGAGATCATATCATAGATCCTCCCACATGAGTGGCCTAGCTCCTGAAGTCTTCACTGATTTCTGTGGTTTGTAAGTGGGTTTATGAGCAAATCTTCTTTCCTCAGAGATCATATGACTGGGTTCATTCTTCTAACTTATTGTTCATTATCTCAGATTCTTCAGCAAAGACAGCAGTTTTCATCCCGGAAAATAACAAGCAGAGAAGCACATCCAGTTATGTTGCACTGACAGGGTGACAAGAAAATGAAAACAAAGGTTTTGAGTAGTCCTCCAGGGGATAAAGAGTTCAGTTACTAAGCTACCCACCAGAAACTGTGATTTAGACAATCTGGGATTTTATTTCTTTTTATTCTCTAGGTTTAACCATATAAATCTGTTTTATTGCTAAAGAGAGAAATCAGATAAATTTGGGACTGGTTTTGGCACGGCAAGGATTTGTGGACTGCTATGCTGACAAGTGCTTAAGTAAAAGAAGAAGCAATAACATTAGCTGTGCACTTCCTCAGGTTATGAATACATGTATTTTTAGATTGCTGAGCAAGAAATTGGGTAACCAACTTCATGATAATGAATGTACTGTTATAAATATGACATGCTTCTCTCATGCTCTTTCCCTCTCTAAATTTCTGTTTGAATCCTTTACTATAAGGCTCAAGTCACTTAAAATATTAATTAAAATAAACTGGATGGGTTATGAAGGAAAAGAAAATCCAAAAGGTTTTACCCCATATATATGGATTAAGCTAACGCAACAGTGGAGGATGGACACTTGTGCTTATCTTCTCTTAAAGAGCCTGAATGAATCAGCTTCACTTTTACTACATCTACATGATTCAGATGGGTGAAATGTTTATATTGCTAGTCCCTCAACTCAGTTGTGGAGTGCTGCTTAGGGTGTGTCAAGGCTTCCTGATGTTTGGCTGGGAAACACAGTGTTCATTTAGGCATTTAAATACCTTTTACAGAACTTTGTGTAAAGTACATTGTGAAAGACACAAATTAATTTGTAGAAACTTAGCTTTCAGAGTGGATCAGAAAAATATCTTTGTAACTTCACAGTCCAGGATATTGCATGTTAAACTTCCAGGCCCTCAGCTTAACATTACCATCAGCAGTGATGGGGGTATAGAGTTTCAGCAGTGCCAGAGAGATGCATCAGGAGCTGCAGATGCTTTCCATCTTACAGCACGAGCCCATGTCTCACACAGGTGATTTGGTGTCCAACCCTGAATTAATACCCTTGAAAATGGTAACAATAGCCCTTGACTGCTGGACGGAATCTGTACAAGTTCTTATCCTTTACAAGTATGCTATGGTGAGTTGACCTTGGCTGGATGACAGGTGTCCACCAAACTGTTCTGTCACCCTGGCTCCTCAAACTGGACAGGAGGAGAAAACACAACAAAAGTCTTGTGGGTCAAGATAAGGACCAGAAGATCACTTAATAATTACTGTCTTGGACAAAACAAACTTGGGGAAATTAATTTTATTTATTGGGAAAATGAGTGTAATTTATTGCCAATCAAATCAGAATAGGGTAATGAGAAATCAACACTAAACTTAAAACACCTTCCCCTCTCCGGCTCAACTTCACTCCCAGATTCTCTACCTCCTCCCTCTGAGCAGTGCAGGGGGATGGGGAATGGGGGTTGTGTTCAGCTTATTATATGCGATGTCTGCCTCTCCTCCCTTCTCTTGCTCTTTCTCTGCTCCAGCGTGGGGTCCCACCTCTGTGAGACAGTCCTCCTTGAACTTCTCCAACCTGGATCATTCCTTAGGGCTGAAGTTCTTCATGAACAGCTGCAGTGTGGGTCCCTTCTATAGGCGTGGTCCTTCAGGAACAAACTGCTTCAGTGTGGGTCCCTTCCATCTGGTGCAGTCCTCTCTTTGGCTGCTGTTGCTCAGCAGTTTTTGACCCTTAAATATTAGCTCAGAGGTGCTATTGCTGTTGCTGATGGACTCAGACTTGGCCAGTGAAGGTTTTTAAGATGGCTAGAATGGTCTCTGCCTGACACAGGGGAAGCTTTCAGCATCCTCTCCCAGGAGCCACCCCTGTAGCCACCTCTGCAATATAGTATGTTGTAGTGTGGTTTTGGCATTTTGAACTGCATTTATGGCATTTTGAACTATAGACTCATTTGCACTACATATTAGACCAGAAGATATAGGCAAGTCTTTAAAAATTTTTTACAAATTCAAAACATATATAGAATTTTCAGCAGCATTTTCTACCTCCTTCTATGAAAATTACAAGTGTTTGAAGGCAGGATTTTGAAATGGAAGTGCTACTTCAGCTGTATTGTGCTGTAAATCACATGGGATGTCAGTAATATTATGGATTTTTGCAAGGCAATTCTTCCTAAAATTTATTTTACCTTCCGTGTTTTCAGTCAGCCTTACAGAAGCTGAAGCACTGTTTAACCATGACCTTCTTTTCCAGTATCGCATATCCAAAGCAAATTTCATGTATGCTGGAGCAGCCATCTGATTATGACATGTTTAGGTCTATCCAAGTACTGACTTTTTGGAGGTATTAATTATCCCATGAACTAAATAATATTTTGAAGGAATTTCAGTGATTCAAGATTATAGAGGGGAATAGTTGATGCAGATATTTTCCCTCCCTTATTATAATTGGGTTTTTTTAGTAACAGTGTATTGACCTTCAGTTGAAAGCACCTTGAAGACTATTTAAAATATGGGCACTCTTCATTAAACACATTATGTTGTTTCTCCCCTTGCTAAGTGCTAGCAAGGAGGATGGCTGAGATATTTAAAACAATATGGAGGCTATGCTGGAATGACTGCTAATTTTTTAAGAAATGGTTTAATAATATACAAAATGCAGTGGAAGACGAAGTTACTGCCAACTGTGGGGGACACTCTCTTGAGTTTGTTCTAAGGAGAAGCAGAAATTTAAAACACCATAATTAGGAAAGCTAGCCCTTTATTCATTGCCAAAAAAGATATTGGATTTCAAAGTCTTTTCTATATATAGTGTTCTTTAAAAGCAGCCAGAGAGCAGATGCCTTCACACTGGGTAGCCTTTCCTCTTTTGACTGTGGTGATATGTACTATTTGAGATCATGGACATTTTATTTTCTCTCTTCCTGAGCCAGTAGTCCATATTCATTGACTATGCAGTCCTAATAAAGTCTTTATTACCAAGCATTCTGACACTGCTCAAGAGATCTCTAAATCAAGACTTGGATATCTTTATAAAGCAAATGTTGCAACTGAAGCAGAAATTATGAGGTTGATGCAGGAATTGATGAATGATATTTATGGTTTCTACTATGTAGGAGGTCAGATGTTCATAATTCTTCGAAGTCTATGAGTTTCTCCTCTTTTAGGAGATGCACTACTCACCCCATGTGATTAAAGACTACATCCTATTGCTACCCAGTGATGTTCCTTGGTAAAAGCACAAGAATAACTAATGTCACACTATCTAGTTTGCAACAGTGTGTAGAGCTGTATTTTTGTGTGTGTGCAGTCTCTTCCCAGAGCAGACAAAAAATATCTAAAGGGAAACAGAAAGGATCAGAAAACTCCTTTTCGGATTTCACTTGAAAGAAAATTGTTTTCATTTTCTTCTCTGTCCCCACCAAAGAACACTTTACTTTTCTCCAGAGTGCACTACTGGTAAAACACATAGGATTAGTGAAATGCAAGCTATGGTTGAAAAATGTACAACAATAAATGCATAACCCAGAACCTCCAGGCATGGAGGCCCAGGCTCTGAACTGGGTGAACACTGAAGCCATCTGCTACTTTGCAATTTTCAGTAATTCATTGATGGTATTAGCAAAAGGTATCTTTCTTCAACTTTAAACATCCATTAAGTACGAATAAGAAATGGAATCTCACTTCAGGATAGAAATTTTGATTAAACATATATTTACGCATTTTTTCCCCCTGACATCTATATTTGTTAGCATATCCTTTTGTGCCAGAGTGCAAAGCCAGGCCCTTGTTTCTGGTGCCATAGCTGATACTGCAAAGAACATTGTGTTTATTATATGTCTAGTACCTTTGCATGTGTGACTGTGTTTTAGTGTTCCTGAGATCTTTTTCACACAACTTATAATGCAATTTTAAAAGAGATAAAAATGTGTAGCTAAGATTTCTTTTCATATCTGCTTAATATCAGGCTTGTAGTATGAAAGCTTAATGTCACGTTTATATGGACTGTCTGTAAATTTCCCTGCTTTCCTGTGTAATGTGGTTCTGAGAATTTATATGTGATTTTTTCATTATATGTTATACAAGTTTAATCTGTATTAATTTTGGTTTCCCATGCCAGTTTTGAATATTGAAAATTCTGTTACTGGGAAATATTCATATATATATCAATAAATAGGTGAAGCAACTGCCAAAGCAAACTATGTGCATATCCTGAAAAGTATGAAATGTAAATGTTTTTCAGCAGAAAACAGACTTGGCAAAAGAATCAATACAACATTTACCTCTTTGAACTGAGATCAGTGATAAGAGACGTCTTGTGCTGTGACTTCTTTTTCTGTAAATTCTTTAGACCTTTCAATTCCAATTCATTTAATGCTCATAAATTAGGGAAAGGATATTACAAAATATGGAAGCTTTCAAGTAGACACTGAATCCAAGTCCATAGTCTTCACGGTATCAAAATATCAGAATTTCATGTCAGTGCATCCAGCCTATCATGAAAACTGTTGCTTACTTAAATTTTATTGTAAATACAGAAATATGCTTTTCCTGAGAAGTTTTCAAAAATTTGCACATTAGATACAAACAGGGGTGCACACAAATCATACAGAAACAAAAATCACCATGTTTTTCCTCAGAGTTTTTAAGTGTTATGTTTCCAGTTACTAGAATTAAACTCTGTTGTCAGCAGGCCCAAAAGATTCCTCAAGCTAGTGGCCTCCATGCTATCAAAAAGAAGCAAACTGCTGAAGGAACAAAAAAACCTTTGACTTGATTCTGACATTTCTTTCACTGGTACCAACACCACTGGCTTCTGAGAGTCTTCATTTATACTGGTGAAATCCAGAGGGGAATTTGGCCTTTCAACATTTTATTTCATTCACAAATAAGAAACACTAAGGGCAAAATCAAAAGGTTTTCATGTTGGTTCCTAAATATAACCCATTAACTTTCAGACAGTACACATACTTCCTTCTGTAGACAATCAACTTGATTTCATATCTCACTTGCACAGATTTTATGCCAATATCATAGAATCATAGAATAGTTAGGGTTGGAAAGGACCTCAAGATCATCTAGTTCCAACCCCCCTGCCATGGGCAGGGACACCTCCCACTAAACCATGCCACCCAAGGCTCTGTCCAACCCAGCCTTGAACACCGCCAATGATGGAGCATTCACAACTTCCCTGGGAAACCCATTCCAGTACCTCACCACCCTTACAGAAAAGAATTTCTTCCTCATATCCAATCTAAACTTCCCCTGTTTAAGCCTGAACCTGTTACCCCTTGTCCTATCACTACAGTCCCTCATGAAGAGTCCCTCCCCAGCATCCCTATAGGCCCCCTTCAGATACTGCAAGGCTGCTCTGAGGTCTCCACGCAGCCTTCTCTTCTCCAGGATGAACAGCCCCAACTTTCTCAGCCTATCTTCATATGGCAGGTGCTCCAGTCTCCTGATCATCCTCATCGCCCTCCTCTGCACTTGTTCCAACAGTTCCATGTCCTTTTTATGTTGAGGACACCAGAACCGCACACAGGACTGCAAGTGAGGTCTCAGGAGAGCAGAGTAGAGGGGCAGGATCACCTCCTTCGACCTGCTGGTCACACTCCTTTTGATGCAGCTCAGGATATGACTGGTTTCTGGGCTGCAAGCTCACACTGAAGCTGGCTCATGTTCATTTTTTCATCAACCAACACCCCCAAGTCCTTCTGCGCAGAGCTGCTCTGAATCTCTCCTCTGCCCAATCTGCAGCTGTGCCTGGGATTGCTCCGACAGTATAATACGAGTGGCTCCACTCGCAAATGTCTTCATTGAATAGAAAGTTATACATATATATTTTCAACACTGATTCACTTTTTTTTTTTTTTTTTTTTTTAAGGCAGCTAACTGTAGATTTCAGTTCTTAATTCCAGGGTACGAAGGAGATAGATGATTCTAATTTTCAGGTATTCATAACCAGTTATTTGTACACAGCAAGATAGATAATCTTATGTGCACAGTGCAGACATGTGAGTTTATGGACAATGTTTATATATAGCTTTTTCAAAAATTGTGATGTTTTATTTGCATTTTGCCAAGACAAAAGAAGAAAACGAGCACCTCAAACTTCATAGTTTAATCATGCATTCAATGAGAAAAGGAAGGAAGGAGAGTGGTAGGAAAAAAACCCTTAATCTCAACACTGAAGTGGCCTCAAGCACTTAATTTGTACCTCTGGCTGAGAGAAAATATCAGCCTGTCTATTGTGTTCTGCTGTTCACACTGAGACTGAACCCCACTGTAAGGCTTTTTCACAGTGAGGAATCTCTTGGCTGCAGGGTAATTTTAAGTTTTGTTCACATGTCAAACAAATGACCCCAATGGAAACGCTTTTCTTACGTGGTCACTGATGTATACATTATTTTCAAAGTCAAGTAAAGCAATGTTGCAAACTAAAGCACAGGGAGGTCAGATTTGCATTTAAAAAACAGTCTAAAATGTACATATACAGAATTGTAAAATTAATTCCAGGTTTTATGTTATCTCATCTGCTGCTTAAAAAAAAAAAGAAGGACCATGTGTTCAACTATTGATGCATTGATGCCTCTGATCATGCATGTAGGTGCTCCTCCTGTGAGGCCTTTCAGGCAACTAACTTACTTGCATGTTAAAATATTTTTTGGTACAGGTTCCCCTGCTGATTTTTCAAAAGTATTACCCTAAATTCCTTTAAACACTTCTGCACAAATTTCTGCATCTTTGGCAAACACTGATAACAAAGTCTCACTGCATTTTTAACAAGATGCAGGTCTTTAGAATAGGAGACGTTAATTTGAATAAGTAACTTTAGAGGTAACAGGTAAGAATCATCACAAATTAATTAAAATGTCTTCCTTTGTTTGGAGTGATTAATAATATATACAGAAACCAGGTTTTATATAATTCATCAACCTGACTCGAACTGGCACTGTCCAGTTCTACAAAGTGGAAATCCAGCTACTCTGTGACACTAGAGAAACAGCTCTGAATTGATGCACTGCATCCTTCTGCTACAGGACTTAAAGTCATATGGATCCAGTGTGTCACATACTAACAAAGTTTCTACGACTGATGCAGTAAAAAATAATTACAAAAAAAAAAAAATTAAAAAAAATTGTGCAGAGTCTAAAAGAAGTTTTTTTTTTTTTTCTAAGTACTGAAGTGACAAAACCTTTAAGTAATACGGTAGCTATTTAAGATGGAGAAGGATTCAGATAAGATAATGTAGCCTATGCTCATATGAATAAAAGATTATTTCTTAAGGAACTTATAATTTCTAAGTAAGTTGTTCACAAGGCCGTCTTGCATCAAGCATACATAGCAAGCTTCAATCTGAAGCAGGAGGGTAGCAACACTGTGATTGAATCAAAGGGGCAGCAGATCTTCCTCCTTTCTGGAGATGCATGGTCATAGCAGGGAGCCTTTTCCAGTAAAAGACAGGCAGTGAAATACTTTCTTAGCAGCATTTATCTATCTTCCTTACATGGACAGACTTTGCTGGAGAGTCCAAAAGGCACAAGGGAAACTGTATTGAGCTCCTTTCAGTTCTTAGCCTTGATCAAGCTGTATACTTCTACCTTCTTTAGTCATCTTTCATTATCCTCTTACCACACTGCCTGAGTATATGGCAATTGTAAATCTTTTTTTCCCAACATCTTTCTAAGCACTGTCATGGTTTAAGCTTAGTCAGACACACAGCCTCTCTCTCACTCCTCCACCTTCCTCCCACCAACTCCTGGAGGGATGGGGAGAAGAATCGAAAGAATGTAACTCCCATGGTTTGAGATAAGTACAGTCCATGTAGCCATGTAGTCCATGTAGTCCATGATGTCCATGATGTAGTCCATGTAGTCCATGATGTAGCGTATCAAAAATAAACAGCAGATGCTAATTGAGCATGGACTCAAGTCCCATCTTTGAAAAAAGAGGTTGCTTGCATGAGCACCTCTTTTTTTTCCTTTATTTAATAAGTTCTCCACATAGCTGTAGCTGGATCAGTTATAGAAGCTCATATACACTCATTTTCTGCATGGCATTTTATTTGTCATTACAGTTTGACCAAAACCTTTTTCTTACAAAAGGCAAATATTAAGAAACTTAGCTAACTGAATCATCAGTTTAAGCCTTGCGTAACTTAAAAGATTGGGTTTTTTTTTTTGTGTGGTACAATTTTTTGGGCATTTTTCATTTGTAAAATTCTTTTTCATGTACTCTTTCTTAGTCAATAGCTTTTCTCTAGGTTGCTAGTCGTAACAAAAGTACTGCTGGGTTACAAAAAAAAACAGTAAAATCAGGATAATATTAAAAAATACTTCTGAAACATGTGCCCTATTCTTCTTCAACTGCAACCATGGAACGCTGGCCAAGACTTAACTGCATATGACCTAGACTCTTTGAGTTGCTACAACAAAACGCAACATTATGACAGGGCAACCAAGAGCTACACTGTTGTGATGGTAAATATCTGTGCAAAACACATGGCAATTGTCAGTTAGACGCAGATCTACTGATGAACATTTCTTCTTTCAGTTGGCATATTTGTTTAAGACAGAGAAATACCCTTTAAATTCCTGTAGTTATTTTCATCTCACCATATCATTCCCTTCTTTTCTCACAAATAAAAGATAACATAATGATTCCGTAAACTTTGGAACACCTTGCTTTAGTTCTTTGTTTTCCCAATTCCTATTGGTCTGTGGAAAGATTCAAAACATATGGACCACAGTTATTAATAAACAAATAGATGCATTTTTGACATCCATCCGTATCTTCAATCCACCTGAAACTGTTCTGAAAACACAATTTCCAAGTTGACAAGAAAATTAAATATTTTTTCTTCTTTTCATTTTAAGGGAGTAGAGGTTGTTCTTAGAGTGTTTTAAATTCCAGTACTTATATTTTTCACATAGTGCCTTCCACTTAACTTCTGAAGGCACATTGTCTTTATATAAGACTTTTTGCATTAAAAAATCAATATGTGCCTTAAGGATATCCCGCAGCAATTTTTGAAAAACAAGCCTGCTGTATCAAACAGCTGGATGTTGAAACAAGTTGCCCCGCCCCTTAAAGAGATAACCATTACTACTTTTCCTAGTGAAAAAGGAAAATCTTTTATTGACCTCCATTCATGTGTGGACTTGAAGCATTTATTTTTTATTTCTGAAAGAATTGAATGCCTCCTGTTTATTGCTCCCATCACTTCTCTTCCAGAAAATACTTGTTATGCATGATACGTCTTAACATCAAAGTCCTCTGAATAATAAACAACTTTTAAGAAAAAAGGTCTGAAATCAAGTTAAAATTTGCTAAAATATAGCTTTTTAATTTACATAGATTTAGCCCTATGTTGATGGTGGCTTGTCTCTTCTGTAAATGCAAAATGTTGAAGTTGAAAGACCACTCGAGGTAAAGTGTAACTTGATCTATAGAAAGCTTTTGCAACTTCAGCTGACACTTACCAAAGTTGAGCACTTTTTCCCCTTTTCTTTGATTTTAGTTCCAACAGACTGTGTCAGCACAGAATATGAAGCTTGTTGCACTTCTTAGATTAGAGTGGCAGAAAATGTTTTTAATCCTTCATCATCCTCAAATTGACTACTGTCTGACATTGTCAGACCTGAGCAGTGCATGTACCTGCAAACACTAGAGACTGAAAAATATTTCATTCTAATCCAAAAGAAATGTAACTGGAACTACATAGGAGTTGTCTGTATCTTCTCAGAGAAGATACAGAGAAGGGAAAATCATCTAAAAATCTATAGCTGATTGAAAAAGGGGAGGGGTTTGGAGAATGTTTTGCTGCAATATAAATTTCTAAGCCGATATTTTATGTAACAAGGCTAGTATATATATTTCATACTATTCTGCAGTAGAAATGCATGTTTGTTAAACAGGCAGCATATGCACATGTAAAAAAAAAAGTAAAAAAGAGGGGTCCAAGCCAGGATTCTGGATCCAAACAGATGGCAGGTAACAAAGGCTAGTTCAGACAAGAGTGTTGATAGCAAAAAACAAAGGCTTTACTGACAAGGTGGTACATAAAAAAATTTCCAGTCTTACTGGGCTGCATTACAAAGGAAGATATTCTGCCTATCAGCCTCCACTTAAGCTGCCAAATCCTGCCCTGAGGAGCTATGTATTGCAGTACATTATTTTATCAACACCAACTGCTCACAATTTGTGAAAGAACAAAACACCAAAACCTATCTGAAAATAACAGATATCTGGAAAGCCTTTTAAAGCACAGATTTCCCCACTTGTTTTACTAGACAATAACCACCTATATTCCCAGTGCTGAGTGCATTTGTCTTTCAAGAAGTTCCTAGAAAGCCTAACCAGTGTTGACCCAGGACTTCCTGGATTTAAACTATGCCTTGACTAATACAATGTTGGAAATAATTGGTGCTCCACTTTTTTTTTTTTTTTGGGGGGGGGGGGGGGCACCAAGGGGAAAAAAAAACAACAGAGGAAAAAACAAACAAAACAAAACAAACAAAACAAAACAACCACCACCACCAAAAAACCCACACCTCAAACCCAAACAAACTATCTGTTAGAAAAGGGGCGTTCACATCCGTCTTCTAGATGCTCTGCTGTCAAAAGAAAATTCAGGAGTGAAGTAGCTGCACAAACAAAATAACATCAACCAGGGACATAGATTTCATTTTCTAAATACTACAGGCAATAACAAGTAATCAGCAGTTGCATCTTTACATTAGAAATTACAAGAGGGGGTTAATTCAACAGTTGTGTTGTGAAATTGCTAACTGAATAAAAAGATAAAGCTGTCACTTTATTATTATTTAACTCTTATTACACGCATTCTCTGTTAGTCTTCAAGGTATTACGTGCTTCAGACATGGCAACAAATTAGACTAGAGACTTCTCTAGTAATGATTTAATTTGGATTGTTCAACAAGATGACCGAAGAAGGAGAAACATTAATAATAACAAATGCAGAAACAAAGATGACCTTATCATTCCCCCTCTGAAAAATAACATATCTACTGCTGACATTAGTCCTCCAGATAACCAGCCAATAAATAGTTGTTGCTGACTGTATGCTTGATTTCTAAATTAGATAAAAGATTCTACAGCTCTACAGATTAAGACTAGCTACAGATTTATTTGCAGAGATGACTCCTTCATTTCAGAGTCTTGGGGACATATTTAGCACTACACCAGAGGCAAGTTATTATCTAACCCTTCATTACTCTCTCATTGCTTGGCAGTCTTTCCATAGACTTTGGAAAAGGTAGCAAGGGGATTCACGGCAGGTTTCAGACTCAGTAAAAAGGTGCAGACTGTAAGGTTTATGAGACAGAGACTGTCACCCCTGAGCTGTGCTTCAGATTTACCCATGGCTAGTGATGATTCACAAAGTCATCTGAAATGAGCTAATGGACTTCTTCTTCAACAGGTGTTTACAAAAATTACAACACAAATACCACCCCAACCTTGACTCTCCAGGAATAGAGGTATTCGAAAGAAAAGAGGATTACACTAAGTTTGAGTGAGAAATCCAAATATCTCTTTCATACTATGGCTGCAATTCTAGTCCTATAGAGGCAGGAAATGATAGCTTTTTTCTTAGTTTGGAGTTTTGGAGGCAAAAGAAATCCTTGGGAAAAAATAGCCTTATCAGAATCAAATCCACTGCAGCACATGATCATGGTGTGCTTTAAAAAGGGAGGGATCAAGGAATATAGGAAATGGAAATCTTAACTCTACTGGAATCACTAGGTGATTTTCACTGGGCAAAGAAAAAACTGCTGAAACACACATGCAAAACAGAAAAATAAACAAATAAACACGCAGATAAATGAAAGTCAGGACTTTCTTTTCAGTAAACACTAGATTCTGAAAAAACTCCACATGAATACTGCTCTCCAAAAGGAGTCACCCTCACTGAAAAGTACACATTTCTGTTCAACTCTAGTTTTTAAGGACAAAACACATTATCTACACTTCAGTATTTTACTCAAATAAGATTTGCTTAGACAAAACCTGAAGTATTAATAG
Organism: Myiopsitta monachus; assembly: GCA_017639245.1. Taxonomy (NCBI): domain Eukaryota; kingdom Metazoa; phylum Chordata; class Aves; order Psittaciformes; family Psittacidae; genus Myiopsitta; species Myiopsitta monachus. Next base: position 30,387,687 of record CM029941.1, read on the forward strand.
CAGGACTGTCTTGGATTCAGCAGTAGCAGTCATTTTTCTCCTTCTTAGTAGCTGGTCCAGTGCTGTGTTTTTGACTTTCAGCCTGGGAACAGCGCCGATAACACCGATATTTTCAGTTGCTGCTCAGTAATATTTGGTCTGACCAAGGACTTTCTGAGTCTCATGTTCTGCCAAGGAGAAGGGGAAGCCGAGAGGAAGCAGAGACAGGACACCTGACCCAAACTGACTAAAGAGTCATTCCATACCACAGCAAGTCATGCCCACTATATAAACTGGGGACAGTTACCCAGAAGGGTTAGATCACTACTCGGTCTGGCTGTTTATCGGTCGGTGGGTGGTGAGTGGTTTCATTCTCTTCCCTTGTTATTTCCCTTATCATTATTATTATTGGTGGTAGCAGTAGTTATTTGTGTTATACCTTAGTTACTAGACTGCTCTTATCTCAACCTGTGGGAGTTACATTATTTTGATTATCCCCCCCATCCCACCGGGAGCGGTGGGGAGGAAGGGAAGGGAGTGATTGAGCAGCTGTGTGGCTGATTTGCCGACTGGGTTTAAACCACAACAGTTCTTTTTGGCACCCAACATGGGGAAAGAAGGGTTAAGATAAAGACAGATCTGACCAGGGTGTGTCTAATCCTATTTGTGATAAGCATTTGTTTTTTTCGGATTAATAGTCTCTCATCACAATGCTGATTTATTGGCTCTCAAAGTTGTTGCTCTTGATCTCACGGTTTCAGCATGTCATACCTTACTTACAGCTGGTATTTACTATCTTAGTGTTTATCAGCTGGGGGCTTGGGCTAACATTCTTGTTTCATTGTACTTTATGGTAATGATTTGTAATACAATAGACTCATTGATCATGAAACTGATCTGGCTTGCGTACCCAGTATGGTCACCACCTCTATACTTTGGGAGGTACATAATAGAAATGTATAACAATTACACATCTTTTTTTCCCTCCTCGGGTGGTCAACCTGTGAAGGAGATCTTCCCACACACCCTAGTGACAAGTAAGGCAGCTACTCAAAGTCTGACTGCAACAGATAACGCAGCTACTCCAACTCCAAGCACAGCAGCTACACCAACCTGAAGCGTAGCAGCTACACCAACCCCAATGACAAGTACAGCACCTACTCAAAGTCTGACTGCAAAAGACAGTGCAGCTACTCCAGCCCCAAGCACAGCAGCTACACCAGCCCCAGTGACAAGTACAGCAGTTTCATTTGAGAGTTCTGAAGGTTTTGAATGGCCTTTGGGTACCCTTGAGACCTGCCTGCTGATTGTGATGGGGATCACCATGCTGGCACTCATACAGAGTGTGTTTTACCCACAACCATTTCCTCTGATTTCGAGTGTTAAGAGGAGTCGTGTTTGGGTCAGATGATGATATAGGAGAACCAAGAGATTTTCCCCGAGGCTGGACAGTCATGAGTGGCAGGGTGTGTGGGACAGTATGGGCAAATATCTAGTCCACTGGGTCCCTCCAGTGCTTTGGAAGCGTTGGAGGTGCAAGGCAGCTGCGTGGAGTCCCCAGCCACAAGCTGCAGAAACTGCTGAAGGGGAGGATGAATTGTTTTGGGCCTGGTGGACCCATGACACTTCAGGCTATCAGGGCAGAGATGCAACATACAGATGGACTCATGATGTAGGGATAGACTTAGCAATGGGCACTACTGCCAAGGTTATTCATGAGTGTGAACACTGCACACAGCCTCTCCTGTTCTGAAAAACTGTTACAAGAGATGGAGCCCAACGTCATGGATCAGATGGACTCAGCAGCTTTATAGGGATTGGTCCATGCACTGAAGGAATGATCTCTCTCTCTCTCCCTCTGTGACTATATATATATGTATATATATAAGAGTGACGGTCTATTGACAATGTGGGATAGGAGCATGATTTGAATGGTATGGAATAAGGGGTGGATACTGTCCTGGTTTCTGCAGTAGCAGTCATTTTTCTCCTTCTCAGCAGCTGGTGCAGTGCTGTGTTTTTGACTTTCAGCCTGGGAACAGTGCCGATAACACCGATGTTTTTAGTTGCTTCTTGGTAATGTTTTGGTCAGACCAAGGACTTTCTGAGTCTCATGCTCTGCCAGGGAGGAGGGGAAGCCGGGAGGAAGCAGAGACAGGACACCTGACCTAAACTAACCAAAGAGGTATCCCATACCACAGCATGTCATGCCCGCTATATAAACTGGGGGCAGTTACCCAGAAGGGTTAGATCATTGCTCAGTCTGGCTGTTTATCAGTCGGTGGGTGGTGAGCGGTTTCATTCTCTTCCCTTGTTATTTCCCTTATCATTATTATTATTGGTGGTAGCAGTAGTTATTTGTGTTATACCTTAGTAAGTAGACTGCTCTTATCTCAACCTGTGGGAGTTACATTATTTTGATTCTCCTCCCCATCCCACCGGGAGCAGTGGGGAAGGAAGGTGGGAGGGAGAGTGATTGAGCAGCTGCGTGGCTGATTTGCCGACTGGGTTTAAACCACGACAAGGACAAATTATAAATAAAGCAAAGAACAACGGTGTCCTAAATCCATCACTGATCTCAGTTCAAAGAGGGAGATGTTGTATTGATTCTTTTGCCATGCCCGTTTTCTGCTGGAAAACATTTACATTTCAGATCATCTAGTAGCCAAATTTTTGTGTAAAATGTAAGCCTATGCTTTCTTAAACAAGCACATGATATATTGTTCACATCAAACCCACTATCTTTCCCTTTACCTCCACAAATGTATGCTGCCCCATAGTCGTATGGTTGCCTTAGGTTATTGTAGATATTGGGTATGCATCATAGGATATGATAATATACGACGAGGTCTGACACAATGTGATGTATACAGGACTGCCCTACAAATTTAATGAATTTATAAGAAGCAGGTTTTCTAAATTTCTAAATAAGCATTGCCTTCTAAATGGACTGCAGAAGAAGTGTTAACTTGAACATTAATATGATTTAGACAATGATGTACATTAGTATTCCTAGCTGTATTCTTCTGGGGCAAACAAGTAACAATTTCTAGCTAAACTTTAAAACTGATTTTATGCATGTTAAAATTTTCTTTAATTATTCTCCCAGTTCTTCTGAGATCACAGTTAAAAGGAAATTTATTTATGCATTTTTTTTTTTTTAGTAAAAATGCAAAAATCTCATACTTTCTTTAACCAAAGGTTTCTCTCTAAGATTAGCTATCAATCAGCTGCATGCCGCGGTTGACATATCATGGATATATAAGTATGGAATTTTAGAACACTGCCTGTTCATCCTCTTTACTTTACATGAAAAATGCTGGCCATGTTTGAAGCTTCATAGAGCCAGGTGGCAGCTGTAAAAGTATGCTGGGGAAGCTCACTGATCTTTCCCTCTTATTCTAGTCATTCTCAAAGTATTTAACAACATTGTCTGAGGCAGGATTCTAGACTAGAAGGAACTTTGATCTGATTCAGAGTTACTTAGTCTGATCATAGTCACTGTCAAGGGAGAGTACAGTTTTGTACATTCTTGTGTGTGACTGTCATGTTTTCATGAAATTTCAGAGCAGTTGTTATATACTCATTTACTTCTTTCACATAAATTCTCACTAATAAAATGACAGTTTACAGCAGAAAGAAGATTTTTTCAAGGCTTATTTGTTGTTATTTACCTTCTCTTACAGTTGTCGTCCAAAGATTTCCACATTGTTTCTGTAGCTAAGAACTAGCCTAATTGTGTCGTGTTGAAATAGCAGTCTCACCAATGTCTTATAGAGAGGTAGAGAAGCAGTCATGCCTCAATCTGCTGCCATCTGATATTCTCTCTTTCCCATACAGGAGTATTTTTAGTCTATTTTCTGAAGTGCTATAGGGAGTGTTTGTGATGAAGTGGCTATCTGTGAGGACATAAGAGCACTCCCTGAGTCACATCTCCTGGATGATTTCTCACACTTTGTTCTCATTCTGTTCTTGTGCTGTCATGTGACGGAGACAATTCTCCTCCAAGTACCTGGTGAGTGGGTCTGACATATGTGTTAAAAGATCATACACCGGTGTGAGGTTTTCCACAGTCACAGGGAAAAACCTATGGTTCATGGTCTTCCTCTGCTATGATGTAAAATGCCAACTAGGAATCTTGGGCGTATTTGACCTGATCTTTTCCCTACTATTACAGACACTTCAAGCATAACTAGCACACTGGCTTCTTTTAATTGCCTTGAGGTACAGAGCTAAAGCCTGAAACAATCATAAATGTTTTAACTTAATCAAAGCCTTTGATCCTAATGTAGTGAAACTCAACTGTACTTGTATTACCTCTAATTAAACAATTTCAGACAATATGGTCTGATTATTTCAGGTATGAAACTATGTTTTAGCTTATTAAAATAATTTAATCTCTTTAGATAGAAAAAAAGAAACAGAGGAAATGATCTTGAAATATTAAATAAATTTTGAAACATAGCTCCTCATTTCTTCCCAAGCTCCATGTTCTTTGAAGACTGATTTGATTTTGACTCCTTAACCAAACATTCTTGAACTTCTTTTTTTTTTTAGACTTTGTATCCAGAATCTGTATCTCATCTGGCCTTTATCTCACAGCTGTGATAAAGAAAAAAAAGATCATGTTAATGATTTTAATTGAGGATTATATTTTCTGAATAATTTTGAGATAAAGATTGCGTAGCAAATGCTCTTTTGATCTATTCAGAGAAACAGCATGCTCTGTAGTTTGCAGTCAAGAAGATTTAAATAAGCAACAGAAAAACTTTGAGAGATATTAGAAACCTAAAGATCCCAAGAAATATGGGTTGTAGGAGTCTCTAAAGTAGAGCACATGTGGCTTAAGTACACAGAAAAGTGTTTCTGGATCATTCTGGCTACACCAGGCCGCACCTGGGGTCCTGTGTCCAGTTCTGGGCTCACCAGTACAAAAGAGACATTAGCATAATGGAGTGAGCCCAGGAAAGTGCCACACAGATGATTGAGGGATGGGACATCTCTAACATGAGGAAAGGCTAAGAAAGATGGGAGTGATAAAACTGGAGAAGAGAAAGCTCAGAAGGGATCTTATCAATGTCTATAATTTTTCAGTGTGAGGGAGACTGAGACCTAGCACAGATTATCCAGAGAGGTTGCGAGTTACCACTCTTGGAGATATTCAAAAGTCCTCTGGACACAGTCCTAGACAACCATCTCTAGGTGGCCTTTTTTGGGCAGGTTTTGGAGCAGATGTTCTCCAGAGGTCCACTTCAGCTTCTACCTTTTTCTGACTATGTGTGACCCTTTTTGAGGCCAATTTGCTGTTTTTAAGATCAAGAGCTACAAGTGCTACACATTTTTTTTTTTTAGGGCAACATTTTAAGCCCTGAGCATTTTAAGTGCCTGAGTGTGAAATATGTATTAGTGGCCTAAATTAATGCATTTTTGCTGGTTTCTGTCTTATTTCCTGTATCATGAAAGACATACTGAGGGGAATTTTTGGCTGTTCTGGTTCATGATCTTGCTGAAACAACATGTCCTCCTTCTCTTGCCTTCTTTGGGAGTTCTGTGGAGATGCTGTCCTCTAACTGCTGCCATTTATCCACCTTTGACTTTTCTTTAAAATCTCATAGCTTTTGTGTATCAAATTTCACATGGTATTTGGCCACTGATCCCTGATTGTCCAAGTATCAGTGTCACCATATGTAAACAATTTCTTCCCTTACAGCGAACCCACATCAGATATATTTTGCTCTAGCTTCACCAAGCTTTTATTTGACAAAAATACTTTTTTGTAAATTCTGCAGAGTGATTGAGTAGTGTCATTCCTGATATGCACATATGCAACATATATAGTGTGGAAATTAATCTTACTAATAGCTAAGTGAAGAAGAAAAAGTATTTTATACTAACTAGAACGTCAGATTGGAAGCAGAAGGATAATAAAAATTTAAAAAAAATAGGCTGAGCTCATTTAGGTCATCCACTTGACTAACGACAAAAAGTCTCGTCTTTAGTCAAAAGACAAAACCTAAGTTAGTTTAGCTTAACTAGTAGGCTTAAAATTAAAGACCTTAACAAATGCATGAATTGTAGGGAGAAAAAGAAAAATCACCTTGGGAAACAGGGTTGATCATAAATAATACACTAAAACTATTCGAACAATCTGTGGCAGGGGTAAAAAGAGACTCAGAGGAGTTGGGATTATAAATTGGTTAATGCTGAGCATTAGGGGGAGCATAGCTGGAACCTACACATTCAATTCTAAGAGCCATATTTTTGGAAAGAAATTATGGAGCATGAAAGGTCTGAGGCTGAAAGATCAACATGAATCAGAGTTTCAGAGATCTTAATTATAAAAATCACTCAAGTGTGGCCTTTGATATACAGACTCAAATAAAACAAAATTGGAAACCATCTTCTAGACATATTTTATGGAGGATCTCAAAGACAGCAACTGCTGCCAGGCAGTTTTATGTTAGTTAGTTTGTGCTGTGGGCCAGCCATACTCTGAAAACTGTTGCTTCCTCACAATTCTCCCTTGTTTGCTACCTTGGAAGGGGTTCCAAATATTTTTTAGGATCAACAGAATTGAGTTCCTGGTGAAAAGCATGATATTTATACAAATAACTAAATGTTTTATCTAAGAAGCCACGTTGGCAAATTCCCTTTTCTTTTGGAAGCCTAAATAGACTCAAATAAAGGTTGAATGGAAAAGGAAAAATACTGCCATAGCAGATGATTTTCTTGGAGTACCTTGTCTGTTCAGTAGTATGCTCACCTGCTCACGAATAGCAGTGGCTGAAAACAGTGAACAAGCTTTATGCCCTTTCCAAAACATTCATCTCAACTATTGTGTCTGCCTTCAAAGATGTTGCTGTGCATAAAATGATTGGCCAAAGAAACGTGTCATGGTTTAAGCCTCCGAGCCATGCAGTTTTTCTCACTCACTCACTGCTCTCTCTTTCTTCCCCCAGTCCCAGGGGGATGGGGAGGAGAATCGAAAGAATGCAACTTCCACAGGTTGAGATAAGAACACTTTAGTAACTAAGGCATAACACAAATCACTACTGCTGCCACTAATAATAGTAATGACCAGGGAAATGCAAGAGAAATACAAGGAAAGAGAATACAATTGCTCACCAAGCCCGACCCAGCCAGTGCACCCCCCAGCAGCGAACCCCCCAACTGCACCACCACACCCTTCCAGGTCTCTGCTCTCCATTTTCACATCCTGGACATGACGTGCCGTGGTATGGAATAACCTCTTTGATCAGTTTGGGTCAGGTGTCCTGTCTCTGCTTCCTCCTGGCTTCCCCTCCTCCCCGGCAGAGCATGTGACTCAGAAAGTGCTTGGTCAGACCAAAACATTACCAAGCAGTAACTGAAAACACTGGTGTTATCAGCACAGCTCCAAGGCCCCAAAATCAAAAACACAGAGCTGTACCGGCTACCAAGAAAGAGAAAAATGACTGCTACTGCTGAATCCAGGACACAACGGCAGAAAACAAGCTCTCCTAGTGTAAAACTTCTTCCCTGCAAAGAATTTGCTACAGAGTAAAGCATGACAAATAGAGCACAAAATACTACTCTTCACCTAGTAAAGTAAAAATCTTATCCCTTACGGTTTCATAATGGTACAGCCCATGCCTGCCACTGTAATAACATTAATAAGTGGGCAAAGACGATGCCAAAATTCCCTTTCAGGCTGTCATCAGGCTAAATAGTAAACTAGTTGACTTTTGTGTCTGTTGGCTATTTCAAAAGAGGTTTGCAAATACAGATTTCATCCTCAACTGTATTCCTTGTGAATTGTGCTTCTAAAAAAAAATTAAGGAAAAAATGAAATGCTGAGGAGACCTTTACTGTTCCTTCACCACTGCTTTTCTTCCCAATGTGAGGTACCCAAGAAGTCAAAATTGAATATTTGTATGTCCCTAGAAAACATATGCAAGCCTTCCTGTAAGGACTCTGTAGTCAGAAAACTTCCTTTAATGTGTCTACATCATCTCTATTTCATGACAGAATGTCTACTCAAAACCTAATTGGTCCACTTAGCTCAAAAGTTAATTTTCTCAGTTAGAAAATGGTTGTTTTTCAGGTGAAGAAAAGGGAAATGACAAATTGGTTTTGTCGTCTTCTCAGCTGATCTCCTTGAATAAAGTTTCAAGTGTTGATAACAGTGTGGATGAGTCCTGGGTTCTGCAGTAGCAGTCATTTTTTTCTCCTGCTTAGTAGCTGGTCCAGTGCTATGTTTTTGACTTTCAGCCTGGGAACAGCACCCATAACACCGATGTTTTCAGTTGCTTCTTGGTAATGTTTAGTCTGATCAAGGATTTCCTGAGTCTCATGTTCTGCCAGGGAGGAGGGGAAGCTGGGAGGAAGCAGAGACAGGACACCTGACCTAAACTAACCAAAGAGGTATTCCATACCACAGCAGGTCATGTCCACTATATAAACTGGGAGCAGTTACCCAGAAGGTTTAGATCACTCCTCGAGTCAGGCTGGGTGTTGGTTGGTGGGTGGTGAGCGGTTGTATTCTCTTCCCTTGTTATTTCCCTTATCATTATTACTATTGGTGGTAGCAGTAGTGGTTTGTGTTATGCCTTAGTTACTGGGCTGCTCTTATCTCAACTCATAGGAGTTACATTCTTTTGATTCTCCTCCCATCCCTCTGGGAATGGCGGAGAGGAAGGTGGGGGAATGTGAGAGTGGCTGCGTGGTTCTGAGTTATGCCTGTGCTTAAACCACAACAGGATGAATGAAGACAAACTCTCTGAGTGCAGCTGTGATGAACTGGACTATATAGCAATAGGTCAGTGAGGTTAATTTTTTTCAGTGGTAAGTGTGGATAAACAGATATCCTGGCACTGTAGCTGTCCCCTTCTGGAAAGAGAAGAAAGTTAATTATTTAAGAGTGTCATGTCTAAGCATGAAGGTCACAGTTACTGCAGTTGAAGTCATGGCTGCCTACTGCAATTGAGCGTAAAAGGAGAAAACAATTCATTTTTGTGTGTCTATATCCTTTATTCTTCATCTTAGCCCTGTTAAGAGCTATCTCTTGTCTGCTTCACTGTGAAGTCACCTATCAAGGTAAGCTAATTCTGACCTCTTGCAGTCTCAGGTAAATGTTGGCAGGGAGGTGATTAGTCATGATTTCTCAAGGAAATAGCCAAGAAAATGGCTTATTTTGGGCTTACTCTTTTATTTACAATGGGATGCTGAGAAAACGCTGGAGACTTTGTGCATGAATGAAAAAAAAAAAAAAAAAGCCAAATACTTGTCATATTGCTTTGGCCATGTTCATATTGAAAGGCTTTATGGGTTTTTGCAAATTTTAGGACCAAGCATCGTAATTTATAAGCACAGAAACTGAAATAAAATTAAAGTGTTGCTGAGTCTCAGAGAAGTTCCTTAGATATCTGTTAGAAATGAGCTGATTCTGGAGTTTCTGCAACAAAGCCAATCCAGAAAAGTAGCCTATTCTAGACTGAGGAATGAGAGGAAAGTAGTCTGTGTAGCAGATACCTTTCCAGCTGATTTCCATACTTGTCACCAAAAGGAAAACAACAATATGATGGGGCAGAAGAAGGAACTATGCTAAGGCACCATATAATAAATTACGAAGGAAACAATACAGAACAACATAAATGCCTCTTTTTCAGACACCTTGTTAATGTTTTAGAATGCTACCATTTGATGTACTTTGAAAATATTCACGTTTAAAAGCCTTCTATGCAGCTGAGCCTGTTTCCGTGCATGCACATGATCATGTATGCAAGAGACTGAATAGCAGAGTGATGAAAAACAGGCAAGAAAGGCTGCATAGAAAGCTGTATGTGGGCAGACTCAGTTATAAGTTGAATATATGTGCCTAGCCCCATCCATTGAAACACAGAAATATACCATTAACTAGTTATTGATCAGAAGCCGTAATTCCCATGCCTAAATTTTAATAATAATATATTACAAGTAAATACGTTAAAATGACATAAGATGTACTATATTTTCTTTATTGTAGAAAATCAATTTAAGTATTTTTGAGTATGCTATTAATATTTCCATTTCTCCATGTTGGAAAAATAGTACAATAAAATAACTTTTTTTTTTCCCCTACATTGCAGTGGGATTTAATTAATTGATTGAATTTGTATCTGAATCCTTCTGAGGAAACTGGAGGTCGGTTTCACAACAAAAATGTAAAAGAAAATTGCACAAATGCATAAGGCTAGGAAGCTGCATTTTCTGTGGATAGCATCCATTCTCCACATTTTCCTTCTCTGGCCCTAGTGCATTTATGTTTTACTTCCTGACAAAAGTGTATAAAAGACATAAAATGCCCTTATGATGCACACATGATTTTCTGCTTTTTTGTAGCGGTTTTCTAGTGCTGACCTGCAAAATGCCTTACTGAGCTTGCTCTCTTCCTTACAATTGAAAAAGATAGTGTGCTTAGTGTTCAACTCTGTCTTCACAACTGAAATGACAGCACTTCTGCATTACAGTAGGAGTAGACTTTTGAGATTTTCTGCTTCTGCAGTGTAAGGACTCCAGATAATGCTGACTTCCGTCTACTCTCTATAGAAGATCAGTGTCATCAGTCAGTTGCCTATGATTTGATTTATAAGTTACTCCCATCCATCTTAACAACCACAGAACAGTTTGGACTTTGAACATAGTGGTACCTATTCATTCATAAACAGGGAACTGGTATGTATAAACATAATGAAACACAGAAGCCTTATACTTAATAATAAATAAAATTCATTAGGAGTTAATAATTTTTAGACTTTGTAGAAGAAAAATATCTTTCCCCCTCCCCCACCTCTCTCAGCAACAACAACTTGATGTCAAATGTATGATTTGGTAGTAAAATTTCTCAAGATAGGTACAGATGGTACATATGGGAAATTTGGGTCACCAGGAAAATCTCTGTTCTTTAGGAAATAAGGGGACTAGTCTTGGTGTGAAATCTTTCTTATCACTAGGCATGGCTGCCACTACATTACCCTAGCTAGCCAAACTGCTTCCATGCTGGTAGACAAACCAGACCTCACCTTTCATTTCATGGAGTTGCAGAAAGCAATTTTCTCATCGCCTTGCTACTCTGCAGCCTTGGAAAAGAAAATTCCTTTCTGTTAGCCCTGAATAATTGTTACATTATTCAGGTTTTAGATGGTGTACTCAGGGGGAAAAAGTCCACAATTCATTCTTCTTCTATACCAATATTAGATTTATAACAAATGAACAATTTAAGTTACCATTTTTACACTTTTATTTTTCCGTGTGAAATTACCCTGTGTTATGTACAAAAAGCTTGTACAAAGAACTCCTTTTGTGTTGAAAATCCATGTAATTTCCTACACATAACTTTTCTGTGTGTGCCTTGCAATGTCAGTGTACTTTTAGGTGAAATTTAATGACTGACTATTGATATTGATTTGTTAGGGTTGGGGGAAATCCTAAATAACCTATTCCTAGATCCTGTGGCATATATAAGTTGTAGGATTTACCAACTTAAATCTCTCTCTATTAGAGGTTTTCCCATCATTTAATCCTCCTCTGTGTACATTGTTATAACTCTTCCTCTTGAGTCTTATCAGTATTACTTCAGATCCTTTTTGTCCCTCTTTTTTGCTTCCAGCATTAATTTTCACAGTTGTGCTATGCTAAATTTTCTGCTTCTTATATTTATTCACCTCCACTCCTCCTCTTTTCTCTCTTCAGCAGAAAGACATGGCCAGTTTTTCTCTGCATTGAAATTTGCTTTCCTTGTTGACTGACATGTCTCTGGTTGAATGTGAACATGGCTTTTCTTTTTGTTGAACACTTCAACAGTATCTTTTTACCTCACTTGTCCATATAAGCAGGAATAACAAATCTGATATTTCAATTTATGACACACATTAGATTTCCCTTTTAAAGTTCAAATGGTAATGTTTTTCCTCAAGTATTGCTTTCCTCCCTCTTCCTTAGTTTGGATTTTGGAAGCTGCCCGGAAATCTGGATATAGGTCTTGTCAGCATGTTAGAGGGGGAATTTCAATTTTATTGGGCCAAGCAATGGTTGCTTCTGTAAGTGTTATAGGTCTACAAGGAGCCGGATACATGCTTCACATGGTAAGAACTAGTATTGTGCTTCCTAATGCTGGATAGGTAAGGATCAGTTGCAAAACCTAATCTGGAAAGCAAAGCTGAGTTATAGCGCCTGCAGAATGCACAAGACTGGCAATAGTAGTTAGCCAGGATTTCAGATGAGGTCCATTAGAAGTTGCCCTGGGTTCAGCAGTAGCAGTCCTTCTTCTTCTTCTTAGTAGCTGGTGCAGCACTGTGATTTTGACTTTCAGCCTTGAAGTATTAATACTTCAAATACTTGATTTGAGTATTTGTCCTGTGCTTCTTTTGCAGAGCACAAATAGGACACAAGAGAACTGAGCAGCTATGTTTATGGTTTCCACTGGGACAGGCCTAGGTGCTGTTCATAGGACCAGGTACTTGCGGAGGAATAGCTTGTCTCTATGACCTCAGATGCTCCAAATTAGAGAATTAACTCATGTCGTAGTCCTAAAGGCTAATGCTGGCTCACTTATTGCCAAAGCAATTTAGAGTTTGATTTGGTAATTGTCTGCTTTCTCTTTTAGCCAGCACTGAGATCAAATCTTGCGAAGGAGCAAGAAATGAGAGAGGGCAGTACTGTGCCCGACCAGCTACAAAACCCAAACCTGTCTACCTGGCGTCATTAAAGATCTTTTGGCAGTATTTAACGTAGGGATGGCAAAGCCACCACCTTGGGCACATGCCAGTTTGAATCACTGTTCTGCCTGTTAGTTACCTATTTAATTTTATGTGGCTAGTGGGTATATCTTTATTTATGAGATTATTGTATGCTGTTAAACACATGCTAAGATCCAGTCAACATCTGATGGCAAAGCAACCCTTGTGAAATCTATCTTTTGTCGAATACCTAGGTTTTTAGGTTTTCAGGTAAAATGTCCTGTTGTAGGTGTTGACTCTTCCTGCAAAGATCAAATTTTCCAAGCAATGTGGCTTTTAGCCATTAGTCAGTACATAGAGCGAGCTCAGAGAGAGGAGCTGCTCTAACCACATAGAAAAGAGATAGTGTCAGTGCTGAGGACTGTGCAATTTAAGGTGCTCTTAGGGCTTTCTGAAGTGCTGGTCATGTCGACAGTATTACTTGCAGAACAGTAATATTTGTCATAAAAATAAAAGATGTGATTGTAATAAAGTAGACTGCCTGTCAGACATGCTACAGCAGCGTGTCTTGTCTAATGACTTGCAAAGGCACACATGGCTCACTTTGTCTGCAACATTGTTTAGAAAGCTATGCTACTCAGGTGGGTTGCAGGCAGATGCATTACCCACTTCCTTGTGATCTGAATTAACTGCCTCTCAGACATCTCCAATGTAGAAGCCATTTAATTATATAAGAGAAGTTCCTTGCTTGGCAGATAACAAGACCTGCTCAGAACAGGAGGAATTGGTATGATTACAGTATCAAGTTGAGGCAGGGATACAACTCCTAAACTCAGGCTGCCTTGGTCAGCCCAGGTGGGGCAGGAAAAGGAGCTCTGAGCCATCTTTGTTTCCCTATGTGCTCCTAAAAACCCGAAGTCTGCATTGATAGTCCAAGGCACGTACTTCCAAAGATCCTGAAATCTTTATTTACCTGTATATCTCCAGCTTAGTGCTCAGGACGAAAAGCTATTTGACTAGTCACAAATGGAAAAGTTACTTTTTTATACTGATAGACAAATTTCAATTTAAATATAATCATAGAATCATATAAGAGTTAGGGTTGGAAAGGACCTCAAGATTGTCTAGTTCCAACTCCCTCTGCCATGGGCAGGGACACCACCCACTAAACCATGCCACCCAAGGCTCTGTCCAACCCAGCCTTAAACATCGCCAGGGATGGAGCATTCAAAACATCTGTGGGTAACCCATTCCAGTGCCTCACCACCCTTACAGTTAAGAATTTCTTCCTCATATCCAATCTAAACTTCCCCTGTTTAAGTTTGAACCCATTACCCCTTGTCCTATCACTACAGTCCCTCATGAAGAGTCCCTCCCCAGCATCCCTACAGGCCCCCTTCAGATACTGCAAGGCTGCTAGGAGGTCTCCACGCAGCCTTCTCTTCTCCAGGCTCAACAGCCCCAACTTTCTCATCCTATCTTCATACGGGAGGTGTTCCAGTCCCCTGATCATCCTCACCGCCCTTCTCTGGACTTGCTCCGACAGTTCCATGTCCTTTTTATGTTGAGGACACCAGAACTGCATACAACACTCCAAGTGAGGTCTCACAAGAGCAGAGTAGAAGGGCAGGACCACCTCCCTCGACCTGCTGGTCACGCGCCTTTTGATGCAGCCCAGGATACGGTTGGCTTTCTGGGCTTCAAGCGCTCACTGCCTGCTCAAGTTCATTTTTTCATCAACCAGCACCCCCAAGTCCTTCTGCGCAGGGCTGCTCTGAATCTCTTCTCTGCCCAACCTGTAGCTGTGCCTGGGATTGCTCCGATCCAGGTGTAGGACCTTGCACTTGGCATGGTCAAATTTCATCAGGTTGGCATCAGCCCACCTCACAAGCTTGTCAAGGTCCCTCTCGATGGCATTCCTTCCCTCAACCGAACCACACAGCCTGGTGTCATCAGCAAACTTGCTGAGGGCGCACTCAATCACACTGTCCATGTCACCAACAAAGATGTTGAACAAGACCGGTCCCAACACTGATCCCTGAGGGACACCCCTCGTTACTGGTCTCCAGCTGGACATTGAGCCATTGAGCACAACTGTTTGCGTGTGGCCATCCAGCCAGTTCTTTATCCACCGAGTGGTCCACCTATCAAATTGATGTCTCTCCAACTTAGAGACAAGGATGTTGTGTGAGACAGTGTCAAACGCTTTGCACAAGTCCAGGTAAATGACATCAACTGCTGTACCCCTGTGCATCAGTTCCGTAGCCCCATCATAGAAGGCCACCAGATTGGTCTGACAGGATTTCCCCTTAGTGAAGCCATGCTGGCTGTTACCAAGCACCTTGTTGTTTTTCATGTGCCTCAGCATTCCTTCCCAGAGAATCTGCTCCAAGATTTTTCCAGGCACAGAGGTGAGACTGACTGGTCTGTAGTTCCTCGGCTCATCCATTTTCCCCTTCTTGAAAATGGGGGTTATATTTCCCTTTTTCCAATCATCAGGAACTTCACCTGACTGCCATGATTTTTCAGATATGATGAACAGTGGCTTGGGAACTCCATTTGCCAGCTCCTTCAGGACCCTCAGATGGATTTCATCAGGTCCCATGGATTTCTGCACGTTCAGGTTCTTAAGATGGTATCGAACCAGACCCTCTCCTACAGTGGGCCCAGGGTCTTCATTCTCACAGTCCCTGCGTCTGCCTTCCAAGACTTGGGTGGTGTGGTCAGAGCATTTGCTGGTGAAGACTGAGGCAAAGAAGTCATTAAGAACCTCAGCCTTCTCCAAATCCAGGGTAGCCAGTCCTGCCAATAGCTTCTGGAGAGGTCCCACGTTGTCCCTAGACTGTCTTTTATTTGCAATGTACCTATAGAATCCCTCCCTGTTATCCTTAACATTCCTAGCCAAGTTGAATTCTAACTGGGCCTTAGCTTTCCTAACCTAGTCCCTAGTTTCCCGGACAACATCCCTGTATTCTTCCCAGGCCGCCTGTCCTTGCTTCCACCTTTTATAAGCCTTTTTTTTCCTTTGAATTTTCCTCAGCAGTTCCTTATCCATCCAAGGAGGTCTCCTGGCCCTCCTGTAAAACCTCCTTCTAGTTGGGATGTATCGCTCCTGAGCTTGCAGCAGGTGATCCCTGAATATCAACCAACAGTCTTGGGCCCCCCTGCCTTCTCGGGGTATATCCCATGGAATCTTACTGAGCAGGTTCCTGAAGAGGACAAAGTCTGCTCTCTTGAAGTCCAGGGCAGTGAGCTTGCTGCACGTTCTTCTCACTGTCCTGAGGATCTCGAATTCGATCATCTCATGATTGTTGTAATCAAGGCTGCCCTGGAGCATCACATTCCCAACCAGCCCTTCCCTGTTGGTGAGCACGAGGTCAAGCATGGCACCTCTCCTTGTTGGTTCCTCTATTACTTGCAGAAGGAAGTTGTCTTCCACGCAATTGAGGAACCTCCTGGATTGCTTGTGCTGGGCTGTAACATCCCTCCAACAGATATCAGGGTCGTTGAAGTCCCCCATGAGAACAGTGGCCTGCGAGCGTGAGGCTTTTCCTATCTGTCTATAGACTGCTTCATCCACAGAGTTCTTTTGATCAGGCAGGCAGTAACGGATCCCCATGGTAATGTCTCCCATTGCTGTTCTCCCTTTAATCCTCACCCACAAACTCTCTACTGACTGCTCACCTGTCCTCAGTCAGAGTTCCATATCCTCCAGCCTACACCTAACATAAATAGCAACTCCCCCTTCCCACCTGCCAGGCCTATCTTTCTGAAAGAGCCTGTAGCCTTCCATTCCAACACAGCAGTCATAGGTGCCATTCCACCGTGTTTCTGTAATGCCTATGATATCATACCCCTGTAGACATGCACACATCTGTAATTCCTCTTGTTTGTTCCCCATGCTACGGGCATTTGTATAGAGGCATCTGAGCCGAGCTTCAGTTGAGGTTGGCTCATTGGCTGGAGCAGCTGGAATATCTCTACATTGCTCTGAACGTTTACTATAGGTGTTGGCAAGTGTCTGGGTGTGTTGGAATGGAACGATGCCCCCCTCCCCCAACACATCTAGTTTAAAGCACCCTTGGCCAGTCTGGCAGCCTCCTACCAAATCCACTCTTCTCTTTCTTTGTCAGACCAGCTCCACCAGGCCCCAGTAGACTTGGTCTACTAAATTGAGTTCCATGTTCAAAGTTCCCAAACTCCTGACTATAGCACTACCCTTCTAACCATTTATTAACCTGGCCCATCCTCCTAGCCTTTGTAAGGTCCTGCCCTGTATCCTGGAGAATTGACAAAAAGACAATCTGAGCTCCAGAGCCCCTAACCACCTCTCCCAAAGCTCTGTAATCCTTCTTTATGTTCTCCGGGCTACTGCTATCTATATCAGTAGCATCCACATGGATCACTAGAAGTGGGTAATAGTCAGTGGGACTGATTAGAGCAGGCAGCTTCTCTGCAATATCCTTGATCCGAGCCCCTGGTAGGCAACACACCTCCCTTGAGCCTGGGTCAGGCTGACAGATGGATGCCTCTGCTCCTTTCAGAGTCGAGACCCCTACTAGTATGGACTGCCGGTTCTTTCTGTCAGCACCAATAGTGATCTTCTTTACCAGTGCATCAGCCAGTTGTTCCTGGTGGGAGTGTGGCTCCTCATAAGCCCCCTGCAGGACAGCAAAGCGGTTCTGGGTGAGGACAACAGATTTAGGAGGAAGCTCTTTGCTTTTAATAGTCTGCTTCCTCCTTTTTTTCATTGTTGGTTTGTTTTTTTTTTTTTTTTCTGTCACTGTTTCCCAGCTCCCTGGGTTAGCGGCCTCCTTTCCTGCATGAGCTACAGGGGACGCTTGAGGCCCCTGCACAGCCTGGTCCTGGAGCAAGCAGCGCTGCTTCCTCTCAGCTTCCCTGACACCTTTCAGCCTACTGACAGCGTCCCGCAGCTCATCCCCTGCTGCGGGAGGACCTCCACCAGGGAGCACAGAGTGCAGCCCTGCCCATCGTGCACCCTCCCCTCAGGAGAGCGGTGCGGGCGCTCTCTACGCCCCGAGCTCTGCGCTGCAGCCTCCCTTCTCATCGGCTCTGGGTGCCTACACCGGCCACCGCCGGGGCAGCCAGAGCGGGGCAGCCAGAGCGGGGCTCCCAGGCCGAGCCCTGGTCATACAGTGAGGGCTCACTACCCCGCTCGCTACCACGAACCCTCCCTGTTCTCTGCGCAGCTGGTCATTCGTCCTCCCTGGGGCAGGTTTTTAACCGGTCGGGGCTGGTGCCGCTCCTCCTGGCACCGCCCCCTCTGAGTCAGCCGCTCGCTTCCGCTGAGCTGCTGGCTCCTGGGTAGGCCCTGTCGAGGACTTGAGACTCCCTCGGTGCCTGTTGCTGCACCGAGTTGAAGCTGCTGGATGCCGAACCTCCCCCCCGATCAGGCACTGCAGGCGTCCCCTCTCGAGACAGTCACCTCAGCAATGGGCCGGAAAACGCGATGATGCCTGTGTTGAATCTGCCGCGGCTCCTCCTGACGCCAATTTACATCTTAGGAAAATTCTATTCTTGAGATTTTTTTCCCATGCTATGTCATTTGATGTCAAAACCAGTCGCTTAATATGCATTTTTTAGCATAACAGTTTTATCAAGAGTACCCTTTATTTTGACATGATATTTTACTGCTTCATGTTACCTTTTATAATATTGTGCCATTAAATGCACTGAAGTCACGGTATTGAACTGATCTAAAGTTAAATGCACAGAAGTTTATATAAATATTTTGGAAGTATGCCTATCTCTAACTTTGTCAATTAGAAAATATACAAAATCCCCACCTCAAACTCATCCAAAATCCTTCTAAAAAAATAATTTTTTTATTGCTGCCTTTTTTTTTTTTTTTTTAATCCACAAACTTTCAGGTAGTACAGACCCAACAAAAGCAATGAAACAGCATCTACCAAACACAGATACCATAACTTGTTTACCTCTCTCCCTTGAACACATAGAAATGAAGTTCACAGGAAAAAGTCTATTTAGAAATCTAATGTTCCCATCCCCTGTGGTTAAAGTCAGAAAGTATGACTCTTTTCCAGAGAGCTGCAAGCAAGTGCACCTGGGGCATCTGAGCCATATCCTCTTCTACTGTATGAACTGTTTCTTTTTTGAACAGGATTCTGGGCTGGAGGACTTCTAGCTCGAGGTTGTATGTTCCACATCTATTAAAAAAACAAAACAAAACAAAACTAAATGGCTATTTACTGTTGTAGTCTTGGGCACTTTTGTCAAAATGTAGTAAGATGGAACCTTTGCTTTCAGCGACTTGAATGAGGGTTTTAATGCATTTAGTCTTTGTCTAAACAAGAACCTGAGAAGACCATCTCTTTGAAAAACAGTGTAAATCTGCTTTGGATGTGGTTTTTGTATGTCACCACATTTTCAGGGTAGAAATAAATGTGATAAATAATAAAAGTAGTTTATAATGTTATAATGTTAAAACTTAAGCAACAAACACTATTGAACGTGAGGCTCAGAGACATCACCTGGTAGACTTAAGGATTGCTGTAGACCCAATCATGTACAAGTAGTGATGCTTGTGTTTAAAGGAGGATGTTATTCAGCCTCCAAAGGCTATGAGATATTACCATAGAGGAGGCACTGACAGAAGAATTAACAGAGAAGCATAAAAAAGAAAATGCTTTGGCAAAAGGAGGGTAGGGATTGGAAGGGAATGAGGGAAGCTTTCTATACAGCTTTTTAAAGGCCATAATCTGTATAGAGATCATCTACTCACACTGAATCATTGTAGACAATATTTTCTTTAGGATTTTTATGCTAAAGAGTTTCAAACCACCATCCTATCCCCTCTGAATCTTCACTATACAAGCTAAGAGTGTTGCGAGTAACACAGGTTGGATACTGTACACTGAAATACGTGCATGACTCAGGAAAGTAAACAGCCTTCTCAAAGCACATGCCTAAATCTTTTTTACTAGAAGAGCCTGCGTATTTCAGGACTCGAGGACAAAAGGTTTGTATTCATTCCTTCTTCAGCTATGTTTTGGACAATGTGATAAGCTCTTCCAAAATGGACCATGTACTTCATGCAAATATCTGTTTCCTTACAGTTCATAAGACTGACACAATCCTTGCAGCAGGTCCATAATGGGGGAGTTCAAGATAAAAACCAAGAGCTTGTTAGCAGCGCTGCTGGGTATAGATGTGTACCTCATTGGCTGAGCTGGAATGCAAATGGTTTTCATAACAGGGAAAAGAATCAAGGGGGAGCTCAGAGAAGGTTGAGGGATGACTGTTTTGTTTCCAGCATCTTTCCAGGGCTTTTGGACAGTTTTAGTTTATGAACTGGGGCTAACCCAAGACTCAAATATTTTTTTTCCTATATAGTGCTGTCCTTAGAAGTTTGTCTTTTGACTGAAAGGTTGTGGTTTTTATTTCAGTGGTCTCTTACTCTTTCTTTCTTTAGCTGAAAGTTGCATTGAAATCATAACGCTTCTGTAAAATATTCCAGCTTCTGTGAAATACTTATTTTAATGAAAATGTATTTAGCTGTAAATGTTCCAGTGAACTCTAATGGGAAAGACATAAAACATTTCTGAACTGGTGAGACCATTAGCTTGCTCTGAGTCTGATGATCTTTCCTCCTTTATTTTTGCACTCATGTTTCTCAGATTTGGCATTAACTGTATTTTCTCCCACAGTGCGACTTTAAATGACATGTTTTAGCCTAGCTTTCGCTCCCTAAATTCAGGATTTTATCTTCTCTATTTTGGTATATAGAAGCTTTGTTTGCCTGGAGCTTTTCTTTTCAGTCTTGTGGACTGCTTTTTCTTTTTTCTTGATAGCTTTGACATCTTAGCTGCTGAATTCACCTTGCTTCCTGTAGTAAGACAGAAATTAATTAATCTACTTTCCTAATTGCATAATCAAAATAAATGGTGCCCACAAATTAGAAGGCATGGAAATCTTATGTGCATTTTGGACCCCTAGATAATGCCCAACAGTAAATTATTTTCATACAAAATTGCATGCTTAATTAATTGCTTAAAACTGTCTACTTATTTTTGTGCAAATACCTCTATGCTTGCAATTCATAAAAAGGAAAGACAAATTGAATTGCCCTTCTGTGAATCAAATGTAGCCTTTGGTGTATCCCGGCTGTGCTTGGTCATCTGCTATTTCCTCAGCCATGGTGATAAATTTGGATGAGATTCTTGCACTCTGAATTGCCACCAGGAATTCAGCAGATTTCATTTTTCATTGAATTACTGTTACATGAGGTTGTGTTGCTTGGTTAACTTGAACACATTGTAATATGACTGATACATAAATATCTTTTGGCTTTGAAGGATATCTGTCTTAACAAGAAGTAAAGAATAAAATAAAAAGGCTACTGAGGGAATGAGGAAAATTTATTTGTGGATTTTGATTTGACTGCATGTTTGAGTAAATTAATGATTTGAATTATCCATTGGTGGTTAAACTCTACAATAGTGTAATCCACAAATATCCCTAAACCAAGATTATACATTAATCTGTCTCAATAGACAGAAGTTAGTTTTAAGGATGACCATGAAGAAAATGTTTTTTAATTAAATGACTAAAATCAGTAAATCAAGTAATATAAAACTTCCTGCTAACGCAGTCATTTGGCTTTGACTTCGCTTCCTGATAGAAGTGGTCTGAAACTAGAAACAATACTGCAACTCATTTTGGAATGAAGAATCTTCTGTTAACCCCAAGCTTCTTTGTTATTGTGGGGGTTTTGGGGGGCTTTTTTTTTTTTTTTTTGGTGCGTGTGTTCTTCTAAAAATAAATGTATGTAGTCTTAAGGAACTGAAGGATAATAGTACTTCAGTGGTTCTACAAATCTAATCAGCAAACCTTCCAGACTGCTTAAATTTATGGATTTACTTGACTGTCTTTGGGTTTAGGAAGACGAAGAGTATGTCTGAAGATGCCATGCTTAAAATTGCCTTATCTTGATGGATGATGTGTGTAAGTCAGTGTACAGAATTATGCTTACTTATCTCAGAAAGGGAAACGCAATCTGTACTCTTCATTTAGAAGTAAGCTCTAAGATCAGTGGATTTAAGCTACATAGTCATATAGAAATGGAATATGTCTTGAGATTTTCAAGTGATTTCTTTCCCATGCCCTCTATATTAGTTTTCCATACCACTACTCATGTATCTCACTAAACAGGAAAAGGATCAGCATCCAGATTTTTGCTAAAGCAACTTTTGCAGCTTGACTGGCTCCTTCTGTATCTATCACTTATGCAGCTGCTGCTGAATAAGCAGCTGTTCCCTTTACGTGCTCTGCTTCTGAAGCTGCACCTCGAGCCTTGCTGGCAACTCAGGTTGTTGCACAGCTCCTTAGTATGTCAGAGGGCTCATGACTGTGCCTCCTTCTGAAATGGTTTCACACAAGGTTGCCAGAGACCTATTTAGAGCAGGGACTTCTGAGGACAATGGACTGGAAGGTTTTGGGCACAGAAAAGTGCTCTGAAGCATTGCGAGTGCTGGCAAAGACAGAAGGTAGAAAGACCTAAGAAGAAAGTTTGCCAAGCCCGTCTCCATCATCTAACAGCAGTCTTGGTCTAGTGGTCAGGTCCCAGAAGATTGAAGGTTGGCCAATGTGAGGCCTCTACAAAAAGGACAGGAAGTAGGACCTCAGAAATCAGAGGTCTGTCAGCCTGAGTTCAGTGCTGTGGAAGATCATGGAGCAGATGATCCTAAGTGAGATAAAATCATAGATCCAACTAGATTGAAAAAGACCTTTAATATTATCAAGTCCAACCTTTACCCTAGGACTGCCAAAACCGCTACAAAACCATGTCACTAAGGGCTTCATCTACACATACTTTGAACACTTCCAGAGACAGTTATTCCACCACTGCCCTGGGAACCTGCAGGAAAACAGAGGGATCAGGCCCAGTTTCATTGGTTCATGCAGGGCAGGTCCTGCTTGACCAACCTGATCTCCTTCTACAATACGGTGACACGCCTGCTTGATGAGGGAAAAGCTGTGGACATTGTGTATTTGGACCTTTGAAAAGCATTTGACACTGTCACCCAAAGCGTTCTCCTGGAGAAAGTGGCTGCTCATGGTCTGCATAGGCGGATACTTCACTGGATAAAAAGGTGGCTGGGTGGCAAAGCCTAAAGAGCGGTGGTAAATGGTATCGCATCTAGTTGGTGACAGCTCAGTAGAGGCGAAAAAGGCAGAAAAAGAAGCAAAGACCATCCTGGCCTGTATCAGCAATAGTGCCAGGGCAGTGATCACCCCCCCATACTCAGCACTGGTGAGGCTGCACCTTGAATATTGTGTCCAGAAGACATCTAGTTCATGTATTTGGAGGATGCTCTGAGATGTCAAGTGAAGTGTTGCCAGTAAGGAACAACCCAAAGTGCTCCACAGAAGCATTCCTGATTTGAACTAAGATGCTAATAGAGATGCACTATTAGTTGTTATTCACCGTTGATATCAATGCCAAGTGATTTCATTGGCAGCTGTATACCTGAAACAGGTAATTCCCACTTTGAGAGTACTTTGGAGACCAGTTAAGAAACCTACTCAAATGTCTGGCTGATAAGTAATAGTCATTCCTCCCCCTATCCCCATTTCCCTTTAACCCTAACTTTAGATGAAATTTAAACATTCCAATGCAATTTAAAAAATGACTGCTTTTTACCTTTGAGGTTATAATGACAAATGTCAGTGAAGATAACAATTTCTTTGGCTTAATCATGCACATCCTAACCCATAAAATTGAGTGTATGTGAGGCATTATAACGAAGGTTATTTAACTTCCAGCTTTTCTAGGAGCTTAAGGAACTACTTTCAGACAATGTCAAGAGTTTTCCTTGCTAGAGTTGTTTCATAAGCCTGTAGGTAAGCATTTGCTGCAGTTAAAGAGTTACAATCCTCACGATTACAATTTATTTCTTATACTATAAAAATCTGGAAGCAAATTTATTCCTTGAATTTGATTATTTAGGGTATGATAAATACAATTCTTAAGGCTTCATCCATCTCCATAAAGCCAGTATTGGGTTAAAAAAATTGAATTAGGATTTTTTCGTGTTATACAACATCACCAGTACTGGTGGTCAGGAGCTGATACTTCTAATAATGAAGTTAAGATGTTGCATTTTGATGGATGCTTTCAGACTGGCCCCTAAAAAGTAGATCAGGAGTTGCTCAGACCTGCTTGTCAGGTGTGGTGATACTTGTTGGCTCAGCATTGACACTCCATGCAGCACAAGCAGAAAAGGCAGCAGTAAAGGCTGCTGCTCTGCCCTCAGTTTTAGGGACAGTGATTTTATTGATCACTGCTCCTTGGAGCTTACCATTCTCAGCAAAATGTATTGAGTAGGTTGATGGGTTTGGCTTGTAATCACGATTTCAAGAGCTTCTTAGGTGAGTTCTGCAGCTTACACAGTGGTCTGTGTTGCCATGGCTGTGCTGCAGGCAGTACCTATGCTCTCTGCTTAAGAATTAGTTTAATTCACCTGCTGCAGGTTCAGTGTTTGCAACATGTAGCCTGGTACTTTGCAGCTACATTTTCCCTCTGCTGTCAGAGCTCAGCCACAGTGCATGCCCAGTATTGTTTAAATGGCTCTTCACTTAAGGAAAAAAACCCAGACTGTTTGGCAGCTGTCTGTGCTTGTTAATGAGAATGTTTATTTTTTAATTAGAGGTATCACTACATCTAACTCCACAGGTACAATAGGGAATCATGATAAAGAATGTGTGGTTAAATGCTTGTGTTTTTACTTTCCCAAAGGGGAAAAAGAATAATCTGCATTTTGTTTAACCAGTTAATAAGGTTATGTAGGCTCCAGTTGTAAACAATCTGCAATTAGTAAATCCTCTTTTTTGCTTTGCTTTTTCCATGCACTGATGATTCTTTCAAATTAGACTAGATTCACCCTAGTATAGCCCAGATCTCTGTAACTTGTCTTCTATAGTAACCCAGCTAATTTTAAGAGTGATTCAGTTTGGGCAAGTGTTTATGGGAGGAGTCTTTCTTTGCCAGAAATGCTGACAGCAAGGATCAATTTTTCTCTTATTCCCCTTTGTTGCAATCTATTGGAAGTCAGAGGTTTAAAGTAGATTTGGAAAAGTATAGGAGTGTTGACTTTCAGACTAATCTGTTAGTTTGCTTATACTAATGCAGTTACTCAGATAGTAATTTAAGACTCACATCACCAATAGAATAAGAAATTTACATAGCTTCATATGGGGAAAAACAATCACTGTGGTCTTGAAATATGTATGCCTCTCTGAGAGTTTACGTTATGTTGACTTCAGTGGGACTAAGCACTTAACACTGAATGTGCTGCATAAATGTTGCCAAATACAGATGTTTGTTTTCTCTTCTAGAAAAGCAGGAGGGTCCCCAAAGTAGAAAAAAATGAGAGGAGGAGGAGAGGGGAAGTCACCTATTTTGGTTTTGAGATATTTTTTTACAATACGTAACTTTTTCAAAAAAAACATTTATCAAAAGTGTCACTTTCCCTGTTGAAAATCTGTCTTAGTCATAGGGTCCAGCCTTCTGGCACTGTAGGCAAACCTGCTACTCAATCGTCTTCATTAAATGGTCAACGACCATTTCAAAGTAGCTAAGTAGCCTTTCCCACCATTTTGGAGAGTTGTTTCTTTGCTCTCATGAATAGAAATCCTTTTTGAAAGACTATCTAAATATTTGGCCTCCTTGAAGTCAGACTAGCAGGTCTGCTGCTGTCTGAATTATTGATTATCCTTTCATTCTAAATTCTGCTGCCTTAAAAAACATAAAAAGAATAATAATAAAAAAAAATCTTTACTTTGGAGTAGAAGGAAAAGAGGCTGGAAAGTGTTAACAAAAGTTTTAAATAAAATCTCGTAGTCTTGACACAGTAGTCACTCATACTATCTCAACATCTTCGATGGCTACAACAGAAGTGCTGTGAGACGCTTCCTTATTTACTGCCTTTACTCTGTCCTTAAACCGGTTGTCCATGAGTGGGTTTGCCATCCTTCTGAACCAGCTGTTATATCTGTCTTTGCCTCCTTCTTTGGCCCCAAGTTCTAGAGGTTCACCATCCATTGTGAAAGTGTATTCTTTCATCAGTTCTATCCTGCTTTTCTACTAATTTTGTCAAGTGCCTCTCATGTTTTATTTCTTAATAAGTTTATGAAGGATTACACAGACTTGAAAGAAGAGGTAGTACTGCAATGAAACAGCTAGAAAATCAAGCGAAAATGCTTTTGAGATGTAACTATATGGAAACTAACTTCTTTTAAAATTTGAGAGATTTCTAGGGAGCTTGCCTTCTAGTTATTCCCTGGGACATTCAGCTTCTTCACCATCAGTTTTGTCTATATGCATACACAAGTTAAACGTGTGGTGAGCACCAAGGCTGTTCGGTTTTGAGGTCTTGTTAACAATTTCTGTTATCACTCTGGTGATAACACCCTGAAAAGGTTATATATATATAATCTATATATTATTATATATAATATATACTATATATATAGTATTTTATATATATATAAACCCAAAAAAAACCCCCAAAACCAAACCAAAAGACCAAAAACTAAATTACCTTTTTGTGCTTGTTTTTGTAACAGCATAATATTACAGTGGCGTGCAAAGTCAGGAAAAAAGATCTGTTACGAAATACTGAGCATTTCCTCCATCCTTTCTTTTTACATCTTGTCTTCAAAAAATCTATTCTGGAGGATAACATAGTGTTTAGGAGTCAGGATTATTAAGAGAAAGACAAAACATGAAAACAGTACCAGAAACAAAATATAAAAAGGTTTTAGCACAAACATATTTTCTTTTCATTACTATCACTTCTGAATTTAGTGAGAATCAGTTTTACACAGGTTTGTAAAAGGATGGCCTGGAGACAAAACAAAGTAATGAATTTATTTAGATAGTAATATTAATTATGTTTACATTGATACTTTCTGGGTTTGTTGTAAAAAACCTAAGAACTGGAAGACATTTGAGCAAATCGAACACCATGGGGAGTTCAAGGAAAATAATTTTAATTTATTCTTCCTTTTTAACAGGGAAAAAATTAGAAACAATAACTGAAGTTCCATGTTTCTTCTTTTAAGTCTGTGCTGCAGCCACAACCTGGTGGGTCTAAAACTCAGAGAATGTAAGAATAAAAGAAAATGACATTGTATCAATTCAAGACTTTCTATGAAGTGAGGTGCCCCATTGTGGGCTCTTGGCAAGTGAGGGTAGGTGGAGGTCACTAAGCTTCCGTCTTGGTAAGTCAAAGCAGTTTTATACTTGTCTCTGCTATGTGAGTATTTGATTTGCTCAACAATGAAAAATGACTTTGGGGAAAAATAGTCTCAGATATGCTTAGTTCTACAAAAAGTCTGGAAAACGTTGCCGCAGCTTTAGGAAACAGTTCTACATTATGCCTAAACACTCTTCCCATGATGGACAACCCCAACCCCCACCTTTTCCTTTTCAGATCATCCTCAGTAGACTTTGGTTTACTTTGCACTTATTAATGATACTACTGTATCTTCACAGAAGACAATAAATATATCAAATACCTGGTTTTAACCTTCTATTTAGTTTTCAAGGTAAAACTTCCATCTTCTGGGAGCTTCTCACAGGTTTGGTTAATGCATCTGTCAGTCTCACAGTTTCTCCTCTGTCAGATCTCTAACTGCTTTCTTTTTGAGAGGACACTGGTTGTATTTATATGTCAGGAAATCTGAGAAAGAACAAACTGAAGATGACTGCAGCACACTTAAAAATGTGACTTTTAGTAAAGCATGTATGAAAAATAAAAGAAAATGTGCATGTGATTGAAGTGTTATAAAAATATTTCACTGTGGATAAACAAGACTGTTGGTAATTCATATTAAAATGCTTTTTTTCCCTGCTTTTGCTTTTGTTTTATTTTATTTATTTTTTTTAATTATGCTTTTTTTGGTTTGCTTTGCTTAATGTTTTTCTTCAAAGAAATGTCTCTCCCATATTTGTAGTATTTCTTCCTTACAGAATTATTGTGGTTAAAGTCAGCACTGTTAAGTTGCTGTCCAACACAGTGAAAAACCTGTACAAGCCGCTTTCTGGATCAGATAAGATATCTTCAACTCATAGATCTCTCAGTCACTGGCAAATGTGCTGCTTTTTGGTCTAAGCTCTTTTGGAATCTTTTTTTTTTTTTCTTTCTGAATATAAGTTAAAAGAGAATATCCTTTTTTTTGTGGTGTTTGACGGTTCTGTTTGAACTGTGACTGTCCCATCATCCCTACAAATTAGTTTTGTGGCCTTTTTTTTCCTTCAATCTCTTTCTTAAAAGCTAATTTTATTTATTTCCATATGAAAAGTTATAGATGATTGATTAATCTGCCTAATGACTGTAGATAGTTTAAAATTCTGAAGTAAATTGCTTTTCTTAATTTGGAGGAGAGCATGAAAAAAAAGAATAATTAAAAAAAAAAGTGATGCCAGTTAATTATTTTGAAATCCAGAGTTTTGAATTGATGTGTTTAAATTCTGTTCTTTCCTTAGCCTGTACATTTGCAGCTTTTGCACTGGACTTGAGCATAGAGCTATGACAACAAGTACTTAAAAAGACCCTATCTGAAACCCCATGTTTAAAGGATTTTTATGAAGACCTCATTTAAATAAGAAGAAAGAAATATATTTGTTACACTTTTGAAATGGTTACAGTCATATACAAACACTAGTCACAGCTGTAATGTGTATATTAATTTTTTAGCAGAGAGGCATGGAAATACCTGATAACTTGTATTGATTAAGACATAAGCTACAATCCAATTTTATTTGCACTTCTGTAAAAAGAAAAGTAATTATTTGCATTGCTCTAGATGAGATGTGCATTGACATCTAAGGTTTGCCTTTTGACATACACTCCCCAACGAAAGACTTGCTACCCGATAGCCCATATTGATTCCAAGAGAAACCCTGCAGTATATTAAGAAAATAATGTAAGCTTTAATGAGCTAACATGCTCTCTGAACTAAAAAAATGAAAGAGAATTAAGAGATGGCAATCACAGACACTGAAAAGGCAGATGTTTGAGAAGATCAGAGGTAATAAGCTTATCTCAACAATTATTCTCAAAATAATCAAAGTGGAGATAATTCCTTGTTCTGTAACATGCTGACCCAGATCTTCAACTGCCATCAATTGTTTTAGCCTGGATAGTTTCAAGGAGCTGTCCTCACAGCTTAGCAGAGATTTACAGCGGCTGGCTGAGTTCCAAGCACTCATTTGCATCTAATTTTATTCTAAAATATTATTATGGACAATTCAATCACAACAGCTGACTTTCATGTGTAGAAATCTCATGGTCAGGTAACATGGAGGGTAACTGAATATGCCCAACATGGTTCCAGTCAGCGGCAACTTGGAACTGCTCAGTTGCAACTTCTGTGTTCTTTTTTGAAATACCAGGAGTGAAAGAGTTAAGGTGCTTCAGAATAGTACATTCTCTGTGAAACAACATTTTGCAACAGGCATATTATTCTGTTCTGCCAGCCCATGTGCTGAGTAACTTAAGTGATGTGAAATATTACTTATCTAACTTACCTATGTTACAAAACAGATTGCTTTAACTCCTGCGAGCTTGCTACACTGAAAATGCTTTTACAGGAAAAAGGCAACCACTTTACACAAAAAGCCAATAATATATTATTGGTCTAATTAGAATTTTAACAGCTAAATTGAAGAATTTTAGTAGTCTGGTTGTAATGATACTAACACAATACCAATGCTTGCAGATCAAATGACATACAGTAGTAATGATACAGTCTAATGTTTTCTCTAATGGTGTGCTCAGCCTTGCACTATCCTTCTGAGCCCTAAGGCTGTTGGTAGCGTCACTGCAAGGACTGTGGGGTATGGCCCATCACCAGTAGCCCGAGCCATCTGCAGGGGGAAAAAGATGTTGTTGATGTTCATGTTTTCTTCCTTTTCCACCTTCGACATACCAGTGGCAAACCATATAAGGTGTGTTTTCCTCTTGTTTGAATCCTTTCTTTTTGTTTCTTTATTAGCACCAGGAGTAGTTTTACCCAGCTCCCAAGATTGTGCTTCTTCAGTGGCCAGGGATCATAAAATCAACTAGGCTGGAAAATACCTTTAAGATCATCAAGTCCAACTTCCAACTTTTATCCCACAAATAAACCATGTCACTAAAGGCCTTGTCTACACGTACTTTGAAATCTTCCAGCAGCAATGATTCTACCACTCCCCTGGGAAGCCTGTTCCAATGCCTGATGATTCTTTTGGTGAGGAAATTTTTCCTAATATCCAGTCTAAACCTCCCCTGGTGCAGCTTGAGACTGTTACCCTCAGCCACTCCTCACCAGACTTGTGCTCCAGACCGTCCACCAGCTTCATTGCCCTTCTCTGGACCTTCTCCAGCACCTCAGTGTCTCTCTTGAAGTGAGGGGCCCAGAACTGAACATGGTGTTTGAGGTGCTGCCTCACCAGTACCAAGTACAGGGGAATGATCACTGCCCTGGCCCTGCTGGCCACACTGTTGCTGATACAGGCCAGGATGCTGTTGCCCTTCTTGGCTGCCTGGGCACAAGCTGGTTCATGTTCAGCTCCATCAATTAGCACCCCCAGGTCCTTTTCCACTGAGCAGCTTTCCTAGCCACTCTTCCCCAAGCCTGTAGTGCTGCATGGGGTTGTAGCCCAATGGCTGCTTAGCTGCCAGTAACCCATGGCCTTCAGTATTGCTCTGTTGTGGGGCTTTGAAGGCCCTCGCTGCTGTCTGCTTATCCATGCTGCACTTCTTTCTAAGTCACAGTTATCTCATTCCACATAGACTCACTACTTGTTATTGCTGCTTTTAGCTACTAAAGGTATATCACTGTGTACAGATAATTTAACTACTTTAATACAATTTACTTTCAAAGCTGAACAAGACATAAACCAAAAGTTACCTGGTCATTAGACAATTGCTGTTACTGCTAAATGAAACAAATCTCCATGGAGACCAAGTGAAATCCAGACAAAACTTGCCAGGTACTAACCCCTGAACAGTCAGCTTAAAGCAAAGCCTGCAGCCAGTTACAGGAGGTGGTAACACCATCATCATAGAATTACATGGCTACAAATATTTACCCTGTAAAATGTTAGTGAACAGAGTGATAAATTTCATTCAGCAGCTGTATTAACATTGCTGAAAACTCTTCCTGAATATATATATTCATGTGCTGGCATCAATGTTTATTGCAAGCGTGAAGCTTTTCTCATTTAACCCAAATTCAACTCTGAAGCTATTTAGCTTAAAAGGTCTAGTTGCTTTTTCACCAAAAAAAGCTTATAACAGATACCTTTGCACTGAGGTTAAGGATGTATTTTTGTAGATACTGGTAGACATCCCTGTCAGTGATCCAAACATCTTTGTGCTGGCTGCTCTGTTTAGTATGATGAAAGGGCATTCTTTTGCCTAAATAATTTATAATCCATATGCTATGATTTGAGAATCCCACTGAAACTTTCTCTGCTTTTGTCACTCCACAGCTATCTTCTATAAAGCCTCCATTAAGTTATTAAGGAAAGTTTTTGTGCAATTGTTCAACTTTACACTTCTGTCAATTTGTAACTATGGTTGCATCCTTTCTAGAAGCTGACCCTGATAATGTGAGCATGTTCATATGGTTAAGATTAATGAATCAATTATTGTAACACAAGTTATCCATCACGTAAGCTGTTTTCCTTGACTTGATTATTTTAATTAAAAATAAGTGTTCAGTTCTCTCTTTTATTTATGTTCGTGTGTTAATCAGGAACAATTATTAGTAAGGCTTTGGTGGATGGTTGCTTCCGAGCTGAAAATATTAACTGAAAATACAATACTTAAAGCAGAGTGTTTGAAGAAGCTTTTTTTTTTTTTCTTCTGAGCACATTTCCATTGTTTCCACGGTGGACAAGATGGATTGTCACTTAAAATATAGATACGTCCAAATCAATGCTTATGATCTGAAAATTAATTATTCTGTATTTTTTTCTGGAGAAAAATATTACCTGTTACACTTCACATTTACATCTCAACCATAAACTAATCCTGTCAAATTAAAATCTTGCTAACTCACTTAGATGACAAATCTTGAACTCACTAAATATCATGAGCTTCACTGAGTTATACAGTATTACATGTATTTCCAACTTTAAGAAAGAGCTAGGATCTTGGCATTTGTCAAATTTAAAGTTAAGGTTTGGACCACAGCACACTGGCATTAGACTGCTTATTGTCTGGGCTCATGTCACTCACACCAGCGATGCTGGATCCCTATTTATGAATAGTTAATTAAGTCAAAAATTTAATTAATTTAAGTGCTTAATATCATTCAGTCACCAGGTGGCACCATTACTTTGAAGTGTTTAACTTCAAAGACAGCCATTAAATCTTGGGAAAATATATATTAAATCTATTATGCTCTTTTCTAGATTATGAACAAATCACTAATAAACCCTCTTTTTCCCAGATCTCTTCTATGTGGCTTTAGTCTTGAGACATTTTTGAATGCTTCTGCTTCTTAAAGGTTGCAAAGATGAAAACAGGAAAACATGTTGCCCAATTCACATGATAAAAAGTTTCTGGTTTAAACACCATGCTGCAGCCCCTCTGAAAACCATACTGACTGAGTACAGTTGAGAACATGCAATGAAAATGCCCCATAGTTGGTTGCAGTCGGTTCTGTGACTGCTCAGATCTTAGCTCCTGTGAACATTGTGGCTCTATATGTGGCTAACATGAGAAGTACTCCTAAAATGTTTGTCACCCAGGTCACGTTGAAATACAATGAACAGTTAGGGCTGTGTATTGCTTAACTTCTTGGAGCTATGGTGATTTAACAGTGACTACTCAGTAGGTATTGTAGGTCTCATTTTAAATTTGTGAGACTTCATTACTCAGAATTTCATAATGAAGGGCCCAAACTGTACCATTGACTACAATGTTACTGATAAAATTAAAGTAATCAGTAAGTTGCGGTATAACTGTTATCAATTGCCACATTTCATCCAGAAGAGGAAAAGAGGATTAAAGTGAGACAAGTCTCTGGTGGTTTTGTAAGAGGTGCACACGGTAAAACTAGAAGGTAATTTTGCTTTTGGTTGATTGTATAGTTACATGTTAGGGTTTAACTTTAACCAAACTTTATCACACAAATAGTTCGCAATTTACACACTCTTGCCATCTTAAACTGTAGTTAAAATGGCAAGTCTCAATCACACATTTATGCTGTAGCTATGTTAAGGAGAACAGAACCCTCAAGATAAGTGGTATATTACGTCCTCTGCTTGACTGCATATCAATATCAAGGATACGCTTTGTCAGAAAAAATCAGAAAATCATTTGAGACAACACAAATAGACTAAGACATGTTAGTGCGTATATCCTTGTTTTGTTCTTTTCTTACAGAATGCTGTGTTTTCCAGAAGTGGATCTTTCCCTTATTTCCAGTTATTCTTTTTCCCTTCCCTTCCCTTCCCTTCCCTTCCCTTCCCTTCCCTTCCCTTCCCTTCCCTTCCCTTCCCTTCCCTTCCCTTCCCTTCCCTTCCCTTCCCTTCCCTTCCCTTCCCTTCCCTTCCCTTCCCTTCCCTTCCTTTCCCTTCCCCCTCTTCTAAAAATGCTGTTACATATAAAAACTGCATAGGGGCATAAACAGAATGTATAAATACTTTTATTTAATTATTATCTGGCTGAATCTGTGTAAGGTGAGTCAAAAATCAGATTCTCACCTTGTATATATCAAATTAGATAAATTAAACAATAGCAATTTACTTCAGTTGTGCTCTTTATTTTGTTTATAGTTAGTGTTAAACTATTAGGATGTCCTAAAAAGAACTTGCATACTGGAAAATAACATATGCAAACTAACAGTTTGCCTGACTCCCTTCATGTGAGAATAGTTAACTAGAACCAGCTGATGCTAGAGTAAGCATAGTATTTTGCATTTCCACTTCAAAAAAGGCCAAACATAAGAGTTAATTAGTCAATACATATTCTTAAACTGAGTAATTCTGAGCATAGACTTCATATTCTGGGAAAAAAGGTGTGAATGGAAGCAGACTAAAGGCTTGCACCTGGAGAAACCAGTGTTGCTGTGGTTCTAATAAACTATCTGTGGGTGGGGATTTTTTTCCTTGCTTTTTTCCTAAATTTTTGTTGGAAGCTATGTATCAGTACAAAATATATAATCAGCTCCAGTGGAATTCAGTTGCTGACCTGTCATGCTTTATTTTGTGTTGTTTTTTGGTTTGTTTTTTTTTTTCCATCTCAGGAACATGTATGCTGTGTTTGGTCCAATTTGCCATGAATAGGTTGTTACACAGTAGTTCATGTGTACTGGATTTAGTTGTAAATGTGGTGAAGTTGTAAAAGTAACACTCATATGAATTACTCAAGCAGATCTTTGATTCAACTTGAGTTTTGCTGGTGGCTGGTTTTTAGAGTTCAGTTGTCATGGCATGCATTTGAAGGAAGTCATTTACTGAACATCAGGAGTACCGCAGAGGCTGAAAAAACAGCTAGCAAAGACAAGCTGATACTTAGAGCACTGAATCTGTGCCTGGATATTCTCTTAAATGTGTATGTGCAGCAAATGTCACTGAGTGCAGTCAAACACTCGGCTTTCTCCTCCTCCAGCTCTTGCCCCTTCAGTAACAAAAGTTTAAGAGTCACAACAAAGAAGCCAGACTAAAATCTACTATATCCTTCTGGTAGGTTTTACTGCTAGTGGGAAATCCTTATAGATTAAGAACCAGAGAAGATAATTTTCTGTGTTTATGAAACAAATAACTATAGACACCCAGTTATGATTATGATGGTGGAAGTGGTTACTGATAACTGCCCATCAGTATAGAAAACATTTTCAAGTGAGGCACATTGGGAATTTGAAGTGAATGAAAGGCCTGTTCGTTTCATCAACCTTTTAACTGAGGAGCAGATTGTGGGCTAGACAGTGCTCATCTGAAGTGTATAGTGGCACTAAGCTGTAAGAGGTTTCAAGACCGGTGAAGGAAATCCACCAAAACACTATGCAGTGAAAGAATTTCAATAAATGAAATAAAAAATCATCAGATTGTCATGATCAGAATATACTGACAGACTTGTAAAGACAATCAGTACAAAATTGCTCACCTATGAACTGTGGTGTACAACTTGATGTTTAAAATGACCCTGAGATGAGAAGGGTCAAATTTGGCAAATTTGAAGCTGGTTCTTAGGAAGGGATTCACAGCATTCACTAAAAAACTGGGAAAGTGAATAGATATACAGAGAAGTAAAAAATGTTTGCTGATAATATACAAATATTCACATCAGTTAGATGATTGCAAAGTGCTGCAGGAGGATGTCACAATACTAAGTGACTTGGGAATAAAGTGAAAGATAAATTCAATGCTGTGAAAGTAATGCTGGGAAAAAACACTTATCTGTATGTACACATTTTATATATATACCCAGTGTTGGTCTCTAAATGAGCTATTACTGTTCATAAGGAAGGTAGTAGAGACATTGTGGCTCTTTCTATGAAAACATCAGCTAAATGCCCAGAGAGAGTTAAAAAGAAAAATCAACTTTTAAGAATGACTATGAAATAAAATTAAAGCACACCAGAAAACATTGTTATGCCCCAGGTCCAAGATGTGCTTGTATCATTAACATTAAGCACAGCTCTCACTACAGTATCTCAAAAAAGACACAATAAAACTAGAAAGACAGAAAGATGACAACTATGTTCCATTTGTTTCCACATGAGGGTAGATTAAACAGACTAGGATTCTTTAGTCTGGGAGGAAAAATGACTGGAAGTGCTAGATAAATCCAAGAATGATGAGGAGAAAACGAACAGGGACTGATTAGTCACACTTCCCTGCAATAGAATGAAGATGGAGAAAATGACATTATTTGGCAGTATGTTTAAAACAAAGAAGGTTTTCTCTTCCCCACACAATACATAGTGACATTACAGGATTTATTGTCGGGAGACATGCAGTCAGAAGGAAACTAAAAATGTTCAGTGTGCTGGACCTTGTACTAATAAACCAGGAGGGGCTGGTTGAAGGTGTAAAGGCGGGGGCAGCCTTGGCTGTAGTAATCATGAGATGGTGAAACTCAGCTCCTGCATGAGAGAAGCAAAACAGTAAGCAGGACTAGAGTCCTAAACTTCCAAAGAGCTAACTCTGGTCTCTTCAAAGGCATAATTAGAAGAGTCCCATGGAATAAGGCTCTAGAAAACAAGGGAGAACAAGAGAGATGGTTGGTATTTAAGCACACTTCATCCGAAGTCAAGACCAGGGTATCCCCATGATGAAGAAATCAGGCAAAAGGGGCAGGAGACCTGCATGGATGAGCAGGGAGCACCTAGTAAATCCCAAATGCTAGAAAGAAATTTATGGGTTGTGGAAAAACAGACAGGCCAAGTGGGAGGACTATAGGAACAACATCACGATATGCAGGGTTGTGTCAAGGAAAGCCATGGCCCACTTAGGATTGAGTCTGGAAAAGAGCATCAAGAACAAGAAGAAGGGCTTCCACAAGTATATCAGTAGCGAATAGAAGATTAGGGAAAATGTGGGGCTGCTGCTGAATCAGATGCGTGACCAGGTAACTGAAGACACAGGGAAGATAGAATTGATGAGTGTGTTCTTTGCCTCAGTCTTTACCACAAAGAACAGCCCTCCAGAGTCCTAGACCTTGGAGGTAAGAGAAGGAAGCTGGAAAAAACAAGACTTCCCCCAGATCCTGGAGGGTTAGGTTAGGGGTAGGCTAGACAGATTCAACACCCATAAATCAATGGGCCCTGATGGGATGCACCCAAGGGTGCTGAGAGACCTGGCAGGTGTTGCTTTGCCACTCTTCATTACCTTTGACAAATCGTAAAGAGGACCTGGGAAACTACCATCCAGTCAGTCTCACCTCTGTCCCTGGAAAGGAGATGGAACAGGTCTTTCTGGAGTCCATCACCAAGCATGTAGAAAAGAAGGTCATCAGGAGCAGTCAGCATGAATTCACCAAAGGTAAATCTTGCTTGACCAATCTGATAGCCTTTTTTGCTGACATGACAGGATGGTAAATGAAGGTAGAGCAGTGGATGTTATCTACCTTGACTTCAGGAAGGCTATTGACACTGTCTCCCTTAACATCCTTATACATAAGCTTTGAAAATGTGAATTAGATGTAAGAGTTAGGACAATGAGGTGAATAAAATCTGGCTGAACAGTAGAGTTCAGAGAGTCATGATCAGCGGCAGATAATCCAGCTGGAGGCCTGTAGTCAGTGGTACTCCCTGAGGATCAATACTGGGTCCAGTTTTATTCAACCTGTTTAGTAACAACCTGGATGAATGGCTGGAGCATACCCTCAGCAAGTTTGCTGATGGCCCAAAGCTGTGGGCAGTGGTTGATACACCGGAAGGCTGTGCTGCCATTCAGAGGGATCTTGATAGGCTGGAGAATTGGGCAGAGGGAAATCTAATGAAGTTCAACAAGGGCAAGTGTAGGGTACTGCATCTGAGGAGGAAGAACCCCAAGGACTAATATAGGTTGGGGTCTGGCCTACTGGAGAGCAGTTCAGCTGAGAAAGACCTGGGTGTATTGGTAGATGATAAGTTGACTATGAGCTGGCAATGTGCCCTTGCAGCCAGGAGGGACAATAGTATCCTGGAGCACACTGGGAGGAGTGTGTCCAGCAGGTCAAGGAAGGTGATCTCCCCCCTCTACTTGACACTGGTGAGGCCATATCTGAAGTCCTGTGTCCAGTTCTGGGCTCTTCAGTACAAGAAACAGAAGGAGCTACTGAAGAAGGTCCAGTGGAGGCCACAAGGATAGTGGTCTGAAACATCTCTATTCTGAGCTGGGCTCGTTTAGTCTAGAGAAGACTGAGAGGAAATCTCATTAATGTACATAAGTATCTCATGAGGGGTGCCAAGAGGATGGTACCAGGCTCTTTTCAGTGGTGCCCAGTGACAGAATGAGGAGCAGTGGCCATAAACTAAACCAAAAGATGTTTTACCTCAACAGAAGAAAGAGGTGGCAGAGGATGGCAAAGCCCTGGAACAAGTTGCTCAGGGAGGTTGTGGAGTCTCCCTCTCTGGAGACATTGAAAGTCTGCCTGGACAAGTTCCTGTGTCACCTGCTGTAGGTGGCCCTGCTTTACCGGTCGGTTGGACTGGATGACCTCCAAAGATCCCTTCTAACTCTAACAATTCTATCATTCTGTGATTCTGTGAAATCTCTAGGGTCAAGTGTCCATTCATATTAATTTATGCAATTTTTTGAGTGTCCTTTATGCTTCCAAAGGAGAATAAAAATGAGAATTTGACTTCTGGCTTGCCAAGAGTCCTGAAATGCAGAAATTTCATTTCATTTAACTGAGGCTGTCTTGAATGTATAGGTTTAAAAAACAACTTCTCTCAGTAACCTCCCCTATTATATCATTATAGCAGTATTGCAGACTAAAACCACCTTAGTCTTTTTCAGATTGCATGACTGTTTAGAAAACATCTTCAGTCGGTATTAAGACTCAATATTTAACAGGATGATATTTCTGTCTATCATTGTATGCCTTCAGTAACAATGGCAATTTAAAACCTGATAAAACTGTTTTGTTACAAAAGAGTTAGTTAAAAGTAGAGAGGCTCAAAAATCTATAATTTGTTGCAATTTTGCTACTCAAATAGGTTAATTTATTTTTGTTGGTATAAGGCATGAGGCATTATGACATAGAAGTGACCTAAAGCATATGAGGGCCTACACTGCTGTTGTTAGTCAAATGGCATTGTCAATATTTGTCATGAAACACAACATTCTCCCAAATATGTGAAGTATGTATTAGGAGAGGGTTGCTTAATTTTAAAGTTAGCTGGATTCTGTTTGAATGTGTGTTCCAGATTTGTGAACATTTGCTCATCTGTTAGTGGATGAATTTACAGTGGAGCCAGATGCTCAGTTTTAGGGGACACTCTGAGTAGCATTTGCTGAGACACATTCACCTCCAGCAAGAACCAAGGATTGTAAATAGCTATCTTGAGTCAGGGACCAAGTTGTTTAGGAAGTCTAGTAAGTCTAAAGAATTTCTATTCTTCATTTGATTTGCTCAGTAAATCCCTTTATAGCCTTTGTATTATTTCAGAATCAATTTTGATACATACATGGAGCTCTCTGTTTTTCCTCAGCCGTTCTTCTTACAGTATGGCTCCAGGTGCTTTAGATGTTCTTCGGGATTACATGGGTGTTAGCTTCTGTTTTTCTGTATCACACAATAAAAATAAAGACAGGATGAGCATACTGGGTTGAGAGGGAAGTTCTGGAGAACCTTTGTCAGGAGATATGAGTGCTATTCCATGTTTGCAAACTAAATATATAGAGCTGTGTCCAAGTCATAAAATAAGTGGTATTCAGAATACAAAGTTATTTATATAAAAATCCAAAGAAATGACAATAGAGCTAATGAACTATCAGCACTTCTGAAGTTTTAACCCCAGCTGTGAGAGCTGAGCACTTGAAAACCTGCTCCTAAAAGTCAAGAATATACACATCACAATGTATCAATCTGTTTCCCCGAACAGTATTTCCCTGAAAACAAAATGATCTGATTGCATATCTCAATGAATCATATGGATGCTGCAGCTACCTCTGCAAACCTTTCATTAAGGTTGTGAATGAAAGCAATACAGGTTGAAGCCTTAAATCCTGTAACTCCTTTAGACTGAGAGTGATTGCAGAGGCACTGCTATCATAAAACTCAGGTGCAAATTCACTTGGAAAAAAAGTGGTTGGAGCTGCTTCTTTGTGTACCAGTGTTTGATTTATTTCTCATATGTGTGAACTTTGATTACACTTGGGTCTTTAACTATTTTTTTGCAGTGAAATTTCCTCTTATTTCTTCTTAGTTTCATACACTGGTTTTTATGCGTTAACATGTTGGTGCCATTGCACAGGACTGTTAGGTTTATGTTTCTGTCTAGAAATTAGATGTTGGTTTGGGTCTTTAATGCTGTACTGACCTTTGAGTTTCACAGTTCAAATCAGCATTTCAGTTTCTGTGATTCACGGTTTATTAATCAGGAATGATAAAGAGCCTGAAAATCTGGGATTTGTATCACAACACAGTGAGGAAATGCTCAAAATCAGAAACATTCTCTATTTGAAATGGAATAATAATACTTACATTTTTGTCAAAGTTCAGGAAATCGTAACTTTGGGACTATGATTACAATGGCTAGCCAGTTGCTTTTTTAAAAACACTGCAAATGTGTGAACTGCTGAGAGACTGGCTTTTCCTACAGTCCTGCTTCCCAATCTTGGCTTGAAATTAAATGGTCACAGTAAATCAAGCTCTCAAAAGATGAAACTTCAAATGGGACAAGGTTTGGTTTTCTGTTCTGACAAGAGTTTCTCGTGATTGACTCCCATCCTTTAGAAGGAAGACGTTTGCAGCTGTTGCTGTGCACTACAATAATAAAAACTATTCTTACCTAATTTTCTAAAGCTCCTTTAAAGTCTTTTTCCAATTAGTCTGCAACCATTATAGGGATTTTTAATCTAAATTAAAAAAAAAGTAATCAAGGCAGTATGACTCTGCTCAGCCCTTAGGGAAGATTATCCATATTCAACCCCTTCTAATGGCCTATTGCAACCTGATATATTGGCAGTCAATCAGCCTGTGCAGCAGTGCTAACATAGGCTTGGGCCTTGAGCCCTCAGAAGAGCTATCCTTTAAAATAAAGCAGCTTGGTTTGCTTGTCATATTTAATATTTTTCTTTACCTTTTTTTTCTTATGTCCTTACTTGGAGTGATTTTTACCCTTAGCCTTTAAAAGGACCTTTGTGTTAGATTAAACCAGCATGTTTTGTTTGACATGTTCCTTTTCTTTCCTTCTTTTCTTACATCTTTACTTGGAGTGGCTTTTACTTTGCTGTGATTGCTGACAAAACCCATCCTCAAAAACCTGTCAAGTGAAAGAGAGATGTTCAGCAGCATTACAACTAGTTTATGCTCCTTTGTAACAAATGTTCCCTGCTTTTCTTCATTCCATCTTGTTAACATCAGTGCCCAGTTTATAAATTGCAGGAAGTCCAGGAAGTGTAGATGAGTAGGAATAATCACTGTTGTGTACAAAGTAACTAATACATGTTGTTGAATCCAGAGGTATGTCACTGATACATGAAGAGAAACTAGAAACGTGTAGCAAGGCAGGATCTGGCCATCATGGATAACACCATGGCTTCAAACATTTAGGTACATCATTCTGGCAGGAACTGTGGGGAGTTGTCATGTTTCTGGCAGATAAAGATACCTCAGAGTGATTTCAGCAATTCCTGTGAAGTCAATTTTCTTGCCTACATATAGGAGTCTCCAACATTTCTGAGAAGTAAATAATGCTGTGGGAATTAAAGTTTCTCATTCTCTCATGAATCCACAGAAGGAATTACTGTGCTGGTTTTAAACGGCACAAGAAAGAGCTATCTCCTTCTACTGCTGCGAAGTTTGGGGCAGCCTGGATCCTGAAGGGTAGAGAATAAATTAAGCATATGTAGACAAGGTTGATTGATTAGGCTTTCGGGACTTTTGTCTGCACAGGTCTCTGGCCAGATATGCAGCTCTCCTAGGAAGGCTAGCAGGCTAGCTTAAATAACATTGGGAAAAAGACATCCGTGGATTCAGGAAATGTAGCTGTCTGCCCTGTGCTCACACATATTCGCATACCAGGGGAGAATCCACCCCTCTGTCATGATATTTCAGATTCTGGGTTTGTGACAACACTTCATGTTTGCCTGCTTGCTGTGGGGTTATCAAATCATCACTGTCATTATTTGGGGCGATAATTATATGCACATTTAGTCCCGTCTTTCTGTCTGTGCTTCAGAACATTTCATTCACCCCTGCATTTATTTCATGGAAGCAATGCTCATACGGACACCAGAATAATGCCGACAGAATTTCCCCTCTGTCATTCTTTGCACATCACTGCTCTTAAAGAGGGGCTGATTCTGAAAAATGATCATGATCTGGTTAGTCCATGGTGCTGTTTGCAGCTAGATTGGATGCATTTATTTGTCCTTTTGTTCTCTTGCTGCATTTCCTAATTATGCAAGTGAGATACTGTCCACAAACTCTGCATCAGAACAGCAGTAAGCAATAATATACTGTGCTCAGAAAAGGAAAGGAAACAAAGGACTGGTTCAATGAAACTCCAAATGAAGTACAAGCATTTATTCCCTGGCCTGGGGAGATAAGTGTTTGTGCACTGATGGAATTTCTGATGATTTTCTCATCTGATTATTTTTCTGCATATTTCAGGAAATGGTTCATTTGTCTAGCTAGTGCCCATTAAGCGAAGCAGATAATATGGGTAGGATTTGTCTTGATTAAACTTAGTATGTACACCCAAGCCAACAATAATACAACTTTCCTAAAAATGTATATTTTTCTTGTATATCATCAGTGCTTGAAATGCCAGGAAAATGCAATTCATATGCAAGTGTAATAAAGTGAAAAAATCATCAGTGTTCTTGTAAGTCTTTCTGGTTTTGCTCACTTCCTAGAGATTCCAGCAATTTCTAAAAATATGCACTCTTCTTGCAATTTTGCTGCCAAAAAAAAAAAAGCTAGTTCATTTTGTAACATAACCCCATAATGTTTCTGCCTTATATTCAGCTTTTATATTACTCAGTACTGTTTGAAGTGTTTCCAAGGTGACATCTACCTCATCCTGGCTTAGTAAAGTATTTAATTAGTATAATGGGTAGCCAGAATGATGAGGGGAAAAATTCTCTCTGGGTCAAGTCAGGAGACAAAACTTACCCTGAACTATAACTGAAGTGTTTTAAGCAAACTGCTCTCTTATTGGAAGCACTGTTTTCTATCATGAGTATTTACCCTTTTTCTGTATCTTGATTTTTTTATTTTCCTAATTTCTAAAGAAAAAAAAAATATTTCAAGATATATTTTTTAGGGAGACACCATTTCTTATAGTCATTATAATGTGTTTTGTTTTTTTTTTTCTTTCTGCATGCATAACAGTCTTGGAAACATTGTTCTTTTGTTTTATGTGGATACATCATAAGAAATGGCATGTAAGCTTTTATTTCCTCTGTAGACGATGACAAATATTGCTAGGGACTCAATAGGTGGCACTCTTACCTCTGAGCTGGACTCATGTAATGTTGTTATGCTGAAAGACAGACAACAGAAAAAAATTCCAAACCAAAAAAGAGTTAGATATGAAAAAGTGAATACGTTGACCAGGGCCGATTCGATTCTGAAATTACCTTCTGCTTTTTCTTTGTGACACTTTCTTACCTCTCTTGAAAGATATTATTTGGTGACCATTTTATAAGTGAGAAGCCAGCATAAAACATATGAATACATATATGACTAACAATATGAATAATGCTTTTTCTTTGTATTAAAAAGCAATACAGAAAATGCAACTCTCATGGCCTGTGGCCTCCCAGAGGAACAACTGCCTACACATAGCACCCAGAATGGAAATGGCCATGCCAGGTGGGAGAGTACAGATGCTCTTGAGAACTTGATTATTTTGCTCTGACTAGTGCTTAGAAGAGTGATTCCAAAACCCTGCAAGAGAGACAATTATTACATTATTTTCTGGCAGTGTGGCAGGAAGTGGCAAAACCTATTCCCATTTTGTAACATTGGGGTTGACTAAGGTTCAGGAAAATCTTCAGACTTCAGAATGTTTATTGTAGTAGAAGAGTTCCCATTAACATTAATGCATTTTCGATCATGCTCTAGCTGTCTGGTTGTTATACGATATCTCAGGAGAGATTTCATAAGGTTTGGAAGTCAACAAACTGCCTAGCCATTGGCAATGCTCTACATTAATATTTAGAACAAGGAATTAGGAGATCTGCTTTCTCTTGAGTACATACCAGAGGCTTGGCAGGTTATTCAACTTCCCTATTTTGGTATCTACATCAGCTAAATAGGGATAATAACCTTATTACCATCTCCTGTTCTTACTACCTTGCTAAGGTGCTGTGACAATTAACTTATTTTTGAAGTGCTTGGAGACTCTCAGAGTCTGCTGTGTGAGTGCAAAGCCTTTTTTTACTTTATTATTCAGTGTGTTCCATCTAATGCTCAAGAGACATTTGGTT
Organism: Myiopsitta monachus; assembly: GCA_017639245.1. Classification (NCBI taxonomy): domain Eukaryota; kingdom Metazoa; phylum Chordata; class Aves; order Psittaciformes; family Psittacidae; genus Myiopsitta; species Myiopsitta monachus. The sequence goes on from CM029941.1 coordinate 30,431,496, forward strand.
TACATTTTGGAACTTGCCATACTAGGAATTATTACTGAGAACTTCAGAAAACTATTAAATCACACAGAGCTTTTAGGAAAAAGAAGATGAAAAAAACCCACCAAACCAAAACCCAAACCCCCAAACCCCCCAAAACCTCTTGAACCAAAACCTTCAATCTAAACAGACATTTTTGTCCTTTTTACTTCTGCAAAAAGCCCACAGACTTCTTTACTGAAATTTATACACAAAAACCATCACAGAGATCCCTATTTCATATAACAGGTCTCTGGGATTCAATCATTACTACATTTTGGGTTTGCCTTTCTTAAATATAATGCAAGGGTTAGTAGTTCTGTTAGGAGATATGAGCCAATGCTTTCACATTGTTATGGGTTCGGCTTCCCCCCCCAAGTCTCATGTTACGCTGGGAGGAGGCAGAGTCTCATGTTGCGCCGGGAAGGATGGGAGAGCTGGGGGAGGCGGGGACAGGGCGCCTGACCCGGGCTGACCAATGAAGTTATTCCATACCACAGCATGTCATGCCCAGGATGTAAAATACGGGGGTGGGGTGCGGTGGGGAGGAACTGGAAAGTGTGTGGTTTGGGGGCGGGCTCTTGGTGGTTTCCCGAGCTGTCTCTCGGCTCGGTCGGGCGGCCAAACGGTTGTATCCTCTCCCTTTGTATTTACTTTGTCATTATTATTGTTATTGGTGGTGGCAGTAGTGATTTGCATTGTATCTTAGTTACTGGACTGTTCTTATCTCAACCCGTGGGAGTTACATTTTCTTTGGTTCTCCCCATCTCCCCCCCATCGGAGTGGGGGGGGGGGGGGGGGAAAGGAGGGAGAAGTGAAATTTACGGCTTAAACCACAACAGATTTTGGCACCCAACGTGGGGCACTTAAGGGTTGAGATAAAGACAAAATAGCCACTCGTCACAATGCTGATTTATTGGCTCTCAAAGTTATTGCTCTGGTTCTCACAGGTTCAGTGTATGATACTTTACTTACAGCCGGTTCTTCTTATCTTAACGTTTTTCAGACCTGGGTTTTGGGTTAAGATTCTTGTTACATTATGCTGTATTGCACGAATTGTTAATACAATAGACTCAGTGACCATGAAACTGACCCGGTTTGTGTTTCCAGTGTGGTCACCAACTCTATACTTTGGGAGGTATATAATGGAAGTTCTTAGCAATTACACATCTCTTTTCACCTCCTCGGGTGGTCAGCCTGTGAAGGAGACATTCTTTTGTGCTCCCAGTGCCCCCACCAGGCCGTTTACAACACTGTTTGAGAATTCTGAAGGTTTTGAATGGCCTTTAGATACCCTTGAGATCTGCCTGCTGGGGGTGACGGGAATTATCATGTTGGCACACATACTGAATATGTTGTACTCACAAGTATTTAGTCTGGTCCGGAGAGTTAAGCAGAGTGGGGTGTGGGCCATGTCTGGGGTTAGACCACAATCCAGGATGGCCGAGAGATTTTCCCCAAGGCTGGACAGTCATGAGAGGCAGGGTGTGTGGGATAGTATGAGCAAGTATCTAGGCCAGTGGGCCCCTCCAGTGCTTTGGAACTTCACCAAGGAACAAACGCAAAACCCGGAAAAATTAGTAAAACATTTAAAGGAGGTGTGTGATCATTTTGGTCACACCAGAGATGGACAAATCATGGCAACGTGCTGGGGCTTGGCTTATGCTTACAGAGCCTTGTTTAACACTGTCCAGCATCTTCAAAAGGAAAAAAACGTCTCTGGATCTGAGGGCGGAGTAATGGACAGCGCAGTTAATCCAGCTCCAAGTACAGCAGCTACATCACCACCAGCGACAGGCACAGCCACGACTCAAACCCCAGTGACAAGTACGGCAGCTACCCAAACCACAGTAATAATCACTGCAGCTAAACCAGAGGACCAACTCATACCAATATCAATACCAATGACCCTGTATTCAAGAGGAAGAACAAAGAAGAGGCAGGAGAGATGAAACAAGACAAAGAAATGTCACCACCTGGGACAGCATCTGACCAGGAGTTATTACCACATGATGAAGAAGAAGAAGAAAAGAGATGACTTCTCGATCTCGGACCTCAACCGAGCTACGGAATATGCGAAAAGACTTTACCCGTCAGCCAGGGGAGCACATCATCACCTGGCTGCTCCGATGCTGGGACAATGGGGCCGACGGTCATGAACTAGAAGGTACTGAAGCCAAACAGCTGGGATCACTTGCCAGGGAAGGGGGAATTGACAAAGCAATTGCAAGAGAGAAAAAGTCCCTCAGCCTTTGGAAGCGGCTCTTGGCAGCTGTGAAAGATAGGTTTCCATACAAGGATGATGTTATGAGTCGTTCGGCCAAGTGGACTACTCTAGAGAAAGGCATCCAGTCTCTGAGAGAATCAGCCATTGTAGAGATGATCTATATCACCAAGCCGAATGTTGGGGATATACCCATAGATCCAGATGAAGTCGAATGTACACGACCCATGTGGCAGAAATTTACACGAAATGCACCCCAATCATATGCCCATTCATTGGCAACAATAACCTGGAGTGACATAAGACCACCAACAGTGGATGAAATGATTTATAAACTCTGAGAGTTTGAAGATAATATCACCCCTTCCATCATCTCAGCTGTGGAAAAACTGTCCCAGAACCTCCAACAATTGAGAGACGATTTATCCAGCTCCTCACGTGTACCAACACATGTCTCAGCTATGAACAGAAGGCGTCCCACTGTTCGAGAGAGAAGGTACAGAAGTTATGCACCACGGGCCACCCTATGGTTTTACCTGCAGGATCGTGGAGAAGATATGATGGAGTGGGATGGAAAGCCTACTTCAGTTTTGGAGGAGCAGGTGCGAGAACTGAAGAAGAGAGCAAAGGTCAAGGCTGATCACCCCATGAAGGCTGCGGCTTCAGGCTCTGGTGAGCAGGTTCCCAGATGGAGTGGAAGAGCAGATTTTACCTCAGCTGCTGTGATGAAGAAGAATAATCCATCTCTACAAGACGAGAGTGACCAATGTGATGACTACTAGAGGGGCCCCGCCTCCAGCCAGGTGGAGGTAGGGGACAATCGAACATATTGGGCTGTATGGATCAGATGGCCTGGCACATCAGTCCCACAGAAGTATAAGGCTCTAGTAGATACCGGTGCACAGTGTACTCTGATGCCATCAAGCTGTCAAGGGGTGGAACCTATTGGTATTTCTGGAGTGACAGGAGGATCCCAAGAGTTGACTGTACTGGAGGCTGAAATCAGCCTGACTGGGAGGGAATGGCAAAAACACCCCATTGTGACTGGTCCAGAGGCTCCATGTATCCTTTTCATAGATTACCTCAGGAGAGGGTACTTCAAAGACCAAAAAGGGTACCGATGGGCTTTTGGTATTGCTGCTTTGGAGACAGAGGAAGTGGAGCAGCTGTCCACCTTGCCTGGTCTCTCAGAGGATCCTTCTGCTGTGGGGTTGCTGAAGGTCGAAGAACAACAAGTGCCAGTCGCGACCGCACCAGTGCACCGGCGGCAATATCGCACCAACCGAGACTCCCTGATTCCCATCCATAAGCTGATCCGTAGATTGGAGAGTCAAGGAGTGATCGTAGGACCCACTCACCCTTTAATAGCCCCATATGGCCAGTGCGAAAGTCTAATGGAGAGTGGAGACTAACAGTAGACTGTCGTGGCCTGAACAAAGTTACCCCATCCTTGAGTGCTGCTGTACTGGACATGCTAGAGCTTCAGTATGAACTGGAGTCAAAGGCAGCCAAGCGGTATGCCACGACTGACATTGCCAAAGCTTTTTTCTCAATTCCCCTGGCAGCAGAGTGGAGGCCACAGTTTGCTTTTACTTGGAGGGGCGTCCAGTACACTTGGAACCGACTGCCCCAGGGGAGGAAACACAGCCCTTCCATCTGCCATGTACTGATCCAGACTACGCTGGAGCAGGGGCAAGCTCCAGAACACCTGCAATACATTGATGACATTATTGTGTGGGGTAATACAGCAGAAGAAGTCTTTGAGAAAGGGAAGAAAATAATCCAAATCCTGCTGACAGCCAGTTTTGCCATAAAATGGAGTAAGGTCAAGGGACCTGCACAGGAGATTCAATTTTTGGGAATAAAATGGCAAGATGGACGCCGCCAGATCCCCACAGATGTGATCAACAAGATAACAGCAATGTCGCCACCAACTAATAAGAAAGAAACACAAGCTTTCTTGGGTGCTGGGGGGTTCTGGAGGATGCACATCCCGAATTACAGTTTGATTGTAAGCCCTCTGTATTATGTGACCCAGAAGAAAAATGATTTTAAATGGGGTCCTGAGCAACAACAAGCCTTTGAGCAAATTAAACGTGAGACAGTTCGTGCAGTAGCCCTCGGACCAGTCCGGGCCGGGCCAGATGTTAAAAATGTACTGTGAACCGCAGCTGGGGAGAACGGTCCTACCTGGAGCGTCTGGCAGAAAGCTCCAGGGGAAACTCGAGGTCGACCCCTCGGCTTTTGGAGTCAGGGATACAAAGGATCTGAGGCCAGCTATACCCCAACTGAAAAAGAGATACTGGCAGCCTATGAAGGGGTTCGAGCTGCTTCGGAAGTGACTGGCACTGAAGCACTGCTCCTCCTGGCACCCCGGTTGCCCATGCTGGACTGGATGTTCAAAGGCAGGGTCTCCTCTACACATCATGCAGCTGATGCTACATGGGTTATGTGGGCTGCATTAATTACACAACGAGCTCGAATAGGAAATCCCAGTCGCCCGGGAATTCTAGAAGTCATCATGGACTGGCCAGAGGGCAAAGATTCTGGAAGGTCACCAGAGGAGGAAGGAGTGATGCGTGCTGAAGAGGCCCCACCATATAATGAACTGTCAGCAAGTGAAAAGCAATATGCCTTATTTACTGGTGGGTCTTGTCGCATTGTGGGAAAGCACCGTAGATGGAAGGCAGCAGTATGGAGTCCTCAACAACAAGTTGCAGAAACTGCTGAAGGGGAGGGTGAGTTGAGTCAGTTTGCAGAAGTGAAAGCCATCCAGCTGGCCTTGGACATTGCGGAACGAGAAAAGTGGCCAGTACTTTATCTCTCTACTGACTCACGGATGGTGGCGAATGCCCTGTGGGGGTGGTTGCAGCAATGGAAGCATAGCAACGGGCAATGCAGAGGTAAACCCATCTGGGCTGCTGCACTGTGGCAAGACATCGCTGCCCGAATGCAAAACCTGGTGGTCAAAGTACGCCACGTAGATGCTCACGTACCCAAGAGTCGGGCTACTGAGGAACACAAGAACAACCAACAAGTGGATCAAGCTGCTAAGATTGAAGTGGCTCAGATGGACTTAGATTGGCAACATAAGGGTGAATTATTTTTGGCCCGGTCGGCCCACGACACTTGAGGCCATCAGGGCAGAGATGCAACATACAGATGGGCTCGTGATCGAGGGGTGGACTTAACAATGGATACTATTGCCTAGGTTATTCATGACTGTGAAACATGTGCTGCAATTAAGCAGGCTAAACGGTTAAAGCCTCTTTGGTATGGAGGACGATGGCTGAAGTACAAATATGGGGAGGCTTGGCATATTGATCATATTACACTCCCACCGACCCGCCAAGGCAAGCGTCATGTGCTTACCATGGTGGAAGCAACCACCGGATGGTTGGAAACGTATGCTGTGCCCCACGCCACTGCCCGAAACACTATCCTGGGTCTTGAGAAACAGATTTTGTGGCGACACGACACACCAGAGAGAATTGAGTGAGACAATGGGACTCATTTCCGGAGCAGCCTGATAGATACTTGGGCCAAAGAGCATGGCATTGAATGGGTATATCACATCTCCTACCATGCACCAGCCTCTGGGAAAATCGAATGGTACAATGGGCTATTAAAAACTACACTGAGAGCAGTGGGTGGTGGGACTTTCAAACATTAGGACACACATTTACCAAAGGCCACCTGGTTGGTCAACACCAGAGGATCTGCCAACAGAGCTGGTCCAGCCCAGTCAGAACTTCTACATACTGTGGACAGGGACAACGTTCCGGTGGTGCACATAAAGAATTTGCTGGGGAAGACAGTCTGGGTTATTCCTACTTCAGGTAAAGGCAAACCCACTTGTGGGATTGCTTTTGCGCATTGACCCGGATATACTTGGTGGGTAATGCAGGAAGATGGGGAAGTCCGATGTGTACCTCAAGGAGATTTGATTTTAGGAGAAAACAGCCAATGAACTCAATTGCATGCTCTTGCTTGTTATGTAATGTGTTTTTTTTATAGCCCATCAACTAGATGTCTTCAAGTCATCTGCGACTGGCCCTCAGACCATCATCCCAACAAAGAACGAACTTTGATGAAACCAGACGAATTCTGCAGTAAAGGAACAATCAGCATCAGCAGGCAACGATCCAACACTGCGCACAGCCTCCCCTGCTCTGAAAAACTGTTACAAAAGGTGGAGCCTGACACCATGGACTGGATGGAGTCAGCAGCTTTATAGGGATTGGCCCAGGCACTACGGGATTATATCTCTCCATCTGTGCATGTGTGTGGATGTATATATATGTATATATATGGAATGATATTTTGACAATGTGGGATCTGAGCATGATGTGAATGGTATGGAATAAGGGGTGGATTGTTATGTGTTCAGCTTTCCCCCCCCTCCAAGTCTCATGTTACGCCCGGAAGGATGGGAGAGCTGGGGGAGGCGGGGACAGGGCGCCTGACCCGGGCTGACCAATGAGGTTATTCCATACCACAGCATGTCATGCCCAGGATGTAAAATACGGGGGTGGAGTGGGGAGGAACTGGAAAGTGTGTGGTTTGGGGGCGGGCTCTTGGTGGTTTCCCGAGCTGTCTCTCGGCTCGGTCGGGCGGCCAAATGGTTGTATCCTCTCCCTTTGTGTTTACTTTGTCATTATTATTGTTATTGGTTGTGGCAGTAGTGATTTGCATTGTATCTTAGTTACTGGACTGTTCTTATCTCAACCCGTGGGAGTTACATTTTCTTTGGTTCTTCTCCCCATTTCCCCCCCATCGGAGGGGGGGGGGGGGAAGGAGGGAGAAGTGAAATTTACGGCTTAAACCACGACACACATGTAAATTGCACATCATGGATGAAATACCGCATGATACGTTTAAATAAATAAGCCTGTCTATGATTTCATGGCATTTGACATAGTGCACCTTTGTCTTCTAGCAGATTTTTTTTCAAATATTTATGAAATTTCAACTGCAGCACGTACTACACACACTCCTTTTTTAGTGCTAACCCCCACAGAAGCTGGGGAAGAAGGAGCACTATGCAATTCTCAGGAGATTGTAGTGCACTAAACATTTGTTTTGCCGGTTTCTTATAGTGGATGGTTTTTCAAAACCTTTGAACTACAACTTTGTTCTAACAAGAGGGACAATATCCTGTTTAATCAATAAGACATGCCAGAGAGTGAATAAGTACATCTTTATGATCAAAGCTTCTTGTCCTAAATGAATATCGTCTACTACAATTCAAACAGTGAAATGTCTGAATAGAAGAATGCAATTTGATTATGAAATGTTACATTTTGTCAAAAAAATTTGCATAATCTTAATTAAATGAACAGGCTAATAAGCTCTGAGTGGTGAATTCTGCTGTTTTACACTCTAGCCAATTAGATCATTCAGTTTTTCAGGCATTCTCTATTGTTCAGACTAACAATCTGTATAATTTTAGATTGATTTTTTTTTTCATTTTTAACAGAAAAACAGAGCTAGCAGAAAACAGAAAATTAAATAATTGCATAAAAAAATCATTTGCTTGACAACCCAAATAATTAAAACAGCATCAAAATAACTGGATTATATGGGAGAAGAAACACTGCCCAAACAGGAAATTTTACTGCTGATGAAAAAGACTTGTTTCTGCATGCTTGACAAATATTTCAGCCTTGATAGATATTTGGGTGCCCTTGAATGTGATATCAACTACTAAATGCTCAGGCAGAAACCTACAGAAGTGGTATCTCCCTTTTCTGCATTAGGGCTCTTGAGATGTGTTTCTCTGCGTGTGCTCATGTGCTCGTCTTCCATAGCTGTGTAGCAAATGTCTCCTAGTAAACCCAGAATAGGACTGAAGATTAGTATTGAGAGCCATCTGCAACTTTCTGATAAAACTTAGGAGTTGGAAAGGGCAACTAGATATGAGCAAAGATAGAACTGGGATCCCATCAGTTTCTCTCTTGGAAAAATTATTTAGGAGTGAAAGCTGAAAGTGCAGTATGTGGTACTCAAGAGTACTGAAAGTGCACTGGGAAATTTTTGTATTTAGATATTATTGTTTAGAAATATTTTGTGTTTGGGGGTGGAAGTTCTTCATTCATATATGAAAAATTACAGGAAATGCAGGAATTTTCTGAATCCAAAAAGAAAAAACAAGGGAGCACTGTAAAAAAGGCTATATGAAACTCAGTAATTGAGCAACATTTATGATATGACAGCTCTGATCTATTACAAGTACTTAAAGGAGAAGTTCCTTGTTTTGCTTAAGACTGCTTTTCTAAACTGTTAAAGGATACAACTCATGCTTTAATTAGACAACGTAATATATTTTTGTCTGTGTCTATGGTCTGAGGATGTATATCTGAGGAAGATAACTGCTTTTTCAGCATTCCCAAATGTAAGTAACAAAAATTTCATGTCTGGGGCATTAATATGAGTGAATCAGTTGAGAAAGGAGTTTAAAATGCTATGGAAAGTTGATCCTCTGCAGCTTGGAAGTAAAATTGTCCCTTCTTAACTTATCTTTCACAATGAATGGCTGATCTGGAAAGGCACAAAAACTTTATTTGACAGCCTCTCGTCTTCATTACAGCCCAAGCATACTCATGCTTAGTAAAAAATCAGGGACTTAAACAGCAGGAAGGAAGATTCTTATTCTACTTGACTCATAAGAAAAAAAAATAAAGATGAAGAATTTTCAAAGAACACATTCCTACTATTTATAAAATATGCTGTTTTGTTGAAGTCTCACTTCATAAGTAATTTTTTTCATGTAAGTTCTCACCATTGGCACTTATCATCTGGGCCCCAGACAACGAAAATAAGAATATGAAAGTCAGTCCTTGAGTAGGAAGAGGTAATCCAGCCCTTATGGAGGAATTTTTTATCTTTTTTTTTTTTTTTAATTGAATTTACTAGATGAAGTATTTTGCAGAAGAAAAATACTTGTGAAGAAAACATGATGGATGTGCACAAGGGCCTCTCAGCTGCAACAGATTATATACCTAAGAAATCTAAGAAATTCTCTGTCCCCCAAACAGGAATTTTGATGCCTTCTCACATTCTAGTCCTGCTGTCATACCTGCTTCCTGGTGTCTTTACTTTTTTTGTGTTTGCTGCCAGCACATATACCCAAAGACAAGATGCAACTTCGTGACCTATTTTAAAAGTAGCTTCCAACCCTTTTCGCAACTGCTTAACTCCTTCCACCACTCTGTAGGAGAAAATGTTAAAAAATATTGTTTTTACTGTCTCACCATGATGGTCTTTCACCAAGAAGCTCTCTCTTTTCTTTTTGTCATTTAAATGTGGTATTATTACTTTCAACAGTCACAGAGAAAACCACTGTACTCTTCAGAATTGTTTTCTGCAGACCTTCTTAAGCCTACTGTATTGATTAACATACTTCTGTTCGATACTGCTCTACTTCCTTGTTATCTGTCCTTACTATAATGTCAAGCTGTACATTTGTTGAGCACTTAACTTTCCCATAAAAATGGTATTTTTTGAAATATCATTTGTAAAATAATTTTTCAACAGTATTTATTTTTTTCCAGGTCTTTTTCTTCTGGATATATCAGTCACTAGTATACAGTATCACTTCTGGTCTGTGCACAAATGTGGTTTCATTTTGACACTTTATTCTGTGGCAGCTTGAGATCTGTTGGTGTTTTTGTCTTCCAGGAAACACATGTTTATGGGCTAGTCAAATGAGAGGCAGAATGTCCTTGTATTTATGACTATATTTTAGTCAGGATCACAGAAATTGTTTTAAGAGGCCTTTGGCTTCAACAGGTGCTCTTCAATTAGGCACTATATTGTTGCAGCAAGCGCCTGCAGGCACTGATTTTTGGAAAGCAGTGTTTGAATGTAAAACTATTTGACTCTACATGCCTTGCCCTATGTACTGCCTTTTCTGAAATGAGCGAGTTGTGTAATTCATTAAAAGAGAAACACACCATAACAATGGCAGTGAAGTTTCAGTCACATTTTGAAAAAAGTACAGTGCTGAAGTGCTAGGTCCAGGGGTATAGTTAGGAATCATTTGTAGAATCAAGCTAAAATCACTTGAACAACTATTTCTTTTGAAGTATGTGCGGTTCTTGTATAATGATAATTGGCCACTGGATAAGAAAGTGAAGTCACTATGATTACCACAAGGTGGTGGTGGTGGTGGCGTATGGCAGGTGAGGTCTTCATTTTTATTTGGTCCTTAGCCTGATGAGTTCCATTTCTGTGCATATTCCTTTCGGAAAGAAAGAAAGAAAGAAAGAAAAGCTCCTTTTATAATATTCTCATGATATGAGGCAGCAACCAGCCTTTGAGCTGTGTAATTATCTCATTCCTTACTGTTATCTTTAATACTGGCACCATCACTGGCATACTGGACAGTTTCACTGCTTATTAACCTGTACCTGTATCTCTTCTGTTTCCATTTTATTACTCTTCCAGTTGAGATTTTTGTTTGTTTTCCAAACATTTCAAAAAGCATATAAAAGCAAATAAATGATACAGGTTATTTCCTCACCTTTGCCTGCAGCTGGGTATTTAAATGCATTTAGAAGCATTTAAAATGAGAAAGAGCTCAATCCACAATTTACTGATAACAATTCAAAACCAAATGTGCACCATGAAAGGAAGCTGAACCTTTGAATGCTTTTATTTTTAAGTTTCACTGATACTTCATTTGTGTTCTTAAAGCAGAAAAAACTGGAATGTGTTTTACTGCTTTGGAATAAAAGAACTTTCAAAATACATAGGATCATCACTCTTTTGAGAACATATTATTACAATAGGTATTTTTTTCCCATCTTTCTGCAATGCATATCAAAGAATTCAGGCAAGAAAAACATGTATGCAAAATTTTACTTTCAGTGGCTGCTCTGAGTAACCACCTAGTGGTAGCTGCTTCCTTGTTGTTTGTTTTGTGTTGTTTTATAATCCAGAAAATTACTCACTGTATATGCTCAGGTATCTTTACATAAGATTGCAGAAGATTTCTTTGACATATTGACTCCTGCACTGAAATCCTTTCGTGTGGAGGTATCTGTTTTCTTGACACTATGCTTATTGAGAAGACTGAGCTTACAAAAGACAGCTTAGGAGACAAGTTGCCCCTCCAAGATTATTAGCCCTGACACTCTGATTTTCTGATATGACTGAAATCTTTAGTTCTTGTGCTGGCTGTTTCCATATTTTACCGCTGTTTTGATCACTGTAATTTTGAACTTCTATCTTCTCTAAGACGAGAGTTGCTGGTTGTTGTGGATCTTTTCTTGCTATCCTTTCCTGTCCCATATTCTGCATTTTATCAGTCTATCGTTTCGTATGTTTCCTGTTGGAAATGTGTTAGATTTTCTACAACATTCCATTCTACACATTCAGATGTGTAACGTAAATTTGAAGTTATGTCTACACCTATACATGAATTTCAACTACATGTTTCTAACCTTTATATATTTGCATCGCAAGTATAAAAAGCTATACCAAAGTGAATTATAAATTCTATGACCTTTTTTCCCCGTCATCCAGACTGCCACAGTCAAGTGTTACAGTGGTTCACAGTCTGCCTCTACTGATCATCAGCTTCAGCAAGGTGATCAAGCTCCTGAGCAATCTCGTCTCATTGGACCTGATTTCTGCAGGAGGTTGGTCTAGATGACCACTGGAGCTCCCTTTGAATCTTTATTTTTCTATTATTTACAGTGAAAGTGTGTGTTAGGTGAAAACAACAGAATTCTACCTTTTTAGTTGTCTTCTACAAACAAAGCAGCAAGAAATTACATTTATTGAATGAGTATTTCATAGAATCACAGAATGTCAGGTTCAAATGGAACCTATAGGATCATCTGGTTCAACACTTCTTGGCAAAAGCACAGTCTGGCAAAAATGTCCCAGCGCCCTGTCCAGCTGAATGTTAAAAGTATCCAATGCTGGGGAATCCTCCACTTCCCTGTGGAGACTATTCCAATGACTGACTGTTCTCACTGTGAAAAATTTTCCTCTTCTATCCAACCACAGTTTGTCAAGCACCATTTTGCCCCTGGTGAATCCATGCTGGATTTTCCTGATCATGGGATTCATTTGACTTGTGGTAGCCCCAGAAGGATTGGCTCCATAACCTTCCCAGGGACTTAAGGAAGGCTGATGGGCCTGTAATTCCCTGGATCCTCCTTTAAGCTTTCTTGTAGATGGTGGTGATGTTATCCTTCTTCCAGTGTCCTGGAATGCCCCCTGATCCCTATGACGTCCCAAGGATTACGGAAAGCAGCTTCACAACAATGTCAGCCACCTCTCTTAGAATCACAGAATAGTTAAGGTTGGAAAGGACCTTAAGATCATCTAGTTCCAACCCCCCTCCCATGGGCTGGCACACCTCACACTAAACCATGCCACCCAAGGCTCTGTCCAGCCCAGCCTTAAACACTGCCAAGGATGGAGCATTCAGAACTTGCCTGGGCAACCCATTCCAGTGCCTCCTCACCCTTACAGTGAAGTACTTCCTCCTTATATCCAATCTAAACTTCCCCTGTTTAAGTTTGAACCCATTACCCCTTGTCCTCTCACTACATGAGTAGTCTTGTCTTCTACCTTGTCTTCTATCCTAATGAAGAGTTCCTTCCCAGCATCCTTATAGGCCCCCTAAGGATATATATCCCCTATATTTCCCCCTCTTAACACCCTCAAGTGGATATTGTCAGAGCCCATCAATTTGCAGGGGTCAAGCTGCTGTAATAGTTCACAGGCCAACTCTTTTTTCACTGATGGTAGCTCTGTGTTTGCATCAGCCTGGATTTTTGTTCCTAAGGCCTGGAGCTCAGCAGTGCTGGAGCTGGTGAAAAAAACTCTACCTTTTCAGCACTGTTAGTGACAGATTCCCCTCTCTTGCTCAACATCAGACCAATATTTTCTTTCTGCTTCTGCTTGATGTTTATGTACCCAAAGAAAACTTTCTTGGAGTTCTTGACATTTCTGCCCAATTTCAATTGGAGTTTTTGCTTTTCCAACTGCATCTCTGCACACCCTGGCAATGGCCTTGTAGCTCTCATTGGGTATTAGTCCTCTTTTCTATCTCTGGTATGCTTCTCTTGTTTTTGAGCAGATCCAGAAGCTCACAGTTAAACCAAGGGGGTCTCTTGCTGCGCCTGATTCACGTACCTCTAAAGGAGATGAACTGGTTTGGGCTTCCAGGAGGGAGTTCTTGAAAATCTCCTAGCACTCACTAGCACCTTTATCCTCCATGGAAGCTTTCCAGGAAATCTCTCCCAGATGAGCTCTGATTCCTCTTCTGAAATCTAAAACCTTTGTCTTAGTACTAACCTAGTACTAACCTTCAGCTTGCTCAGCTGGATCCCAAGCTCCACCATATTGTGATCACTGCACCAACTCTATTACTAACTGAGATAGTACAGAGCAGATTTTCCTGGTTTGTGAGTAGCAAGTCCAGCAGTGCCTTATTCCTGCTTGGTGCATCTAACATTTGTATGAGGAAGCAGTCCTCTCTGCATTCCAGGAACTTGATGGATGATGTGAGCTGCTCTACTGTTCTCCCAATAAGTGTCTGGGTAGTTGAAGTCACCCATAAGAATCTGGTTCTGCTGACATGAATCTTGCTTAACTGACACAAATATTGTTTCATTGGCATTATGGTCTTGATTTTGAGGTCAGTAGCAGATGCGTATTGTAAGAACCTACTTGGAGACGATCCCTCTGATACTGACCCAGAGGCATTTGATAGGTGTTCACAATTGCTGTAGCTGACTTCCGTACATTCAAGGTTCTCCTTAACATAGAGTGCAACTCCTCTTCCTCTTCTTCCTTACCTACCAGTATGAAACTGCCTATAGGTATCCATTGTGATCCACCAGTCATGTGAGTTTTCCCACCATGTTTGCGTTATTCCTGTACCATAACTTTCTGACCGAGTGTGAAGTTCCACTTCTTCCTGTTTGTTCCTCAGGCTGTGTGCGTTGGTATACCTGCACTTTAGGTGGATGTATTTCGAAAAGGCTAGATCCAGAAGTATAACAATCAAAGTTGTGGTGCATCTTACATTGTGGAACACACAGTGCAGACACAGCTGACCTGAAAGTGATCTGACCTAGCATGTCCAGTCTACAAGGTACAGTGCAATGCAGTGAAAAGATCTCAGGCATTGAAATGGTCATTTTGTGTAAGTGCATTAAGTGGTACACACCAGCCTGCTGATAAGACTGCTTTTGCCCTATGATCTGTCTTGCAGTGTGGATAGCTCTTAGGATTTATGAGGCACCTGAATTTTTCTTACAACAGAAGCTCAGAGGTTAGATTTACACATCACAATGAAATTTGCTTGGGATTTGGTCTGTTAGGAGTTGAACTCCTCTGATAATCTTCTTGTGATAGGCATCTTCAGGCTGCGCATTTCATAAAGTAGGTATTCATAAAGTAGGTATTGCCAAGTTAATCATAGAATTGTAGAATCATAGAATACTCAGAGTTGGAAAGGACCTTAAGATCATCCAGTTCCACCCCCCTCCCATGGGCTGGCACACCTCACACTAAACCATGCCACCCAAGGCTCTGTCCAACCCAGCCTTGAACACCACCAATGATTGAGCATTCACAACTTCCCTGGGCAACCCATTCCAGTGCCTCACCACCCTTACAGAAAAGAATTTCTTCCTCATATCCAATCTAAACTTCCCCTGTTTAAGTTTGAACCCATTACCCCTTGTCCTATCACTACAGTCCCTCACGAAGAGTCCCTCCCCAGCATCCTTATAGGCCCCCCTCAGCTACTGGAAGGCTGCTAGGAGGTCTCCACACAGACTTCTCTTCTCCAGGATGAACAACCCAACTTTCTCAGCATGTCTTCATATGGGAGGTGCTCCAGTCCCCTGATCATCCTCGTGGTCCTCCTTTGAACTTGTTCCAACAGTTCCATATCTTTTTTATGTTGAGGACACAAGAACTGCACACAATACTCCAAGTGAGGTCTCAGGAGAGCAGAGTAGGGGGGCAGGATCACCTCCCTTGACCTGCTGGTCACGCGCCTTTTGATGCAGCCCAGGATACGGTTGGCTTTCTAGGCTCTGAGTACACACTGAAGCTGGCTCATGTTCATTTTTTCATCAACCAACACCCCCAAGTCCTTCTGCGCAGGGCTGCTCTGAATCTCTTCTCTGCCCAACCTGTAGCTGTGCCTGGGATTGCTCCGACCCAGGTGGAGGACCTTGCACTTGGCATGGTTAAACTTCATTACTTGGCATCAGCCCACCTCATAAGCGTGTCAAGGTCCCTCTGGATGCCATTCCTTCCCTCCAGTGTATCAACCGAAACACACAGCTTGGTGTCATCAGCAAACTTGCTGAGGGTGCACTCAATCCCACTGTCCATGTCACTGACAAAGATGTTGAACAAGACTGGTCCCAACACTGATCCCTGAGGGACACCACTTGTTACTGGTCTCCAGCTGGACATTGAGCCATTGAGCACAACTCTTTGCGTGCAGCCATCCAGCCAGTTCTTTATCCACTGAGTGGTTTACCTATCAAATTGATGTCTCTCCAACTTAGAGACAAGGATGTCATGTGAAACAGTGTCAAGTGCTTTGTACAAGTCTAGGTAGATGACATCAACTGCTCTACGCCTGTCCATCAGTTCCATAGCCCTATCATAGAAGGCCACCAGATTGGTCTGGCAGGATTTCCCCTTAGTGAAGCCATGCTGACTGTCACCAAGCACCTTGTTGTTTTCATGTGCCTCAGCATTCCTTCCCAGAGAATCCACTCCAAGATTTTTCCAGGCACAGATGTGAGGCTGATTGGTCAGAGAACAGAACAGCCCCTGCATTTTCATACAAAACTAAGAAAGGATTTTGTACCTGCACATAAAGCAAATGTCTAAAGTATACCCTCTACAGGTTAAATACTGAGATCCTGTGTGTAGTCCTCAAAAGTAAAGGGGTTCTCATTCACACTTCAATGGAGAGTTTCCTAAGCATGCAGCTCCTGGAAGGACTGGGCTAGTGCTTTCTAGCCCTTTTCAGCTGTAGGCAGAAGTATAAACCAGCAGGTAAGAGTGAGCAGGGTGGAAAATCCAATGATGAAGATAAATCCTTTGGAAGATGGAGATCAGGAAAGCAGACCTTGTTTTCATGTCTAAGGAGGCTACAATGAAAGAGTTACTGGAGGGAAAGAAAGCTGTTACTTCGACACAGACTGTGCCTATATTTATTTTTGTTTTTCTCAGATATTAGATTAACAGAACTTTTTCTCTCAAAATATAATTAATATCTTGAAAGATCTTGCCCTGTACACTTTTGAGTCTTACTGGCTACTTAAGGGTTCTCAGCCATTTCAAGACACCTCAGAAGATGCTCCAAGCCAGCAGCCCTTGCTACATTTATATTATTTATATTAACAAACTACAGTTTATTTCCCTGCCGTGTCAATGGCTTATATCATCTTCTCACACGCAACTTCCCCCTGTGAAAAAGAGGGGGGCATGGGGGATGATTGAAAAACTGCTCAAGATTCACAGTTTCCTGTTGATCCCAAGAAATATTCCTCAGACAGGAACTGTTTACAAACTGGTTCTTAAGAGCTCTAGCTGCAAATGGGTAAGGTCAAATAGTAACTCTCACAGCTCTTGCACCACTGGTAATTATTGCTATACTTGCAATGGTCTGGAAATTGTTCCTGGGGTTTTTTGGTCACAGTTTCCAAGCTTCTTGCCTATCTTACAGGCAACATACAGACAAATATATACAGGCAAAATAGAGACATCTTTGCTAAAAAGCAGCTGAATGAACAAGAACAACCTTCTATGACCATTGTGACACTAAGGTGGGACACAATGAAATAGCTGAAGAAAGGCAGGAGAAGGTCAGGTATCAGGAAAGAACATAAAACTCTACATTTTTTTAAGTCCTCCTCGAGAAATATTGACTGAAGCCACATGGAAGGTTTCTGCTTAGCCACATTTTTAAAGCTTTCATAAATATCACAATAAAGTGAAATTCATTGCTAGTTAAACCCTAACATTGGCATAAGCTTATTTCTTATTCAGATGAGTAAGCTGCAGCAGAGAAGCAGCACTGGGATAGTACAGGATTTATGCTGCAAAATTTGAAATAACTTTCTGCACGAAATAATAAAGGACACTTTCAATATTCTGTTCTAATGGCCAATAAAGTATAAGACGAGCTAGAAGAATAAGGTTGGCAGAAACATGGAATACATTAGAAAATTATATTTGCACTAGAGTCAATTACCACAGCTGCATTTTATTTTATAATGCAAACTTTTCTTGTAAACTGTAGTGTGCCGAGTCTTCCAATGAGGAAATAGGTTGTCAAATCTCTTTCAAAACTACAAAAAAAAAATTTCCATTACCCACCATCACTTCCACATTTAATAAGTTATATACAAGGCTTTGGCTAGAAAACACAAATGTATGCTGGGGAGTATAAGAAGTCCCTAAAGACCTTTGTGTCCACAACTTGTCTGCTAACAGAATTCAAGTCAACCTTTAGGCTGCTTTAATTTGTGCTCCTTTGTGTCATGGTTTAAGCCCAGCTGTAACTCAGAACCATGCAGCCACTCTCTCACTCCCCCACCTTCCTCCCCCCAGCTCCCAGAGGGATGGGGAGGAGAATCGAAAGAATGTAACTCCCATGGATTGAGATAAGAACAGTCCAGTAACTAAGGTATAACACAAACCACTGCTGCTACCACCAATAATAATAATGATAAGGAAATAACAAGGGAAGAGAATACAACTGCTCACCACCCACCAACTGATAAACAGCCAGACCAAGCAGTGATCTCAGGGTTACCTTCCGGGTAACTGCCCCCAGTTTATATAGTGGTCATGACGTGCTGTGGTATGGAATACCTCTTTGATTAGTTTCGGTCAGGTGTCCTGTCTCTGCTTCCTCCCAGCTTCCCCTCCTCCCCGGCAGAGCATGAGGTTCAGAAAGTCCTTGGTCAGACTAAACATTGCTGAGCAGCAACTGAAAACATCGGTGTTATGGGTGCTGTTCCCAGGCTGAAAGTCAACAACACAGCACTGCACCAGGTACTAAGAAGGAGAAAAATGACTGGTACTGCTGAACCCAGGACACTTGGCAAAATACAGGTAGGGTCTGATGACGGATTGGTATATCTGCTTTCCTCATAAACACATATCATGGTGGCCACTTCAGCCTCTACCCATGGCTGGACATCAGAAAAACTTCAGTGGTATGTTTGGGTTTTTTTTTTGCCTTTTTTTTCATACACAATGGAATGGCATTCATCACAATGCCTGGCCATCTACTGATTAACATAGTTACACTTTAACTGCTTCTATTCTTGTTTGCAACAGCAACGTCAAAGTCCAATAGTAAGAGCATTGTCATGCAAGGATAAACATATTTAGCAATACATTGATGGTACAATCACTTTTGGATTACATCCTGTTATCGAATTGGTTTCCAACAGATTTTTGAAACCAATTATGATAGTGATTTTGATCACTGAAACCCTAAAAAAGTGGTTATGTTCTAATAGCAGCAGATTTGTCTAAGAAATGCCATAAGACCTGAGATTAACTGAGGTACTTGGTCTGTCATCCTTTCTATTTAAACAGAAAATGATAGTAGGGTTAAGGTATTTCATCTGATACTTCAGTATTGCCCAAAATACTTGCTTTTTTTGCTATGACACCAGTTGTGTTGACTTACTTGTGGGAATACTTATTTTTGAGAGTTTTTTCATAGCTCTTCAAGCAATTGAGGGAAGGATTTTTCAATAATGTGAGTTTAAATTCTAAACTTCTATTTTTTTTTTCAGGCTGACAGACATTGAGGGCGTTATTCACAATGTTATAAAAGTCTTTTAAAAATACAGTTATGAAAACATCCCTCTCAAAATTACATGACAGTGAGTACATGTCATATCTGTGGGATACCGTCATTTTTGGCATCTGTGGTGAAATATGGAGGGAAAGAGAATCCAGAAAAGGAAGCAGTAAAAGTGTGTTGGACTTCAGATTTCAAAGTACACATGACATGGTTGCCTTGGTCATGTGTGGATATGCTTAATATCTTAATCAAAATGTTCAAAGAAGACCCATATGCTGGGTATTACAATTTAGCAGATATGTCACAAGCTACCAAAAAAGATGCAGCTGTGCAAACTTTCAGATTACGTAGGTCTTCATTCCTGCATGGACATAAGTGTTTGGTAGCTGTTTACCCCATGTGCACCAGCCATGTCCAATAAAATATCCTACAGTAGCTTTTATGGGTAGTATGATATCATATTTATTTTATTCATTCTTAAATTAAGAAATTGTTTCCAAAGTCTTTGCCAAAAGCACCAAAGGCTAGACTGAAAACCTTAGAACACTTCCCTCAACGAAATATGAGGTTGCTCCAATAAGGTAAATCGCTGCATTTCTTTGCCTAGATTTTTTTTCTTTCTCCATGTCTTGAATCTAAACCATTTTTTGGTGGGAGTGTAATGAACTGTTCTTGAGAATGTGCTGTGTTTTTTGATATTTGCTGTTAAAGCTGTTGTTTAGTACTGCCTGAAAATACCTTATACATGATAGACTTCAATTGGGCTTTATTTTGCTTTGCTGTGTGACAGAACTGGGTTCACTTTAACTGACATGCCACCTCATTCTGTCATATTTTCAGAGATTGTTGAGTGGTTTTATGCCAGTTACAATGCCAACTATTGCTGTCATAAGTCACTTGAAATGAATGGGCCTGTATCCCACTACCATTTGTAGCATCATCT
Source organism: Myiopsitta monachus (assembly GCA_017639245.1). Lineage (NCBI taxonomy): Eukaryota > Metazoa > Chordata > Aves > Psittaciformes > Psittacidae > Myiopsitta > Myiopsitta monachus. The sequence continues at coordinate 30,451,503 of CM029941.1, forward strand.
CTCCTTCAGCTGTTACCCCTCTTGCTGGCACCAATTTATGTAATAAAGAGACAGCGTAATAAGAGACAGGAAAGCAATGTCACTTTTCAAAGTGGGTCCCAAGGAAAACAGGTTTTACTCCCAAGTTTTTATAAATTCATCTAAAAATAGGTGGGTGAAATGACAGTTGCTCTAATTAAATACGATGTTGAGTATGTCTCACTCTGCAAAATGTCATCAGTATAATTTCATGTGGGGCTTTGTTCTCTTTTTTTTTTTTTTGTACCTTCTCAGTTTCCACTGGTCAAGATTTTCATATGGAGGGAAATAGGTTAAATGTCCCTTGCTGCATCCCCTGAGAGAGTTTGTTCAGGGTTAATTAAATAATCTAACAAAGCAATTAGTGGCTGGTTCAGCAGTGTGCTAAGTCAGTCCCTTGAGGGTGAAGGACATTGAGTACGTTCTGAGGTTAAGCCTTTCAGACAACAAGCAAACAAACTTTTCAGTTCACTTCTCTTCAGTTGCAAAGATAGACATCTTCCTATACTTGATCACATTTTACTAGTGTTACTATTAAGAGCATATGTCTCCCATCACTCAAACAGAATCATCTTCCACAAGCCTGAGAGAGAAGGTTAACTGTCCAGCTTCTTGTAAATATTTTCCATTTTCCTACTCTGTATAACAAGATTTGTATCCTCAGCCTCCCATATTCCCACTTTCACAAACCTTAACAAGGAAAGATTTATTTACTTACCTAAGCTCTTTTTTCTTTAAGTCTGAACTTTTCATTCTCAGCTCTAAACAGAGATGAGAAATATCTAGGACTTCCAGAAGTCAGGGTTATACATCTTTCTTCACTCTATTTTATTCACAGGAAACTGTGCAAAACCTCCTGAAGTAAGGATTGATAGATAGCTGAAAGCCCACAGGTCATTTAAGCAGAGAACTGCCACTGACTTGTTCATACTTCTAACTCCCTTGCTCCTGTTTTTACTGACTTGCTTCCACTCAATTTCTGGAGAATAAAGCCCATAGATATATTTACACAATTTGGTTGGCAAATACCAGTCCTTTACATAGCATACAGTCTGTCCAGAATAAAACGATGAACTTCCAACAACCATCTTTTTAGATTATTGTGGTTAGGAATAATATCTCATCCTGTAGCATAAACATTAACAAATAACTTAGTCTGGAAAGATTACTAAATTTATGGTTTCTGAAGAATGGAAGAAGCTTAAATCACGTAGCTAAATATCTTTGTGTCCTTCAGATACATGTTTTATGGAGACCTTGCAGTGGTGATAAGAACAGCTACATTTACGTAATATGAAACACAACAGCTGGCCTTCCTTTAATTTAATAATTTGTATGAATTAACTGAAATAAGTAAGACACTCGGATGAGTATCTTACTGACCTCATCAGATTTCCAAAAGTAACGTAAGTTTGCTCAGTTGTAAGCCTACATTGATGAATCTAACCAAACACTATTTCTGATTCTTTTCCCCATGTATAGAATGAAGAATACCTTAAGTCAAACTCAAAAATTTTGTTTTCAAATGCCTGGCTGTTTTCTGTCCTTTCCAGATATTTTAACATTCTCATGATCAAACCAAATGCTTGTGATTTTCCCCTGCCTCATTCTTCTTCATTTTACAGCGATATAGCTGAAAATATCTTTTAGCCCTTATTTAACTTCTCCCCTTTTCAGTTCTGAAAGAGAGATTGCTGGTTTTGTTTCTTTCAGTGTTTTCTTTAGCTGAGAAAATATTTCTTTTTCTGTTGGTATAGATGTAGAAATGTGGATATGAACTACAAAAACAGCCATGAAGCAACAAAAAGTTACTATCTGAGGTTTTTTTAAACAGTTTTAGATGAGTAAGTATACTGGGCTTCATCAAAAGGTGCATGACCAGCAGGTTGAAGGAGGTGATCCTGCTCCTCTGCTCTGCTCTCGTGAGACCTCACTTGGAGTATTGTGTGCAGTTCTGGTGTCCTCAACATAAGAAGGACATGGAACTGTTGGAACAAGTCCAGGGGAGAGCCACGAGGATAATCAGGGGACTGGAGAAAGTATAGAGGAGGGTCACAAGAATGATCAGGGCCCCCATGAAGACATGCTGAGAAAGTTGGGGCTGTTCAGCCTGGAGAAGAGAAGGCTGCATGGAGACCTCAACCTTCCAGTATCTGAAGGGGGGGGCTAAAAGAATATCAGAGAGGGACTCTTTATCAGGGATTGTAGTGGCAGGACAAGGGGTAAAGGGTTTAAAATAAAACAGAGGAAGTTCAGAAGTTCAGGTTAGATACAAGGAACAAGTTTTTTTTCTGTGAGGGTGATGAGGCACTGGAACATGTTGCCCAAATAAGTGGCAAATGCTTCATCCCTTGCAGTGTTCAAGGCCAGGTTCAACAAAGCCTTGAGCAACATAGTACAGGATGAGGCATCCCTGCCCATGGCAGGAGGGCTGGAATGAGATGATCTTAAGGTTGTTTCCAACCCAAACTGTTCTATGATTCTATATTCATAAAGATATTGCCTTCTTGCCTGTATAAGTGTCATGGTTTAAGCCTCACCCAAGCTAATAACTCACGAGGTTTTACTCTCTCACTCACTCCCCTCTTTCTTCCCCCAGTCCCGGGGGATGGGGAGGAGAATTAAACGAATGCAACTCGCACTGGTTGAGGTAAGAACAGTTTAGTAACTAAGGTATAACACAAATCACTACTGCTACCACCAGTAATAATACAAGAGAAATACAAGGAAAGAGAATACAACTGCTCACCAAGCCTGAACCAGCCAGTGCACCCCCCAGCAGTGAATCCCCCAGTCCCAAAAACCTGACCATGCCGTGCACCCCCAGTCCACCACCACACCCCTTCCGGGTCTCCGCCCTCTGTGTTCCCATCCTGGACATGACGTGCTGGGGTATGGAATAACCTCTTTGGTCAGTTTGGGTCAGGTGCCCTGTCTCTGCTTCCTCCTGGCTTCCCCTCCTCCCCGTCAGAGCTTCCGGGAGGAAGCAGAGACAGGACACCTGACCCAAACTGACCAAAGAGGTTATTCCATACCCCAGCACGTCATGTCCAGGATGTGAACATGGAGAGCAGAGACCCGGAAGGGTGTGGTGGTGGACTGGGGGTGCACTGGCTGTGTCAGGCTTGGTGAGCAGTTGTATTCTTTTTCCTTCTATTTCTCTCGTTATTATTATTACTGGTGGTAGCAGTAGTGATTTGTGTTATACCTTAGTTACTAAACTGTTCTTATCTCAACCTGTGCGAGTTGAATTCTTTTGATTCTCCTCCCCATCCCCCCAGGACTGGGGGAAGAAAGAGGAGGAGTGAGTGAGTGAGTAAAACTGCATGGGTGGGGAGCTTAAACCATGACACCTCCTTTTTTCCATACCAAAACACAATGACAAACAAATGGTAGAAGTCTGCCATGTGGTATGCATCACTTTTACTACATTCATTTCTGTGCTGAGTGTCGCTGTAAGGTTATGTATTCAGATTTGCATGCTATCCTGATGTGGAAACCTGCCTTGGGAAAAAAAAATAAAGAAAAGAATGAGGAAGGGTAACAGAAAAATTGCGTGTGGTGTGTTCCACCTAGGCAGGGAAGAAATGGGGGAAAATGGAACATGCAATACAGTCAACAGACAGCTAATTGTCCTTGTCAAAAGCCTATGCTCAGTAAAGAGGAAATATCCTGGCACACTGTATCCGTCTGTTTATCCTCTTAGGTCCACTTATGTTTTGGTTTATCTGAACTTTCACAGCTTTCTCTTCTTTTTCTTCTCTGTTTCTCATACTATTCAAACTAAAATCTTTGTATCTTAAGTGAGAAATTTTCAGAAAAATAAAAGTGGTATTGGAAATGATTTTACCAAAAAAATTTACTGTTAATATAAGTGCCTGATTTTCCATACAACCTGTAACAGCAACTTGGTCTCAATAATGTCTAATGGACAGAAGGATGCCTTGTACAAGAGAATGGGAAGTCAAAGCTACTACATGAAAAGCCTAGCCAGTGACAAGCATACAAAGACTTTCTTGTCTGTTACAGTGGCACAAATAACAAATGTGACATAAGTGCAAATAATTTGCATAAATAAAAAAGTAATAATAAATCTATACTATTGCAAACTCTTGGCTTGTTTGAAATCCTTACCCTAAGAATGTGTAAGTCAGCAATAAGAATAGTCACAATATCTTGGCTCAGACTGAAGGCTGTTAACATTAAGGAATAATGCCTTTGACCCTTTCTAAATTGCTTGTGCTTACTTCCTGGATTATCAGCATGCATGTGGCACTTACCACTGTGCTTGCTCCGGAGGCTTGATTTCATGATTTAACTGTCTCCTTCATTCACACTACCAGAAAATGATAGAGCTGTAAAAGGCTGGAGGAAGATTCAACCTACTGAGGATGAAAAGAACAAGTAATACCTCTACAGATCAAACCTGTATGTTTTATGAAAGAAAACCTGTTCCCAGTATTGTTCTCTATGGGAGACAATCAGACCTTTAGGAAATCTTATCATGTATTTGTTTATTTCAGGTAGACAAGTTAGTATCTAATCAGGATCTTCACTCTGCGCAATACTCTAAAACTGATGGGGAAAATTATTGTAATCACAGTCTCTAAGGTGTAGTTAATTTAATTTAATGAAACACCCGGTATATAAGCTGGGGTCACTTGAAGGGAATGTTAGTGCTCTCTGATGGGAGGAAAATTTTGATGGTAGAAGCAGCTGACACAACAGCTAGAAGCATATGTGCATGTGGTCAAAGGCCAGGAAGCCACAGTGCTCCTTACCTGATCAGCACTGTGGAAGATGCTGGCTGCAGAAAGCATGGGCAATGCATATTCCAAAGGCCTTAGTGGCACAAGGCCCAGTAACTGTTGTGAGCAACCAAAATCCAGGAACTGTGAAGGCAAGTCTGAGGGATACTTTGTCCTTAATTCCTCAAACCTTTGTGGTTTTTCTTTGTTGTTGGTTTGGTTTTTTGGTTTTTGTTTTGATTTTTTTCAACAATGAGAGTTCAAGATGAAATATCAGACTCAGCTCTTGACTGCAAGCTGAAAATTGAAAATAAGAAGCATTGTGATATTTTAGCTCTGAGACCTTTATTTTCTGGCTAGCGAAAAAATAGAGCTGACTGCATTTAAGCTTGCTCTCATCATCCCGAAGCCAGAGGAAAGTCACACAGCCAAAATACCATCCGAAGTCTTCCCCTCCTCCCCCATTATGTTTTATTGTTCTTTGACTCTAAAGGGGAAAAAGCCAGGGTTACCCTTGATTAGTCTTTCACCTCATGAAAACGCTCTGCCTGTTCTTCCTTGTTCATGGAAATCCTACAAACCACTACTTTTGGTGATCCTGACAGTGAGTTTGTCCACAAACAGCTGCTACAGATTAATACAGAGATACGAAACAACAAAAGAAACCATGTGAGGTCCTTGTTACACTCCCTCAGCGCCTCTAAATCTACTGCAGTATTTTCCTATTTTACTGGTTCTCACTTTCCTATGCTACTAGAACAGACCATCTGATGGTATATTAGAGCATTGATGCTTTACCACTGCTTATACTACAGGTTCTGAAATTTGCTTTTGCTAGCAATCAGACCAAGTAACACTGACTTCAGTGCCTAAATGTTGCATGCACAATTGTAGGTAACTTTCTGCTTAGAGGTAATTTCTGCTTATCATTGCATCTAGATTGTAATCCAGCACAGACCCTAGATCTATACCTAAGTGTTTTTTTGCTAGATCTTTGCCTAAGCTGCTTCCTCTCTCTCTCTTTTATTTTTTTTTAAGATAATTTTTTTTTAGGATGATATGATGATGATTTTCTAGGTCTTTTCTGTGTCTGGATTCCTCAGTATTTCAGTTTCAATAAGGTTTTTTCCTTTGCCCTGTAAGACCTTGGTCTTATAATTCCAACAAATGTTTCCAGGCACACTGGATACAAGAGTCTGGCTTTCTACAGATCTTTCGTTCACTGCTTGCCTGGCAACCAGTGAGAGAAGAGGCCTTTACACATCAGGAAAACATTTCCTAACCATTACCCAGCTCTACTCTAGCTTTACCTCCCATTTCCATTAATGCTTGACAGCTGCAGAAAGAGAAAAACATCCCTTTCAAACCTCCTGTTGTTATTTCTGTGCAACTTGAACTATACAGTTCAAGTATATATATCTTGAACTATACAGTTCAAGTAGTATTTCTGAATCAAGAAGGGCCTTGGGATGTTCCATTCTTCTATAGATCCCACCTTTAGGTTCTTGATATCTATAGTAATACAAATAATAATATAGTTGGTGAGTTTCTACACTACTTTTAACCTTATTTAAGGATTCATTTCCTCATGCACTAGAACTGATTCTTAAATGATGGTTAAACTGTTAAGGCTCACCAAAGATTTAAATGGCAGGAAGGATATTTCAAATTAGAAAAGGGAAGCACTAGCAGAGCTCCATGTGTATATGCTGGGCTCTGCCCATGGTGCCTCATTTTTGTGATGTCCTGGGTTCAGCTGTAGCAGTCATTTTTCTCTTTCTTAGCAGCTGGTGCAGTGTTGGTTTTGCCTTTAGTTACTTTCTGGACTTAAACCACAACATGTGAGTATATAAAAATTAAAAAAAAAGAAATCAAATAAGGGTGGGAAGGATTATTAAGGGAAGTGTTTGTTAGGTGTGAGAGTAGGTAAAGATTCTAGGGATCACCCTATTGCTGTATGGAGACTATAGGAAAAAGGATTTAACCAATAACTTTTGTAAAACTTTCTGCTTACATGATTTTCTAATTAATCACTCTTCCTTTCAATATACTGTTATTCAAATGTATTTGATGAATCTTCCTAGCAATTTTTAAAAGCAGCAGATAAAGTATGAAGATCTTTCTGTTAAAGTGAGCATTCTCTGCAAAGAAATTGAACATGTCACAAAAACCTGGTTTTGGCCCTTCAAACAGGGTAATAAGATTAATAGGATTTCTAATGTGAGGGTAGTTTGAGTTTTATTCTCTCTCTGTGTGTATTTATAACTATATAACCAATTTCTTGCAAACAGTGACAAGAAACTAAAACTGGTGTGTTTGAATAGTGGAGTTAAATGAGGGCAGATTGTGAGTCCTCCAGTAAAAAGAAACCCTGAAACTTTTCAGAAATCGTTTTTAGATTATAATTTTTGTAATAGTCATACAAATGTGTTTTATAAAACCCAGTTCTTTGTTAATAAAATACGTCTGTCAAAATAAATAACCGTGTTTTGCATTATCTGCATCTAACACCCTTAGGTTTTCAAACATACCAGTAAATATTTTCCTTGAGTATCTAGCAATATAGTTTTCTGCCTCATTTTCTGAAAGGTCCTGGTCATTCTCACAGGGAAAAGAGGCCTGCACCTGGCAGGCAGAGTCTGCTTGCTTTGCAGCAGCTGGATATGGTGATTGCTGTAAACCCATTATTTATTTTGCATAATTGTTGACCTTTTTGCCTGTATTCTCTGGTGAGGAATTCAGACCATTTACAGTACTGCAGAACAACAGGTGATTCTGTCTAACAGAGATCAGGAGGTTTGGTAGTTTCTTTTTAAATTACTGTATTCAGAAGTCTGAATACTCGATATTTTTTTTTTCCAACATCAATTAGACTGTTAAAATGTGTGATTTTAAATACTGGCTAACCAAATAAATGTTTGCACAGATGTGTGATGTTGTAGTTCTTTAGTATCAAGTAGATTAGGATATACATCAAAACATTCAATTTAGGCATAACATTACAATTTGCTAAGATCTGACAAAAGACCTGTTGCTTTACCTTCATGAAAGGATAATAGTTTATTTACACAAAACTTATTTTGAACCCGATTTTAATAGTCCTTTTGGTTTAATATGTAAGAAAACTACTTGAATTTCATTTTTGTACTGAATGATGTTAAGCAACAAAGAAATTATTTACTGAAATTGTTTTCTTATCAATGGAGTCAATAGTTTGAAGAAAAATGACCAAATTCATGGGGAAAACTATATCAGAAAAATAATTTCCAATTGCTATCTCAGTTCACTACAGGAAAGACAGTTTTCTGGCTAGAGGTTATGTTTAGTATAAAAACTGTTACAATACAAGCACTAATCATTAATATTAACAAGAAGAAAATAACTTGCTGCATTCTTTGGTCTTTTTTGAGTGAATGACAACTTTAATCTCTTTCTCTGTTATGGTCAGAAAATTCCTAGGTAGGTTAATATTTTTATAGAGAGGAAAGTAATAGTGATCTTGGACTTTTATTTAATTTGTTTATATCTTTTTCTGTCTCTAAAACATTTTTTACTTGAAGCAATTTCAGGGGCAGTTCCTGGCTTTGTGATAAGAAGTGATAAGAAGGTCTTCAGGTAGTGAATGCAGCCTGCCTTAGCTTCTGACACTAGAGACCTAGGTGTAAATCTTCTCAGAGGCCAGCTGAAATAATTTCTCCAGAACAGTGCTCTACAGGCAGCTTTATTTGGATTCCTTCTAAAGAGATTTCATTTCATTAAACTCTAGACTTGACTCTCTTGCAAAGAGGTCAGGAAAAATGTTACATGCAGCTCCCTTCCTTCAATAATGTCACCATTTCCTTGATTAATAGCAGCTGCATCTTTATATTGCCCCGCAAAGGCCATAGAGATAGAGTCCTGGTTCCTGCAAAATTAAGGCAATCAGATGAGGGCATAATATGTATATCTAGTAAAATACCATAAAGCTACACTCCATTGCAATATCATGAAAAAAAAAAAAAAAGAGAAGAAAAAAAAATAAATAAAAGGCATTTCTTTTATTACTTTCCAACCAGGAACTTTACTATTGTAACATTTTTTCTGAAGTTAACCGTCAAACACTGTAGCCACATCTACTTAGGTCAGACTAGTCAATACGACGCTCCAGGTAACTGGGTCACATAAAGAACTAGACAAAATGGTAAATTACTCTCAATATGTTACCCATACTGTTAACAACGTACCCTTGAAACTCAGAGTGCTTTCTGTAGTGTTCAAATGGTGGCTTAATTCTGTTGAGCAAATAGTTTCCCAGTCACAATAATACTATAATATTTTGATCTTGCATCTATTGTCCACTATTAAACTTTAGGCAGCCTATTCTTTGGTGTTCCTGGGTGCCAAAGGGCTGATTTTTTCCTACAGACACCTTGGTTTTAGGGTAACATGTATGTACTCATAATAATGGGCTGTTGTCAAACAAAATTATCTTTGCTGAGACAGAATATTCATCCATCTTGTTTCTTACACAGCAAACAGCTGCTCAGACTCTTCAGATTTATGCTTAGACTTTAATCAAAGTTGTTTATTAACAGGGAGTGGCAATAGTTTTGATACAAAGAAATTTCTGGTAATAGATGTATGTATTTCCATCTTTTTAAAGTCTGGCCTGTTGAACATGCCTGAGGTGCAAGTAACTTCATGAATCAAGAGGGTGGTTAGTGTACCACCACCCTGGCATTTCTGTCTTTTATCTGTGACGTCTGTATGTGTGGCAAAGATGTGTTATACATATTACATGCACTTTTCCTATTTCCTGCCTTGCAACTTTGGGGCTTTTTCAGAGGGAAGGGAGAGCACAGCAGCTTGGGTGCTAGCACTCCCTGGGCAAGAACTGATTCTTGCAAAGAATGCGCTTAACTTCTTTCTGAGAAAAGGAAGAAGAAATTACCCCCAGGAAGAAATGAATAAAAGCTCATGAGTGGTGTATCCCGTGTTGGAAACCGCAATATGTTGGTTCAATACACTTTTTTATTGTGAACTTCACTGGAATCTGTAACAGCTTGGTAGAGCTTCATGTGAGGTAATTTTGGGATTCACAGGTACTGTGAGATTAGAAGATTTATTTTAGCTTCTGTCCTTTCTCCATGTCCTTTCTGTTTTCCAACTTGGTCAAGTGCAAACATCCATTGACAGGGGCTTCGATGCGTGTCTCCTCCCTGTCCTTAAGTGATTGAGGGATGCTTTACTACTGAGTGTAAATATTAGAAACAGTATTCCAATTAAAAAAAAAATCTAATCACTAACAAAGCAACCAAGTCATGGCCTTGCTTTTGCCTACATACCAGAAAAAAATAAAATCTGCCATAAACTTTCAGCAAAACAGGAACTGTGGATGTGAGTTAGAATCATTTGAGTTGGAAAAGGCCTTTAAGATCTTTTAATCCAATTACCAGTTGTAAATTGAAAAGGGACCCCAGTCACAAATCTCATTCAATAACCTTCTCGCTTCAGTTTCAGCTGATGTCTTTCTCTTCCAAATTATTGCAATTAAGAGTTTACTTTTTAATTTTTTTTTCATTTGTTAGATGGATTATGCTATTTTATTATGTGGCCAAATAATATGCTCATTATGAATTTCAAGTCTGGTGCCAATAAAATGTCTGCAGATCTTCTTAAACAGTGCTTGAAACTTCCAAAGGAAGGTCATTGAAAGATATTTTGGGAAGAAACGCATGTGAGCTTAATCACTAATGTCATTGCATTTCTCTAGGATGTTTTCATAGTAATTAGGGTTCATAAATACAGTGGAGGTAAAAAAGAGAGAAATTATTAATGGATTTGAGCAAGCTGAGCTTATTGACCTTGTGTGTGTAAACGTCAGGTAGAACTCTATGGAAATGAAGGCTGGGATTGTTTGAAAGGTAGAGAGAATCAAAACAGATTCATCTGTGTCTGTGTTTTTTGAAGCAGTGTTTTTAAATAATTTAATAAAATATTGGTGTTCTTAGTAATGTCAGTTTTTATGCCTTACATGTTGCCCTACTATATAAGCATAGAATTATCTTTCCTACTTTTTTGCCAGTTGTTTATTTTCACCTAGTTGTGGAAATCTCAGATCTTTCCATCACACATTCATATTACATTTGTTTTTATTTTCTCTATTTCCCCCCATTTCTATCTGAATTTAATTGTCTCCATAGTTGCTTTAATCCCTTGTGGAAGTTGAAAGATCTAAATTTTTTTTGTAACAAGGTTTATTTCCATGCACCATCTTGATCTTGCAAAATACTCATCACTCCAGGTGTTGGCTGTGGGGGTATAGATGAAAGTTGTATGATTATTTATTCAGCCTTTTTATGTTGGGCCAAATAAGACTTCCATAAGCTGGAACAAAGCTTTCTTTATAACATCAAAGGAAAATTTTAGGACATCAAAATACAAATCTTACAAACCATTCATGCCCAGAAGCACCAGAATTAAAAGCAAAGTAGCAGCAAATATCAAATCTAGTCTTATGGTGCTTGAGTAGAGAAAGAGAATAGAAAGCAACTATTTTATGTAAATCAAAATGTATTTGATTGAAAACGAGAGGAAATGGTTCTGTCTACTAGTAGATAGGCACAACCTATCAGACTGTCATTCCAGTACATGAGATAATTTTTTTGTTTTATAATATGAGTTACTCATAATACTGGACAAGTTTCTGGGTTTTCTTCTTAGCTGAGACAGATGAAAAATGCCTATTATTTTTTCTCTTGTAACACAAATAGAAGTTTTGTTTAGTTCTAAAATCCCAAGCCATGTTTATAAAATGTGAACATGTAACTGTACTAAAAGATATACCAAAACATCTTAGCTTCATTTAAAAGTAATAACAACAACATAAGCAAAATGTAGCCATAGAATCAGAGAATCATAGAATAGTTAGGGTTGGAAAGGACCTTAAGACCATCTAGTTCCAACCCCCCTCCCATGGGCTGGCACACCTCACACTAAACCATGTCATCCAAGGCTCTGTCCAACCCAGCCTTGAACACTGCCAGGGATGGAGCATTCAGAACTTGCCTGGGCAACCCATTCCAGTGCCTCACCACCCTTACAGTCAAGAATTTCTTCCTCATATCCAATCTAAACTTCCCCTGTTTAAGTTTGAACCCATTACCCCTTGTCCTATCACTACAGTCCCTCACGAAGAGTCCCTCCCCAGCATCCTTATAGGCCCCCCCTCAGCTACTGGAAGGCTGCTCTGAGGTCTCCACACAGACTTCTCTTCTCCAGGATGAACAGCCCCAACTTTGTCAACCTATCTTCATACAGGAGGTGATCCAGTCCCCTCATCATCCTCATCGCCCTCCTTTGAACTTGTTCCAACAGTTCCATGTCCTTTTTATGCTGAGGGCACCAGAATTGCACACAACACTCCAAGTGAAGTCTCAGGAGAGCAGAGTAGAGGGGCAGGATCACCTCCCTTGACCTGCTGGTCACGCGCCTTTTGATGCAGCCCAGGATACGGTTGGCTTTCTAGGCTCTGAGTACACACTGAAGCTGGCTCATGTTCATTTTTTCATCAACCAACACCCCCAAGTCCTTCTGCGCAGGGCTGCTCTGAATCTGTTCTCTGTCCAGCCTGTAGCTGTGCCTGGGATTGCTCTGACCCAGGTGTAGGACCTTGCACTTGGCATGGTTAAACTTCATCAGATTGGCATCAGCCCACCTTACAAGCGTATCAAGGCCCCTCTGGATGGCATTCTTTCCCTCCAACGTACCAATCGAAGCACACAGCTTGGTGTCATTGGCAAACTTGCTGAGGGCGCACTCAATCCCACTGTCATGATATATATTTCAACAACATATCAAGAAAATATGGGATGTTATTAAAAGACCATTTGATACTACTATATTATCAACTTCTTTCACTCTCAATTTATACTGACTTTTTTTTTTTCTCTTCTTATAATACAGCGTTTATGATTACAACATGTTGTTTATGATTGCAAATTAGCATAGCTACAAGACCTAGTGAGGATGGGTCAATCTCTGACTAATCATGAAAAAAGGAGACTGACAGAACAACTCAGACTCCTGTCTGAATGAGACTGAGCACTTTTTGAGAGTTGAAAGCAGTTTGTGGAACTCTTCAGAAGCAGAATTTCTGAGATCACAGATTCAAGATTTGCATGGTGGTTTTGGCATGCATTTGAGCCATAGAAGTGAAATTTTGGGTCTACTTACACTGTTATGATATTGAAAGATTTCTGATGCAAATAGTCCTGAATCATGGGTTCGATGTAAAAACTCTGAGAGATTCATACAAGTGTCTTGGAAAGAAAGCTCTTTCTCTTTCTAGATTACATCTTCAAAATCTCAGTTCCAGAATGTTCTGCTGTTCTGTCCATAATTAGCAGTGAATTATGGGCTTTTAGGATATGCTATAAGGAGCTGAAAGCAGACTATTCCTTGTGTATTCAGTTTGAATTGTCGCTGAAATTATGTATATATATGTAAAGACTATGTTTAAGAGGAGTTGAGAGTTTGAAAACAAGATCATTTAACAGTTTTTGTGACAGAATTCCTTCTCACTCCATTCTTCTATAATGAAAAAATTTACCTCAATTTGACAGTCTATAGGTATCGTGATCCTATATCAGACTTTCCTATGATAATTTTAGCTGCAATAATTTACTCCTAAAATGAGCTTGTAAATATTACTGTTTTTCTTAGTCATAAAATGTCTGTGAAAAATTTAGTACATTGTGTTTTATCTAACTTTAGAGCATGACTCCTGCATATTTTCTGTAGGCTTATGCAGTCATATTTAACGTTTTTTATTATAATGGATTTATCTTAGTATCCTTCATTAGCAGATTTTGTCAGCAGCTGATAAACAAGGAAATGGGTTATTCAGAGTTGGGTGTCCTGCTACATTTCTCTTACTGCAAATATGACTATCTAAACAATAAAAAAGTATTTCCTTATTTTTGTTTTTGAGAAAACAAGCCTTTCCCCCCCACCCCACCCCCAAATTTGCCATTCTCCTTTTACATGGGAAATATTTTTCCTGTACTTCTGATTCAAACCCACAAAATACCCCCAGATGATCTATGAGAAAGTATTTTCACAAAAGATTTGCTGAAGTAAATGTGGCGTAAGTATGCACATGGTTTCAATTTCCTGAGAGGCATTGACATTCTTACTCAATTTCCTCTTAATCCCGTATCACTCCCAACTCTCTTGCTTTTGGATTCTTTTCCCAGCAGCCAGGGGTGGGGTTAAAAAAACATTGAAATGGAAGAGAGCTCAACTAGTCATTCTCTGTAATAAAATCCATTCCACTGTGGTCCTAATTTCATCAACTAATACAAGCCAACATTGAACATTAATGAGGAAAGGTTTCTAATTAGATACAGTCTGACACCGACCCAGCTTTTCAGTCACCTTCAATTGTCAGCGATAAAAAGGACGGTTCAATATGATATGGATCATTCACTCCAAATCTCCACAACTCATTTATGACAAACACAACTAACAGAGCATAAGGAACTGCTGAATTGTTTTTCATTATGCTGGCACATTGGCTTTAGACTACAGTAGTAATGATCTTTAGAGGTTTTCCATACAGAGTGCCACTAATGGGCAAACCAGGATGGGGTGATGAGGTGATTGCAACCCACATTTTCAAGTGACAATACGAGCAACATGATGATGCTTAAAATTCCCTATTATTTCTGGAAAATAATTCACTACCAGGGCGAAGAGAGAGTTAGGAGGCTAAGCTATTAAATAAAATGAATACAGAAAGTGAATAGCTCATTAAAAATGAAAAGCTGTTGCAAAATACACAAACCTTGTCTTTACCAGTCACTGCAAATTGTGCTTTTGTCTATCTTGTTGTAGGCAGTTATTTAGAGTGGTACTGTCTTAAACTTGGAGATCTAAGGATGTGCTAAAATCCTGCAGAAGTGCATTTTCCAGAGTGGTAGTTCTCCACCTTCAAACCCAGAGTACATATGAGGAATGAAGATATATAAAAGTAGATGTTAAATTCATTCCTGACCTTGGCCAGGGGTTTGATACTGCCCAGGCTAACACAGGGCACCTTCAAGGCCATTCTAAAACAACGGGGTTGTGATGACTACTTGCAATTTCATAGAATTGCAGAATCATAGAATAGATTGGGTTGGGTTTGAAGGGAACTTAAAGCTCATCTAGTTTCAACCTGCCAGGGGCTGGGACACCTTCCACTAGACCAGGTGCCTCAAAGCCCCATCCAACCTGATACTGAACGCTTCTGGGAATGGGGCAGCCACAATTTCTCTGGGCAACCTGTAGCAGTGTCTCACCACACTCATAATGAATAATTTCTTCCTAACATCTAATCTAAATCTCCCCTCTTTCAGTTTAAAGCCACTCCCCCTTGTCCTGTCACTACAGGCCCATGTATATAGTCCCTCTCCAGATTTCTTGTAGCCCCCTTTAGGTACTAGAAGGCTGCTATAAGATCACTCCAGAGCTTTCTCTTCTCCAGGCTGAACAAGCTCAACTCTCCATCTTCACAGGATAGATGCTCCAGCACTCTGAAAAATTTGTGAAAATGTTATGTATGGCAAAACTTAATGCTGGAAAATGTGTTCCAAGGATCAGAGTACTTGGGGAAGAAAAGAAGGCTAAGACAGCAAAAGAAAATTCTCTGAGATTTGTAACTAGCACTTGAAGGTTTCCATTAGAGAAAATGTTGTGAGATGAAATGAGTTTTAACCATATCAAATGTTTTTAGCAGAAATGGTTCCAGTAAATATCAGTTTAGCAAAATATGGAAATTACTATTTTTTCCAGTTAAGATTTGACTGTAGTAGCAGAGTAGACTGGTCAAATAAAAATCTTGTTTTGCTATTCCACTAGAAAATCTGGCTATTTTAACTGTATGTTAAACAAGAGTGGGAAAAACCCATATGTGGCATGTCAAACTGCTTTTTAAGGTTGTATGAAAATCATTGAATTTGAATGATTAAAATTTATTTTGCACATAATTTTACATTTTCCTTTTCTGCAGAATAATCCTAAATCTGTTCTTTATACTGGGAAAAGTCATTAACCCTGTAAAAACACATTAAGAGGTTTATTTATGACTTTTGTGGTTTTTTTTCTTGTTGTTTATAATTCACAGTCAAATACTGAAGAAAGAAACTTGCTATTGTAAAATTACATAGGTTTCATAAAGCCACATACCAGTTCCTGTACATGAGTTTCACATGTCCTTAGTTTTATCTGACGTTGCAAACTTTTCTGAAATTAAGTGTAGATTAGTGATTTCCCAGCATGATTAATCATTCCTTATTTGCTCATGGACATGCAATAAGTCAGCCTCATTCTTCCTAGAAAGTTCTGCACCAACCAGACCTGCATATGTGGCTCCTTTCCTGCATCAATGGAAAAAAAACCTTTCACTGCATGGCATTTGTACAATCAAATTATCAGGCAGTTGCACCCTGCTAGCAATGGATCAGGAGATCTTAGTATTGTTTTAATCTGAATGTCCTCAAGATCTGAAAACCTGGTCATTTTCAGTTATATGAGATATAGTGGCAGAAATCTATCAAGCTTATGTCAATTAGAATTTATATATTCTCATTTAGTGGAGAGAGTTTTGTACACTTCACATGCAAACACTGCTAAACATGTTCTTTCTAATTTGGGGCTTCTGTATACATTTAATTGTTTTATAGGTTTTGCTGTGCAAACTTCACAGTGTCAGCATAGAATACTATCTGCAAACAGCAGGAAACAGGAAAAAATAAAATAGTGAAGGTATCCAGAAATTGGAGTGTTTATATACTTCTGGGTATGAATTGTGAGTATCATGGTAGGAGGTCTCATTAGAGAGGGTGATGGAAGAGAATGTAATCTAAAAATGTGTGTTGGTTAAATGAGAAGTGTGTTGATTTTTCTTTAACATAAGGCACCAAATTCTGAAAGCTAGTTTCCCTTGGGGTTTTTTTGTGCAGAAGGAGATAGGTTCCTGAAAAGTCTAGTTCAGAACGAGAGTATACATATGCATATACATTTGGGATTCTTATTAGTATGCAGTTATTTGATCCAGATGGCTCCTTAACATGATGTGTCAGCATGGCTATTTTTTGGGCACACCAGGTGATCAGACTCTTTGCCATGGCCAAAAGGATGACGAGGTTTTTGCTGGAGTCCCTACACTTTCTTTGCTGATCTGGCCCACTGCTTTCATGACTGAGTATATTACAGGTGGCACCATGCAGATGAGCACTGTTACAGTTCAGAGCAGTCTAAGCCGCTGGTACCACTGAAATCCCATTACATAAGAGGGTCAAGACATGGGTCAGACAAAGAGCTCACCTTGTTTTACTGTGAAACATAGATGTGCCCTGGGTTTTTCTGAAATTTTTCTGTTCTGGCCTGTTCATGAATCATAGGTGAGGTGACTGTCATTAGTTGCTAGGAAAGTGGACTTATATGGTACCGTGTAATTAAACACACACACAATTTATTGCTTTTCCCCCCTGCCTTTGGTGCTGTCATGATCAGCACAGGAATTGACTGTCCAGTAATGTAGCTTAAAAAAATGTACTTCAGTGGAGGATATATGCATTAAATTTCTTTCATGAGAGAAACACCTCTCACTCAGAAATGTGTTTATCCCAAGCATTTTCACAACAGAGTGCAGGGATTTATTTTCTGTAATGGATTACCAACTCATGATTGAAGACAAACACTTTCAATTTAATATCTGTTTGATTTTCACAATAATGTAGGAAATATGCACTGTGAAACCTTCCTGTGCTCTACTGCATGGGTAGGATTTGTACAGGGATTTACTAATCAATGTCTTCTACTGACACACACAAATACTGCTATATTTTCTTTTAGGAATCCTCAGCCTGTGAACAGCTTGACTTAAATTGTGAACACCCAAGGCCTGTGATAAACTACAGAGTCCTCTGTCTGGGAAGCAGCAGAAACCCTACAGGTTACTCCATTGTATTGCGGTAGAGTCACAGCAATGCCCTTGGGGAACAAGTTACATAAGAAAACAATTTGTAATTTCAGTTAGTTCCCTTCTCCCTCCCAGTCCCTCTCCCCTTCCCCCCTCCCTTTTCCCCTTCCCCTTTCCCCTTCTTTTTCCCTTCCCCCTTCCTCTTCCCCTTCCCCCTTCCTCTTTCCCCTTCCCCCTTCCCCCTTCCCTTCCCCCTTCCCTTCCCCCTTCCTCTTTCCCCTTCCCCTTTCCCCCTTCTCTTCCCCCTTCCCTTCCCCCTTCCTTTCCCCCTTCCCTTCCCACTTCCCTTCCCCCTTCCCTTTCCACTTCCCTTCCCCTTTCCCTCCCCTCCCCTCCCCACCCCTCCCCACCCCTCCCCTCCCCCCCTCCCCGCCTTTCCCCTCCCCTGCCCTTCCCTCTCCTCCCCTCCCCTCCTCTGCCCTTCCTTTCTGTTCCCTCTCCTTCCTTCCAGTTCATCCTTCCCTTCCCCCTTCCCTTTCCCCTTCCCCCTTCCCTTTCCTTCCCTTCTCCTCCCCTCCTCTCCCCACTCCTTCCCCTCCCCTCCCCACTCCTTCCCCTCTCCTCCCCTCAACTCCCCTTCCTTTTCCTTCTTTCCCTTCTTTCCCTTCTTTCCCTTCCCCTTTCCCCTTTCCCCTTTCCCCTTTCCCCTTTCCCCTTTCCCCTTTCCCCTTTCCCCTTTCCCCTTTCCCCTTTCCCCTTTCCCCTTCCCTTCCCTTCCCTTTTTCCTTTCTCTTTGCTTTTCTTTCTCTTTTTAAATCCCAATCTGAAACTCCTCATCCAACAACCACCACCTTCACGTAGTGAATCCTCACTATCCTTTTGATTTCAGTCTTCAAGAAAGAAATGAAAAAATAAGCCTAAGTATAGGTCACTGCCCTGTCAGTTTAGCTTTTAGAAGTGAGAACAGAAGTCATGTTTGGCAAATATTTCCCTCTTATTATGGACAGACGTGACTTGTGATACATAAATAAGTCTGCAGATTGCTTCAGGATGTGTAAAGTAGTTTACCTAATTGTTGAAATTGTTTTTTTGTTCTTCATTATTTTACAAGGTAATGTGCTTTTTTTCAAAGGTAGTTGAAATTAGGAATAAATCTGATTAAGGATTATCTATACCTAGTATTTCTGTAGAAACGCATAGACTTCTAGGGAAATTTCAATAATTTGGAAGTTTTTAAGTGATTTAGCTCTAAATCATGTCCAGTATATTCAGAGAATAGTCTTTCCTGGTTGTTTTTGGTTTTTATTTTTTATATTTTTGCTATTATTTGCTGTTGAAAACAAACGGCAAAAAAAAGCAAACCAGACAAAAGTTAATCAATTCTTTAAGCACAAATTTTCATTCTCTGCAATTCAGGATTTTGGCAGAATTTCAGAATGTTTTGGTTGAACTGTCACATGTATCAGAAGTTAACATTAGCTGGGCAAGACAATATTGTTCATCATACCTAGATAAGGAAGTGCATTAATTTTGTAATATGCAACTGAAAGAAAATGAGACTATATCTTTTAAGCAGCATATAGTCAACAGGGCTGAATTCACAGTAGACCTCAGGATTTTCGAACTGTTAATCAGATTATGAGTGGATGAATAATGTGTTCTGTCGAGCCAATATAAGAACACATAGACTTCATTCTCCTCTTATTTTAACTAGGTTATTTCACTGTTGTCAGTGGTATTATGCTGATTAAAAAATTACAGAGGTGAGAAGTAATTCACACCATATGTTGCCTGAGGGCTTCAATTTAAAAAGGGATTAATACAGTTAGTAGACAATGTCCTGTAAACTGGGAGGATTTCTTTACAGGCTATATTTTTAGGATGAAAAAAGCAGTACCAAAGAAATTTTGAGGTCTTCATTTAATGTAGGAATTACATTTTTGAAAAGAAGAAGAATCTTTCCTCTATAGCTCTCATGCAGAGGATCATGGATTCATTCTGCATCATAAAAAAAAAAAAAAACAACCAAACAATTGGCAGAAATTTTGTTATATCATGTCAAAAAGCTCTTTTGCTCCTTACCTGGCAGCTGTGAGGAAATCAGGTGCTGTGAAGAACTTCAACTGGTTGCCATTCACAAGTTCATAGGCCTCAGGGGGTTGTGTGTTGCATATATATCTGACTAGAAATCACTGGAATTTTGTACACAGGTCTTTCTGAATCTTAGTGTGGCATTTCAATCATTATCAAAGCTATGATGTTATAAATTATTTCATACATAATAATTTGAGTACTTTTGATGCTCACCTCCCTGAAAACATCTTCTTCCATAAAGAGCAACCATAATAGGTAAAGACTCATGTGGATTTCTCTCCCAGCTGAAGCATAAATATAACTGAAGTATACTATGATTACAAGATGAGCTCATGCATCTGATGCTTCAACTGAAAGAAAGGAGAGAAAGAGTGTCAGAATGAGAGAGAGAGGTTATGAAAACTTTGTAGAAAATGAGCTTCAGTCTGCATTGTCACTTTATTATATGCTAGATGCTCTACAATGAGTGCTGCCAGCATGAGCAAATCTTGAACACATATTCTCTGGTGCACGATAAATGGCATAAACTCACTAAAGATTTTGCCACAGTCAAGGAACACTCAGTGATGCTCACAGCTGTGGATTCTCCTGTGGCTAATAAGAGCTGAGTGCCTGTTGTAATTCTTGGATACGTTGACCAGAGTGTCAGTCCACTGTGAGATACAAACACATAAGGGATCAGGTACCACTGATTGTGTTGCTCCCCTGGGTAGATTATTTGATGTTGAAAAAGGTTAAAAACTATTCTGTGCTCTTTCCCTTTGATGGTGGAAATTTTAGTGTCTGTCTTTTCTAGTTATGCAATTTTCATTAAATTCACAGGTATTTAATATTTTCAAGAGCTCTGCCTCTTCAAATTTTAATTGAAATTGGACTCTGGATTGAAAATTTATAGATAAGAGAGAGTTAGCAGAAAGATGCATCACTATTGACTAAGTTTAGGAAATCAGGTTAGTACTCTTCCCTCTTGCTCCTCTTCTAGATGGGTGCAAGGGATGTGGGAGGGTCTGGAAAAATGACTGCAGTGTTTGAACTTTAGAGCACCTCAGAAGCCAAAAGACAGAGTGTTTGTGTCTGCTTTTCCTGAAACATACCTGGAAAGCATAACTGAAGAGCCCGATGGTTGGCTTAAACAGTTAACATAAGTGGATTGGATATTTTATATCATCACATCAAATGCTGTTAGTAATTACATATTATTTCATACAGTATCTTGACTTTTGTTTGGAAGTGAAAGAAACTTACGTTTCACATTTACACATTACTACTTGAAAGACATAACAGACACTGAATTAATAAACTGAATTTCATTGCAGAAAAAGCAGTCGTACATATTTCTATTTCAACCTTCTATTTTTACACTCCTTCCTAAATGTTGTACTTGAAAAGATTTTTTTAAAATTATTTAACTTCTTGGTGATGAATTTTATTTCTTTGTTTGAGCATAAAAGTGATTCAATTCCAAGGAAAGGCTAGAAAAATATTTTTAATAAATTTATGGAAGATTTTTTTTCTTCAAAATCACCTGTGCTGCTCATTCTGGTAAACAATAATTTGGTTTGGAAATTGCCCTGAACAGGCAGCTATTCCTGAACTTAGGTATGAGAAAACTGGCTTTGCTTTGACCTGTTTGGATATTTTGGGGAATTAGATATTGAATAGACATTGTAAATTCTGTCACCAACCTCAGAAAGTGTGCAGACGAGACTGCTGAGCTGGTGAAGTTCAAAGTTCTGACTATTCTGTAAACCGCCTTGGCCCTGTGGAAAAAGAATTTGCATCAGCATCTAGCCAGATGCTACATGTCTTTTGGTGCATAAAATCCCCATAGGAGCATAACTAGAAAAATACATTTGTTAATGCCTTTAAAAGATCATGTAAATAAGGACATTGAGTTCAAATTTGTATGAAAGACTATTTACTATAATGTATTTACATCACAGGGTTGGTGTCTGCAGTGATGGTTTGGAAGTGCTGTCTGTAGAAGAAAAGTAGTCTGGTCCCTTTGAGGTCTGAAATTCCCAAGAGGGTCCAGTCATGACATCCAGAGTGTGAGATAATTTAATTCCTGAGATGGTATAAATAAAGATGAGCCATTGGTTTTACCTTCACAAGTCACTGGTACTGGGTGGCTGCCTATGAATCAATGACATAGATGTAGAAATGCTTTCCATTTCACCAATACTTTCCATCTGGTTCCCGTCTTTCACACTCCCCTAAATTCCAGATGATAGCCTTTGTGTCATAATGTTTACAATAATGTGGAGATTAGGGAAGAGGAACTGACATCATCTACCCATATTTGTGTAAGGCATTTGAAACTGTCCCACACAACACCCTTGTCTCTAAATTAGAGAGGCATGTATAAAGAATTGGCCAGATGCTCACACTCAAACAGTTGTGGTCAATGGCTCTGTAATGGTTCCTCTAGTTCTGATAATGGTTCTTCTTCATCTTCCTTCACTAAACAAATTGGTTTTCACTTCCATTTCCTCTTGTGTGTATAGGGGCAGTTGATACCAACACAGGTTGCTTTTTTGGTTCAGTTGTATCACCCATCGCCAGGGTCTGACTGGGTGTCATGTTTGCTGTTGGGATTTGAGTAGTTGCAGTATGGGTCACAGGAACTAAAACAGCTGCAGTGTTTGTCACTGAAGTTTGAAAAGCCACCATACTTGCCACTGGGGTTTGAGTGGCTGCAGTGCTTGTTATGGGAGTAAAAATGACTGTGATGCCTGTTGACGGAGTTTGAGTAGCTGTGGTACTCGTTGGCAGAATTTGAGTAGCTATAGTGCCTATAATGTCTGTCACAAGGGTTTGAGCAGCCATAGTTCTTGCCACCAGGATTTGTGTTGCAGGGGTTGAAGTAGCCAAAATCCTTGTCATAGGAGTTTGTGTCCCTCTTATTCTCATTCAAGCCACAGTGCTTCTCATGAGGGTTGGAGTAGCCACAGGTAGCTGTTTAAGCAAAATCTGAACCATATTCAACAACTTACTGAGTCTTAGCAATAGGCTCAGGCTGGTTTCAACGTTCCAAAAATATAAAGAATTCTCAAAATTCTCAAATGTTGCTGTAAATAGCCTTGTAGGGGAGATACGGTGGAATTTCTCCTCCATTGTTTGGCTCTCTGAGGAGAAAAAGCAAGAGACATGATTATTAATGGTTCCTATTAGATAGCTCTCAAAGTAGAGAGGCAATACTGAGTACACATACAAGATCAGTCTCATGACTGGCAACTCTATTATATCATAAGCCGCTATTATCAAGTACAACAAAACAAGAACCTTAGCCCAGGCCCAGAAGGCAATAAACATCAAAACAGGAAATGCATACTGCAGGCAAGGTATGACATAATGCCACTCAGACGAAGTGCAACAACTCTGAGAGCAAGTAGATCAACATTTGTTCTAGCAAATCTCAGAGTGACCAGTGACTATTAAACCAAAACAATGAATGTTTATAATGAATTTGTTTTGACACACTCTAGTCAGATCTCTCATTATCACAACCATTAGTGCCCCACATTGGGCACCAAAAAGTTCTGTTGTGGTTTAACCCCAGCCGGCAACTCAGAACCACCCAGCCACTCGCTTAGCACTTCCCTGCTTCCTCCCCCTCGCCATGATGGGAGCTGTGTCAAACCGGATGTATTTGAGGTTCCTTACAACCCAAATCAGTCTATGTTTACATGATCCTTTCTATTTTTTTTGCTGTTGCTATTTTTGGCGTTGAACTAGTAACAGTTATTACTGTTATCATAAGTAGTAGTAGCTTAGAATGTTTTCTGAAGGATAAGTCTTTCTGTTCAAGTCATCAGTGAAATTGATTAAAGTTCTATATTGATTTCAACTGCACATATTCAAGCTTTATATGAATTATTCTCAGCTGCAGTATTATTTATTCTTATTTGCAGCCTCAAAGTATTGTACTCACCCAGCTTTCTTTGTGTAAAGGACTGATTATATTTATTTAACACTCTCTTCTAAGTAGAGTGCAAAAATGAACCATTAGTAAATTAATTATTAGTAACAACCCATGATTTTCTCCATTTTATATGAGATTTGTAGTAGTGGCTGTTAGCACTTGACAATTACTTACCGCAATTGCTGGTAATTAAATACTACTTCATTTCCTGTACTCAGTAATATAGTTTTATATTTATGAATGACAACTTTCCCTGGAAATATGTTGGTTCTGTAATTAAAATTAATAAGTATTAGCATCAGCTATTTGGTAGTTCTTAAGAAGCAAGGAAAAAATAATAGATTTATATTACGTAACAACAAACACTTCATTTCACATACATAGTGTGCCAGGTCACAATTAAAAGCTGTTTACGTATTAAAGCTTCCAAAAACTGACTGTTCTTTGCAGTTTAACTGTGCCACTTCTGCCTCTGTACCAGTACACCTGACCCTTTGCAAGGCATCTGTTTTTGCAAATGTTGTCTTTTGGATGGTAGTTTATGTACAGACTTAGTATCTTAGCAACTTGTAGTCGTTAAAAATCCTTCTTCTACTACAGGGATAAGTATCTTAATTATTGCTTGAGGTATCTCATTTTACCCACCCTGAACTTCCACCCTTGACTGGCTGGAATTTCCTTGCTCCCTTGTGAGTCTGCACCACGGAGCAGCTGTTGCTCTCCACAGGGTTCTGAGCCATCCATTCTTTAAAATCTCAGAGAGATACTAGAACAAAGCAGTGTGATAAATGTGCCTGTCTTGACCCCTTTCCAGAGAGAAAACAAATGATTTTCTGTTTTATACAACGAAATCAGACTGTGATCTAGAAAATCTGAGCATAAAAATCTGCTAAGAAGCTGTTGTAAGAGCTCAGATGAATACTGTGTATGCTTTAGATACGTTTCTCCTCCAGAGGTAGAGAATGGGCAACCTTTACCCAAATACTTAAGTGAATCACCAGAGAATTTCAATGAGTTTATTTCTGAGTTTGGGGTTTTAATTAGGGCAGATGGGGTATGGGCAGAACCAGTTGGAATATCACAGCAAAAAGGTTTATTACCTATCTTTATATTTGCAAAGTGCACACGTCTGTGGTTGTGTTCATTACTACATAAGAACATACACATGATCTCTTTTATTATCCTGTGGTAGGTTGACCTTAGCTGGATGACAAGTGCCCCATCAAAGCTGCTCTGTCACTCCCTCTCCTCAGCTGGACAAGGGAGAGAAAACATAAAACTCGTGGATCAAGATGCGGACATGCAGGTCACTTTGTGATTATTGTCACTGGCAAAACAGACTCTACTCAGGAAAACTAATTTTAATTTATTACCAATCAAATCAGAGTAGGAAAATGACAAATAGACCCAAATCTTAATGCACCTTCTCCACACCCCTCCCTTCTTCATGGGTTCAACTTCATTCCCAAATTCTCTACTTTCAACCCCCAAGCAGCACAGGGTGGATGGGGAATGGGGGTTGCAGTCAGCTCATTACATATTGTCTCTGCTGCTCCTTCCTTCTCACACTCTTCCCTTGATCCAGCTGGGGGTCCCTCCCATGGGAGACAGACCTCCACAAACTTCTCCAGTGTGGGTCCCTCCCATGAGTGCAGTCCTTCAGGAACAGGCTGTTCCAGTGTGGGTCCCTTCCATGGATGCAGCCCTTACGGAACAGGCTGCTCCAGTGTGGGTTCATTCCATGGGTGCAGTCCTTCAGGAACAGGCTGCTCCAGTGTGGGTCCATTCCATGGGTGCAGTCCTTCAGGAACAGGCTGCTCCCCTGTGGGTTCCCCTCAGGGTCACAGGTTCTGCAGCAAATCTGCTCCAGTGTGGGCTCCTCTCTCCTTGGGCCCGCAGGTCCTGCCAGGAGCCTGCTCCATTACAGGCTTCCCATGGGGTCACAGCTTCCTTTGAGCACCCACCTACTCTGGCATGGGGTCCTCCATGGCTGCAGGTGGAATCTGCTCCACCACGGCCCATTATGGGTGGCAGGGACACAGCTGCCTCACCATGGGCTGAAGGGGGGAATCTCTGCTCCTGTGCTTGAATGCCTCCTGCCCTCCTTCTTCACTGACCTTGGTGACCACAGAGTTGTTTCTCACATATTTTCACTCCTCTCTTTCAGCTGCTGCTACACAGCAGGTTTTTCCTCTTCCCAAGTACATTATCCCAGGGATGCTACTGTTGTCACTGGTGGGCTCAGTTTTGGCCAGCAGCAGGTCCATCTTGGAGACTGCTGGCTTTAGCTCTTTCGGACACAGGGCAAGCTTCTAGCAGCTTCTCAGAGAAGCCACACCTGTAGTCCACCCTGCCCATTACCAGAAATTTGCCTTGCAGACCCAACACATACCCTCTTCATTACCAGCGCCTGGTGTCCAAGTAGTCCAGAAACAGGCAAGGTTATGACAAACAGACTCTGCTCTCTTTCCAATTTTCATGACCATTGTGACTTTGTAGCCTAGTCTGTTGGGGGATGGCTGTATCTAGTGAATTGGAGTTTTTGAGGAGATCTTTTTCAGCGAAAATTTGGTTTTTGTTTACAGTGTCATATGCAGCTAAGTGCACTGCTGGTACAACCAAAGAAATTTCTCTCTTGCTAGAACGAAGACTGAAAGCAGGGAAATGACAAGAGCACCCCACTTGCAAAGTGGCTGCAAGGTTCCCTAGCAGTTAGCCTACATGCCTGCATTGTATACATAGAGGACTAGATATTAGACCCTAGTTAAGAGGTTAATGCAAACAGGCAGTTCTGGAAACATTGCAATCTGCAGAAAATCAAATCATAGTTCTTCTCTCCTTGTTCCATACATCAGTAAATTATATAGGCACACCCTATATGAGATCTGTGGCCAAAGGTCAAAGGTTGTATCTAAAACTGTTAAGCCTTATATTTCTCCTTTCTGGTTTGCCTGTTTGGGATGGATAGTGCCTGCACTGATATATTTTTTTTGTTTGTTTTGTTTTGTTTTTTGTGTTATGCACCTTTAATAACACTGGGTCACGAAAGGAAAAGAGGGAGTCTTCTCATGAAAAATTATTTAACCTGTTAAGGAACAGAAGATCTGGGAAAAAAATGGAAGCAATAAGCAAAAGGAAATGAGAATGTTAGAATTATAGCATAGTTAGGGTTGGAAAGGACCTTAAGATCATTGAGTTACAACCCCCCTCCCATGGGCTGGCACACCTCACGCTAAACCATGCCACCCAAGGCTCTGTCCAACCCAGCCTTGAACACCGCCAGCAATGGAGCATTCACAATTTCCCTGGGCAACCAGGGCCTCACCACCCTAACAGTAAAGATTTTTTTCCTTATATCCAATCTCAACTTCCCCTGTTTAACCCATTACCCCTTGTCCTATCACTACAGTCCCTAACGAAGAGTCCCTCCCCAGCATCCCTATAGCCCCACTTCAGATACTGGAAGGCTGCTCTGAGGTCTCCACACAGCCTTCTCTTCTCCAGGAGGAACAGCCCCAACTTTCTCAGCCTATCTTCATGCAGGAGGTACTCCAGTCCCCTGATCATCCTCGTGACCCACCTCTGCACTTGTTTCAACAGTTCCATGTTTTCTTATGTTGAGGACACCAGAACTGCACACAGTACTCCAAGTGAGGTCTCAGGAGAGCAGAGTAGAGGGGCAGGATCATCTCCCTTGACCTGCTGGTCACGCTCCTTTTGATGCAGCCCAGGATACGGTTGGCTTTCTGGGCTGCAAGTGCACACTGCCAGCTCATGTTCATTTTCTCATTGACCAACACCCCCTGTTGCAGCAGGAAAGTCTGCAACTCAAACACAACTGGAGAAACAACCCACTGCAGTGAGGAGCAGCTAGTCAGGCTGCAGGAGAGTTAGAACAAACCATGAACTATGCAAGACTTGCTTCAGTTTGATGTGACTGAACTGTAAAGAAAGATCGATTTTCTTTTCTGTCTCCTGTAATCTTTCTCATGAAGTTAAGTTTCTAGGTTTTATTCAGATAAATAATTTCTTTTCAGCTTTGAAGACATTAAGCCTCTTGAGAGGCTCACTTAAGACCATGGCGAGGCACACCTACTTCACAGCTCTGAGGAGGAGATCTTAACATATCCTCCTAGAAAAGGAGATTAGGACTTTACAGCTATGGTGTTGTTTTTTGTTATAGTTGCTGTGTTCGGCAGTCTAGTTATTGATTTGTAAAGCTGAGAATTGATGGTATGTTGCAGGATTAATCCATTGTCTTTTTGCTGTTTTGTAGACATATAGATTCAATAAGTCTGCATTTTTCTCTCTGATAAATAGCTGAAAAAATGGCAACAAACATAAATGCGAACTGTTTCAAGGTTTAAAAAACAGAAGTTATAAGACCGCAAAAATTATTATAATTATTGGTGCTATACGAAATCAGCAATATTCTTTAATGCCTGTGTGGCAACTGTGGTGAGATGGGTATTTTGCTCTCTGCCACGTCTTGATTTTCTCTCTTATACTTCCAGTTCTTCAGATTTCTGGCCCAGCCACCTGTGTAGCTATCTTTCCTGTATTGTGTTCAGGGAAAAGAAGAAATGAAGCTACTCAGACTGGCACCAGGCCAAACTATCTGCAGTTTGGATTTTCACCAGAACAATCAGCATACAAATAACATGCCTTCATTTCTGCCAATGTCGATAACTGAAAAGAAGAAATCGAAACATCTTGTCTTAATTTTAAATTTTAAAGAGGCAAATTAATTTTATTAGTTAAACAACTCTAAGGTTGGAAGGAAGCGGGGCTGGGCCTTAGCTCCAGGGCTGTTCTCTCATGCATTACAGTATGAAGTCTAAGTCTTGTTACCAGCTTGTCCCTAAACTCCACTGAAAACTAAAGTAATAAAGCAAACTTATCATTTGAAATTTAGTGACATGACTCCAAAGAATTGAAGAGGGAGAGCAGGAGGAACAAGAGCAGCTGCTTCTGCCTTATGAGATTGTTCTCCAGAGGAAGCTTTTTCTGTAGTGAGTTGCACACTGGAACAGACTCAAACTGCAGCAAGGGCATTAGTAGTTATTATTACAGGGACAGGGTTGGAAATTTCGTTGGGATCCAGCCTTCTATGTAATAATTGCATCTTTTCTTTTTTTTTTTCCCATGGCCTTTAGATACTTGGAAATCTCTAATCTAAAATGGGATTAGTGAACTCATCTTTTTTAATTTTCTGCAAATGTCACCTTTTCTTTCTCTGTCTTGTGATAGTGATGCAATTATTGTAAACATTAAGCAATACCTATGTCCCATGACATCTGATAATCATCCAACTCCCATCCAACTCCTATCAAACTGACTTAAACACTGGTGCCAAAATAGTCATGCTAATTTGGTCATTTACCTGAGCTAAACTCCATTTCAGATCTTGCTAGTCCCTTGCTTTTGCAGCTGTTGCGCCCTTGGGAGCTATACCAAATCATTCAGCCTGGGTATTCTGATCATGTGATTGTTATGTTCCTACAGTTTACTGTCCTTCCTGTTATAAATTTTAGAGTAAATCCTCCATCCTTAATTAAGCCTTCTACTTCCTTTAGCTTCACACATTATCCCTTTGTCTCAATACTATTAGGTAAAAAAAAAGCCCACCCCAAACATGTTTCAATTGCATGTGTTATTTCAGTGAAGGCTTTTTTTTTTTCTTTCTTTTTTTAGCTTATTTTGGTGAAGACACTGAAGTTCATTCTATAATTCTATATAAGATGGGAATCTAGAGACTTGAGTTTAGTTTCTGTTTTCCAGCTTTACAAGTATACTTTGCCACTTCAGCCAGTCTACCTTTCACAAAAGCATCTGCTAATTTAGGATACAGGGGTCTGAAGTCCTCAACCTGATGCATTTGCAACATGGTTTTCTTGCTGATGAGCAGCTGCAGTTGCCAGCCATTCTAACTGAAGTTGCAGATGCTTGGAGACTCTGCAAAATCAGATCCCTTGTTTTTTTCAGAGCCCCAAATGAGCCAACTCTTAAAATTTTGGCTTAAACTCTCTACATACTCATTTCCCAAATGCAAAATCAGGATAATGATCTCCATCTTTTGTAAAGAGCTTTAGCAGTGCAGCTGAGACATGCTATGTAAATGCTAAGTAATACCATTATTATAGGTGTGGAGTCAAACAGTTCTCCATACTTTCCAACTGCTTTTGTCACAATATTGTACAAGCAAATTACCATCTTTCTGGACAGCTGGTAGGGCTTTGGTGCATCTACCTTTTTTTTATTTTGTATGTATTCTACCAAGCACAGATAGTCCCATAGATAGATGGAAATCCTTCCTCTGTCTAGTCTGTCACTGCTTCTCCTTTTGCAAGCCATAAATATAGCTCTTGTCTGCTGTTGTTACTATTGCTACACCCACCCATCCCTTGGTATCTGCATGGGGAAATCTTAAGGCCAGATATGGCCCATTTTTTCTAATAATAAATCTGCCTGCAACTTTCCAAGCTGAAGGGTAGTATTTGGGTAAAAAAAAAGTAAAAAAAGAAAAAAAAAACAACAACAAAAACCCCAAACCAAACCCCAAACCAGCAACTGTCTCAAGAAAGATAAACAAAGTCTTTGGGTGGAAAACAGAGATGTAGAGTGGTTGAAAATGAGACCTTCCCTCAGGTGTTTGAATGCAGACTCATTGCTTTGTCTGACCTCTAAATAACACTGAATTATTAGTGCCAGTCTAAGTTACATACCACTCCTTTTCCAGACAGAGAGAGCAGCATTACAATCAACATGGAACAGCTTCAGAACTTCTTGCAACTAGGGTGGATGTCAGTCCTCTATGAATCCTGACAGTCTGAAACAACACAATTACATATTTGTGGAGAGGAACATTAGCTTATTTTTTTTCCAGTATGGACAGATTTCCTTAGCAGTACATAAGGTTTACCATTCCTTTGTATTGCTTTTACTTTCTTAACACTAAAGCAGAAAAGAGCAAGATTAAGCTTATAAAAATTAGATCACTGTCTCATATATTCTTTATTTTATACACATGTAAATCTGGAGTAAAGCATCTTTATTTGTGTAAGAAGTGCAGTAGATCTAGTTCAAGTTTGCTCCAGTAGGTCCTAGTTCAAGTATTCATGCACCAGGGTAGACTGTTCTGCCTATCCTGAATCTTACACTAGTGCTTGAATGTTAATTAACTGGAGTTGAATATTCATTACAAAAAATAATAACAATTCCAAAATTAGTCACATGTAGAATAAGACTATTTACAGGAGGCAGCCTTGTTTTATCAAGCCATTGAATGAGCAATTACTTTTTAGATTAATTTTGTGAATGTCTGGCTTGGGCTACTTAACCTTCCTTCAACATGACATATGCCTGTATAACTTATCTCTGACATAATTTGCTCAGCCTTTCCTGTTGATCCAAAGTGTTTTTAAAAATGACTAGCAAATAGTTGTTTTGGCATGGGTGGTGAAGAGCTTCTGATGTCAGTAGGGCTGAAATGGATATAAATATCATGTGAGGTATAGTCTTTTACGAATTTTTTTTATAGGTGGTGAATTTTCCAACACCATGCTGAAAGGCTGCTGGCGGAACTTTAACTTATCCACAAAATCTACATCAGACGTCGTTTCCTCAATGAACATGATTCAGCTCCCTAAATGTAGGTGTGTGTAGACATTTCAAATGCATCATGGTATGCCATTGGTTACAGCTGGCTCTTCAGAATGATGTGGATCAGCCACAGACGACAAGCCATATCTTGAATACCAGCGTGGATGTCCGAGACACCTTAGAAGATTTCCATTTCATTAAACCTATGATCTTGCTATCTTTGCATAGCCATGTGTTTAAAGTCATCAGTCATGGATGTTCATATGCTTATAATCCATGTACAGATAGACCATATAACAGATACATATAGCCATGTACATGGTTATATTTAGTCCCTTGTTTAAAAAGTTATAACTCTTGTGGGGCTTCTCATGTGTGTAAGTATTTGTTGATTAAAATCATAGAATCACAGAACAGTTAGGGTTGGAAAGGACCTTAAGATCATCTGCTTCCAACCCCCCTGCCATGGGAAGGGAAAAATATTAAGTATGCTTTCATAAAAATTCAGTTTTACATAACTTTATTCCTAAATATTTTTAATTCTTCCATACCTAAATGCTCCTATGCAGTTTCCTTATAAATAGCTCTAAATGAATTTAAACATGATAGAACTAGATATTTGTGAGTTTATATTATAATGTGAGTTAATAATGTGCAAGCTTTCATTTCTTTTCCACGACATTCATATTTGGACTAGATAGTTGCTAATTTTCTTTTTACTGGTGACTGTCATTTCTGTCAGCTAGATGTTTTTTTTTTGCACAAATAGCCATTAGAATGGAGGTCAACAAACATATCTCCATTTATATGATCTGAGTCAGAAACTTAGCAAGTGGTCTCTAGAAATCACAACCTTGTGTCCCATCTTATCCTCCAGTCTGCCAAAAGCTTCTGATTACAAATACACTCCCACACAATAATTGTTATGTAGTTATCACACAATAATGTAAAGGGCAGAAGGAGACTTTTTGTTTCTCCCTACTTTTGACTCATCTGTTTATTTCTATTTTTCATTCATGTTTGAAAGGGGTTTTGGAGCTGCAGTTCCTCTTTTGTCACTTTTCATTTCCAGCAAGTTATTCCTATGTGTATTGCCACAGAAGACCTCTAGTGTGCTTTGTGATCATATGAGGCTCATGTAGCTCAGGGCATGGCTTGAGGTGGAATACCTGGTTAAATATTTAAAAAATGCAACAGAGCACTATGATTAGTGCTTTATCCTCAATAATAGCACAACTTCTGAAATCAGAAGTGCATTACTTCTGCTTAAGACACCGAAGATACAATTTATTTTACGTAAAACCAGCGTGCCATTTCCAAGAGTGCAAACATAGTCCTTCTGAGAAGCAGGTACAGCAACAGTTTGTGTGAAAATGAATATACTCATAGTAAAAAATACCATCCAGATAGCCAGACTTGCAGTGCACGCAATTCTGACACGTCTCAGCCATTGATATGGTGGAAACATTGCCTCTTATGTCTATACAGCATAATATAATTTCCAGGGCTGTTCATCCCTAATGTCTCTGCAAATTTTTGCAGTGGGGATACAGCCATTCAAAACCCAACTGAGATCCACTGGCTCATTTCATACTATCTACTGAATAATATTCAGATGGTGATTCATTTTGATCTTTAATACCGCATTTGAAGTGCCAATACTCACAGTAAGGCAGAAGGACTCATTTCCAGCCCTTTCAGCTGTTTCCATCGTCTTTATGTTCCTGCTATCAAAGTTACAGATATACACTAATGTTTCAGTCTGTTTTAGACCTAACAGTCTGGTTTTATTTCCATTTCCTTAGTACACTTGCAAAGTGATATTAACATTTACAAATTAAGTCATCTTCTGGAACTGGTAAGCAGTGTTAAGTACAAGAATAATTCTCAGATTTAGTGCACAAATGAGATCTGTGAATGCGCTGCTGCTGCTTAAACTTCATATTGATTAGAACATCTGTGGAAGGTAAACTCAGTTTTTTTGCTGTTACTAGACCTATTGCTTTTAAGAAGACATCAGTGTAGTGCCTAACTGGCTACCACCAAGTCACTCCTTATTTTAGGAAATAAACAACAGTATGTTCAGTTAAATCACAGCAACCTGATCAAATTCTTAAATGTGAACCATGCAACACCTTCAGCCAGATCATCTCCATTTACAGAACTTCTCTAATATGGGATGTTGGAAAAAAAGGGTTAGAGAAAATTTTTATTGTTTCTCTAATCCACAAATATCCACCATTCCAGCAGTATTAAGCTGATTTTATACTGAAATGCACACTTTCTACATGACTCTGATAATAGGGTTGGGAAGTTTTATCTGTTTATAGGCCATTAAACTTCGGCTTTTAAACTGCCCCTGTTTAGACCTTTTTGTCCAGAGTTTCACATCTTGTCTCTTAATTTGGCCAGACATTCTTTACAGACAATTTTATACTGAGGAATTTTAGCAACAATATTGTATAAGATTTACTTGTATAGGGTTTTATATATCACTGCTCTCTAACTAAGGTATACCATTATTTATGTCAGCTGCATTGGTCAAAGTGATTGCAAATGCTAAAAGGAAAGAAAGCTTCATTAGTGTACTAAACCTGCTTATTTATGGCAACAAAAGAACTTTCCGAGCTATGTGGGTACCTATCTATGTATGTGTCTATGCATTTATGCACGAGTCTATGGACATAACAAGGTATACATGCTAGAGTAGTCCTTTGACCATTCCTTTTCATAACACAGTTATATTTTCTAACAAGTACAAGATTACATTGTGCCCCACAATCCAGATGTTATATTAAGTGTAGTGAATGGGAACACCTTCAACGTGACATTCATTATTTTGGGGGTTAGTCATTTTTTCTCTATAAATCTAGAATAGTATGACTTAATTGTCATGGTTCTTGTCATTCGATGCAGATATTACTTCAGCTCATCTTCTGGGAATATGTGTTTCCCTCCCTTCTCCTCCCCTCCCCGTCCCTCACCTTCCTCTTCCTTTCCCCCTTTCCTTCCCCTCTCCCCTGCCCTCCCCTCCTCTCCCCTGCCCTCCCCTCCTCTCCTCTCCCCTGCCCTCCCCTCCCCTTCCTACTTTTTCCTTTTTTTCACAGCAAGCTCCTCTGCAAAGAAAAGAAATAAGTACCTGGAATGGAAAATGAAGAACAGTCTGCATTGTGGGTGGATAGCTGCAGTTTTACTTCCATAAATTGTGAAAAAGACACATGAACCACAAGAAGCTGCAAGAACACCTTAAAATCATTAAGGTTTCTGAAAATACATACATTTGAGGGAGTTTGTATGTTTTTTAATTGGTTTTTGAATTCCTGATATCCCTACAAGTAGGGGTATATTAGTAGTTAGCCCTAATAGGCTACTACCTATCAGCCTAATAGGCAGTAAGGCTATTAGTAGCCTTAATAGGCTACTACCACTAGCTTTAGTAGAGGACCAGTTCTTAACTGCCATGTTTCTGTTCAGGTGTGCTTCTGGCAACGTTGTATTTTATCTAAAATAGTTTTCCACTCTATAATTTACAAATCCTTCTTCATTTTTTTTTTAATTCCCCTGTCTTTCATACCACACTCAGGCACTTTTCGTAGTTGAAGCTGAGGCAGTCTGTCAGTTTAACTTTTGAAGCTTGTCTATATTACCTTTAGTCTTAACCTCTTCTTACTTGAAGGTTGTATACCTTCTCTATAAGCAATCCTTTTCTGTTTTAATCTCCTTCTTAGGCTGTGTCAACTTTACTTTTACCTATTCCCTCCATGCTTTCTGATGACTTAAGTGTAGTGTTTGTTTGTTGAACAAACATTAGTGTCAACCTTTATACTAATTCTACTTGCATTTGGTATTCTTTTTTAAGAGATTATTTAGTGAATTAAGTCTGAAAACGCTCCACAGAAGTTTTTCCCCTTGGCTGGGTTATTAATTTTTGATTGTTTTTGTACTTTTGTCAGTGCAGCTGTCTATGCCAACCAGTACTCTTAATTTCACATGATCTATTCTTTTGAAATTGAGAACATTAGGGGACAGTCATATATTCATTTTCTAAATAGATGTAGCAATTTAAGATGTTATTACCCTACGGCTATTCAGTAATACCCTGCAATTGTTTGAAATTGTTGGAGCCTCAGCTATGGGGACTGATATAGGATGACATGTTCAAGTCTTGTCCATTTCAGAGCAAAGTGGAACAGGTTTGCTTAAACTACGCTTAGCAGCACTTCACAAGGGTCTGTTTTGCTTAGTAATGAAATGCATTTCCACAGTGAATTATTATCTCTCAGCTGAATGGATGGTTACAAATTGCTGCAAAGTGTTAATAGCACACAGAGGTCAGCATCTTGGAACTGAAGGAACTTGGGGAAGTAGTTTTCTCCAGCGTCCATCTGCAGGTGAGACAGTAGGCCACCCAAATCAAGTCAGTCACAACTGCATCTGGCCAAGAATGGAAAATATTCTAAGAAGGGTATTTAACAACAAGGCATCTGTTTATTTTCAGACACACTTTGTTTATCATTACATGTAAATGAAACTACGTGAGATAGAGAAATTGCAATTACAGCGGTAATCCATGGCAAATCTTTGTGACAAAGTCTTCTGTAGCATGGAAATTTTCCTAATCTTGATCTCCTTTCCCAAGAGATTTTGACAGAACAGTTGGAGTTGTTTTTCTTTCTTAACTTTCCAGGAAATATAACTCTTTTCTTTCTCAATGGAAGTTCAAGTGTTAGGTAGGAAGCCAAGATAAATGTTGGACAAAAATGTTGTCACACCAGTTCAACATGCACAGGACTTGTCTGAAAAGACTTCTTAGCTTCAGGTACACTTAAAATTGGAATTGCAAACAGAAGTGGATTAACATTAAAATATTAGAATCCAAAGAATAATTAGCTGTAAAGAAATAAAAATCCACTCTTCTCCACACTCTTCTGAGAAATTAAAGACAGAAAGAGGTATCTGCTTTAGCTGTTCTGTTAAGTGCCATTTTTTACCAAGGCTGAAATGCAGGATTGTGATCAACGGGCACATAAAATAGTGTCACGAAATACTGTTCTTCACAACAGTAAGGAAAGGGATGATCAGGCAGGGAAATTTGGAGCTGTTACCAAAGATTAAAATGATGTAATAATTGCACTATATGTTGTTTTGGACAGATTACATACCTCTTTGTGTTGTTGAATGGTTTCAGATTTTTGAAAGTTTCTATGCAAGCATTCTTATGCTTACACAATGTTTAAATACAGGCATTTTTGCTCTGCAATTTCAGAAACGTACACTGAAGTGCTTAGAGATACTACAGTATCTTTCATTAAAATTGGTGGAAGCAGATTATTTTGTAATGGACAAAAA
Organism: Myiopsitta monachus; assembly: GCA_017639245.1. Lineage (NCBI taxonomy): Eukaryota > Metazoa > Chordata > Aves > Psittaciformes > Psittacidae > Myiopsitta > Myiopsitta monachus. The sequence continues at coordinate 30,488,185 of CM029941.1, forward strand.
TATTTGCTATTCTCTGTGTTCCTTTACTGGCTTGTATCAATTTCCTGTCCTCATGTAGGAGAGCAGAAACAATAGCCCCACGTTCCATGTAACCAACTGAAATGCCTGGAACAGATGGAGGCACCATTATGTGAATTATTCAGCAGCCAAAATTTGTTTAGCATAATCTGTTCAGGATATGCCCATAGATGATTAATATCTATTTATAATCCCTCATGAATCTTTCCCAACTTACATATATAAAATTAGGCTCGATTCATTAAGATATATGAGCAAAGAAGTGAACTGCACTTTTCAGTTGAATTATCTATATTAAGTAACTTTACTTACTCATATAAGTTGCATATTTTAAGTTTAAATGTTATTTGGGTCCACTTAGGTGATGCAATTTTTAATAACTGCATATTCAAAAAAGTGATTTATTAATGTTCTTTTCTTCAAGCCATATTGATTTGATGTTACATATTGCAAAATATCCCTCAAAACAATAAGCTAAATCAGAATTACATTTGCACTATGGAAATTTAAACAAACTACTCAGAGAATGGGTTTTATGTTACAGAATCTTTTTATTCAGATGATAAGTGTTTAAAAAATTCTACAGAATGAAAACAGTTAGAAGTATCACCAACTGTTCGTCAGCTTCTCTGAAGAGGTCATTGCCAAGCTAGTGAATTTCTTGGTTGGTTACACATCCTAATTTTCATTTCAGGATGCCACAGAAAACATTCACTGCTGGGCAGCAATTAGTACTTAATCAGGTCTTATGGCTGAAATATTTGTCAGCAGCAATGGAGAGGAATCAGTTGCTTAATTTCTGAAGTTCAGCACTGTTCTTTATGCAAAGCAATGCTTATTAGCATTCAGGACCATTGTACGGACAGCCTTTCCAGTGCTTTATCTCAGATGGCTCTTTTTTATCACCAGGAATGATTAGTATATTAGTACAAAGAGGCTCTTCAGAAATTCTTCTCAAGTATAAATTTCCTGTTATTGTTTATTGAACCTTTGTTTCTAGTTCTTTAGCTGTCAACAGGATTTTTAGATTTAAAAAAAATTCAATATTCTACTTTTATTTTTCAGTAACTCATTTTAATTCTGAGATGAAACTGTTCCTCTGGTATCCAAAACAGTTCCCTGTGTGACTTGGAAAAGCACATAGACTGATTGAATATTGCAAAACAGCCCATTTTCCCTCGCTATGAGGGGGAAAAAAACCCACCAAACTGAAAACAAACAAACAAACAAAAAACCACACAAAAACCCAAACACACACACACAGACAAAAAACCTCAACCAAAAAAAACCCCCAAAAAAAACAAAACAAAAAAAATCATGCTTTTCCACTTCTGTGGAGCAGGGAAAGGAAGTTAGGTGAGAAAAGAAGTAACAAAATAGAACATGCCTACCCCCATATTTCCATGAGACACACAGAACAGTTTCAGAGAGAGGGAAAAGGGAACCAAGCAGTTGTGTTGTAGAAATTCAGATGGTGCCTCTGCTTGTTTCCTCAGTTATAGACGTTAATAGCGATAGCTGAGTAAAACAACTGAAAGGCACAGCTGCTTTATTCCACATCCTTGCTGATTCTAACTATATTACAGAGCTTCAGCAGCTGGTCTGTGCTCTCAAAGACCATTCTATTAGATATTTCTAATTTCTATTGACAGTTCCTCAGTGTATTTCAAATTCCTATGAGTAACTCTGCAGAGAAGAAGAAGAGATGAACTTCAGCCTTTCTTTATGTATATGTGAGACTAAACCATATTACTACATTTTATATTTACATTATTCTGTACAAGAATTCCACATCCTCACTATTCAATTTATACATGACGATACTTTAAAACTGAGAATCAAAATGTAAAACAAGTTTACTATTTTTTGAGCTGTCAAAAAGACTTAAAGACCTCTTGATTTCTTTCTTTGGTTGTTGGAATTCATGGTGCACCATAAAAGCCAGCAAGCATAGCTTATTCATGGAAAGGGTTTGTCTAATTTTAGAGTAGTCTAGGTAAATATGTGTGTTATAAACACCCATGTCAATGGGTCAGGTCTGCTTAGAGTTTTCTGACTTACTATTCTCAGTAACTGTCCTTGGAGAAGAGGAGTAGCAATCTTTTAAACTATCAGAATTTTCAAATATTCACAGTCCTTTCTTGGGGTCTTACTAGAGTAATTGTCCCACATCTGGGAACATACTATTCTGTAAAATGTGGTTGCAGCTGAGTTATTGTATGTGAAACCCATGGCTTCATGAACCGCACTGGGGAGATCAAAAACCCATTGTAGACAATATGGGATAGTGTGTGTTAGGTGATATTGAGACCCTAAACTGTCTGGACTAAAAATTCTGCTATTGAGCATTTGTAACTGTAGGATTTGCATACCTCCTACTTTGTGTGCCATTTACTTGAGTAAATTTTGCTTCTTACATTAATTAGGAGGCTGCCTGTGGAGATTTGACACCATAAGCAGAAAATGTAAACCTGAAAAGGAAGGAAACCAGAGACATGCCCAAATCTTTGAAGAAAGCTCTATTTATGTTTTTGAAGAAAGCTCTATTTATGTTTGAATTTTCACCTGAGTCCCCAGTAAGAATTAAGTTTCACTGTAGAAGATCAAACATTTTTGCTTTGTCAGCAGAAAACTGTCTCATCAGGGTTGGATTTCTTCCATCACTGGGTAGCACTATGTTGACTGTGTAAGGATAGAAGGAGCATTTCCATCCAGTGGTTCTAATGACTATGTTGTTCAGTTTAATGCTGTCCTGCTCTTTTCCACTCATCAGTGAGTTAGTCACTCTTTCTCAGTCATCTGTGCTAGTTTCAGAATTATTTAGTGGTGGATGTTGAAGTAAATATGGAACAGGATAACAGAAGAGCCAGATATTTCAGTAGTCAATGTCAACACTTTAGAAAAAATGCATGGAACTAAACGGTGTGTTTGGACAAGGGGTGTAGATTATTAGATTTTTTTTTTTTTTTTTAATGGAGAGATAAAACTTCAAAGCTTTCTAATCACTGTTTAACCAGGAAAATGAAGAATGGAAAAGTGACAAATTTACCACATAGAAACACGAGGGTAAAACCAGATTACTTAGATCATTGAAGCCACTCTTCTACTACTATATGTAATGTTGTCATGTATTTTTCAAACTTCATTTCTCCTCTGCTGTAGTCTTGATAAATCCTTCTGGTGTGCATGCATTAACATCTGATCAGAAGCTGTTTATTTCTTAACTTAGAATGAGACGAGATGAAATACAAAAAAAAAAAAACAAACAAAAACAACAAAACCAAAACAATTGGTTTCATTTTTCCTCTTACTTCCACTGTTATTAGAAGCTGAATAATAATTTCTGTTGTGTAAAAAATGAGTTGAAAAGACCTTTCAGTGAATTACAAATATTACTTTAAAAATAAAATTACTTTTTCAAAGTTAGAAAGTAGGCTCTTTAATATATCCCAGGAAGCACTTTTGCCTTTTCTTCCAGCAAAATTTATCATGGTTGCATACAAAACAGATTAGTAATAAATGATTATCCAATATAAAGTCTCTATAGTACCATCCATGTGGCATCATTCTAAGGGCAAAGACATACATCTTATATTACAGAATTCATTATTCTTATGGAGGCTCAGAACATGGACATTGGAGGTAATAGTAAAAGATATTTTCATCACAGTAGTTTTTAGGAAGGAATTGCTTGAATAGCAAATCCGTACTAGTGAGTTCATGCTTTTCATATTCACATTACAAAGGAAAGTGAATAATCATGGTGACCTTGTTAATCAAGGTGTCATAGAAATAAAAGGGGTGTCCTGGGTTCAGCAGTAGCAGTTATTTTTTCTCCTTCTTAGTAGCTGGAGCAAGTGCGATGTTTTTGACTTTCGGCCTGGGAACAAGACTGTTAACACCAATGGTTTTAGTTGCTTCTTAGTAATGTTCAGACTGACCAAGGACTCTCTGAGCTTCATGCTCTGCCAGGGAGAAGGGAAAGCTGGGAGGAAGCAGAGACAGGATATCTGACCCAAAGTGACCAAATAGGTATTCCATAATACAGCACATCATGCCCAGGATGTAAAAATGAAGGGCAGGGACCCGGAAGGGTTGGGTTCACGGCTAGGTTGGGCTGGGTATTGGTGGTGAGTGGTTGTATTCTCTTCCCTTGTTATTTTCCTTGTCATTATTATTATTGGTGGTAGCAGTAGTGGTTTGTGTTGTACCCTAGTTACTGGACTGTTCTTATCTCAACCCATGGGAGTTGCATTCTTTCTATTCTCCTCCCCATCCCTCCGGGAGTGGGGGGAAGAAGGAGGGGGGAGTGAGTGAGCAAACTCCATGAGTTATGGCTTAAACCACAAGGGGCAAGGCTTTTTTTCCTTCAAAATCAATGTCTGTAATGCTTTAGGTTAAGTGTTACCAATTCAGAGCAGAGAGGAAGAGTTATCTAATTTATCTTGCATTCTGTACTAAACTGAATGTTTACCTTACCCGAGTGCAGGTTCTTCCTAACTAGAGTTCATCTTAGAGTAATATATAACCAACCTATCGGTTTCTTTTCCGAAGAATTTCTTCCCAGCCAGTTTTGTCCTCTTCAAGGGACTACCACAAACTTATAATAAATTCAGTCTTGGTTTTTTGTTCTTTCTCTAAGCTGTCAACATCTCTAGCAATTGCAATTCTAATCATTCAGACTTGCTTATTTTCCTTTCAACTATGGATTATATTTGCATAGAATATATCGCACGTAAATATATTTGCATTCTATGTCAATATGTTTCATAAGTAATAACTTCCTCTTTTCTTATCTTCAGTTCATTGGTGAGATAGAAAGTAGATACAGCTGCACAGACTGGGACACCTTTCACTAGACCAGGTGGCTCCAAGGCCCAGCTGAGATGGCCTTGAACACTGTCAGGGATGGGGCAGCCACAGCTTCTGTATGCCAGTGTCTCACCACCCTCATAATGAAGAATTTTTTCCTAATGTCTCATAGAAATCTCCCCTCTGTCAACTTAAAGCCATTTCCCCTTGTCCTGTCACTACAGGCCCTTGTTAAAAAGCCCCTCTTCAGATTTCTTGTAGGCACCCTTTAGGTACTGGAAGGCTGCAAGAAGTTTTCCCCTTCTCTTCTCCAGGCTGAAAAAGCCCAACCCTCTTGTGCTGTCTTCATAGGAGAGGTGATCCAGCTCTCTGATCACCTTTATGGCCTCCTGTGGACTTGTTCAAGCAGGTTCACGTCACTCTTGTGTTGGGGACACCAGAGTCAAACACAGAACTGCAGGTGGGGTTTCATGAGGGCAGAGTACAGGTGCAGAATCACCTCCCTGAACCTGCTGGTCATGCTCCTTTTGATGCAGCCTAGGACATGGATGGCTTTCTGCGCTATACATGCACACTGCTGGGTCATGTTATGTTTCTCATCAACCAACACCCCCAAGTCCTTCTCTTCTGGGCTGCTTTCAGTCCATTTTCTTCCTAGTCTGTAGTTGTGCCTGGGGTTGCCCTGACCCAGATGCAAGATCTTGCCCTTGGCCTTTTTGAACTTCATGAAGTTTGTGCTGTCCCTCTGGATGGCATCCCTTCCTTCTAGCATGTTGACCACACCGCACAGCTCGGTGTCATCAGCAAACTTGCTGACGGTGCATAAATCCCACTGTCCAGATCACTGACAAAGATGTTGAATGATGCTGGTCCCAGTAACGACCCCTGAGGAGCACCCTCGTAACTGGTCTCCACATGGGCAACCAGCCTTTGACCACAGCTCTTTGAGTGTGACCATCCAGCCCATTTCTTATCCACCGCATGGGCCATCCATCATATCCACGCCTCTCCAATTTAAAGTCAAGGTTGTCATGTGGGAAAGTGTTTAAGGCCTTGCATAATTCCAGATGAATGACGTCAGTCACTTTTCCCTTATCCACCAAAATTGTGGCCCCACCATAGAAAGCCACCAAATTTGTCAGGCACAGTTTGCCCTCAGTGAGACCATGCTGGCTGTCACTAGTCACCCCCTTATGGTCCATGTGCCTTAGCGTAGTTTCCAGGAGGATCTGCTCCATTATCTTACCAGGCACCAAGGTGATACTGACTGGCCTGTAATTGTTTGGGTTTTTTTCCCTTTTTAAAAATGGGGGTTTAATTTCCTCTTTTCCAGTCAGCAGAAACTTCACTTGACAGCAGTCGCTTCTCAAATATGATGGATAATGGCTTGACAATTTAATCCGTTAATTCCATAAGGACCTTTGGAGTCATCTTGTCAGGTCCCATGGACTTGTGCATCTCCAGGTTCCTTAGATGATCTTGAACCTGATCTTCTCCTACAGTAGGTGGTTCTTCATTCTTCCTGTCTCTGCCTTTGCCTTCTGTGACTTGGGTGGTGTGACTGGAGTTCTTGCTGGTGAAGACTAACCTTACTAAAATTCATACAACCTGTTATGTTGTCAGATCACAGGTCCACAATGTGGCTGAGACTGACCAGTGCCTGTGGAGATCACCCAGTTCCGCCTTTGCTCAGAGCAGGATTAACCACAGCAGGTTGCAAAAGCCCAGTGAGTTTGAATGTGTCCATTGTCAGAGACTCCACAACTTCTCTGGACAACCTGGCTCAGTGTTTGACCACCTGCAGTAAAAAATACCTTGTTAAGCAGAATTTCGTTTGTTTCAGCCTGTTGGCTCTTGTCTTGCCGCTGGGCACCACAGAGAAGGGTCTGACTTCACATTCATCAGGTTTTATATACATTCTTCTGAACCTATTTTTCTCCAGGCTAAATACACCAAGGTCCCTCAGAATCTAGTGTAAGAAAACTACTTTCATTTAGCTTAAAAAAAAACCTGAACGAACCCAAACCCAAACCTATATCTGCTTTTGCTTTAAATCATCTCAGCATTGCTTGTTTCATTTGCCTACTAATGGCTTATCTACTCTCAGATGTTTCCAAGTATTCCAGTTAATTATCTAAGTTCTGTCTCCTTCTAGATAAAGGCAGAATATTTGCCTTTTCTTAGTCTTCTCCTTCATTCCCTAGGAGATCTCAGAGTGACTTTCTGGTTATTCTATCAGTTTAAAGTACCATTTTTAGTCTTCTAGGGTTAAACCTATCTTCTTGAAGTTATTTCCAAGTATCTGAGTGTTTTAAGTATTCTCTTATCTGGTCCTTTCTTGCTACTGGTTGAGATTTCTTTTTTTTTTTTTTTTTGATTAATGGGTACAATGGGAGTAGTAATAAATATGTGGGTTTAATTACTATTGAGTTCCATTATTTTGGAATATGAAGTTAGTAGAGACATGTTCTACCAAAACTGAATACTTAATGAAAATGGCATGCATTAGTACCAACAATTACTGCTAATGATAGTACTCTCTGATGCATTTTTTCCATTTCTCCTTAGAAAGAAAAGAAAGGATGAGAGCACTTGGGCAGTACAGAAATGAGACTGTTGACTAATTGAGACCAATTCATCTCTGAACGTTCTGCTGGTGGGATGATTTAGCATAGTTACGCTTAGTAACATTCTTTTGTTCTTTTTGGTAATGAATTTTAAAGCGACCTGATTAAGCAAAAGGCGAAGTAAAAAAAAAATTATAAAAAATTAACCTTTTCAAACCAGAAATGCACAAAACACATGAAAAAGTACCTAAATGGATGATACACCATTTTCAAGCCCTCTGTGAGGAGTTGCTTGCTAGGAAAGACTCTAAGCATCTCTCCTGAAAAAAGAATTCACTGAGACTTGAAACTCCCTTCCTATCTCATGGCAGTAGATCACAAAGGTATATACAAGAGGGACCTTGCTGAATGGCAGAAACAGAAAGGAGGGATTCTGTATATCATCACAGGACTTTGCCCCAGCAATGCACAAAGGAATACTGAAGGTTTATTTTTAGCAATTGGATAGAATTTCAAATGCATAACAAAAAAGTAGTTAGTGACTTACAGAGATTATTTCTCTTCCGTTCATTATCACCTGAGTCTTTGTTTGACAAAGGATTTGTATGCAAGAAAGCTGAATGAGTTCTATTAGTACAGGCTAGTAGAGCAGGCTTCAAAAACCACAACTCTGTTTCTGCATCACATTACTTTAACTTGTAGTGCAAACAATAACAGCACTTGGATTTGTTCTAGGTTTATAAGGTCTTCTAAGGACTTTTCTGTATTTTGTGCCTGATGAAGATACAAGTTCTTTGTATCCTGAGGAGTGACAGGAGAAAAAAATAAAATATAAGGAAACCTCTCTTCATTCACTTTAAGAATTCAATCTAGCCCTTTTTTCATAAAATAGAATACTTTTTCATCTGCTGAATGTATCTTCTCTGATGGTTCATGCAAAGAGCAAATATGGCTAGCAACTGGAAAACACTCTTCATCCTTTTATCTTCTCCTGTTGAACAGAGCGTGAGCACGGGGTTACCATTCATTTAAATCCAGCTTTTATTTTGAAAGCATCATCATGAAATTTTTGACTGCACTTACTTTCCAAAGCCAACTCTTTTTCTAGCCTGGAAACCTCCTTATTTCCATCTGCTATTCCTTCTTGCACCCACCCATGGAGTTCAGGTTCATCCTTCCCTGTTCAAGTATCTCAAAGTACAAACTGCATTTTCTGAGGACTTGCTTATTCAAAAAACTTGTAGTAGGGCCAACAGGTAAATATAAACAACAGAACATCAACCACCATGCCACAGCAGATTGTGTAGGAATAAAATATTTGGCAACCCACAAAGTGAAACTTTTCATACAATATTTGCTTTCCTCTAAAATTTTTACTTAGAAAAACCCCCAGATTTGGTTTATTTGGAGAGGTTCATTTTGACAAAAGTGAAAGTTTCTTCTCATTTTTTCTTTTTTTATACATGATTTGTAATAGAATCGTAGAATCATAGAACCCACTGGGTTGGAAAAGAACTTTAAGATCATCAATTCCAACATTTACCTCTGGACTGCCAAGACCACTGCTAAACCATCTCACTGAGGGCCTCATCTACAGTTTTTGAACACTTCCAGGGATGGTGATTCCACCAGTTCCCTGGGCAGCCTGTTTCAATGCCTGATCGCACTCTCTGTGAAGAAATTCTTCTTAATATCCAGTCTAAACCTCCCCTGGTGCAGCTTGAGACTGTTACCTCTTGTCCTACCACTTGTTACTTGGGAGAAGAGACTAACTCCCACCTCACTACAACTTCTGTTCAGGTAGTCATAGAGAGTAATATGGACCCCCCTGATCTTTTGCTTCTCCAGACTAAATACCCCAGTTCCTTCAGCCACTCCTCATCAGGCTTGTGCTCCAGACTGTCCACCAGCTTCATTGCCCTTCTCTGGACCTTCTCCAGCACCTCAGTGTCTCTCTTGTAGTGAGGGGCCCAGAACTGAACACAGGATTTGAGGTGCAGTCTCGCTAGTGCCCAGTACAGGGGGATGACCACTGCCCTGGCCCTGCTGGCCACACTATTGCTGATACAGGCCAGGATGCTGTTGCCCTTCTTGGGTACCTGGGCACAAGCTGGTTCACGTTCAGCTCCATCAACCAGCACCCCCAGATTCTTTTCCTCAGAGCAGTTTTTCAGCCACTCTTCCCCAAGCCTGGAGTGTCATATGGGGTTGGTGTGGCTCAAGTGCAGGACTCGGCACTTAGCCTTGTTGAACCTCATACCATTGGCCACAGCTCATCGATCCAGCCTGTCCAGATCCCTCTGCAGAGACTTCATATCCTCCAGCAGACCAACACTCCCACCCAACCTGGTGTTATCTGCAAATGTACTGAGGGTGCACTTGATCCCAGCATTCCGATCATCAATGAAGATATTAAAAAACACTGGCCCCATCACTGAACCCTGAGGGAACACCATTAGTGACCAGTCACCTACTACATGTGATGCCATTTACCACCACACTTTGGACTTGGCCATCCAGCCGGTTATTTACAAAGTGAAGAATCTACCTATCCAGGCTATGAGCAGGCAATTTCTCCAGAACTGTGTAGGAGACAGTGTCAAATGCTTTACTTAAATCCAAATGTCGGCAGCCTTTCCCTTGTCAGCCAGACAGGTCACCTTACCGTAGAAGGAGATCAGGTTGGTCAAGCAGGACCTGCCCTTCATGACTCCATGCTGACTGGGCCTGATCCCTCTGTTTTCCCGCACGTGCTTTATGATCTCATTCAGGATGATCTGCTCCACGACCTTCCTTGTCACTGTGGTCAGGCTGACAGGCCTGTAGTTCCCTGGGTCTTCCTTCCTGCCCTTTTTGTAGAGAGGCCTCACACTAGACAGCCTCCAATCCTCTGGGACCTGCCCACTATACCAGGACTGCTGATGGATGATGGAGAATGGTATAGTTAGCTCCTCTGCCAGCACCTTCAGCTCTAGGACGTAACCCATCCGGCCCCATAGACTTGTGTACACCTAAGTGGAACAGGAGGTCTCTAAACTTTTCTTGCTGAATTATGGGATTTTCAATCAGATCCTCATAAATTTTTATGGAACATGCCTAAACATTCCTATCCCATCTCAAAATGCACCTATGTACTATGTTGCATTTTCTTAAATATTAAGCATTTTTTTTTATTGGGATCTCAGAGCTTTTCCATCAGTTGTGTGCTGTGTAATTATTCTAACTCTTGAAAGTTATGTTTGCTTTTTCACAGTATGATTTACTATGGATAAATATGCAGGTTAAATGCAATCTTACATCTGAGGACTTCAGACTCTTTGCAGACATGAAATGCAGTGCCATTTGCACCTTTTGTATGCATACAGGTAATTGAAGTAATCTCACAATGACATCACAGCAGCACAGAAGTACTGATGCATACAAACTGAAGGTCAAATAGAGACAGAAAGTACAGATTGCAATATACAATCCATTTGAAAACAAGATTAATGTTTTAAATCATTCTTTATTATAAGAATGTTCACCTGCTATAAATTATGCGAAGTGATTATTCTGAAAATGGTTCAAGACAACTACTTGTCATGAGCTTACATTCCTAAATTGTAGAATGCACTGGTAAAGTATGATGTCTTAATTCTGACTGGTACATGACCTTTATCAGTCACTCATCAGAAGGTTTTTAACCCACAATGTGAGGCACTGAAGAGAGTAAGATAGGGTAGCTCAAGATAAAGATATGGGATCAAAACCCCAAATCTCCTAGGAAATTTTTTCTCACTTTTGTATAGAAAGTCTCAAAAAGAAATAAAATGTAAATAAGTGCAAACTATATTTCTAATGCTGAAATTGCTTATCATGTTGCACTTCTAACTTACTTTCAAGGACATCGATGTCAGATGCAGTGATCTCTGTGTTAGTGAAGGTTTGGTTTTGCAGTGTCACCGCTCATCTGAGCAAAGAAAAAGCTGGAAGGAGTTGTAGAATTGGGAAGTATTAATCATATTGTTAGAAACCTATTATTTCTGGTTTTGAAACCTATGTGTCTGTCTCAGTTTTTTACTTCTGTCATCTCCAGGCAATTCCAAATTATTCACAGAAAGCTGCAGACTTGTTGCTGGTATAGCAACAAAATGCATAGAATTCCTAGTAAGAGACTGACATATTATTCTGTTAATAGGCTACCTGTGTTAACTTACCTGGAGCAGCAGTGGTTCTTGCACCACAATTTGTGCTGAAATTCAAGGCAACAGTGGTTGATCAAATAGTTTTGAAAGCCTTTTATGTAACTGGTATTGACTTATATCTTGGGACTATGGGTAGTTTAAGAGCACTTACACCTGTGAGACTCAGTGAACTAAAAATTTTACCATGGCGTGAGAGTTTAGTCCTTAAAGTGCTGATTAGGTAGTTTAATGTGTGTGCTGTGTATCTGTCTGTCTCTGTGTAGTGAGGTTTCCTCCCTCAGATTTGCAGGGATTCCTAGTTTTGTTCAAATATCTACTTGTGGTATGGGTTCGGCTTTCCCCACCCCACCCCCCCGCAGAGTCTCATGTTACGCCGGGAAAGAGAGAAAAGCTGGGGGAAGGGAGACAGGGCGCCTGACCCGGGCTGACCAATGAGGTTATTCCATACCACAGCACGTCATGCCCAGGAGGTAGGATTCGGGGGGGGTGGGGGAGGGGGACTCTCGCGGCACGCGGTGGGGGGAGTGGTGCGCGGTTTCTCTCTTGCGCCACGCGGTCTCTGGGCGGCGCGGTCCCTGGAGCGGCGCGTGGTCTCTCGGCTCGGTCTGGCAGCAAAACGGTTGTATCCTCTCCCTTTGTATTTACTTTGTCATTATTATTGGCGTTGTTGGTGGCAGTAGTGATTTGTATTGTATCTTAGTTACTGGACTGTTCTTATCTCAACCTGTGGGAGTTACATTTTCTTCGGTTCTCCCCATCTCCCCCCCATTGGAGTGGGGAGGGGGGAAAAGGAGGGAAAAGTGAAATTTACAGCTTAAACCACAACAGTTTTTGGCGCCCAATGTGGGGCACTTAAGGGTTGAGATAAAGACAAAATAGCCACTCGTCACAATGCTGATTTATTGGCTCTCAAAGTTATTGCTCTGGTTCTCACAGGTTCAGTGTATGATACTTTACTTACAGTCGGTTCTTCTTAACGTTTTTCAGACCTGGGTTTTGGGTTAAGATTCTTGTTACATTATACTGTACTGCACGAATTGTTAATACAATAGACTCAGTGACCATAAAACTGACCCGGTTTGTGTTTCCAGTGTGGCCACCAACTCTATACTTTGGGAGGTATATAATGGCAGTTTTTAGCAATTACACGTCTTTTTTCACCTCCTCGGGTGGTCAGCCTGTGAAGGAGACATTCTTTTGTGCTCCCAGTGCCCCCACCAGGCCGTTTACAACACTGTTTGAGAATTCTGAAGGTTTTGAATGGCCTTTAGGTACCCTTGAGATCTGCCTGCTGGTGGTGACGGGAATTATCATGTTGGCACACATACTGAATATGTTGTACTCACAAGTATTTAGTCTGGTCTGGAGAGTTAAGCAGAGTGGGGTGTGGGCCATGTCTGGGGTTAGACTACAATCCAGGATGGCCGAGAGATTTTCCCCAAGGCTGGACAGTCATGAGAGGCAGGGTGTGTGGGATAGTATGGGCAGGTATCTAGGCCAGTGGGCCCCTCCAGTGCTTTGGAACTTCACCAAGGAACAAATGCAAAATCCAGAAAAATTAGTAAAACATTTAAAGGAGGTGTGTGATCATTCTGGTCACACCAGAGATGGACAAATCATGGTAATGTGCTGGGGCTTGGCTTATGCTTACAGAGCCTTGTTTAACACTGTCCAGCATCTGCTAAAGGAAAAAAACATCTCTGGATCTGAGGGCGGAGTAATGGACAGCGCAGTTAATCCAGCTCCAAGTACAGCAGCTACATCACCACCAGCGACAGGCACAGCCACGACTCAAACCCCAGTGACAAGTACGGCAGCTACCCAAACCACAGTAATAATCACTGCAACTAAACCAGAGGACCAACTCATACCAATATCAGTTGCCCCTGTATGCAAGAGGAAAAACAAAGAAGAGGCAGGAAAGATGAAACAAGACAAAGAAATGTCACCACCTGGGACAGCACTGCCCAGGAGTTATTACCACATGATGAAGAAGAAGAAGAAGAAAACAGACAACTTCTTGATCTCGGACCTCAACCAAGCTATGGAATATGCGAAAAGACTACCTGTCAGCCAGGGGAGCACATCATCACCTGGCTGCTCCGATGCTGGGACAATGGGGCCGGCGGTCATGAACTAGAAGGTACTGAAGCCAAACAGCTGGGATCACTTGCCAGGGAAGGGGGAATTGACAAAGCAATTGCAAGAGAGAAAAAGTCCCTCAGCCTTTGGAAGCGGCTCTTGGCAGCTGTGAAAGATAGGTTTCCATACAAGGATGATGTTATGAGTCGTTCGGCCAAGTGGACTATTCTAGAGAAAAAGGCATCCAGTCTCTGAGAGAATCAGCCATTGTAGAGATGATCTATATCACCAAGCCGAATGTTGGGGATATACCCATAGATCCAGATGAAGTCGAATGTACACGACCCATGTGGCAGAAATTTACACGAAATGCACCCCAGTCATATGCCCATTCATTGGCAACAATAACCTGGAGTGACATAAGACCACCAACAGTGGATGAAATGATTTATAAACTCCGAGAGTTTGAAGCTAATATCACCCCGTCCATCATCTCAGCTGTGGAAAAACTGTCCCAGAACCTCCAACAATTGAGAGACGATTTATCCAGCTCCTCACGTGTACCAACACATGTCTCAGCTATGAACAGAAGGCGTCCCACTGTTCAAGAGAGAAGGTACAGAAGTTATACACCACGGGCCACCCTATGGTTTTACCTGCAGGATCGTGGAGAAGATATGATGGAGTGGGATGGAAAGCCTACTTCAGTTTTGGAGGAGCAGGTGCGAGAACTGAAAAGGAGAGCAAAGGTCAAGGCTGATCACCCCATGAAGGCTGCGGCTTCAGGCTCTGGTGAGCAGGTTCCCAGATGGAGTGGAAGAGCAGATTTTACCTCAGCTGCTGTGATGAAGAAGAATAATCTGTTTCTACAAGAGGTGAGTGACCAATGTGATGACTACTAGAGGGGCCCCGCCTCCAGCCAGGTGGAGGTAGGGGACAATCGAACTTATTGGACTGTATGGATCAGATGGCCTGGCACATCAGTCCCACAGAAGTATAAGGCTCTAGTAGATACCGGTGCACAGTGTACTCTGATGCCATCAAGCTGTCAAGGGGTGGAACCTATTGGTATTTCTGGAGTGACAGGAGGATCCCAAGAGTTGACTGTACTGGAGGCTGAAATCAGCCTGACTGGGAGAGAATGGCAAAAACACCCCATTGTGACTGGCCCAGAGGCTCCATGTATCCTTGGCATAGATTACCTCAGGAGAGGGTACTTCAAAGACCAAAAAAGGTACCGATGGGCTTTTGGTATTGCTGCTTTGGAGACAGAGGAAGTGGAGCAGCTGTCCACCTTGCCTGGTCTCTCAGAGGATCCTTCTGCTGTGGGGTTGCTGAAGGTCAAAGAACAACAAGTGCCAGTCACGACCGCACCAGTGCACCGGCAGCAATATTGCACCAACCGAGACTCCCTGATTCCCATCCATAAGCTGATCCATAGATTGGAGTCAAGGAGTGATCAGTAGGACCCACTCACCCTTTAATAGCCCCATATGGCCAGTGCGAAAGTCTAATGGAGAGTGGAGACTAACAGTAGACTATCGTGGCCTGAACAAAGTTACCCCATCCTTGAGTGCTGCCGTGCTGGACATGCTAGAGCTTCAGTATGAACTGGAGTCAAAGGCAGCCAAGTGGTATGCCACGATTGACATTGCCAAAGCTTTTTTCTCAATTCCCCTGGCAGCAGAGTGGAGGCCACAGTTTGCTTTTACTTGGAGGGGCGTCCAGTACACTTGGAACCGACTGCCCCAGGGGTGGAAACACAGCCCTACCATCTGCCATGGACTGATCCAGACTGCGCTGGAACAGGGGCAAGCTCCAGAACACCTGCAATACATTGATGACATCATTGTGTGGGGTAATACAGCAGAAGAAGTCTTTGAGAAAGGGAAGAAAATAATCCACATCCTGCTGACAGCCGGTTTTGCCATAACATGGAGTAAGGTCAAGGGACCTGCACAGGAGATTCAATTTTTGGGAATAAAATGGCAAGATGGATGCTGCCAGATCCCCACAGATGTGATCAACAAGATAACAGCAATGTCGCCACCAACTAATAAGAAAGAAACTCAAGCTTTCTTGGGTGCTGTGGGGTTCTGGAGGATGCACATCCCGAATTACAGTTTGATTGTAAGCCCTCTGTATTATGTGACCCAGAAGAAAAATGATTTTAAATGGGGTCCTGAGCAACAACAAGCCTTTGAGCAAATTAAACGTGAGATAGTTCGTGCAGTAGCCCTCAGACCAGTCCGGACTGGGCCAGATGTTAAAAATGTACTGTACACCGCAGCTGGGGAGAACGGTCCTACCTGGAGCGTCTGGCAGAAAGCTCCAGGGGAAACTCAAGGTCGACCCCTCGACTTTTGGAGTCAGGGATACAAAGGATCTGAAGCCAGCTACACCCCAACTGAAGAAGAGATATTGGCAGCCTATGAAGGGGTTCGAGCTGCTTTGGAAGTGACTGGCACTGAAGCACTGCTCCTCCTGGCACCCCGGTTGCCCATGCTGGACTGGATGTTCAAAGGCAGGGTCTCCTCTACACATCATGCAGCTGATGCTACATGGGTTATGTGGGCTGCATTAATTACACAACGAGCTCGAATAGGAAATCCCAGTCATCCGGGAATTCTAGAAGTCATCATGGACTGGCCAGAGGGCAAAGATTCTGGAAGGTCACCAGAGGAGGAAGGAGTGATGTGTGCTGAAGAGGCCCCACCATATAATGAACTGTCAGAAAGTGAGAAGCAATATGCCTTATTTACTGATGGGTCTTGTCGCATTGTGGGAAAGCACCGTAGATGGAAGGCAGCAGTATGGAGTCCTCAACGACAAGTTGCAGAAACTGCTGAAGGGGAGGGTGAGTTGAGTCAGTTTGCAGAAGTGAAAGCCATCCAGCTGGCCTTGGACATTGCGGAACGAGAAAAGTGGCCAGTACTTTATCTCTCTACTGACTCACGGATGGTGGCGAATGCCCTGTGGGGGTGGTTGCAGCAGTGGAAGCATAGCAACGGGCAATGCAGAGGTAAACCCATCTGGGCTGCTGCACTGTGGCAAGACATCGCTGCCCGAATGCAAAACCTGGTGGTCAAAGTACGCCACGTAGATGCTCACATACCCAAGAGTCGGGCTACTGAGGAACACAAGAACAACCAACAAGTGGATCAAGCTGCTAAGATTGAAGTGGCTCAGATGGACTTAGATTGGCAACATAAGGGTGAATTATTTTTGGCCCGGTCGGCCCACGACACTTGAGGCCATCAGGGCAGAGATGCAACATACAGATGGGCTCGTGATCGAGGGGTGGACTTAACAATGGATACTATTGCCTAGGTTATTCATGACTGTGAAACATGTGCTGCAATTAAGCAGGCTAAACGGTTAAAGCCTCTTTGGTATGGAGGACGATGGCTGAAGTACAAATATGGGGAGGCTTGGCATATTGATCATATTACACTCCCACCGACCCGCCAAGGCAAGCGTCATGTGCTTACCATGGTGGAAGCAACCACCGGATGGTTGGAAACGTATGCTGTGCCCCACGCCACTGCCCGAAACACTATCCTGGGTCTTGAGAAACAGATTTTGTGGCGACACGACACACCAGAGAGAATTGAGTCAGACAATGGGACTCATTTCCGGAGCAGCCTGATAGATACTTGGGCCAAAGAGCATGGCATTGAATGGGTATATCACATCTCCTACCATGCACCAGCCTCTGGGAAAATCGAATGGTACAATGGGCTATTAAAAACTACACTGAGAGCAGTGGGTGGTGGGACTTTCAAACATTAGGACACACATTTACCAAAGGCCACCTGGTTGGTCAACACCAGAGGATCTGCCAACAGAGCTGGTCCAGCCCGGTCAGAACTTCTACATACTGTGGACAGGGACAACGTTCCTGTGGTGCACATAAAGAATTTGCTGGGGAAGACAGTCTGGGTTATTCCTACTTCAGGTAAAGGCAAACTCACTCGTGGGATTGCTTTTGCGCATTGACCCGGATATACTTGGTGGGTAATGCAGGAAGATGGGGAAGTCCGATGTGTACCTCAAGGAGATTTGATTTTAGGAGAAAACAGCCAATGAACTCAACTGCATGCTGTTGCTTGCTATGTAATTTTTTTTATAGCCCATCAACTAGATGTCTTCAAGTCATCCGCGACTGGCCCTCAGACCATCATCCCAACAAAGAACGAACTTTGATGAAACCAGACGAGTTCTGCAGTAAAGGAACAATCAGCATCAGCAGGCAGCGATTCAACACTGTGCACAGCCTCCCCTGCTCTGAAAGACTGTTACAAAAGGTGGAGCCTGACACCATGGACTGGATGGACTCAGCAGCTTTATAGGGATTGGCCCAGGCACTACGGGATTATATCTCTCCATCTGTGCGTGTGTGTGGATATATATATGTATATATATGGGATGATATTTTGACAATGTGGGATCTGAGCATGATGTGAATGGTATGGAATAAGGGGTGGATTGTTATGTGTTCAGCTTCCCCCCCCCCCCCCCCCGCAGAGTCTCATGTTACGCCAGGAAAGAGAGAAAAGCTGGGGGAGGGGAGACAGGGCGCCTGACCCGGGCTGACCAATGACGTTATTCATTATATTATTATTATATTATATTATTATATATGATTATTATTATATACCACATATTATTATATTATTATATTATATATATTATATATATATTTTATATAAATAAATTTTTATATAATATATATATATTATATATATTATATATATTATATATATTAGAATATTATTATATACCACAGCACGTCATGCCCAGGAGGTAGGATTTGGGGGGGGCGGGGGCTCTCGCGGCACACGGTGGGGGGAGTGGTGCGCAGTTTCCCTCTCGTGCCACGCGGTCTCTGGGCGGCGCGGTCCCTGGAGCGGCGCGTGGTCTCTCGGCTCGGTCGAGCAGCAAAACGGTTGTATCCTCTCCCTTTGTATTTACTTTGTCATTATTATTGGCGTTGTTGGTGGCAGTAGTGATTTGTATTGTATCTTAGTTACTGGACTGTTCTTATCTCAACCCGTGGGAGTTACATATTCTTCAGTTCTCCCCATCTCCCCTCCATCGTGGGGGGGGGTGGGGGGGTGGAAAAGGAGGGAGAAGGGAATTTTATGGCTTAAACCACTACAACTTGCTAAACTAGAAGTAGGTAAGTAGGAAATAACTAAATAATAAAATAAATATATTATTTTAAGACAACGATGAGTATGTTTCTCAGTGAATAAACTAGGAGTTTCATTATATTTCATTAATACCCCTTAAAATCTGGGCCCTAGGATACATGTTAGGACTGAGAAACAACTGTGGCTCTTAGGAAGTAAAAATGCACTCTGAAATAAGAAATGAAGTTATTTTAAGGCATCAAACTTAACCTGCCTAGGAACAGATCCAAGAGCATCTTTCCATTTGACTATCATTAAGCTAGAATCCAGTAAACCATGCAATAGTAATAATAATAATGAGACTGTTTGAAAGCTAATCCCAAAGTAATCTCAAAACAGGTCTCAAAGAAACGAAATACTAACTGTTGCCTTTCTCAGTAGTGAAAATTGGCAGTGATCTTTGGAGGACATCATTGAAGTTAGTGGAAGCTTATGGTTGGAATTAGGGTTTAGTAAAGTGAAAGCTGTGAATTGAAGGCAATAGTGCTTTGGGAAAGCAGATTATAGAAGGAATTCTTTATCGGAAAAAGATGAATAATGTCCCAGGTGATGTTACAGAGGCTCACTGAAACCAAGAATTATGGTTTTCCTTATTGATTAGAATATTCCTTCTGCTAAAAATAAAATTTTAAGAACCCCAGAAGTCAGAACACTGGTGGTTCAGTTCTGTTCTGCCCACATTAAGACTGCCGTTTGATTGTCCTTTTGGCTAGGGATATAGTAAGGATTATGAGTTATATAAACTGAAGCTATGGAAATATAGTAAAAACATACAAGAACGCAAGCCCAAGCTACATTTAGGAACGTGATTATTGGTTTTTTTTTTCAAAGACAAGCTGAGGAACAGAGTTTTCTAGGATGTTACTGAAAACACCCTAAACCAAGAACTGAAATTAGAACTTTATAAACTAGGACCTATGAAAAAACAATAAAAACAAATTTCAGACAAGACCAAAAGTGAGTTCAGAATAGTGACACTTTCATATTTCAGTGAAAAATTAACAGTAACACTAAACTCAGTTTAAGATTGAGTAAGCTGAAAGTTGTGGTTGTGCAATAAAAAGGGCACAGAAAAAGAGATAAAAAAAGTATTAAGACATTTGTCATTGGGTATCTTGGTAATAAAGTGATAAAATTCCTTGAACTGATAGAGAATGCTCAGTGGTGAATTAAAACCAGGAAAAAAGTGTGGGTAAACCATTTTTAGAATTCTCACTGAAAAGAAGATTGTATTTAAATACATCTAAATTCTTGTGGAAATGTAGGGTTAGGGTTCAGTTAGGGTTTCATTTGATTACATTAGAAAATTTAGGTGTGAGTGTAAGAAGTTCTTTTTAAAGGTTACCCAAGAGAATATAGGATTTTAGTCATTAGAGACAAAAAAAGAGAAAATGTTATAAGGTATTTCTGAGCATGGAGAGGCCAGATTTATCGAGAAACTGCAAGTCTGCAACTAAAAGGAGAGTTTAGACAGTTAATACCATAAGAAGTGTAAATCCTAGAGCAACAAAACCATGCACACAGACAGCTGACCCTATTAAAAAAAGTAGGACAAGATTGGAAGTGGTATTGTAAGTATATAACAGAAGAAGTGAGGAAAGTGGTCACAAGATTTCTCAGGAATAAGATAAGAAATTACAATCTGAGGAACACTGTGTGCTGAACTAGCAGTAAAGTACGAACTGGCTGTAAAGGCTAGGCAAAGATGTGGATCATTGCACGCAAAACGTATGAGGTAAGGGAGAGCTGCAATTAAACCTAATGTGAATATGCTGAAGAAAAACTTCAGTATTAGCCAGTTGTTTTTTTATAGTAACAAACTGATGAAAGTTTCAGAGTAGATCACCACTAAGGTAGAAAAATATTCTTAGAATCATAGAATCATGAAATAGTTAGGGCTTAAATCTGGTATTTGCTGTGTAAGTGTTTATCGGCTGTGGGCCTTGGACTAAAGTTCTTGTTTCATTGTACTTTATGGTAATGACTTATAATAGGATAGAATCATTGATCATGAAACTGATCTGGCTTGTGTTCCCAATATGGTCACCACCTCTATACTTTAGGAGGTATACAATAGAAGTGTTTAGCAATTACACACTTTTTTTTCCCTCTTCGGGTGGTCAGCCGATGAGGGAGATATTGCCAGACACCCCAGCGACAAGGACAGCAGCTATTCAAACTCCAACTGCAGCAGAGGACGCAGCTACTCCAACTCCAAGCACAGCAGCTACAACAGCCCCAGTGACAGGTACAGCAGTGTCATTTGAGAGTTCTGAAGGTTTTGAATGGCCTTTGGGTACCCTTGAGACCTGCCTGCTGATTGTGTTTGGGATCACCATGTTGACACGCATGCAGAGTGTGTTTTATCCAGGACCATTTTGTCTGATCTCAAAAGTTAAGCAGAGTCATGGTTGAGTCTTGTCTAGGATTAGATGACAATATAAGAGGACCAAGAGATTTTCCCTGAGGCTGGACAGTCATGAGTGGCAGGGTGTGTGGGACAGTAAGAGCAAGTATCTAGACCACTGGGTCCCTCCAGTGCTTTGAAAGCGTCGGAGGTGCAAGGCAGCTGTATGGAGCCCCCAGCCACATGTTGCAGAAACTGCTGAAGGGAAGGGTGAATTATTTTGAGCCTGGGGGGCCTGTGACACTTGAGGCCATCAGGGCAGAGATGCAACATACAGATGGACTCATGATCGAGGGGTGGACTTAGCAATGGACACTATTGCCCAAGTTATTCACGAGTGTGAACTCTGTACTCAGCCTCTCGTACTCTGAAAGTCTGTTACAAGAGATGGAGTCCAACGTCATGGACCAGATGGACTCAGCAGCTTTATAGGGATTGGTCCATGCACTGAAGGAATGACCTCTCTCTCTCCCTCTGTGGCTATATATATATATGTATATATATGAGATAAGAGTGATGGTATATTGACAATGTGGGATCAGCGCATGATTTGAATAGTATGGAATAAGGGGTGGATACTGTCCTGGTTTCTGCAGTAGCAGTCATTTTTCTCCTTCTCAGCAGCTGGTGCAGCGCTGTGTTTTTGACTTTCAGCCTGGGAACAGCACCCATAACACCGATGTTTTTAGTTGCTTCTTGGTAATGTTTTGGTCTGACCAAGGACTTTCTGAGTCCCATGTTCTGCCAGGGAGGAGGGGAAGCTGGGAGGAAGCAGAGACAGGACATCTGGCCCAAATTGACCAAAGAGGTATCCCATACCATAGCATGTCATGCCCACTACATAAACTGGAAGCAGTTACCCGGAAGGGTTAGATCACTGCTCGAGTCAGGCTGGGTATTGGTTGGTGGGTGGTGAACAGTTTTATTCTCTTCCCTTGTTATTTCCCTTATCATTATTATTATTGGTGGTAGCAGCAGTAGTGATTTGTGTTATACCTTAGTTACTGGACTGTTCTTATCTCAGCCCGTGGGAGTTACATTCTTTCTGTTCTCCTCCCCATCCTTCTGGGAGCTGGGGGGAGGAAGGGGGAGGAGTGAGTAAATGGCTGCGTGGTTTCCGAATAACAGGCTAGGCTTAAACCATGACAATGAGAAACCAGTGAAAGTAACAAATGCAACATTTGAAAATAGATTTCAAATTAGTTTTAAGATGGTAGTGGTTGTATTTCTGTCTTGGCATGTAATTCATATGATTGAATTTTTTGTGAGCCTAGGCTAAAGGCTGGAATACATGGAGCTCTGGAGTGACCAAGTGTCATTGGTCATTAGGTTTCTCAGTGAAAAAGTTATTACTGTCATTACTCTGAGTATATTGACCTAGTCAAGCTTTTGCCTAGTGCTAGATTTTGTGGATGTGTATTGTACAGTGTGACAGTATCAGCACAATTAAAATGAATGTCACAAAACAAATTTAAAACATGAACTGTTTGGTTTCTCAAAATGAAAATTAGGAATGGTGTTTTACATATACCAATGAACTTGATTTAATCTTGGAGCTATGGCTATAGAGTGTCTGGAAAAATAGCAGTTTAAACCAGAGTCCACGAGAAAGCGTAGTACAATAGCTGATAGGATTTTTATACTGGAAACAGAGAATGTTATTCCCTGTTACTACTGTGCGTTGTGTAAAGTCATGGTTTAGCTTTACTGTAGCAGAAGTGACTGAGAGTGTCAACTCAGTTCAAGTTGTCTGAACAAAGGTGCCTATCTTCACCTGCATTAATCTATGTCCTGCTTCTTGGCCACAAGAAAGGCACAGATTTTCTCTCAGTTCAGGGTTGTAGATATATCTGCCTGTCAACAGTAGTTGTGATCATATGGTTAGAGCTAGCTTGCATTTAGGACTCAATAAAACAGACCATGTAGAACAAATGTAAGAGTGCTATCGGCCTCATTACAAAAGGTGTTAAGAATATTAGCTATTAAGTTTCTGAAGAGACTCTGAGTTCAGCTTCTGTAGGGTTTTGCTGCACATTGATTAATCTAGTGCTAGGATTTCATAAGTTTGAAGGTAATGGCTTCCAAGAGTTCCACTAATAATAAAATCTCAGAGTGGGCTTAGAACAGCAGTGATAAATTTTCAAGTTTGGCTGTAATATTACCCAGGTGTGTATTCAGGATAAGCATAGAGTTTGTGTTAGGGTTTAGACAAAACTGTGACATTGAATTACCGTAATTTTGGAGTCTACTGCCATAGTAACATGATAAATCATGATGGTTTATTTCCCTGTGTGTATTCTTTGCCATGGGCTGGTTAGACTGTTCTCTTCAGAGGGCTGGACTGAAAATTATGGTTTACAAAGGTAAAGGCTAAAAAGAGAGGGGTTTTCACTCCAGATTTGTCTATATTTCTCCTCTTACCACTCCTTTTCCTGCTGGTAGGTGAACTACACAAGGCTATGAGCAGAGGAGGAGGTGGCAGTAAAGGACTGTCTGAAGAGAAATGGGATGCCTAAATTTGACTTAAAGGTATGGAGAGTATTCTACATTGGCTTTGAGACTAGTTCTGAGAATAGGATTGTGTTTGGTCTAATGTCAACAAGCAGGTTTATTACAAGATCTAATAAAGCCCATAGAATTCAATCAAGTCTAGTATTACTTAGGTAAGATTATTATAGAGGCAGAGACAAAGGAGACTTTGCTGTCTGAGATACCCAGTCACCTAATGCTAGAGGTGTCAGGAAGCTTAAGACTCAGATTAGTGGGAAACAATGAGCTAGCAATACTGCCAATCAAGAGAGGACAGGTGGACTGGAATTGGTGATGTACTTGATCAGTTTTGTGCTGCTATAGTCAGGACCTCTCAGGTACCATTTGAGCTCTTGTTGAGGTTGGGATTAAGATATGAGTTTCATCTAACAGTAGTCAATGAACTGGATTTATTGCCTCATCCAACTTCTCTTACTGAGTTAGGGCTAGGGCTTACAATCATCATTGGTCTCCTGGATAAATTCAGGGGCTGCTTAGTATCATTGAGTTTAAATTGATAGCAGAACTGGTGTGAGTAAAATTCAGTGTGCTGTGCTTACTAACAGGTCTGGCAGAGGGAGCAGGGATTGTGCAAAGAACAGATCTTAGAACTCGAGGAACAAAGATAAGTTTATTGCTGTGTACTCAAATGTCAGTCAAACTAGATAGGGTTCCTGCTTTTATATAGAACCAGAGAATCATAGAATAGTTAGGGTTGGAAAGGACCTTAAGACCATCTACTTCCAACCCCCCTCCCATGGGCTGGCACACCTCACACTAAACCATGCCACCCAAGGCTCTGTCCAACCCAACCTTAAACACCTCCAGCAATGGAGCATTCACAACTTCCCTGGGCAACCTGCTCCAGTGCCTCACCACCCTTAAAGTCAAGAATTTCTTCCTCATATCCAATCTAAACTTCCCCTGTTTAAGTTTGAGCCCGTTACCCCTTGTCCTATCGCTGTAGTCTCTAATGAAGAGTCCATCTCCAGCATCTCTATAGGCCCCCTTCAGATATTGGAAGGCTGCTACTAGGTGTCCATGCAGCCTTCTCTTCTCCAGGATGAACAGCCCCAACTTTCTCAGCCTATCTTCATACAGGAGGTGCTCTAGTGCCCTGATCATCCTCGTGGCCCTCCTCTGCACTTGTTCCAACAGTTCCATGTCCTTTTTATGTTGAGGACACCAGAACTGCACACAATACTCCAAGTGAGGTCTCAGGAGAGCAGAGTAGAGGGGCAGGATCACCTCCCTCGACCTGCTGGTCACGCTGTTTTTGATGCAGCCCAGGATACGCTATATGATTAAGGTTTTTATGGGGGTCAGTAAATACTACTAGCCTAGAGAGTGCTGATGAGCTGTGTTTGGGAGGTAGGAGTTTTATTGGCAAACACTAGATTTCATTGTGGTGTGGCAGGCCTAAGTTGTCTTTCTTTGTTTATGTGCTAAGCTTGTGGAAGCAAAGGGGAAAATGT
Source organism: Myiopsitta monachus (assembly GCA_017639245.1). Classification (NCBI taxonomy): domain Eukaryota; kingdom Metazoa; phylum Chordata; class Aves; order Psittaciformes; family Psittacidae; genus Myiopsitta; species Myiopsitta monachus. The sequence goes on from CM029941.1 coordinate 30,513,454, forward strand.
TGCTGTCATGTGCTGCTTCTGTAGAATTCTCTTAGTTAAAAGCTGTATTAAGGATGAGAAGGAAAGGAACAGGTTTATGTCACTGTTCATCATTAAAGGAACATATCTGCATAATGATAGCCCAGAAATTAGTTACTGTATGCAAGACAGGAACATCTGTTGATGTTTCTTTGATGCCTGATTCTGCTGATCACCTTCAGTTAGGAAAGTAGTAGAAAGAGCAGTTACATTTGTAATCCCAACCAGATTGCCTGATCATCCTTTTAATGCAATGTGTATTACAATTTTCCCAGTTTCTGTAAAGGACAAGTTTTCTCACTGCTCTTAATGATGTGACAAGACCCTCCCACCAGTGGCAAAGGTTCAGAGACACTAAAAACATGCCCATCAAGAAACTAATAAAAAACACTCAGTTGCTCTGGTGGGAAGAACTGGAGTGCAGGAAGAGGGAGCGTGGTTTACCAAAATTGCTCTTCAGGAACATCCTTTATGAACACTGAATTAAAACTTTCTCCATTTAACTCCTACTGCAAATCTTCAGTAGGAGAGTATCAGGATGAGGCAATGCTGGAACTTTTTCAACTGAAGTTGTGTATTCATTGGCGCGAAAAGTTGGCATAGTGAAGAGGGAAACATAGCAGCAAAAAATCAACATGTTGTCTAAGATGCACTGTAAATTATACCGTAAAAAATTTGGCTACTCATACACTTTTCTATGCACCCTCCTTAGCCATATCTCTACTATCACATTGCTATTGTCAGCAACCACCATGAAAGAAACACTGATGATAAACAGACTGTTCTTCTTCCCCAAAGCCTCAAGATGGATGCTGCATTCTCTTGTGGTGTCCTGAAAAAGATAGGGGGTGTTTCTTTGGGTAGCTAGGATTCACTAGATATATCGCAGTACTACTAAATGGGATTTCAATATCATGTTTTGTTGTAGTAAACAAAATAAGCTGTCTTTTAAGAACTACTGAAGTGAAATATTTCATTTGATAGATACCAATTAAATATTTGTTCCTTAAATTAAAAAAAATAATTCGGAAAAAAGTCAGAACTTGTCATAGAAGTCTAACTGAGGCCCTGTAACTGCTTAGGATTATTTGACATCTGTTGTGAGTTTACTGTGAATGCCTTATGCACCCTAGCACATTGTTGCATTTGGCAATAAACACTTGAAGTTCTATTACAGCACTTTACAACCACCACAGCTATTTTGTCAACAGTGATACATGAAACAGCATTGTGTTTTAAGAAAAACTCACTTAAAGACACTTCAACTAATGAAAAATCTCAGATTTGTAGTCTTGAGGAGTGGAACTGTATTTTAATATTATAAGCATAGAAAGAAACTTACTATAGGCAAGCTTCCGTGCATTATTACTTGAAAATACCTAAATTATTAAGGCATATGTATATCAATGCAAAATGTTCTTTGAGATGTATTCACTAAAAAAGAGCTGTGATCTGTAATTCATATCACCAAGAAGTCTCTGCCTTAGCACAGATTTGTACATGTGCTCAGTTAGGCACATTTTAATGTTACAGGAGTAGAAGTTCATTTAGAGTTGGAAAAATTTAAGAACTCAGGTGTTGCTTTGGGAAAGATGCAGAGCACGACAGAGAAAAAGGCAAATGTTATACCCTATTTGTTTTCATTAGTGTAAGATCATAGAAAGTAGAAATAAATGGAAAGCTGCTTACAGAGACTGACAAGGAATTATTCCAACAGCAAAAAAATCATTACATGTAATAGGCATGTAGTAAGAAACAGGTTTTTTTAGAAGGTACTGGAAGATGTTTCTTATCAAAAGCGAAGGATATTTCCAGAATTTTTGAACTCTATCTCGGGAAAAACTATAGCAAAAATTGTCTGCTGTGACTTCAAGAAGCCTGGGCAAATGGCCACTAGACTTACAAAGATGATTTATGTAATTGTTTTCCCTTTAACTTACAAGGTTAGTGTCATGCAGTTCCCTGTGGATGCATGAAATCCATGTTGACTTCAGGGCATGCTGGGAGGGACAGCTTTCTCAGCACAGTCTCAGTGAGACCATTGCATCCAGGATATGCCAATCTTGCCTTACTCTGAAGGTTACATGCACCCGGGCACTGCATGTTTATATGGACAGGCGCAGAACATCTAGGAATATCACAATCATTAGATGTGCTGTGAACACCATTTACATTTTTGGTCTCATCTGGAATATCTTCAGCCAAAATTTCAGACACCTTTGCAGGACAGGCTCATCTGTGAGAAAGAGAGGGACAAACACCCTCAAGGGAGTGCTCCAGCACGTCTTACGAAAGACAAGGTTATTTGCTGTGGGAGTTAAGGCAGCAGTGAAATTATGAGTCACTAACAAGGTCCTGGCCTGAGTCCTGGCATCATTATCCTGAGACAAGAATGAGTAGTTCTTAGAAACACTTGCATGCCAGTCCTGGGGAAATGGGAAAATCTTTACTAGTTTAGGAGCATAAAATTGAGAAAAATGAACATTTTTTGAACCCAAGTCACATTTTCAGCTTTTGTGGTCTTCTATCTGGATTGACATGCACTGCAGTTTAACACTGCCTGATTCACGTTGAACTTTGTACTGAGATCCAAGATGAAAACATTCTGGAAGTAATTGTAAGTGACTTTAGCTTTCTAAACCTGAATGGAAGGCTTTAATAAAAAAATGTAACATGCTAGTATTTATATTCAGGCTATGAAATGCATATCTTTCTGATCCAAAACACAAAATGATCATAGCCTTCATCTATGCAGTGTTTACATTGTTTTTTTGTATTATGATCTTTAAGTCTCTGATGATAACATTTCATGAAGTATTGTAGGTTTCATAAGGTATGAGATACCATTTCTGTGAGGTTAAAGCTTAACCGTATTGAGAATTTACTTTTAACTCCCACTGTAATTAAAAGCATTCAAATTCTGTACACTCAGTTATATTTTAGCTATATTTACACTCTTGTTAACTCATATAATGCAAAGAAAGAACATGAACTGCCTCTCCTATTGTTTTATTATGGATCTGATAGCATAGCTGGAATCTGCTAGTAATTGTAAAAATATGAGGTGCATATTCAACACCTATCAATGTGGATGTTGATAGAGAATTTGGCTGAAAAAATGATGTAGAACAACTTAAATTTTTTTAATTAAAATAATATTAATAACAGAAATTCTCTAAGTGCTGCCATCTCAAGCACATGGTAACATAAGATTATAATGTTTTAGAGGGTGGTGTCTCTTCAGTGTGCTTTATTTTATTGAAATCAGGTTCAAGCCTTCCTTAAATTCTCCATATTTTTAGCTACTTCTTTTCGCTAATATGGCCCTAGTGTATTTTTAAGATGACATAAATTTAGCCTCAAGGGTGAAAACCAGTTTTCCTCAGTAACCATACATTGTTTTGGACAAATAACTGGAAATTTCAGTCTTCATTTTCTGAACCTTCAGCCAAAACAAATTGAGGTTCTTGTTTGTGACAGCCCGGTTAGGTTTACCTGGATTATTTTGCGTGAAAGCAGACCATGAGAATTCAAAATGTGATTCAGGTGAAAAGAAGCAAGATCTAGCTGAAGGATAAAATTGATTTTAAAATTATCATATTTTTTTTCTAAAGTGATCATATGATGGCCTAAATGCTAAATTTTATTTACGTAGTTCCTCTCTGCTTGAAAATCCCAGGGACTTTTACAATCATGAAGTGTATGTAGTATGCATAGAACAGCATGGTGATCTCTTTAGCATTCTATGAAATACAGCAGCTGTTTCATGGTGCAATATTTCTTTAAAATTATTTTGCCAAGGAGCTCCTTAGGTACTCCATAATAAACATGTCTTCTAAAAGTAGGAACACTGCCTGAGCCCCATACATTGACACGTTATTTATTAATGAAGAATTTACATATACATAAATGCATATAGTTATAGGAGTATGACCAACATCACCTCTGCAAGAGCAGGCAGAAGATTTTCAGATGTTTTCAGCATCTTTAATGAGATGTCCAGGAAATGAGATTTACACATTTCTGTGTGAACCTCGATTTCAGAAAACTGCCTTATAAAACTCAGTTTCCTGATAAAGCCTATGGATTATGCTAGGCAAGTGACACTTTTAGTCTTGCTGTTAGAGCTGTGATACTGTAGAAAGGGATAAGAGAAAACAGAATTCAGGGAAAGTTAAACCTGTGATACAAGTTATGAGTCCTGGCATAGCTTTTATATCCCTGGGTAAACCCGTATGGCAGGGCTGCAAAGTACTTCCTGGCCTACACCTCAAAATGCTTGTTTTATTACCCATCAGTGAGAATTGGTGTGCAGCCCAACACTCAAGAGTGAACTTCAGGTTAGTTTCATCCATTCTGCTTTAGCAGACATCCAGTCTGTACTTGGAACCAGAAACTCAAAGTGAGCTGAACCACCTTCAGGTATGTGTATTGCTGAGCAGGCCTTAGAAAATAGGAGAGGCTGAACTGCCTGAAGTGGTGGTCTGCATTTCCTTATCTGACTTGAGGGACAGGCTCTTGGCTTCAGCTGGTATCCTGGGTTCAGCTGTAGTAGTCATTTTTCTCCTTATTAGCCGGTGTAGGGATGTGTTTTGGATTTACTCTGAGAACAATGCTGGTAACACACCAATGTTTTAGTTGTTGCTCAGTAGTTCTTACCCTGATTGAGGACTTTTCAGTCTCTCATGCCCTGCCAGTGAGGAGAGGCACAAGAAGCCAGGAGGAAGCAGAGACAGGTCATCTGACCCAAACCAACAAAACCATTACCCCTTGTCCTATCACTGTGATCCCTGATGAAGAGTCTCTCTCCAGCATCCTTGCAGGTCCCCTTCAGATACTACTGCTATGGTGTGGGCTGCTGTGAGGTTTCCATGCAGCCTTCTCTTCTCCAGGATGAACAGCCCCAACTTTCTCAGCCTGTCTTCATACAAGAGGTGCTCCAGTCCCCTGGTCATCCTTGTGGTCCTCTTCTGGACATGCTCCAGCAGCTCTATATCTTTCTTATATTGAGAGCACCAGAACTGCACACAGTACCCCAAGTGGGGTCTCACAAGAGCAGAGTAGAGGGGCAGGATCGCCACCTTCTACCTGCTGGTCACATTCCTGTTGATGCAGCCCAGTATGTGGTTGGCTTTCTGGGCTGTGAGCACAAACTGCAGGGTCATGTCCAGTTTTATCATTGACCAGAAAATCATAGAACTGTAGAATCACAGATTACCCTGAGCTGGAAGGGGCCCATTAGGATCATTGAGTCCAACTCCTGACTCCATACAGGGGAACCTAAAAGATAAACCATGCATCTAAAAGCATTTTCCAGACACTTCTTAAACACCAACAGGTTTCAGATCCTTGTTTGTTCCAGTGCTTGACCACTCTCTCAGTGAAGAACTTCCTTCCATTCTCTAAGCCGAACACAGTATTCTTAGCTGCTCTTCACAAGTCATGATCTCTGGTACATCTATCCTCCTTTGGACACATACTGATATTTTGATATCCTTATGTTGTGGAGCCCAAAACTGCACACAGTATGAGGTGAGGTCTCACCAATGCTAAGTATAATGGGACAATCACTTCTTTTAACAAATTAGTTACATTGTTCTTGATGCACGCCAGGATGTGGTTCAATCTTTTGGCTCCCAGAACATACTGTTTACTCATATTTAGCTACCATCAACCAAACTCTTCAGATCCTTTTCTTCAAGGCTTCTCTCTAGCCTCTCATTCTTCAATCTATGTAACATCTAGGATTACACCACCCCAGGTGCAAAACTGGCATTTGTTTTGTTAAATTTCATGCAGTCGGTGATTACGCATTGCACAAGATGCCTCTGCAAGACTTTTCTGCCCTCATGGTAATCCGTGATTCCTTCTAACTTAATATCATCTGCAACTTACTTATTCTACACTCAACACCTATGTCCAGGTCACTGATGAAAACATTGGTGAGAACTGACCCCAGAATTGAGTCCTGGGGAACAATGTGCCTAGCAAATAGCCAGATGTTAACACATTTACTACAACTCTTTGAGCTCAACTCTTCAGATGATCAAGTTGATAGAATATTTAGGTTTGAAGGGATCCCTGAAGTTCATCAAGGCTTGTCTGTGCTCAGGTAAAATCTAAATAAATGCAAGTTTAGGTTGCTCATGTCCATCTGCTGTTAAGTGTCTCTGAGGAGATTCCATAGTCTTTTTGGACACCTCTTGCAAGTCATATGTAGTTAGCTTATGTAACTTCAGATATCTTCTTCATTAAGACAATAAAAGATGAGTATGGTATCCTGGTTGTTTCTTGCCTTTTATTTTATATTTATAGTTTCTCACTTGCAGGTACTCAAAATCTTCTTGAAACTTACTTGTGGAACTTAAATATGTAAAATTTTGTCCCAGTAAGAAATTTGTCTCTGAGTGTTTATATAGCATAATCCATACTTCTACTTCTCTAAAACTGTTTATGTTTAAATTATTTCTTTGTTCACAGAATCATATCTTGTATAGATTTTACACTATGGTAATAAACAAATATGTGATGTCCTATTTGTATTGCTGTATTCTTTAGCCCATTTATTGCATGATTAATTGGTTATATGAAGCCGGTTTTGACTTTTTTACTGGGCTTAAAAAATTGTCCTTGTGAGCCAGGTTCCCTGAACAATCATGGCTGTACAGAAATGCCTAGGGAGAAAGTCTGAACAGCCAAAGAAAGACTCACAGTCTGATTTTCTTTTGGTTTATTTTCATTTGCTTTCTGTGCACCTTTGACTTCTCTGCACTTTGCCTTTGACTGTAACAGAATTGTTCCTACCCCAACTGCACAGGGAATGCATACTAAAATTTCATTCAAGTCAGGTTTAAATGCACTGTGGGACCTTGTGTGGGCTCATTATACCAGACTGATTTTTCCCCATTAAGTGGGTTTATCTGAATTGCTTTTCTCATCTCAGACAAATCTTTGCATCTCAACCCCAGTATGCCTTTTATTGGCAGAAGGGTGTTGCTCTGATTCATTGCCATAAAGAACTTGCTGACGGATTACTCCTGATGGAGTACAAATTGAAGACCACTGGGAAATCCCACATTGCTGCAGCCAAACTGTCTAATCTGAGATATAATGGATTGCTTTTCCACAGTATTGAGCAGAAGCAAAATTACCAGTGAGCCTCACTGGTGTGGCACTTTTGTTTTGATTACTTTTTTGTTTTCAAAAATTTCAGGAAAAGTTTCATACATCCATCTTATGGCATAGATCCAGCTTCCTTTTACTGATGTTATGCTTTAAAATGTTGATGTGTGTCACATATAAAGAAAATGCACCACTGGACCTATTGCTCAAGCAACTTTTGAAGCAGGTTTTCCCTTAGTCTCCATACAAGCCTGAAGGCAATAACAGCAACAACTCTTTTCCTAGCAATATTTGTTAGTAATCCACTCTTAAAAGTGAAAATATATTCAAACAACTTTTTACATATTTTCCTGACTGTTTAACGTACTCATTCTTCTCAGGTAAAATGCTGTCCTTCAGCCCGGTATCCACCAAACATCTTTTTTCCTTTGGTCTTTCCTCATGTAAGATATCTAAATGAGAAAAACTATACATCTCAGGATTTTCTGATAGTAAAACAAATTGTGTTTAGGGTGGTTGAACCTAGTACAGCAAGCAAGAGACTACACATTATTGTAAATTTTAATTTTTGAAAAAAATTTGGACACTTGGAAGAAGTGAGAAGAAATAAATGATAAGGAAGAGATCTGCATATATGCAATGTAATTTTAACATATTCATTAGAAAAAAATCACAAAAAAATTTAAACAGAGAACACGAAACTGTTTTCTCTGCAGTTCTTTAGTATAAGGAAGAAGTTCTTTACTGAAAGGGTGGTGAGGCACTGGAATGGGTTGCCCAAGGAAGTGATGAATGCTCCATCTCTGGCGGTGTTCAGGTTCAGGTTGGACAGAGTCTTGGGTGATATGGGTTAGCGTGAGGTGTCCCTGCAGATGGCAGGGGGGTTGGAGCCAGATGATCTTAAGGTCCTTTCTAACCCTAACTATTCTATGATTCTATGATTCTTTACTATGTGTATCTGTAAACCCAGTAACTCTTAAGCTAGAAACGAAGACTTCTTGACATATTATTATGCACTCAAAGAGACTTGGATTATTTCATTTCTTTTTTTTTTTTTTTTTAAATCTGGGTAATTTCCAGAAGCAGAATTGAATTCTGTTCCTCAAAATCATGTCATCCGTATATCAAACATTTCTACAGGAAGCATTTGCAAACTATATGTTTGAAACAGCATGTTTATCCAAATAATTTGACATGTACAATATACAATATGGAATGTCCTTCTTCACATACATGCTGAGGTGTATGGAGTCATGAGCAAAGACCTGAAATCTGTGAAAAACTTGCATAGGAAATACTAGATATGCATATTATATACATAGAAGAACAAATTTTTTAAGATTCTCTGTCCTGAGAAACTAAGATGACTTAAACAGTTGTAAAACTTAGGTCTCAAATCTATTTTCAGTTAATCCCACATTTGATCTATTTATACTACTAGCTGTCAGGTAATTTCAATGATATTATTAAGTCATTTGTGCAGGTACTTGTTAGAAGGATATATGATTAATGAAATTCTCACCACAACCTTCAAAATATTGGAGGCAGTACAAAGATTATTTAAACCAAAGGAGTATGCTGATTAATAACACAATAAGATTGTAAACTCAGAGAAACCTCAGGAAAAGGGGAAAGGACTCTATATTTTTAGTGGGCCCCACTCCAAGGAACTGTAGAAGAAACTGGATTAAGAAGAAACAATGGATTAAATAAGTCCTTCTTTGCAAAGTTTCAGAATAGATAGCAGTAGGTTTACAGATCTCCTAGTTGCTAGTTGAAAAGCAAACGGAAGCACAAATCTTGATAGACCTTGTCTGCAGCATGCAAAGGGTTTTCTTTAGCAATTTATGTCTGTAGCTCTGTTAATTTCTGGAGAGGAAAAATTGAAAGAGCAGGTGAGTTCTGGAATTTCATCTTAGATTGATGTAGAGTTACTTTGTACAGAAATTCATGCATTTTTGAAAACCTAAAGAGGTTCTTGAAATACTCTTGAGATCTGAGTCAGATCTCAGTGTTTTAATCATAAGATCTCCCAGAATATTTTAATGTTCTATATTATAATATAAGTAGTGGCCAAAACCAGTTCAGAATTTAAGTTTTAAAAAGTCTCATTCCACTGAGAACGATATTTTCTGTCTCAGAATGTTGCTGTTGCTTCCTTAGCTCTGGGCTACAGCAAATATACCGAAGGACAAGACAGAAGTCATGCTGTTTAAATAGCATGCGTGGTTTCTGTGGAATCCTATGGAAAGAGAAAATGTGAAGAGCATTGACATACAGGTACAGTTAGCTCATGCATCTCAGTGTGGGGATGTTTGTGAAAATTTGGATGTGAGTTTTCCACCATGCTACTTGGGCTGAATTAGGAAATGGATTAGCTGCATGTACCTCCTACAGAGAGAAAACCTTCTGCTTGTATTTGAATGTTTCAACAAGACATATCTCAGAAAGACTGCTTATGAGTCTCACGACATTCCTGCTTGTGACAGCCTCCAGTTAATATAGCATAATTTAATAAAGCCATTTTTGAAAGAGTATGTTGGCTCATTTTTAGATATATGCATATTATTTTGAATCCCAGGATCTAAATGAAATAAATTGGGTCATTTCTGGTTTATGCTCTTAATTAAATTGCATCTTTCAAATTTTTCTCAAGTAAAGAAATATGGTCTAAAAATGCTATAACATTCATAGTAAAAATAAAAAAAAAAGAAACATGTTGGAAACAGAGTTCTTTCCATAGGCCAAATTCCAAGTTAACTCACAACTCTGGCCAGAACCACTGTAGTTAATGGGGTTGAAAAGGGCATAAATTGACTCATACTTGGCCTTGTATATTTCCAGATTTCTCTCTTGTGACTCATCATAGAAGGAAATTGTTTGATTTTTTAAAAAACAAATTCTGACAGCTTGAGATGGAAGTTAATGTCTCTTTTTCTGCCAAAATTCATGTAATTTGGGGTGGAAAAAATATACTTTATAAGTTATGATGAAACTAAGTACTCACTGGATGTTTATACTGAAATGGAATTATATTCTCCAGATTGCTGAACATTTAGCATAATGATCTATAACTGCACATTTTTTCCCTGTTATGTATTTCCCTGTACCCTGGCTGTTACATAAATACCAAGTTTATTGTCTTACAATGTGAAAAGCCATGTACTCTGACTGTCATACAATCATTGCTAGCCATCCAGAGGAGAAGGACTTGTATAATTGCTGCACAGTCTCTTTGACTATACTGTGAATATGCAGATCTCCATACTCAAGCAGTTAGTGTAGCTCTTGACCTAAATGCGTGAAGTACACTAAGTATCTGGAGGTTACTTTGAAGTCAATGGAAACTACTTCCAAGCTCAGCACCTTTAAAAACCATGCCATCTGGCCTGGCTGTTCTTTATGCTTGAGATGCAAGTGACCGAAGTGTTTGCCAGCAGCAAACGTGACTTCTGCTTCCCTCTTTTATTTTTTTTTTTTAATTTTTTTTTACCAAAATAGAAAAAGTTCTGGATAAACATTAAAGACATGGGGTGACAAGGAGAAGTTCAGATACAGCTATGAAATAATGGAAAAGTCATCTGGTTTTAAACGTATGCAACAAAAGAAGACTAACATTTCCCATAATGTTATCTCAGTCTTTCCATTCACTCTTATATACTGGCAAATCTTGTGTTCCCAGAACAACAAACATGTGTAAGTGTAGACATTTATCCTTTTTAATGACTCTGTTGGCAGGAAGGAGCCTATCTGGCTGTTTGTGGAAACTCATTTTGGTGCCTCAGTTTGGGGGAGGAGGATTGAGAAAGGGAGGACTGAGAAGTAGGGAAAAAGGCACTGTGCCTTCCAGAGAAGCAGCTAGGATCCATTAACATGCACCAGGACATAAAAACTGGTACCTTATGCCTGTTCTAACCACTACAATCAACAAGACGACAATACTTAATCAGTTCACTATAATGCACTGCAATGTGTTCTTCTGCTATAAGTGATGGCAAAGGTTGTTCCCATCCTAGCCAGAGGGATGATTTCTGTTTATTTGCTCCTTTATAAAATTCTATTAGGAAATAGTTTGGGTTTTTTTGTGGTGTTCTGTTGGGGTTTTTTTGGTGGCTTTTATTATTTTTTTAGGGGGTGTGTGTTTTGTTGGTTGTTTGGGGCTTTTTTATTTTTGGGGTTGGGTTTGGTTTAGTTTTGGTTTTGGTTTTCTATGCTAAAAGAAGTGGCAATGGTGCCATGCTTGTTTCTTTGTTGGGTGTGAAACCTCACTGACTAATGTGTTACACTAAGTCTACTGAAATGCTTTCCAAACCATCAAGCTGTTTAATTTAAACAAGAAAGGTATATTTATAGGACAGTGCATACTGAACTCTGAGCATATGCATTCCACTTGTATTTATTCTGCACATTTTGTTTGAACATGACAGTTCCAGAGTGGAACTGAAACTGAAAATTAGATTATCTATTAGATTATCTAACTGCAAATTAGATTATCTAATGATTTTGGTGCAATGAGGTTATCTTTACAAGGCTTTGTGCATTGTCCAGTGATTTCTCCAGTTTCTCAGGCAAAATATTTGAGTACTAACAGTGTTCATAAAAACTGCTGCCTCATCACAACTGATAGGCCTGATGCCTACATCACTGCTAATCATGACCATTATCTGGCTACAATTTCATGGCTCAATCCAACCTTCTGATGAGCTTTGCTATTAATCTTTGATCTACTCTGAAATGATTAATCACAGTCATAAACTTAACAACTCTGGCAATTGCTGCCAATGAGTTTACAACCCTGAAATGAAATAGACAATTTTAAATAACACTTTCTAATAATTGTGTTAATGCAACTGTTAAACACATTGAATTTCAATATAACTTCAGTTTGATCTGATAATCTGAACAAGGTGTTAGTTGGAATGAATTTCTGATTGGTGCTTGGTTCACATTCCCCTAATACCCAATGACCATTCTAACAGAAGCATAATTTTAAACCCTCTTTGAACTTCTCTGATATCAGGGTTTATATTCTGTTCTTTCTTAAAATGTGCATATGGTAGTTGATTCGGCTTCTCCTTCGTACCTTACAATTATCTTGACTCCTTCACCAATTATACTCAGTCAGATGCTGCATTGACTGCAGAAGAGATTTCAAGTTCTGGCTCACAGCTATTTCTCATTATCATAATCAAAAGAACATGTTTTGTGATGAGCTCAAGTGCTTGCAAATGGAGTTTTGGAAAAAAAGACTTCTCATCTGTAGACAAAATTCAGCTTCAAGAGTTTCCAGTCTTAAAAACTCTGTTCACAATTTGCCTCTGAATACATTCTGATTTTTCAAAATTTAAGATGTTCATTTCAAATTACACTTGAGTATTTAATTTTGCTTATGTATTATTTGTGTGGAAAGTCCTCAGTGAAATTACCCATGTTTCCTGTAGCTGATATGAACTGGGGGGGGGGGGAAAAATCAGAAACATGAAATTTCCACACCCACTTGCTAGAAATATTTAACTGCAATTTTGTTTTTGTTCTGGCTCTATGTAATATTTTAAAAGTGGATCATTATCTAATTTGCAAAGAAGCACAGACAGTGACAGAAGAACTAGATTATTAGTATTTAAATAGATGCATGACTTTTTAGCTTTTGCCTTCTGCTAGTCATGCCAACAAAACTTCACTCCTGTTCTCAGAAGACATGCCGAAAGCACTGTTACATCAAAGAATCAAACATGGGAGGGTATTTCAGGAAGATCATGATATTCAAGGATCACCTGCTGCAAGCTCAGGAGCAATACATCCCAACTAGAAGGAAGTTTTACAGGAGGGCCAGGAGACCTCCTTGGATGGATAAGGACCTGCTCAGGAAACTCCAAAGGAAAAAAGAGGCTTATAAAAGGTGGAAGCAAGGACAGGCGGCCTGGGAAGAATACAGGGATGTTGTTCGGGAAGCTAGGGACCAGGTTAGGAAAGCTAAGGCCCAGTTAGAATTCAACTTGGCTAGGGATGTTAAGGATAACAGGAAGGGCTTCTTTAGGTGCATGGCAAATAAAAGACAGGCTAGGGACAATGTGGGCCCCCTCCAGAAGCTATCGGGAAAACTGGCTGCCCTGGATTTGGAGAAGGCTGAGGTTCTCAATGACTTCTTTGCCTCAGTCTTCACCAGCAAATGCTCTGACCACACCACCCAAGTCTTGGAAGGCAGACGCAGGGACAGTGAGAATGAAGACCCTAGGACCACTGTAGGAGAGGATCTGGTTCGAGACCATCTTAAGAACCTGAATGTGCACAAACCCATGGGGCTGGATGAAATTCATCCTCGGGTCCTGAAGGAGCTGACGAATGAAGCTGCTAAGCCACTGTCCATCATATCTGAAAAAGTTCCCAATGACGGGCAAAGGGGAAGCATAACCCCCATTTTCAAGAAGGGGAAAATGGATGAGCTGAGGAGCTACAGACCAGTCAGCCTCACCTCTGTGCCTGGAAAAATCTTGGATTGGATTCTTCTGGAAGGCATGCTAAGGCACATGAAAAACTACAAGGTGCTTGGTGACAGCCAGCATTGCTTCACTAAGGGGAAATCCTGCCAGACAAACCTGGTGGCCTTCTATGATGGGGATACAGAACTGATGGACAGGGGTAGAGCAACTGGAGCACCTCCTGTATGAAGATAGGATGAGAAAGTTGGGGCTGTTCAGCCTGAAGATGAGAAGGCTGCATAGAAACCTCATAGCAGCCTTCCAGTATCTGAGGGGGGCCTATAGAGATGCTGGGAAGGGACTCTTCATGAGGGACTGTAGTGATAGGACAAGAGGTAATGGGTTCAAACTTAAACAGGGGAAGTTTAGATTGGATATGAGGAAGAAATTCTTCCCTGTAAGGGTGGTGAGGAACTGGAATGGGTTGCCCAGGGAAGCTGTGAATGCTCCATCATTGGCGGTGTTCAATGCCAGGTTGGACAAGCCTTGGGTGGCATGGTTTAGTGCGAGGCGTCCCTGCCCATGGTAGGCGGGTTGGAACTAGATGATCTTGAGGTCCTTTCTTACCCTAACTATTCTATGATTCTCTGATTTTATGTGTTTCATCTACTTTACATACGTGAATGAACCTAGACACATGTTATTCCTAATAGGTATTTGCCTAGAATGTCTTCAAAGTTTCCCCATTGCTGAGACTTTACAACCTCTCAGGACAACTTGCCTAATAATTCACTACTCTTGCGGATATAGGATGCTTCCTTGCTCTATTTGGAACTATGCCAACCTGCTTAATTTATTCTTTTTTTAAGTGCTTTGTATACCCCTTCTATGTCTAGGTGCTTTATCCTCCAGCTGTGGCATGTAGTTCTCACCACCTTTCAAGCACAGGGCAGCAAAGAGCAGCAAAGTGCCACCAGGGTTTTTCTGAGTACACAGCAGGTAATTCTTTATATAACAACCTATGTTCTTTTAAAGCTTCCTAGGGTAATATATGCTTTTGCTGAAGCATTTTGGCGTGGCTTACTCACATACAACTGCTGATCATCTGTTGTTCTTAAATCCTTTTCTCCATACTTTGTAATCACTTATTGCAGATCCTGCTTAAGTCTCTGCCAGGTAGTTAACTTAATGAATCATTAAGACTATGCAATTCATAATGTTACTCTCAACGAATTCATTATAGATAGCTTCATTAATTGCATGCTGCATTTCCAGACTAGCTCTGAGATTCTTCAGGATCACTTTATATTTAAATTCCATTCTCCAGAATATCTGTACTGTGTTACCTGCGAATTTGTGCTGGATTTGCATGGCAAGGTTTTGGTTGTGGGGAAGCTACAGGGATGGCTTCTGTGAGAAGCTCCTAGAAGCCTCCTCTGTGTCTGACAGAGCTGTCAGCTGGTCCCAAGACAGATTTGTCACTGGCTGTGGCAGAGCCAATCAACAGTAGTAGCACCACTGGGGTGGCATATTTAAGAAGGGAGAGGGGGAAAAAATACCAAGGAAAGGATCAAAAAAATATTACCACAGTCAAAATATTTGTTACCAACTATTTCTCCTGTTTGTTTGTGAAAAGGGCCTACTACACTTCAAGAAACTTGAGGGGTTTTAAACCCTCGTATTTTTCCTGAATCTATGTACATGACTATTCATCTGTTGTCGTTTTCCAAGCATTTACTTCTATGTTATTTTCAATTTTGCCCCATATTTTTCTGGGTTCTCAAGTTGGAATTATGAACCTGTTATTTCATCACTTTATCTTACCCTTGTGAAAGATAGGAACCACATTCTTCAAACTTCAAATCTTTCAATCTTCATCCATTCTCAACATAACTTTAATAGCTTTACTAAACATCATTCAGTTCGTTACATATTCTACGGTAAAATTCAGGAATACTTCCTAACTATCTCAGGTTTTCACTCAATGAATTCTGCCAGATCTAGTTCATATGTTGTCGGAGAACATGCGCATGCACACGCTTATCTTGAACTTATTGGAACTACCTCAAGGAAATTGTATGGTACAAAATAAGATGGTGATTCTGCAACTAAAAAAGCTTCATACAGATTCTTTTTAATGGAATAATGACTGATAGTAACATTGCATCCCTTTTTTCCTGCTTCACTCTCCAGAGAACTGATGCATGTGTAAAAACTACATTAAACATTGAAAGGCTCACATACTTTAAAAGATTACTTCAACAATGTCTTTGTGTAGTGATTCCTTTTAATTGGGTCGTATAACACATTCATTTTGCAGAAATATTGCAGATGGTTGTCATCAATTTGATTAATAAAAGGGTACCAAAAATGTGGTATGAGATGTATTCACAGCTGAAAAAGAATAAGATAACTTGGATATGAAAAACATATGGAAGAAAAGAAGATAAAGCAAATGTTCACTGGCTAAAAATATATGCTACACATGTGCAAGTAGTTAGTACACGATCAGGTGTAAAATCCAGGTGAGAAATATCAGAATTACATGAAATGGTGTATTCATCATGTATCTTGAACTTTCTAGCCTGTCCTCTGCTTACTAATACAGCTCTCCTAAGATTCATTTTGACATTCTAAGCTCCTGAGTATCCTCAAACAGCTGTCAGTCTCTCAGTAAAATTCTGAGACGAATATTTTCTTTCCTGCATCAAAATTACACTGAAGTGTACCCAGGTTGGACAAAACTTAGTCCTGAACCAGAAACAGGTTTGAGTTCCGACATTCATGATTTCTTATAGTTAGTGCAAGAGTTTTATGTACTAGCTTTATGTACTTGGAAAGCTAAATATCATGGTTTTTCAAATAAAGTCAATTCCATGAATAAGTACCTAAAATATTACATTATGTTTTCAAATGCAATTTTAACCTTATTAGTCTGCATAAGTGGCCAAGTATGTACCCAGTTGCAAAAAATTAAACTAAAAATTATTTGAAATGTGTGGAGATGGTGGTGGGGATGGAAAGAGAGATTGAGAAAGAGAGAAATCATGGCAGTTTTTCTCAGATCTAGATACTTTTCTAATGTCCTTCATTAACAAGTATTAATATCTGTTATTAATATCTTTGACATCCTTGAACAACATGTATATTGACTTTATTGTCAGGCGATATCTTCCCTGGTTTTAGAAGAGCAAAGTATGGAATAAATTTGATAAATCATGGTCTGTTTGGATACGTTGAAAAAAATCTCTTCTACCAATGTAATTGTTCCTAAGGTAAGTAGGTGTAGTAGAATTCTCTTTCAGGCTCTATTTTGATCAGTATATGGTGTAATAGTGCTCTTTCTGCGCTATATAAAGAGAAAATATGAGAACATATTCTATTTGACTATTAGTTCTCAGTTTCAAGCTAATGAAAGCAACTGTATTGTGTCTTACATTTCATTGCCAAAATAAAAAGAAATGAAAAAAACTGTTGCAGTTCTTCACCATAGGAACCAAAAATAATAACAACATAAAAGCCCTAACTTAAGTCAATATTGCAGAGGCATAACAGGTCCCTCTTTTAACTGAAAGGCTATGCAGCCTTTGCTAGCATGATTCTATAATAGAAGGAGAGAAAAAAACACTAGACAGCTAGAATTAAAAGGTATGCTGTATTCCATGATTCTATGATTCTATGATTTACAGAAGAAGCTTAGCTTCTCTGGGGAAACAGCAAGAAACAGCTTCTCTAATTCAAACAGCAAGAAAATCACAATATTACAGTGGAAGACACACAAGTCCCATAGATATTGGAATTGAAATATAAAATTCAGATTGTAAATGAGGCTCACAGGTACTTTGCTACATTGCAAAGAACTGTTATGGTTCTGAACAACCTGTGCATAAAATCCACTGTGTACTGGAAAACTTGCCTTTTGAGTTCAAAATTTAACTGATTTCCTACACATTTAAAAATTGTGTTATAAGAAGCAACAAGATTCTGACCATCCATGCTGTCATTTGTATTAATATTATCTGGCTTATGTGATCATAGCTATAGAACGATCAATGCCTAACATCACACTGAACATTGGGAAAACACAAAATCATACAAAGTCCCTAGTCCAGAGACTGAATTTCAAGTTTTTTAAACACCATACACATTTACAGAATCAAAGAAGTAAATATTAACTTTTACTCAGTACGTTACTAATAACTTCTTTCCTGCTTCTCTCCCACCAACCTCCCCTTATATCGGTTAAGTTTTGCCGGCTTTTAACAACACACTGCTAAGCAATAGCCTTGGAAGAATATTTGCATAGCATACAGCAGAAGTTTTACTGATATTCCATATGAATACTTTCCAAACATATACTTTCTTTAACACTGTGGTTAAGTCCTATAAGGATGCAAGGGAACACATGCTGTATAAACACACTAATTGCATTCTTCATATTTGGATGTCTCCAAGAACAGCCCCAAACCCAACCCTCA
This sequence comes from Myiopsitta monachus, assembly GCA_017639245.1. NCBI lineage: Eukaryota > Metazoa > Chordata > Aves > Psittaciformes > Psittacidae > Myiopsitta > Myiopsitta monachus. The sequence goes on from CM029941.1 coordinate 30,531,491, forward strand.
TATTCATCGAAAAGAAACATAAGTATATGAAAATTCTGAGATTAAGAACTTCCCTTCAACATATCAGGAAATATATATTTTTTTAAAGAAATTCATGCTAGCCTTGCAAGCTTTTGATTTTAATACCTGAAGCTAGTGAAATGCACACGCCCTTGCTATCTCACAGGTTTATCTCACCAAAGCTTCTTCCTGCTAGCTGTTTCCAAGTTGCTGAGTGGGACATAATTTAATAACTTTTAATTCCAGCAGATCTGAGATTCTCATTCAAGGGATGGGACTTTACAAATTTGTGTTATAGAACAATAGAATCATAGAACAGTTAGGGTTGGAAAGGACCTTAAGATCATCTACTTCCACCCCCCCTCCCATGGGCAGGGACACCTCGCACTAAACCATGCTACCCAAGGCTCTGTCCAACCCGACCTTGAACACCGCCAGTGATGGAGCATGCACAACTTCCCTGGGCAACCTGCTCCAGTGCCTCACCACCCTTAAAGTCAAGAATTTCTTCCTCATATCCAATCTAAACTTCCCCTGTTTAAGTTTGAACCCATTACCTCTTGTCCTATCACTACAGTCTCTAATGAAGAGTCCCTCCTCAGCATCCTTATAGGCCCTCCTCACATTCTGGAAGGCTGCTACTAGGTGCCCATGCAGCCTTCTCTTCTCCATGCTGAACAGCCCCAACTTTCTCAGCCTATCATCTTCATACGGGAGGCACTCCAGACCCCTGATCATCCTCATGGCCCTCCTCTGCACTTGTTCCAACAGTTCCATGTCCTTTTTGTGTTGAGGACACCAGAATTGCACACAACACTTCAAGTGAGGTCTCAGGAGAGCAGAGTAGAGGGGCAGGACCACCTCCCTCGAACTGCTGGTCACGCTGTTTTTGATGCAGACCAGGATATGGTTGGCTTTCTGGGTTGCAAACACACACTGCTGGCTCATGTTCATTTTCTCATCAACCAGTACCCCCAAGTCCTTCTGCGCAGGGCTGCTCTGAATCTGTTCTCTGCCCAGTCTGTAGCTGTGCCTGGGATTCCTCCTTACCCAGGTGTAGGACCTTGCACTTGGCATGGTTAAACTTCATCAGGTTGACATCAGCCTACCTTACAAGCGTGTCAAGGTCCCTCTGGATGGCATTCTTTCCCTCCAATGTATCAATCGAACCACACAGCTTGCTGTCATTGGCAGACTTGGTGAGGGCGCACTCAATCCCACTGTCCATGTCACCAACAAAGATGTTGACCAAGACCGGTCCCAACACCGATCCCTGAGAGACACCACTCATTACTGGTCTCCAGCTGGACATTGAGCCTTTGAACACTACTCTTTGCATGCGGCCATCCAACCCATTCTTTATCCACCAAGTGGTCCACCTATCAAATTGATGTCACTCAAACTTAGAGACAAGGATATCATGTGGGACAATGTAATACGCTTTGCACAAGTCCAGGTAGATGACATCAACTGCTCTACCCCTGTCCATCAGTTCTGTAGCCCCATCATAGAAGGCCACCAGGTTGTTCTGGCAGGATTTCCCCTTAGCGAAACAATGCTGGCTGTCACCAAGCACCTTGTAGTTTTTCATGTGCCTTAGCCTGCCTTCCAGAAGAATCCAATCCAAGGTTTCAGGAGGCACAGAGGTGAGACTGACTGGTCTGTAGTTCCTTGGCTCATCCATTTTCCCCTTCTTGAAAATGGGGGTTATACTTCCCCTTTGCCAATCATTGGGAACTTCACCTGACAGCCATGATTTTTCAGATATGATGGACAGTGGCTTAGCAGCTTCATTTGCCAGCTCCTTCAGGACCTGCAGGTGGATTTCATCCAGCCCCGTGGACTTGTGCACGTTCAGGTTCTTAAGATGGTCTCGAACCAGATCCTCTCCTACAGTGGTCCTAGTCCTGATCTATTGACTCTCAAAGTTGTTGTTCTGGTTCTCACAGGTTCAGCGTATGATAATTTACTTACAGCCGGTATTTTTTATGCTAACGTTTTTCATATCTGGGTTTTGGGTTAAGGTTCTTGTTACATTGTACTTTATTGAAATGGCTTGTAGTAACTTGGCCTTCCAAGACTTGGGTGGTGTGGTCAGAGCATTTGCTGGTGAAGACTGAGGCAAAGAAGTCATTGAGAACCTCAGCCTTCTCCAAATCCAGGGCAGCCAGTTTTCCCGATAGCTTCTGGAGGGGGCCCACATTGTCCCTAGCCTGTCTTTTATTTGCCATGCACCTAAAGAAGCCCTTCCTGTTATCCTTAACATCCCTAGCCAAGTTGAATTCTAACTGGGCCTTAGCTTTCCTAACCTGGTCCCTAGCTTCCCGAACAACATCCCTGTATTCTTCCCAGGCCGCCTGTCCTTGCTTCCACTTTTTATAAGCCTCTTTTTTCCTTTGGAGTTTCCTGAGCAGGTCCTTATCCATCCAAGGAGGTCTCCTGGCCCTCTTGCAAAACTTTCTTCTGGCTGGGATGCAACACTCCTGAGCTTGTTAGTAGATGACCCTTGAATATCAACCAACAATCTTGGGCCCCCCTTCCCTCTAGGGGTATATCCCATAGAATCTTACTGAGCAGGTTCCTGAAGGGGCCAAAGCCTGCTCTCTTGAAGTCCAGGGTAGTGAGCTTGCTGCACACTCTTCTCACTGTCCTCAGAATCTTGAATTCGATCATCTCATGATCGCTGCAATGAAAGCTGCCCTGGAGCATCACATTTCCAATCAGCCCTTCCCTGTTGGTGAGCATGAGGTCAAGCATGGCACCTCTGCTTGTCAACTCCTCTGTTACTTGCATAAGGAAGTTGCCTTCCACACAATCGAGGAACCTCCTGTACTGTTTTTGTCGGGTGTCGTGGTTTAAGCTGTAAATCTCACTTCTCCCTCTTTTCCCCCTCCCCCCCCCAAACTCTGATGGGGGGGAATGGGAAGAAGAACCGAAAGAATGTAGCTCCCACGGGTTGAGATAAGAACAGTCCAGTAACTGAGATATAATACAAATCACTACTGTTACCACCAATAATAACAATAACAAGGTAAATACAAGGGAAGAGGATACTACCGCTCACCACCCAAGCAAGCCGAGAGAGAGACTTCTGGGTTCCTGCCCCCAGTATTTTACATCCTGGGCATGACGTGCTGTTGCATGGAATAGCTCTTTGCTCAGTTTGGGTCAGGCACCCCTTCCCTGCTTCCTCCCAGCCCCCCCCCTCCTCCCCAGCAGAGCATGAGACTCAGAAAGTCTTTTGTCAGACCAAATCATTACCAAGCAGTAACTGAAAACACTGGTGTTATGAGTGCCACTCCAGCTACCAAGGATTAAAAATGACTGCTGCTGCTGAACCAAGGACATCGGGGCATACGGTCTCTCCAACAGATATCAGGGTGGTTTGAAGTCCCCCATGATAACAGGGGCCTGTGAGCATGTGGCTGTTCCTATCTGTCTATAGAGCGCTTCATCCACAGAGTTCTCTTGATCAGGCGCGCAGTAACAGATCCCCATGGTAATGTCTCCCATCACTATTCTCCCTTTCACCCTGACCCACAAACTCTCTATTGACTGCTCACCTGTCCCCAGACAGGTTTCATACTCTCCAGCCTATCTGTAACATAAATAGCAACTCCCCCTCCCCACCTGCCAGGACTGTCTTTTCTGAGGAGCCTGTAACCTTCCATTCCAACACACCACTCATAGGAGCCATCTCACCATATTTCGGTGATGCTTATGATATCGTATCCCCGTAGACGTACACACATCTCTAATTCCTCACGTTTGTTCCCCATGCTACAGGCACTTTGTATAGAGGCGTCTGAGCTGAGCTCCAAATGAAGCCGGCTGATTGGCTGGAGCAGCTGGAATATCTCTACATTGCTCTGAGCATTTCTTATAGGTGCTGGGAACTGACTGGGTGTGTTGGGATGGAATCATTCCCCCCTCCCCCAACACGTCAGTTTTAAATCATCCTTGACCAGTCTGGCAAGCCTCCTACCAAACCCACTCTTCCCCTTCTTTATCAGACCAGCTACACCAGGCCCCAGTAGACCTGGCCTACTAAATTGAGTCCCATGTTCAAGGTACCCAAACCCCTGACTGTAGCACCACCCTTCTAACCATGTATTAACCTGGCCAAGCCTCCTAGCCTTTGTAAGGTCCTGCCCTGTATCCTGGAGAATTGATGAAAAGACAATCTGAGCTCCAGAGCCCCTAACCACCTCTCCCAAAGCTCTGTAGTCCTTCTTTATGTTCTCTAGGCTACTGCTATCTATATCACTAGCACCCACATGGACAGCTAGAAGTAGGTAATAGTCAGCAGAACTTACTAAAGCAGACAGCCTCTCTGCAACATCCCTGATCTGAGCCCCTGGAAGGCAACACGCCTCTCTTGAGCCTACGTCAGGTTGACAGATGGGTGCCTCTGTTCTTTTCAAAGTAGTCCCCCCCTACTACAACCTGCTGCTTTTTCCTGGAAGCACCAGTAGTGATCTTCTTTACCAGTGCATCTTTCAGTTGTTCCTGGTGGGAGTGTGTTTCCTTGTTGGCCTCCTGCAGAACAGCAAAGTGGTTCTGGGTGGGGACAACAGATTTAGGAGGAAGCCCCTTGCTTTTAATTGCTCTCTTCCCCCTTTTTTTTTTTTTTGTTGTTTTTTTTTCTTCTGTTACTGTTTCCCAGCTTCCTGGGTTAACAGCTTCCTTCTTTCCTGCATGAGCTACAGTGGACGCTTGGGGCCCCCACACAGTCTGATCCTGGAGCAAGCAGTGCTGCTTCCTCTCAGCTTCCCTGACATCTGTCACCTTATTGACAGCATTCCACAGCTCAGCCACCTGCTACAGCAGGACCTCCACCAGGGAGCACAGAGTGCAGCCCTGCCCATTGTGCACCCTCCCCTCACAAGACTACTGCAGGCACTCTTGACACCCCAAACTCTGCAGTGCAGCCTCCCCTCTCACTGGCTCTGTCTGGGTGCCTATGCCGGCCACCACAGGGGCAGCCAGAGCAGAGCTCCCAGAGCGGACCCTGGGCGTAAGGCGAGTGCTCACAGTCCTGCTCGAACTGTCACGCAAACTGTTGTGCCACTCTCCTGGTCAGCTCCTGGTCACTCGCACTCCCTGGAGCAGGTTTTTAACCAGTCAGGGCTGGTGCTGTCCTTCCTGGCTTTGCCTCTTGTGAGACTCTGTTCGCATCAGCTGAGCTGCCGGCTCCTGGGCAAGTCCTGTCAAGGACTTGAGGCTCCCGCTGTGGCTTTTGCTGCTCTGAGTTGAAGCTCCTGGATGCTGAGCTTCCCCCCGCTGAGGTGTTGAAGACATCCTCTCTTGAGCTACTCACCTCAGCAGTATACAGTCTTCTGGTTAAAAAATATTGCGCAATATTGCTTAAATTATGTGGTTTGTCATTTAAAGAAAAATTAATTTTTATTCTTTTTTTACTGATCATCTCTCAGAGACTGTCTTCGTTTGTCTATGCCCTGTTTTGAACTCCTCTGTACATGTAAAAGAGCCTTGTTTGTAACATAGTGGTGACATCTAATTGGACTATTTAAAAATAGGATGAGGATTTTAATGTGTCACGCTGAGTATTTTGAATTATTATGCATCCTTATCTACTCAAATGGTGTGAAAAACAGTTTCTAAAATCAACAGATTGAAATTATCCATTGAAAAAACCCTAATGCAAACCATAACAGAAACGGTTAGCCTGGTTTCAAAATATACACCCCATACTGTTATAACAGTAACACAGAAATGAACTATATTTTACTTTCCTTGGATAGAATATATATGTCCCTGATGAACATGTGAACTCAATATTGAAAGGCTATTAAGCAACATTGTTTAGCATTAGTTACATGGGCAAATACTGTACATCATTGAAAAACTGAAATTAAAAATAATTTTCAGAATTACATGAGTGAAATTAAATTAGGATTTGTTCACATTAGTTGAAGTTTTCCTTTTGTTCCAGAATATATCAGAAAATTAATCAAGCCACACTTGCATGTTCATATCTTAGCTAAGTCTGTCTTAGGAACTCTCATTAACCAGTGCAAGTATGTGTTTGATCAGTTGCTAACACTTGACTACATATCTCATAAGCATGTATTTTCACACTCTGTAATTTCCTTCAGGTTTTCTCAGAAAGCAAAATTGTTATATTCTCTCCCTGCCATTGTAAGTGTTCACTAAGGTAAATCATTTAGCACAGTGGTCTGAGAGGTTTAGCCAATATATTTATAAGGGCACTGTATCTCCACTGTTTGCAGACAAGCAGGATTTAAAGACCTCACAACATCAAACAAAACTTTGAGGTACAGAGTTTCCTTGTTTGTCACAGTAACACAAATTTCTACAGGATAATTTCAAATGCTGTTGCCACGAACACTGGAATATAACAAAAGCTAGGAACCCTAGGCATTCTTTGGGAATGGTGATTATCATTGTATAGAAAAATTTCTTGGGTTTAATGTAATTTACATTTGTAATTCCAATGCAATAAATTAGTTGTATTTTTCTATATAATTCTTCTTCATTTTTCTATATAATTCTGTGAGGACATTCAGGGTTAATCATACTTTGCGCTTCAGCTCACCGTTTTTGCTTAGTCATTTCTTGAACAGCTTGTCTCTCAGCCTGCCATCCTCTGCCAATAAGAATTTTAATCTGAGGAATGTTTTAGGCAGATAGCTATACTTCAGCCAACAAATCCTTCTGAAACTTCCTTCTCATTGTCTTGTTCATGTGAAATCTTTAAGTTTCATTTCCCAAATTTTCTTAATGTGTGTAAACAAATACAGGTGTTAAGATGAAAGCAAGGGGTTTAGATGGATAAATCACATGTATCCAGAGAATGTGATTGAGAGTTCACTTTCATGTGTACCTTGGCATTCAATTGCGTGGCAACTTCTCATCCTGACTGTCTTTGGTTTGCCTGGCAAAATTATGGTGGCAGGGGAGCACTGTATGAGTGGTTTCTGTGAGAAGCTGCTGGAAGCTTTCCCTGCGTCTAACAGAGCCAATGCCAGCCAGCTCCAAGATGGACCCACTACTGGAAAAAGCAGATTCCATCAGGACAGTGGTAGCGCCTCTAGATTAACACATTTAAGAAGGAGGAGGAGAGAGGAGGAAAACCCGCTGAATAACAGCAGCTGGAAGAGAGGAGTGAGAAAATGTGAGAGCAAAAGCTCTTCAGACACCAAGATCAGCAAACAATGCAGGAGGTGCTCCAAGTGCAGCCAGTGGTGCAGCTCATGGTTGCCCAAAGAAGTGGTAAACGCCCCATCCGTGGCAGTGTTCAAGGCCAGGGTGGACTTGGGCAACATGATCTAGTGTCAAGGAGTCCCTGACCATGGCAGGGGGTTGGAACTTGCTGAACTTAAGGTCTTTTCCAAGCTAAAGGGTTCAGTGAATGGTGAGCCAGCTGTGCCTCTACAGCTCATGGCATTCCATGGAGGAGCAGATAACCCCTGCAGCGCTGGGAATACTGCATGCCAGAGCAGGGGAATGCCCAAAGGAACCTGTGACCCTGCGGGAAGTCCACACTGGCTCAGCTCCTGGCAGGACCTGTGGGCCCATCTAGAGAGGAGCCCACACTGGAGCAGTTTTGCTGCAGGACTTGTGACCCTGGGGGGACCCTCACTGGAGCAGCCTGTTCCTGAAAGACTGCACCCATGGGAGGGATCCCCACTGGAGCAGTCTGTTCCTGAAAGACTGCACCCATGGAAGGGACCCACACTGGTGCAGCCTGTTCCTGAAGGACTGCACCCATGCAAGGGACACATGCTGGAGCAGTTCATGAAGAACTGTGGTCCACGGAGCAGACACACACTGAAGACATTGTTAGAGGATTGACTTCTGTGTGAGAGACCCCCTGCTTGATAAGGGGAAGAATGTGAGGAGTCCTCCCCTGAGGAGGAAAGAGTGGCAGAGACAGTATGTAATGAACAGACTGCAATCCTCATTCCCCAGTTACCCTGTGCTGCTCAGGGGGTTACAATGCAGAGAGATTGGGAGTGAAGTTGAAACTGTGCTGAAGTGGTAGGGTGGGGGTGGAGGGTAGGTGTGTAATGGTTTGGTTTTGTTTCTTTTTAACCCACTCTGATTTGACTTGTAATAAATTAATTTCCCCAAGTCGAGTCTGTTTTGCCATAGAATCATAGAATAGTTAGGGTTAGAAAGGACCTTACATGGACATGGTAACTGGTGAGTGATCTTCCTGTCTTTATCCGGACCAGGGAAGTTGCGAATGTTTCATCACTGGCGGTGTTCAAGGCTGGGTTGAACAGAGCCTTGAGTGGTATGGTTTAGTGTGAGGTGTCCCTGCCCATGGCAGGGGGCTTGGAACTAGGTGGTCTTAAGGTCCTTTCCAACTCTAACTATTTTATGATTCTATGACCCCTGAATCTTTCATTATATTTTCTCTCCCCTGTTCAGCTGAGGATGAGGAGTAATAGAGAGGGTTTGGTGAGCACTGATGCCCAGTCAAGGTCAACCCACTACACTGGCTCACCATCCTAGTGTACCTCATTCACCATACAGGAAACAGGTAGCAAGCAGGCATTTCAGGTGGCAGGCTGGAAACACATTAAAGGGTAACCTTTTCCAGCAGGAGGCAGTTAGACTGTAGACATTCCTGCCACAGGATATTTAGGTTACTCAGGGCTTATTGATTGGTACTAAAAGCCTTCAGACAAATTCTCAAGTGAAAAAGACAAAAAGGGCTGTCAAGAACCATGAAAATATTTCTCCTTCAAAAAATGGATGATGAGTGATGTTACTGGGGCACTGCCACTATATTTTGCCTTTGCTCTCTCATTTGGGTTTTAGCAATGGTATTGCCTGGTGTCAGAAACAGAATACTTTGTTAGGATTGCTGACTCCAATGTCAACAGTTGCAATATGCAACTATAATCAAGAGGACCACTGTTGATCAGGCCCTGCAGTCTTTTCAGACTTTTTTCATTTTAGGAGGATATTCATTTTTATTTTTGGAAAAGTCCAAATTTGAATACATTTGTATTAGAGATCAAAAATATGTCTTTGTCTGATAGTTGTTTTGTTTTGTTTCTTCATTTTAGCCACTTGTGTCTGTCTTTACATAATATATGAGAAAACAGAGCCATCCTGTTTGCCCAAGGATTAAAACTGTCCTTGGCAAGAGCAGATCCCAGAACTAAATATTTGAAAACTATAGGTTCGTTTCTTCCCTAGTGGTTATATGTTGACAAGTGCATTATTATCCATTTGGATAAAGGCTCTTCAAGTAGTTGCCAGTAAGGTCTATGTTTAAACATTGCAAGGAAGCTTCCTGAGCAGATCAGATTGCAACAACAAACTGTCAAAGAAGGAAGTTATCAGGTAAGCACAAATCTGTCAGTGTCTCTACGGTCATAGAGAACAGGCACATCTGCAGGATTTCTGAAGCTGTAGATTTTCAACCTAGAGAGAAAGAACACATCATATAAATGATGGACAATTTTTAATGCCAGGTTTCTTAGGACTGAAGGAATTGGTCCCTTACACAGCATACAGCAATGCTTCAAACAAAATGCTGGTGAAGACTGAAAACTGAAACTCTGCTGCTTTGGATGATCAATGGGTATACTGAACATTTTGTTAAGAAGAAGCATAGTTTTCAACCTTTGAAAGAATAAGAATTGAAAGTGTTGAAATGGTGCTTGAATTGCATACATGCATTACACCAACTGGTGCTTATGCTTCTCAACAATTTGTTGGTTCAAACTGCCAGTCTATCTAGCTCTAGAGACACTTTTTTGGTGGATTTATGTTTTAATTACTTTCCAGGTTTACCCTCTCACATTATCTCATGTCACAAGTGAAGCACTCAATCTTAACTTGTAGTCTGTAGTCTGAATCAGATCCCATCTTGTATCTCTCAGCTATGGCAAACTGACTCTGAGCCAGTGCCCTATGGGCAAATGCCAACTTCCATCTTATCACCCTTCTAAATACTGGGTGATTTGCATGGCTACTGGGAATGTGAACTAATCTCAGAGGATGAGGACCCAGCAATGTGAGGTGTTTATACATGTGTGTGATGATAGCTTTTAACAGGCTATACATTTCTGAAGATAGGCTGAGAAAGTTGGGGCTGTTCAGCATGGAGAAGAGAAGGCTGCATGGAAACCTCATAGCAGCCCTCCAGTATCTGAGGGGGGCCTATAAGGATGCTGGGGAGGGACTCTTTATTAGGGACTGTCACTACAGTCCTACAGAGGGCAAGGGGTAATGGGTTCAAACTTAAACAGGGGAAGTTTAAATTGGATATGAGGAAGAAATTCTTTCCTGTAAGGGTGGTGAGGCACTGGAATGGGTTTCCCAGGGAAGCTGTGAATGCTCCATCATTGGCGGTGTTCAAGGCCAGGTTGGACAGAGCCTTGGGTGGCATGGTTTAGTGTGAGGTGTGCCAGCCCATGGGAGGGGGGTTGGAAGTAGATGATCTTAAGGTCCTTTCCAACCCTTACTATTCTCTGATTTTATGATTCTATGATCCTATGATCAGTCCCTCAGAAAAGCCTATCCACAATCTCTGGTCAGACTTTGCTGACATCTGCCCAGCTCTAACATATTATTTCATATGCACAGTGAAAACAAGGGAAAGTACAGACAGTTGCCATGGGAAAGGGTCGCCTAAGAGCTCTGGACTACATTTGCTCTTTTGTAATGGTTAAGTATGACATGGGAAGAGACACAGAAGTACAGCTGAATATTAACAGCTTTAAATTCTTGCAAGAACTGACATCCTTTGAACAACTAATGATGAAGGTAACAACTACTAATTGACTTTAGTAATGCAGAAAGTCAAAGAGAATGGCCCAGGATGATGTGACCTATGAGGCTTATGTGGATGATGAAGACCACCTAAATTAGAAAGAAAACCCAAGGAAGACAGTGGTGCCTCAGGGTAACAAACCCATGAGTGCCAGCACCCCACAGAAGGCTGACCACAAGTCAGAAGCAGTGTGTGAGAAAGCTGGTCTGCCAGCCCTGTCTTGGGAGTACTGAATGATTTGATCTAGGGCCTGAATTCCCTATAAGTCCCTGGTGCTGGTTGTGGCTGATCTTAGAATATCGGTAGCTGTGAACAGGAGCATACATGTGCGTGTGCCTTTGAATGGGGGAATAGAAATCACATCTGGGTTGCTAATCTGATCCCACTTAGAGAAGAATTTTCAGATATCTGTGACACTGACGTCTCTTCTTGGAGATTCTCCAGCTCAAATTCCTCTGTGACAATAACTGTAACAGTACCTGTGACCTCTGTATCTATAAAAGCCTTTTAAAATTTTCTCCATTTTAGACAGCAGAATGCCATTACAAAGATGAGAAATCAAGGGCTACCCTCTTCTCTTCCTTTTTATTTTCACAGTTTTTAAAATGTATCCGTTCTTTCTGCCTAACCAGTTGAATTATTCCCTTTCCCCAAAGTAAATGCATGAAGTGTTGTTTTCCTCCCTCAGATAAAAGCCCATGCTTTTTTCTCTGCTTTCCTTTCTACTTCTTTCTATCCCTCTCTTTACATTTGCATATTCTCCTGAGAGGAAAATAGTCCTTTCACTCTCAGAGAACTGTGACAGTGATGCTAGCAACTTAACTGGGGTTAGGGAATCTGAAAGACCTATTGATAGGATATGCAATGACAACAGAGAAATCTACCAAGCGGATTTTACAGGATGAGTCTCCTGTTTGACTTTGCCCTTGGTCTCCTGAGGGTGAAAAGCTCCTAGTTTGCATGCTTTGGTGTCTGCCTCCTTGTGATCTCACCAGATGAAATATCAAAATGGGCTGGGGGGAGTACAGCAGCTGGGCTGGGATGTCAAAGAATCCTCTGGGACTGTGCAGCAAATGCGACTATTAGATACACTCAAAGAATTGAAGCACTTGCACTCAAAGTGTTCAGAGCCTGCTTTTTCTCCCAGGCATATTTCAGCACTTTCTGCTATGCTTGAACTAGTCTTCTGCCACTAAAACTTCTATTCTTTTCCTTAAAATGCATTTAGCTCTTCATCTTGACATCTGCAGAAGAGAAAAAAGGGGTAGTACTAATCAAAATTAAATGTGACTGATAAGCAACATCTTCTTGCCTTTTTAAAGAGGTCAAAATAATATCCCTCAGACGAGTGAACTGTTTCTTTGGTGATTAAAACACAGAAGAAAGAAAAATATGAATCTGATACATCTGTGCTCCCTCAAATGTTAGCAGAGCTGGCAAGGTCTCAAACAAGACAAGACTTACCACATTTTTCTCTATCAAGTAAAAGCAAAGCATCTTTATCCCATAGCAATGAGCCAAGCATAAAAGTCTCCATGTGATCGGCCCATTAAGCATGTGGGATTTTTTAAAATCTTACAGATGAAATGCCAGGCTGAAAACATAACCTCCACAATATGTGTACCCTTTGCTTTTAATCTGTAGCCAAGACACAGCCCCAATCCAAATAGTGAGCAAGATGCACAGAGATGGAGCCCTGTTCCAAATCCAGACCAGGAAGAACAACCATGTCAGAAACACTAAGTGCCTTTAATTTGCCATTTTTCCTTTTAACTTGTCTTCAGTGTGTGTTGTGTTTAATTTTATCACTGCCCATCAAGCGAGTTTATCTTGTGGGAAACGTGGTTTGTAGAGCAAACTGTGGAGAGTAAAATTTTGGTTGTGTCTGTTTCAGTATGACTGTCCCTTTTTTCCCAGAACCCTAGGTGAAACTTCCAGTTCTTTAATTTCATTATATTCCATATTGGTAACAAAAGTGTGTGCATGCTGTCCATGGAAGCAGTTATTACACCTGGTCCATATCTACTACTAGTCACTACAGGGCTTCCTGAGAGCTTTTTAGGAACATGTTGGGTATTTTTTTGATCTATCCCCTCACAAAGATGATTTTCTTAATGTCCTTACTGACTCTACCCTTTGACCATCCACTAGCTGTTTTCAGCCTGAGAATACACTAGCGTTTTGTAAACACAGGGGATGAACAAAATCAGTTGCAAAGCCCAAAGTGGCAAACTATTTGTACACAGCTGCAGGGCAGTGATTGTATATTCTGATGCAATGAGAGCAGCAAACTACTGTAGTACTTAGAGTTGATCTTATTGAAACATGAAACAGAAGATAAATATTAGAGATGCAAAAATTTCTAGAGCAATAGAGAGTGAGCAGGAGCACATGGAAATATTTACAAAATATTAGGGAACATATGAGTGGATAAAAATCGTTACGTAACAAGGAAGAAAGTGGAAAATAGTACACAAAATATGATTGAATCCCATCCCAGTTAAAGATGTCATCACCAGTTCTTCTGAACGTTCAACTTTGTTTTCTTAGGAAATGGGCAGAAGGAATTAACAACTTTTTTTCAGGCAGATGCACTGAACCCATTCTCTATCACATAAAGTAGCAATTCATTTGTGCAACTGCTGTCTGTCACTGTGTTGCATTTTTTCTTATCAACTTGAAGAAAGCAGAAAGTTCACTTGTGCTGTTTGCTGGCAGCTGAAATTCTTTCTTATTTTCTTAATGGAGGCAAGAATATCTCCCAAGATCGAGCACTACGTGTCCTGAGGCTTTCTTGGTTAGTAAAAGGAGATGACAAGACTGGAATGTATTATATCTGCTACTATCTCCTGGGCATCATTTAGAGATTCTCTGTCAACCCACAAGATTCTCTTTTACTATGAGCAGTGTAATTAGTTTATAATTAGAAGTTAATCACAAATCCATAAAAGAAGCTTCCAAATATTGACAATAGTTAAGAAAGCGAAATTACCATATATAGTTAATTAATTGCTGGTTTGAAATTTGTGAAAGGAAATGAATTTTTAAAGCACTTTATAATCCCAATAGCAGAAATTATTCTTTTCTACTTCCAGCTTCAACAATTATTTGTATCTCTCTGATGTCCTGAAGGAGATGATTAGGACAAAATATAAAAGTAGTGTTTTCAGTCTAGTTCAGTTCTGTTCTGAAAAGTGTGTTAAAACAGCCCTTTCCTATGCAAAAGATCAGTTCCTTCTGTGTATTCCAAGTCTTATTTCTACACTACCTTCAATCCCCAGGGGCTGCAGGGAATGCATCAGGAAGGAAGAGTAGCCAAACATATAGTATTCAACACAAAAAAGAACAAAAAAAAAATCTCTTGCTTTATAGAAAGGAAAAATTTGCTGAATTTTTCCTTTTTTTTTTTTTTTTTTGATACTCATTACTCATGTCTTGCCCATAGCAAAGACATGCCAACTTGAGAAAGGAATTTTTATGTCTTTTAAATTGTTGTTATTTATTTGCTTCTTTATATTACCCTATTGTCACAGAGTGAAGCCTTATGTTTCAGACATGGTACAAACAAAAAGCAAAATACTTATTTTTGTCTCAAAGGGCTTATAACACTCTGAACAGATAAAGGCAGATGAGTGAATACAGTGAAGCGATGACACAATCAGGATGAGTGGCAATGGTTGCTGGACATCTGCAGCGCAAAGTGTTTTGTGTTTTTTTTTTCTGATGAGCAAGAAAAGATAAGCAAATTTCAAATACATGTTGCAGAGTATAGTTGAAATTTTAAAAGGAAGCAGCATTATGGATGTTTATGGGAAAGCTCTGGCACCATTCGATGTGCTGCATGGGGAAAAAGAGCAAAATACAGCAATTGTGAGGTAAGGATATGGCATGGACCAGCCTGAATGAGGCATGATTTATTGAACTGCATATGTCATATTAATAAGGTGGTATTAGACTGTGAGAAATGGTGAGAGTGAAGACAGACCACTCATGCTTGGTACTGTAAATAGAAAAGAACCTGTGAAGATGTTCAAAGAGAGAGAAGACATCAGTACACTCCTGGGCAAGTTGTTTCTCTGAAGAAAGACTGCTAAGTAGCAAAAACTGCCAAGAGACCATGCAGGTTTTGTACTACTTTTTTCCACTGATTCATGAACGGATTATGGAGAAGTGAGCAGCAGCTTAGAGTCCCTTACAGGATCTGACATCACAAAGAATAATTGATATGAATGCAGCACCTCATTTTTTTTTTTTTTTGTTCTTTCTGTGTGTGCATTCATATGTTCATGTGTTTTGTGTTTGAGGGCAGGAGGGAGGGGCTGGGGGGGATTTAATAGAGAAGTCTAGTTATATTATGAACCATCAGGATACACACGAAACGCATGGTACAGATAATTTCAAAGGTGTCAGCCAGGAAAATAAATGAGTAACTTCTGTGTAATTAAACATAAAGTTATAGTCACTAATACCAAGTAACTTTTTCATAGTTAATGTTATTACAGTGACTGATCACTCATACCGTCCTGGGTTCAGCAGTAGCAGTGATTTTTCTCCTTCTTAGTAGCTGGTGCAGTGCTGTGTTTTTGACTGTCAGCCTGGGAACAGCACTGATAACACCGATGGTTTTAGTTACTGCTTAGTAATGTTTAGTCTGACCAAGGACTTTCTGAGCCTTATGCTCTGCCAGGGAGGAGGAGAGGCCGGAAAGAAGCAGAGACAGGGCACCCAACTCAAACTGACCAAAGAGGTATTCCATACCACAGCATGTCATGTCCACTATATGCAGTTACTCAGAAGGGCTAGATAACTGCTTGGGTCGGGTTGGGTATCAGTCTGCAGGTGGTGAGTGACTGTACTCTCTTTCCTTGTTATTTTCCTTATCATTATTACTATTGTTGGTAACAGTAGTGGTTTGTGTTATGCCTTAGTTACTGCACTGTTCTTAGCTCAACCCGTGGGAGTTACATTCTTTTGATTATCCTCCCCATCACTCTGGGAGCAGAGGGGAAGAAGGGGTTGGGGGGAAGGAGCGAGCGGCTATGTGGTACTGAGCTATCAGCTGGGCTTAAACCATGACAGTACTGAAGTGTTAAGCAGCGGTATGGCTTGCCATACAACTATAGAAACAGGCTTCTAGGAAGCTGGTCAAAATTAGGAAATTAAAGATATTACTTAAATTCCAGTGAGCAATGTAATAAAGAACTGCTGAAACTGTTAACAACATGAAAGAAATAGCTCTGCACACTGACAATTGCATTGCAATTGCAGACGCTGTACAAGGTCATAACATTTGGCATACCTGCTTAAAAAATTGTTGAGGAACTAGGCAGAGGATAATACAAATGAGGGTTCCCACATTCTCTGTAGAGATGGGCCTTCACTGGCTGGCATCACATCTGCTCTCTGTCCATCACAGAAAGTCCTGCTGAAGTTCTGATCAAACATACTCCACTATGGTGGCTCTATCTACTGCAGCATAGGAGGCAGAAACAAAACCTCAGTCCACTGCAGCCCCATAGGGCCTGCCTGAACATGAGCACAACCCCTTTGGTAAACACCCAGGGCCCAGCCTAGGACAGTAACCCTTTGTCCATCTTCCTGGGCTTGCTAAAAGCAGACTGGTATTTTCTCTGACTGAAACCAAGTTTGTTCACCTAAATTTAGGTAAGACAGAAATCTTCATGTTTCCATCTTCACTGGTTGATGTGACCTCCAAAAAGATGTTGGTAGGAATAGAAAATATGAAAATTTCCAGTACTACTATTTGGAACTCATAAATTGCTTGCCCAAAGTTAATTCTAGGACTGCTAGTTTTGTCATAAGTAGCTCGGATGGTTTATTTTTTCTGTTGGAATAGTCATAGTCACCAGGACACTCTCTGTTATATTTGAAAAATTATGGCTGTCAGATGAAGACTGCACTGACAGGACAAAAGGGAAATACACCACCATATTTTAACAAAGTTACAAGGAGGACCTTGGGAATTAACAGCCAGTCAGCGTCATCTCAGTACCTGGTAACATCATGGAACAAATCCTCCTGGAAGCTATGTTGAAGCATATGTCAGGTAGGGTGGAGATTAGGGACAGACAGTGTGGCTTCACCTGGGGCAAATCAGACCTGACTAATTAAATAGCCTTCCCTAACAGCAGACTGACTGCATCAGTGGACAAGGGAAGGACAGCTGATGTCATTTACCCAGACTTCTGCAAGGTCTTTAACATAGTTCTCCAGCACATTCTTGCCTCTTCATTAGAGAAAAATGGGTTTGATGGATGGACTGTTAAATAAGTTAGGATCTGGCTGCATCGCTTCACCCATACAGTCAAATGCTTAATGTCCAAGTGGAAACCAGTAATAACAGGTGCCCCTCAGGAGTCCTTACCAAGACTGATATGGTTTAATACCTTCATTAATGACATAGTGGGATTGAATGCATCCTCAACAAATTTGAGATTGACACCAAACTGAGCGGTGCTGCTGAAAGAGAGTAGATTTAGATTATACATTGGGAAGAAATTGTTTACTATGAGGATGGTAAGACACTGGCACAGGTTGTCCAGAGAAGCTGTGCTGCCCCATCCCTGGCACTGTTCAAAGGCAGGTTTAATGGGACTTAGTTTAGTTTAGTGAAAGGTGTCCCTGGTTTAGTGAAAGGTGTCCCTGCCCATGGCAGGGGGGTTGCAGGTGGATGATTGTTAAAGTCACTTCCAACCCAAACCATTTGATGATTCTAAGAAAGGGAAGGGACACAATGCAAAGGGACGTTGACAGGCTTGGGGAGTGGACCTGTGTGAACCCCATGAAGTTCAACAAGACAACGTGCAAGGTCCTGCACCTGGGTAAGGATGATTCCCAATATTATTGTAGACTCCAGATGAATGAATTGAGAATGGCCCTGCAGAGAAGGACTGGGAGGTTTTAGTGGATAAAAAATTGGATATGACATAGCACTGCGGGCTTACAGCCCAGAAAGCCAATTTTATCCTGGGCTTCAAATAAAAATAAGTATGGCTGGCAGTTTAAGGGTAGTGATTCTCCCACTCTACTCCCCTCTTATGAGACCCCATCTGGAGTATTTCATCCAGCTCAGGGGTCATCAGTACACAACAGACATGGGCCTGCTAGAACAGGTCCTGAGAAAGAACACAAAAATGGTCAGAGGGCTGGAATGTCCCTCCTATGAAGAAAGACCAAGTGCTGCAGAGTTGCTTAGCCTGGAAAAAGCAGCAAGGAGAACTTATTGCAGCCTTTCTATACTTAAAGTGGGCTTATAAGAAAGAAAAAGAAGCACCAGGGCCTGTAGTGACAGGACAAGGGGTAACAGTTTAAACTGCAAGAGGATAGATTTAGAATGGATATAAGAAGTTTTTTATTATGAGGGTTGTAAGACACAGCAGCCTGTTGCCCAGAGAAGCTGTGGGTACCCCATATTTATATATACAAAGTACCTATCACCATATTGATAAACATTCTTTGGAACGACTCTGAGCTTCGAGCTTTTGGACAGAGATTTGAGCAAACTGACCTAGTGAAAGATGTCCCTGGCATGGCAGGTGCAGAGCACTAGATGATCCAGTGCAAGCGATTTCTATGATTCTGTCATTAACATAATAGTATATATGCAGTGGCTTGCAGCTGAGACAGCTTCCTTGTAGCGTCATTTTACCCAGTAGGTAGAATCATAGAATCATAGAATAGTTAGGGTTGGAAAGGGCCTTAAAATCATCTAGTTCCAACCCCCCTACCATGGGCAGGGACACCTCACACTAAGCCATGCCACCCAAGGCTCTGTCCAACCTGGCCTTGAACACCACCAGTGAAGGAGCATTCACAACTTTCCTGGGCAACCCATTCCAGTGCCTCACCACTTTAACAGTAAATAATTTCTTCCTTATATCCAATCTAAACTTCCCCTCTTTACGTTTGAACCCGTTACCCCTTTTTCTATCACTACGGTCCCTAATGAAGAGTCCCTCTCCAGCATCCTTATAGGCCCCCTTCAGATACTGGTAGAGTTTTTTGATGTCATTATGATAGGATACTTCACTTGTTTTTTCCAGAAGAACAAGTTTTGGGGAAAAAAAAAAATGTTCTTGTTGCCTTTTTCCTGCTTTGGTAGTCTTGATACATATAATGTAAAATTATACACATGGTATAGATCACAGTGTACAAGTTTTTGATACCCACAAGGTTACAGTACAAGTTCACTGCAGTATTGGCCCTTAATCTGGATTCTTTGCCCTCTATCAGGGTTCTACTGACTCCATGTTTTGCAGAATAGACTGAACATGATGCAAAAGGAACGTTGAGTGGCTACAGTGTGTTAGATGCTCAAGACCTAGGACATGGACTTAAATTTGCTGTACAATGTATTTTCCTCATTGTTCCTCTTCCCTTTTCCTCAGTTCAACCCTTTCCCTTCCCTTGTGGAACTTTACTTAATGGAGTCTGTTTATCAGCATATATATATTTATGCCTCATTGCTTCATGCGATCAAACTTCACTAACACATATTGCCTTCCTTGCTTTTGGGAGGCTAAGGGAAGGCCAAGGAGCTGAATATAAGAACGCACATTTTAAAAGATCTAACTTATACTAGCAAAGAGTTGCCCCTTTTCATAGATCAGGAAAAACATTCTTTTTTTCATTCAAGGCAGTCTGATTCACTCCTCCTACCCATTTTTACTTGGTGAAGTTGCTACATCCTGAATTCTCACTCCTGAGAAAAATCTGTTCAACCATTCTCCTTTACTATGTTTCTTCTTTTTACTGTTACCTTCAAGTTATGCTTAGACAAAGAATTTTCTGCCCCACACTACAGCTGAAGGCAGACTGCCTCTTCAGTCACTGACTTACCAATAAAACTAAGTTAAGAAGTACCAGCAATCACTTTTTTTCCATCACCACAATTCCTTTCCTCAAAGCTTTAATGCAGGGCACAGAATTAGGCAGATTTTGAAGGTAGCTTAGTTGAATACATTTTTAAAACCGATTAAAATGTTCTTCATCCCTCCCCCAGTATCATGAAAACTGAGCAGTGGGCACCTCGAAATCTAGATGTTTCTCAGTAACTAGCAGCAGAGATGAAGCTAAATGTTAGCTGTGGGCTGACCCCCAGTCTTTCTAGAAAGAATGGATCTGGCAAACGTGAAAATTGTAATAAATGTGGAAAGCTTGAAGGAGGAGAGTTGTCTCTGTGCGTGCCTTTCCCCAGAAGGTGTAGCGGATTTAACCTTGCTTTCATGGAGATTGTATTCCTACGGCAGCACAACCTACCCTTTTGTTTCCCTTCATCACACAGCTGCACATTGCGCTGATAGCTTGGGGACCTTACCTCATATTACTACAAAAAGGGCTCTTGTTCAGTATGCTGAAGATCCTGGGTATTTGACAAATACTTTCTCTTTTTATTCTTTGCCCTAAAATACTCCATGTTATTTGTCAGCATTAAACTGTATATGCTTGCCTGGTTCTGCTGTGCCTGACTGCACTGCTGCTTTGTTTATGTTAGTACTGACTATCCAAACTGAAGTCTAGAGCTTTTTTTGGGACTCTTGCTAATAACATTTTCTCAGTCTCAAAGAAAGACTTAGTTATGCGTGGAAGACAGAGAAATCATCACCAGCACGTGCTTCCTCTGCTTGTAGGTATTGCTGAGCTACTATCATCGGATCTCATATACAGAGCTTGTCACACCTGGTAATGACCTAGATAGGAAATGGCATCAGGCATGAAAATTCAGCAAGGGAAGGTAGTGTTAGTATCAGACGACATGCTTTTTCATCTGAACCTTTACCTGACAGGTGGCTCAGCATTGTCTCAGGATCCAGTGGGAAGTGTTTAAATTTAATACGGGAATAAAACCAAGCTCCCAACTGCTTAAGATGATTAAAAATCCCAAGACTCTTTTTGTAAGAATAAGAGCATGAACCTGATTTTGGCCAAATTCCAGACTGAAATTACATTCTGCAATGTGAAATATACCTGTCATTTGAATTGCAGACCTATTCTGAATTCCCACTGAGAATTCCTGTTGACTTTTGCATGCCCTAAATGGTTGCCATGTCCACCACTTAGATACAGCATTTCTGGAGTGGTACCTGTAAATAAGTCCATCTCCAAAGCATATTGGAAAAAGAGAAATAAATTAAAGAAAAGTACTATCATTATTTCTTATCGTATCATTATTATTTTCTCAAACTCTGTCAAGCCACCAATTACTTTTTATTCTTCTTAGTGATGTTCATTTGAGGTTCCTCACAGGCAAAAAGTTGATTGAAAAATAGATTAGAAAAGCAAGAAATTTTTATAGAACTTAAACAGAAAATGGTATGCATGTTTGTAATGGCATGCTGGCTCTTTAAGTGCTTGGTCTCAAGAGGAAGATGGGTATTGCATGAGAAATTTCATTTTTTAAACAGATTATTTTTATTAAGTTTAAATAATATAATAGACACAAGCAACTGTACTGAAAACATTTTATCTATCAATTATAGTAGGTCTTCATGCAGCAGCTTTAACACTGCAGTGTGCAAGTTGGAAGGAAGGCTTCTATAGGAGCTGTGCTAACCCAAGCCAAATAGATACAGTATCTCCAGCTTCGCCAGAGACCTATGCAACAAGAAAATTCTGAGTGCAGTTAAACCACAAATGGAATTTGATGTATTATGAATTGACCAAGAAAACTCAGTTTTCTTATCATGGCAAGAGTGTGATTTACACTGTCCAGAGAAAAGAAGCAGCATCTACATTGTCCCATCTATTAATCAACTTACCCCTTACCAGAGAACTGGAACTTAGGACATTGCTGTTTCACTGCTAAAGATGATTATGGCACCAATGATTTTGCCTCCATTCTTTCTGGACTCTGAGCCTAACTGGACATAATATGGTGTTCAAGTGCTTTAACTAAGGGGGATTTCCATTTATCAGACCCTTCATGTAATACTGAAACTGCATAGATGCAGAAGTATTATTAAAACCATAGCCAAAAGAACCTTGGTTATAAGCAGTCTGTTAGGAGCACACGTAGGAACTGCTAAGTCTCAAATAAATAAATGCTGTCTATGCTTTCTCCTTCCAGCAGTGTTTTGGTCACTACCATCTGTCATTAACAGACCTTCTGCCTTTGGGCTCAATTCTGGCAGCTGCTTTCCTTGCCCTCAACTTCTCATTCAAGCCCAAGATTTTATTTCTGCTTTTCTGCTAAGGGCTGAAAAGCCTCCCTGCTCTGTGATGGAGTGCCATAGGGGCAATGTACTCAATCTGCTGCACCTGTCCTTCCTTACAAATTGTGAATATGAGCAGATCCCCAGGGCTTCAGAAAACAACCCCATCTGACCTTACTCCTTTCTGCATGTGGGTTCAAGGGCAAAGATGGGATTGGGTTACCATTAAGAATTAACAGTATCAACAGCTACTTTCCATGCTTGAGAGACAGAAGGACTAATATGAGCACAGGAAATGGTAGAGACATACCAGGTATATTGCAGCTCATCTATCTAGCTTCTGCATGTTCAGAAGAATAGTCTAGCTGCCTCTGGAACCAGAGCAGCCATAGGTGGAAGACAGTCCTTTGAGGAAGTTTGTACGCATAACTCTGTATGCATTTGCTTAGATGAGAGCTTGCACCATTCTGAGTCTTTTCTGAGAAACAGCAGATGTTTCATTCTCCTAGATCTGCTTCTGTAAGGCCCCTTACACCTGATTTTTAAAAAGGCCTCTGTGGATTCGCAAAGTGTGTGCTAAAATTGGGGGAAAACGAAAAGGAGTATGTTTTCTTTGATATGAATGTGATTTTTGATTGGGCCAACTGGAAGTGTTTGTCTTGTGCAGCATATATATTATTGATTTATGGGATTCCACTGCTGTGCAGAATCTCCAGTAGTTAATTATTTTAGACCATAACAGGCAAAAAGTTATATTTTTCTGAAGTTTGCAGGGTGTTCATTTTAAAGGGAATCATAATTTTTCACCACAAAGCTGTCTTTCCTGTTCACTGTATGTCTTGTATTCCCAGACTCTCATTCTTTTTCAAATGCTAAGTAACCACCAAAGTTGCTAAATATAATACCGAGTATACATAGGACTAGATAGAATTAAATCAGTTGTGTTCATAATTTAATCTTTATGATATAGTTAGAATCATACCTCAAAGGTTTAATGTGATTTTGTCTTCTGACTACACATACTTGGTGAAGGGGGTTGAAAGCGATAGTAGGCCTCTAGAACTCATGTGTACTCCACTGCCATTTCAACTCTGTATTTCTTTCTAGTACAATAACCATATTTAGTGCAGTAGGTTCTGTGTGAATACATATTCCTTCTGAAATACACAGCTACAGAGCCAATACAGAGCACTGCCAGCAGGCTGAGAGAGTTGATACTTCCCCTTTATTCATCTGGAGTGCTGGGTCCTATGCTATGTTCCCCAGCACGAGAGAGACATCAAAAGACTGGAGTGAATACAGAAAAGGACCTACCTCAAAGATGGTGAAGGTAGTAGGACAAGAGACATAGGTTAGAAAGCGAAAATTTTCATTTAAAGATAAGAGAAAGGTGTTTATTTTTTCTTTTCTTTTTTTTTTTTTTTTTTTTTTTTTTTTGGTTGTTTGCTTGTTTGGTTTGATTTTGGTTTTGGGTTTGTTTTTTTTTTTTTGTACTGTGAGGGCCATTCAATATTGGAAGGTTGTCCAGAGAATATGGAGTCTCCATCCTTTCAAATATTCAAAACCCAGAAGAATACAGTCCCCAGCAACCCAGTTTAGCTGACCCTGCTTGAGCAGGAAGGTTGGGCTAGATGATCTGTTGAAGTACCTCCCAACAATTTTACTACTGTGTGGTACTTTAAAACTGAGTGATAGATTTTCTCAGCCTAATTATTTGGACAGCCACTTAAGATGTGTTTGGGCAATACTGTCAGATAAACCAAGCAAGTTTAATAATAAACTAGCTTCTCAAAAACTATCATTTTAAATAAACTATAGGACTTGTATCAAAATATTTCTCATGTGAAACAGAAGAAATTGAGGCTGGGAGTATTAGGTTAGTCAGGACTGGTGCCTGTTTGAAATTTGGCAGTTATGTTCTAAGTAAATTGCAACAAATACAGCTGACCTCGTAAAGCCTTGGAAATGACATTACTTGCACTAATTAGTCTATGTAATAAACATGAGTGTCAGGATTTCCACATCTCATCTTCTCACCCTCTTCACTTTTACCTGCCTCACCTCCTTCCCTTTGGGATGTTCAATCAACTGGAGTTTTTAACATGCCAAGAATTTGTAAATGATAAAATGGAACTCTGTCAAAGATAATGTCAGGTGGCAGGACTACTCTGACACTCAGAGTGCATTAAAATGGAATATAAGTAACAGCAAATCAAAGTTACTGCAAGGAATAGAGTGGACACATAACAGTGTAATATACAAAAAGGCCTTTGATTTAATGAGTTTCAATTTCATAAACGTGTGGGTCATTGTCCTGGGTACAGCAATAGCAGTAATTTTTCTCCTTCTTAGTAGCTGGTGCAGTGCTGTGTTTTTGACTGTCAGCCTGGGAACAGCACTGATAACACCGATGGTTTTAGTTACTCCTTAGTAATGTTTAGTCTGACCAAGGACTTTCTGAGCCTTATGCTCTGCCAGGGAGGAGGAGAGGCTGGAAAGAAGCAGAGACAGGGCACCCAACCCAAACTGACCAAAGAGGTATTCCATACCACAGCAAGGCAGGCCCACTATATGAACTGGGGGCAGTTACCCAGAAGAGAGATCACTGATTGGTCGGGCTGGGTATCGGTCAGCAGGTGATGAGCTGTTCTATTCTCCTCCCTTGTTGTTTCCCTTGTTATTATTATTATTGTTGGTAGCAGCAGTGGTTTGTGTTATACCTGTTCCTGCATCACAAATGGGACAGTGAGATGAAGAAAATAAGTGAAAGATCAAGAATCTTTTGCAAAAGGCTCCTTTATGACAGTGATATCAGGGAAACTGACTGCAAGGAAACTTGTAAGTATTGTAGGTTTCTTAATGGTTGAAGAAGTTGGCAGGTCTGTGTGAAGCACATTCTCATGTAGCAGTGGTGTTTTAGTAAAATTGAGAAACTATTGCTGTCCGGATTGACTGTCCAGGATTGAGGGTGTTATCATGCACTGAAACTTCTCTCTCTGCTGAACCCAGGACACTCACACGTGGTTTCCTGAAGAAGTTTTGGCTGGTAGTGTCCTCTAGAGTCAAGGGGTTTTGCTAGTGTAGCCTCTCTTCAATTCTATGCACTGCTTGTGTTTTCCAAAAAAATGTAAGGGCTTTTACAAGCTACATACAGTTTCTTCCACAGTCTTTTCTATCAAGAACATACTTATTAAATGTGTAGTCTCTGGAACATTTGTCTAAATCAAATATCCAGGAGCTTTTCTTCTCCTCAGTAAAAATTTTTTCTATGCAAATTTATTTCAGGAGATGGAGCTTCTTATAGCTCCAGAACATTTAGCAATAGATGGATGAATGTCTCCTTAAAATGTAGTTATATACAGCAAGATTTTCCTTGGACAAAAAAAAAATGTAGGTGTCTGTCTTGACTTCTAGAGAAGTTATGCAGATACTCTTCCTCATTTTGGTGGAGCGTCCCTTGAGATTTTCAGTCTGGATTAGAGAGCTTTTCAAAATAGGTTTATCTGTTTCAGATGAACTCTTTGATGAATGGCCTTACGATCTTTCCAGTGCTTCTTGGAGTCAGTCTGGACAAAACCACTATAAGAAAGAGTCTGTTTTGCATTTTGTTCTTAGCAAAATCTCAGTACAGACACCCCCCCCCCCAAAAAAAAAAAAGAACACAAAAAAACCAAACACCCAGATAGCAAAAATAGTTAACCAACAATTTCTAAAAACTTGCAAACTTTACTGAAAAAAAGGCATATCATCCAGTCATTACTAGTTCAAAAGAATTCACATCACAGTTTATGTGGTGTAGCTTACTTCTATATGCCCATTGGAAGGCCCAGCCAAATGATCTGTATGAATTCATTTAATTGAACTAAGATGTTCCTGGGACTCAGTTGTGCACAGGGCACACAGAATAGTTGCTTTGTAACTTTGCAGTGTGCAACTTCAAATAGACTGTATAATAAAGTCCTAAACCTGCCATTTGTTCCTGCCATGGGTTCAGCAGAAGCAGTCATTTTTCTCCTTCTTGGTAGCTGATGCAGCGCTGTGTTTTTGATTTTGGGCCTGGGAACAGCGCTGATAACACCAGTGTTTTCAATTACTGCTTGGTAATGTTTTGGTCTGGCCAAGGACTTTCTGAGTCTCATGCTATGCCAGGGAGGAGGGGAGCTGGAAGGAAGCAGAGACAGGACACCTGACCCAAACTGACCAAAGAGGTTATTCCATACCACAGCACATCATGTCCAGGATGTGAAAACAGAGAGCAGAGACCCAGAAGGGTGTATTGGTGGAGTGGGGGGTTTACCGTTGGAGGTGCACTGGCTGGGTCAGGCTTGGTGAGCAATCATATTCTCTTTCTTTGTACTTCTCCTGTCATTATTATTACTGGTGGTAGCAGTAATGATTTGTGTTATACCTTAGTTACTAAAGTGTTCTTATCTCAACCTGTGCGAGTTGAATTCTTTGGATTCTCCTCCCCATCCCCCCGGGACTGGGGGAAGAAAGAGAGAGGAGTGAGTGAGTGAGTGAGTGAGTGAGTGAGTGAGTGAGTGAGTGAGTGACTTCGTGACTTATTAGCCTGGGTGAGGCTTAAACCACGACAGTTCCAATGTTCATTCTGTAACCCTTCAGGTCTGCTGTAAGCTCTTTGGGCAGGTTCTCACTGTTACTGAAGGCTTCTGTGCAGAGCATTCTATTTTACAAATAGTCATGGAATCATACAAGCATGAGCTCCCAGACAAGATACAAGCAGTGCTGAAACACTTCATAGAGCCAGCTGCTGAAGCATTGTGCCATCTCAACTCTAATTACACTCAGATTCTGACACCTGCTACTGTAGCATCTTCACTTTCGCTTGTGCACATAGCTTTGGACATGCAAAGACTGGTCTAGAGTAAGGCATCCCTGCCCATGGCAGGGGGCTTGGAACTAGATGATCTTAAGGTTCTCTCCAACACTAACCGTTCTATGATTCTATGACTTCTAGGGATGCAATGGGAGCAGGTCTGATCAAAAGTAAGACCTATAGCCATTTTCCTGCCTTACCAGACATAATCTTTCAGTATTTTTTATTTTAATGTAGTTGCATTTGCTCTTTTTCAAAAATACAAATACTGTACATTCTTTAATAGATTTACCCGGGGAAAAATAGCCCAAACCACATTCATGGTTTACAATGGTTTAGATGGTGCAAGTACAATTTGTGATCAGTCAAAGTGAGACAGAAGCAGGCTGTGGCAATTCGTTTGCTATTGGTGTGATTGCTATGGATGTGGACTGAAATGACAGAATGGTTTCTGAAATGGTGTGTATTTATTCCTTGAATAAAACAACATACACACTGCATAGAAAGATTTTTTTTTAAGCCGAACAATAGGCTTTTCCCCTACATGGTAATACATGTGCCTGATTAAATCTTACTGCAATCTCTGTACACAAGCCATTCATGCCATAGATATGGAATATTAACCATGGAAACATTCAGAATTCATTTCATAGTCAAATAAACTGAAGCACAGAAAAGGAGGCTTTTGAATGTCTGTCCAACTCTGTAACCATAAAGCAGTAATTTCCAACTATAAATAATAATCATTATTAGTCTGCAGAGGGTTTTAATGTTTGCATTAGCCTTGTACTAGGCCTCTACATAAATTGGGGCTGCACCGGATGTGCACAGACCAGGGTACTTTCCTTGAATTCAGAACCTTTGTTGTCTTAAACTCTGCTGAAAATGGTTTGTGTGTGCTGTGTATAAACACCTTCACAAATAAGGTTTTCATGGGCAATCTGTTACCGGTGCTTGCCAAATGACTAAGCAGTTCCATAGTTTAGGCAAGGCAGGGTTATTAGGATGATATAGGAAGCAAAGTTTAAAAAGATGTTTTCATTTGTGTCATGACATATTTGCTTGTTAGAGAGAGCTTTCTGACAGAAAATCTTGCTTGGTAGCCTGACCAAAATGACAATGTGGTGAGTCTGAGATGCTCCTGGGTGAATAGCACAGGTCTCCTCATGATGGAAAGACTATTGAAAGACTTATTGAGAAAATGGAGATAATAGCCGCATTAAGAAGTCAGTAAAAGTAGTATAAGGGAAGAACTCGTGTGCTACATCTTGTTGTAGTGGGATAGCATATTTCTTCAAGTAAAAGAACAAACAGTGTTTGGTAAGACAGCACGAGTGCCTAAGGGATAGGACACAGAAGATATTGGTGAAATGGGATCAGTGTCAAGAACACTTACTGCAAGGCAGGAGGACTGTAAGAATAAATCTAAAATGTAGGAGTAGAAATTGGTAATGAAGCATGTTTCAGAACCTCTTTTACGTAAACTGGGGGAGAATAGGAAAGAGTGTGAAGAAAAGAAATTTAAAACTAATACGAGAGGAGCCAGGGAGAAATAGAGAAAAAAAAAAAAAAAACAACAAAAAACAACCAACCCAAACCAAAAAAGTAATATCAATAGGAGGATTCTGTGTACTGAAAGACAGCCTACCTTCTTGCAGTGATACCAAAACAAATTCTGCTCTCAGTGCAACTGATGTAAAGCCTGACTAATTCCATCTGTCACCTTAGACTAGTGCAAATCTAAAAGAACTTGCAGAAGAGACTGAAATTAATTGGGATTTACTTTGATCTGTCTGAAAAGCTAGATTTTACCTTATCTTGTCTCTGGCAGGCTTTTCTCTTTTATCTTCCACTTTACAGCTGTAACTCGTTTACTCCATTCATTCTGGGTTCTTTGTTTTCCTTTCACTCTCCCCCTCACCCCCTTTTTTTCTGTTTTGCAGTGGCAGCTTACTGGAGCTCAAGCAAAAGAAACAAGGCTCTTGCCCCTTTTAGACTCTTCCTTTAAAGTGTCATGTGAAATGCTCCTGCAGTGCTTTCCTATGACCCTGATAGCTGCTGTTTATGTTGATATGATCCACTCTATAATAGGAGCTTAATATAAGTGTACCCTTATGTTATGCTTCAAATCACACAGGTTTCAATTCACGCTCCCCTGAAAAGCAAAAATGAGATTAGCATCTAAATTGAAATTGAAGCTAAAGAAATATGTGGAAAAGAAGTCTAAAAACCATCTGAGTATCAGTTTTAGCTTTCTTTTTATTCTGTATCTTGGTCGTTTCCCAGAAATAAGCTCTTGATAATAACCACTGAACTGTGCCTGGTCTTGCACTGGTGTGTTAAGAGATGAAAAATGGATAAATTTACCCCCATTTAGATAATGCTGTTAACTTCAATGAATATGTGGTTCCATCGAGAGAGCCTCACCTCAGCCCAAGTGAAGACGCAAGAGCTGCAACCACACCACCTCTCCCTAGTTAGAAGTGCGGGTAAAACATATTCCCTAGGCAGTCACTGTTTCATCCTTGGTCCCTCCTGCCATGTTCCTTGGAGCTTCAGGAACAATTTGGGCATTCAGATGTTTTCTTTGGTACCCTGCTGCCCTGGGAGTCTGTCTGACATGGAGATGGCAAGTGGTTGGAATAAAGGAAAACTCTTATAATATGTTATTGTATACCCCTAGTTTACTGCCAGTTCCCTACAATACTGTTAAAGCATTGTTCAGAGTAATGCCAAATAAAAAAATATAAAATGCTCCTTACCATACAAAAATGCACGGTATGGTTTCCAGCTTGCTTTGTGCATGCTTACTGGTGTTAGAAGTAAGGACATCTGAATGGTGCATGGTGCCTTCTTTCTCATTACCTTCAGTGTGAAGTAAGACATCAGGAGATTTGCCACAAAATTCCAGTGGCAGTAGATTTCTTCCTAATAAGTTAATTAGAATCCATGTGAGAAATCCTAATGAAATGAAATAACCGAAAAAGAACTGAAAATAAGAAGTGGTGAAAGGAAAGAAGAATGGTATGAGGAAGTGTAACGGAAGCATCACTTTTTTGACAATTTTGAGCATATGCATCTGATTGATTCTGGAAAACTAAGCATTGCATAGTAATCCATTTTGACACTAATTTAACTATTTTAAATATGGTTTTAAAACTGGTTTTTATGTGACATTGACCTTCATGAGAGTACAGCAAAAAAAAAAGCAGTATATGAAGGAAAAGGTGTATTTTTGATGTATTTTTGTTTTACGTTTGAAAAAAATACAGCACCCAAGCAAAATCCTTTAAATTCTTGAAAGATGTTGATTCAGCCATTTGTTCCACCTAGTCCAATCATCATCTAGCAAAATTCGGGTTAATTTCCACAGAGTTTTACTTGAACAGAAATAGATCAATTAAAATCATCTGGATTTGGCCCAGGAATATATAAATCTGCTGTTATCAAATTTAGTAACTGTTCTAAGTTACGAATTTGCTGACAAATACCCAGCCCAACACAAGCAGTGATCTAGCCCTTCCAGGTAACTCTTCCCAATTTATATACTGGGCATGATGTGCTGTCGTATGGAATACCCCTTTGGCTAGTCTGGGTCAGGTGTCCTGTCTCTGGTTTCTCCCTGCTTCCCCTCCTTCCTGGCAGAGCATAAGGCTCAGAAAGTCCTTGGTCAGACTTAATATTACTGAGCAACAACTAAAAACATTGGTGTTATCAGTGCTGCTCCCAGGCTGACAGTCAAAAACACAGCACTGCACCAGCTACTAAGAAGGAGAAAAATGGCTGCTACTGCTGAAACCAGGACAGTATCCACCCCTTATTCCATACCATTCACATCATGCTCGGATCCCACATTTTTCAATTGACCATCACTCTTGTCTCATATATATATATATATGTGCACACCCACACAAAGGGAGAGAGATATCATCGCTTAGTGCCTGGACCAATTCCTATAAAGCTGCTGAGTTCATCCAATCCATGATGCCGGGCTCCATCTCTTGCAGCAGTATTTCAGAGCAGGAAAGGCTGTATGCAGTGTTGGATTATTGCCTGCTGATGACACTGTGGACCTCATCTGGTCACTGCTTTTCCGGTTTCATCAAAATTCAGTTGTTGTTCGGATGATGATAAGAGGAACGTCAGGGCCAGCAGCTGGTGACCTGAATACATCTACTTGGTGGGCTACAAAAGTGCTACATAGCAGCTAATAGCATACAGTTGAGTTCATTGGCTGTCTTCACCTAGAATTAAATCCCCTTGAGGTACACACCAGTGTCGTGGTTTAAGCCCCTCACCCATGCAGTTTTCTCCCTCCCTCCCTCCCTCCCTTCCTCCTTCCTTCCCTTCTTTCCTCCCTCCCCTCTCTTTCTTCCTCCAGTCCCGGGGGGATGGGGAGGAGAATCGAAAGAATGTAACACCCA
Source organism: Myiopsitta monachus (assembly GCA_017639245.1). NCBI lineage: Eukaryota > Metazoa > Chordata > Aves > Psittaciformes > Psittacidae > Myiopsitta > Myiopsitta monachus. The sequence goes on from CM029941.1 coordinate 30,562,703, forward strand.
AGGTTTGAGATAAGAACAGTTTAGTAACTAAGTTATAACACAAATCACTACTGCTACCACCAATAATAACAACAAGAGAAATACAAGGAAAGAGAATACAACTGCTCACCAAGCCTGACCCACCCAGTGCACCCACAACAGCGAACTCCCCAATGCACCACCACCCTTCCACGTCTCTGCTCTCTTGTTTTCACATACTCAACATGACATGCTGTGGTATGGAATACTTCTTTGGTCAGTTTGGGCCAGGTGTCCTGTCTCTGCTTCCTCCTGGCTTCCCCTCCTCCCCGGCAGAGCATGAGGCTCAGAAAGCCCTTGGCCAGACCAAAACATTACCAAGCAGTAACTGAAAACACTGGTGTTATCAGTGCTGTTCCCAGGTCCAAAATCAAAAACACAGTGCTTCACCAGCTACCAAGAAGGAGAAAAATGACTGCTGCTGCTGAACCCATGACAAACAGACTTACTCACCTTCCTGCATTATCCACCAAGTGTTGTATCATCTGATTTTCCCAGGGGCTGGTAGGGGAGGTGTTATACACACTCAATGCCATGCTCTTTGGCCCAAGTGTCTATAAGGTTGTTCTGGAAATGAGTTCCATTATCTATCTCAATCCTCTCTGGAGTGCTGGGTTGCCATAAAATCTGTTTCTCAAGGCCCAGGATAGTGTTCTGGGCAGTGGCATGGTGTACAGCATATGTTTCCAGCCATTTGGTGGTTGCTTCCACCATGCTAAGCACATGGCGCTTGCCTTGGTGAGAGTGTAATATAATCAATCTGCCAGGCCTCCCCATACTTGTATTTCAGCCATCATTTTCCACACCAAAGAGGCTTTAACCGTTTAGCTTGCTTAATTGCAGCACATGTTTCACACTCATAAATAGTCTGGGCAACAGAGTCCATTGTTAAGTCCACCCCTCGATCACAAGCCCATCTGTATGTTGCATCTCTGCCCTGATGCTGTGAAGTGTCATGGGCCCATTGGGCCAAAAATAATTCACCCTTATGTTGCCAATCTTAGTCCATCTGATCCACTTCAATCTTAGCAGCTTTATCCACTCGTTGGTTGTTCTGGTGTTCCTCAGTGGTTCGACTCTTGGGTACATAAGCATCTACATGGCATACCTTCACTTCCAGGTTCTGCACCTGGGCAACAATATCTTGCCACAGTGCAGCAGCCCAGATGAGTTTACCTCTGCGTTGCCAGTTACTCTGCTTCCATTGCTGCAACCGCTCCCACAGGGCATTTGCCACCATCCATGAGTCAGTAGAGAGATAAAGTACTGGCCACTTTTCTCATTCAGCCATGTCCAAGGCCAACTGGATGCCTTTCACCTCTGCAAACTAACTCGATTCACCCTCTCCTTCAGCAGTTTCTGCAACTTGTTGATGGGGACTCCATACATCTCGGACTCTTCCAAAGCTCTGGAGGGGCCCAGTGGACTAGATATTTTCCCATGCTATCACACACACCCTGCCACTCATGACTGCCTGGCCTAGGGGAAAATCCCTTGGTGGTCCTCCTATTTTATCGTTTAACCTTAGACAAGACCCAAGATGGACCCTGTTTAGCTTCCACGATCAGAGAAGATCGGGCATTCTCAGGGTGGTCACGTCACAGGCAAAACACAGAAAGCGTTTGTAGCAACAAGATGGTCAGCAGAAAGAGGAGCAGAGTGCTTTTGAGGGCATTGAAAGCATATTCAGGATCCTTACCTATTCCAGAACCTACTCCCACTGTAAATAGTCTGGTGGGGGAGCAGAGGGTGTGAGCGAATATCTGCTTCATAGATTGACCACCCGAGGAGGAAAAAAAAAGATATATAATTGCTAAAAAATTCCATTATATGCCTCCCAAAGTATAGAGGTGATGACCACACTGAGAACACAAACCAGATCAGTTTCATGATCAATGAGTCTATTGTATTACAGTCATTTCCACGAAGTACAGCGAAACAAGAACTTAACCCAGGCCCCCAAACGATGAACACTAAACCATCAAATATACTGGCTGTGAGTAAGGTACAACATGCTGAAACTCTGAGATCAAGAGAAACAACCCTGAGAGCCAATAAATCAGCGTTGTGATGAGTGGCTATTTTTGCAAACAATGAATGTTTATCACAAATACGATTTGACAAACTCTGTTCAGATCTGTCGTAACCTCAACTCTTCGTGCCCCACATTGGGTGCCACAAAGAGCTGTCATGGTTTAAGCCCAGCTGGTAACTCAAAACTAAGCAGCTGCTCACTCACTCCCCCCGACTTCTTTTCTCCCCTGCCACCTGGAGGGATGGGGAGGAGAATTGAAAGAATGTAACTCACACAGGTTGAGATAAGAACAGTCCAGTAACTAAGGTGTAACACAAAACCACTACTACTACCATCAAAAATAATAATGATAAGAGAAATTACAAGGGAAGAGAATACAACCACTCATAACCCGTCAACCAATACACAGCCGGACCCAAGCAAAGATCTGGGCCTTCCTGGTGACTCCCCCCAGTTTACATTCTGAGCATGACATGCTGTGATATGGAATACCCCTTTGGCGAGTCTAGGTCAAGTGTCCTGTCTCTGTTCCCTCCCGGCTTTCCCTCCTTCCCGGCAGAGCACGAGACTCAAAAAGTCCATGGTTGGCATAAATATTACCTAGCAACAACCAAAAACATTGGTGTTTTCAGTGTTGTTTCCAGGCAGAAAGTCAAAAACGGAGCACTGCACCAGCTACTAAGAAGGAGAAAAATTACTACTACCACTGAACCCAGGGCAAAGGCAAAACACCATCTAGAAAACTGGGAAAATTCAGTCAGAAACACATCTGCTTAGAGTTTGTTGGGTACTTTCAATGTTACTATCCAGATGACAGCTCCTGATTCTGTCTTTACTCTTTTATTCTCTCTATAGTAACTAGCATATGCATGTACCTGCACATATTCTGGTTTTTAAGGCTGAGAAGTGTAGCACAGCCATTCTTAAGCTATTCTTATGCTAAACAGGGGTTAGGATATAAAATCTTTTGTTACTTTATCTATTTGCACTTGTTCAGTTGGCATTTTGGTTGAAGCACTTATAATAGCTCATATTTAACCTGGTGTAAGGAAGAAAAGATGCAACTCTCACCTGGTCCACAACCTGAATGTTGAATAAAAATCATGTCCTTTATTCAAGGCAAAGTCATTATGCAAATGTATGAATCCTAAACATATTATTTTTTTCTTTTCTCCCCATGTGTCATTCCTGTCTGCTTTCTTCTGCAGCTTGCCTAAGTTCCTCTGAACAAAAAATATTTTTCTACATTCTAGATATACAGATTTTCCTGAACAGCCCATCTATAAAATTTTCAACTTAGACATAACGTCAAGCTCATATTGTTATATTATCATGCAGAAAGTCTGCACTTTTCTTAAAGCAAGATAGCAGTTGTAGAGATGAACCATTATCAAATTTCTCCAAACATCTCTAGGATTTAATTCAGCTACTCCTCTAAAACAAATTTTTCTTTATTTGTTTAATAATAGTAATTATTTCTTCTGCTTTTTAACAATTGTGAGAAGTTAACAAAGTTAAAATTGTTAAAAAAGATAGATATGTATGCTTAGACTCACTGTCAATTTAAAAGAATTCACCAAAATTATACACAGAAAACTCAGTGAAATAAGCAATTACTTGGACAACACAATCTGACAAATGTCCACATACATCAGAAATAAAAAAAATAAACAAGTTATATAGTCTGCAGAATTCAATCAATTCAGAAGTTCAAGTGGTCAATCTTGTTTAGCAAACATGTCTACAGGACAGTATCTAACATGTAAAAGCTATGAAAGAGGAAGCTTCTTGTTATGTTTGTAGCAGGAGACCTAAGAAAGAAATAAGGTGGATAAATAATATCTGACCAGCTTATTCTGTGTCTTGGGATATGAATCATCTGACTAAATGCAGTTGTTTATTCTGAATTAGTCACTGCTGATTTCCTTGCTAATCTATGACAATCTCATCAAAATAGTTTGTGGAGTCCAGGACATAATTAATCTCATCTGAAAGTAGATGTTTAAAATAAACCAGTTCAATCAAGCCTGAAAAGTGTGTGTGAAGACACCTCTAAGTCCACTAATTGAAAAGAGAGTTTAGGAGAGCATCTCAGACATGAATGTCTACACTGAAGATGTATAGAGCTAGATGAGATAAACCTGTCTTTGGATTCTTTAACTTACATTCAGCAGCAATTTGCAGCTTGATTTGTAGATCATTGGGTCAGATTTTGCAAGTGGAAAAAGAAAAGAAACCAGAATGGAAAATCAAATTTTTCCTTCTTAAATGTAAGAAACAATAAAAAATATGAAAAGAAATCATTACTGTTTTCTGATTTAGCAATTTTGAAATTACATCATTATTTTTATAACTAATGCCATACTGATACAGCATATTTAGAAAGCTGCTCTGTCAGCATTCCTAGAATGCTGACATGTAGTCATTTTCAGGTACTGTATTGTGCAATGCTAATGAGTTAAAACAGTTGGGGTAGCTCTACAGATTTGATAGTTCTAGAATCATGAAAAAGAAGCCTGGGCTTGTTTTAAAATAGAATGGCCATTCAGAGGTGTAAGAAGAAGGGGAACAAGGGGAGAGAGGAATGAAATATTATGAGGAAGACCATTAATTTGAATGAAAGTTTGCTTCTGGCAGTCCAAATTCTAAAAATCTTGAGTTCACAGCTCAAAAGACTGAAGGGTTAAAAGAGACTTTTTAGAAGACTGGATGAATTGTTGGTCATCTAATGCAGCAGAATAGAAATAAAGGCAGTGAGCTAAGGGAAACTGATGGGTGAACTACGACTGTTACCCACATCGTAAAGAAGGAAGGTAAACTATATCATATACTCAAACAGATTTCAAAGACTCTTGGAGGGAACAGAGCTGCTTAGGAAGCATAAGTGTACCTTCTTAGTATATTGTAGTACCTACAGTTTACCTCACAGTAGAGATTCTTTAAAGCTGGCCCAGATAGCAGAGGTAATGCAGCCTTAGAACCGCAAGTGTCTGCAAATCAGCATTATTGTGTGGAACATAACAGGATCACATTGATACCTTGTATCTCCTTATGCTACAAGGTATCTCTCAGTGGTGGCAAACCCTTAGAAACCAGTTGTATGGCTTCATTTTGTTATCTTTATGTAAGGAGTTTTAAATTGCTTTCCTTTTCTAGATCCAGATAATCTCAAAAATTTAATGTCAGCACCACCTCAACAGTTCCTCCCATGGTAGTCACATTAGCTTGTACCATGTATTTCTACTTTTTACTTTTTGGTACCCTCTCTCTGTAAATTTCCAGGGAAAAATAACAGTGGTAAAACTGAGCAGATTATCTCACTGACATTTGGAGGATAGAGACTCTTGACTTTTTAATGAATGTACAGGGATATAGTAACTTCCTGCCAGCTTCCCAGACCTGGTAATGGCACAGGGAGAGCTCTGTGGGTCTCTAAGGGAATGAAAGGAACTAAGTGACCCACAGAAAATTAGGCACATGCAACATTAGGAGAAATTAAAAAAGTTAGGAAATTTATATTACAGTAGAGCTCTACTCAGATAATGTGAACCTACAGGGTCTATCAGCCTCTTTGGTCATAAGATTTGTGGTACTTTCTATTTGGCCATTAAGTGAATTATGCAAACTGCTTATAAAAATACAAACTCCCAGTTAGAGAATTTTTGCCGCTATGTGCGCACTAGGTTCTTTATCTTGCGCTTAAAATGAAATATAAAGGAGAGCATACACATATGCACACATATTTATGGGTATGCGTGTGCATATATCTGTATGTGCATATCCCTTTTTATCTATGGAAGCAGACTATAACTTATTTTTACACATTTCAACTACTTTTTTCTCAATACTAACAGAAATCTCAATTCTTCCAAACACTTTTTTATTTGTGTAGTGGGATCTGCAATAATTTTGCTGGGGAAATTAGTAACGATGACTATTTCATCAAAGTTCACCGTCAGTTTGTAAGTGGGGAAGAAAGTGAAGATAACTTAGGGGTAGGATGTCGTCATATATGTCAAAAAGTTCCTTAAATTCTGGTGACTTTATTTTTTAAAAAAACATACTGTGCCAGTATTTGAATTATCAAATTAAAAATGAGTATCAGTGAGACATTTTTCAGTTCTGAAAATATGTGGAATATTTGCTAATATATTCAGAAATCTACCATTTGACTTCAATTTTATAGAGGTTGAAATACATATATGTGTTGCAAGCAGTACTCATCAGAAATAATTTGTTGCTGAGAATTAACTTTTGAGTACTTTTATTTTCTGGTTTTAAGGTTGTTTTAAATGCTTAACTCATCTGAACAAAAATGGAAGCATTCCAAATTTGAGTAAGGATCACCTTAGATTTTAATTAATGAAAAAAACCTGGAATTATTAAAAAAATATTTTGGGTGTCCAAGTGTCACCATGCTTGAGGTTGTGCTTGAGGAATTAACAGATTTCCTCTCAGATTCATATGAAGTGAGAAAAGATCACAGCTGAAGTAGATCTCTTGACTAAATACCCTTTAGCCAAACTCACAAAATCCTCTTGGGGCTTTAGAGGTGACTTAGTAGCCTAGCACCCGTAGGAGCTAGGGTCAGCATCCACCCCAACAAGAAAAGCAGGACAATTACTCACCTTAGTTTCTGGGATCAAGACTGTTTTTACAATGCCTTGTTTTTCTTTTCAGTGCAGTTGAATCAATGCAGCACAGTCTCTGTAAGAGAATATCCCCATGTCAGTTCTTAGGTGAAATAGACGCTCCATAACTATAATTTGACAAATTATAATCCTATAATTTGCACTCTATAGGCAGATAGGAACAGTCTCACGCTCGCAGGCCCTTGTTCTCATGGGGGACTTCAACCACCCTGATATCTGTTGGAGTGATGATGCTGCCCAGCACAAGCAATCCAGGAAGTTCCTCGCTTGTGTGGAAGGCAACTTCCTCCTGCAAGTAACAGAGGAGCTGACAAGCAGAGGTGCCATGCTTGACCTCATGCTCACCAACAGGGAAGGGCTGGTTGGAAATGTGATGCTCCAGGGCAGCCTTCATTGCAGCGATCATGAGATGATCGAATTCAAGATTCTGAGGACAGTGAGAAGAGCGTGCAGCAAGCTCACTACCCTGGACTTCAAGAGAGCAGACTTTGGCCTCTTCAGGAACATGCTCAGTAAGATTCCATGGGATATACCCCTAGAGGGAAGGGGGGCCCAAGATTGTTGGTTGATATTCAAGAGTCTCCTACTAACAAGCTCAAGAGTGTTGCATCCCAACCAGAAGAAAGTTTTGCAGGAGGGCCAGGAGACCTCCTTGGATAGATAAGGACCTGCTCAGGAAACTCCAAAGGAAAAAAGAGGCTTATAAAAAGTGGAAGCAAGGACAGGCGGCCTGGGAAGAATACAGGGATGTTGTTCGGGAAGCTAGGGACCAGGTTAGGAAAGCTAAGGCCCAGTTAGAATTCAACTTGGCTAGGGATGTTAAGGATAACAGGAAGGGATTCTATAGGTACACTGCAAACAAGCAACAGGCTAGGGACAATGTGGGCCCCCTCCAGAAGTTATCGGGAGAACTCGCTATGATGGCTTTGGAGAAGGCTGAGGTTCTTAATGACTTCTTTGCCTCAGTCTTCACTGGCAAATGCTCTGACCACACCACTCAAGTCTTGGAAGGCAGATGCAGGGACAGTGAGAATGAAGACTCTGGGCCCACGGTAGGAGAGGATCTGGTTCAAGACTATCTTAAGAACCTGAACTTATACAAGTCCATGGGACCTGATGAAATCCATCTGTGGGTCCTGAAGGAGCTGGTAAATGTAGTTGCTATGCCACTGTCCATCATATCTGAAAAACCATGGCAGTCAGGTGAAGTTCCTGATGACTAGAAAAAGGGAAATATAACCCCCATTTTCAAGAAGGGGAAAATGGATGAGCCGAGGAACTACGGACCAGTCAGTCTCAGCTCTGTGGCTGGAAAAATCTTGGATTGGATTCTCCTGGAAGGCATGCTGAAGTACCTGAAAGACCACAAGGTGGTTGGTGACAGCCAGCATGGCTTCACTGAGAGGAAATCCTGCCTGACCAATTTGGTGGCCTTCTGTGATGGAGCTACAGAACTAATGGACAGCAGCAGAGCAGTTGATGTTGTCTACCTGGACTTCTGCAAAGCGTTCAACACTTGTGCAAGCATTCAAGGACAGTGGGATTGAGTGCACCCTCACCAAGTTTGCTGATGACACCAAGCTGTGTGGTTGAGTTGATATGCTGGAGGGAAGAAATACCATCCAGAAGAACCTTGACACACTTGGGAGGTGAACTGATGCCAGCCTGATGAAGTTTAACCATGATGGGTACAAGGTCTTCCACCTGGGTCAGAGCAGTGCCAGGCACAGCTACAGGTTGGACAGAGAAGAGATTCAGAGCAGCCCTGCTGAGAAGGACTTGGGGGTGTTGGTTGATGACAAAATGAACATGAGCCGGCTTCAGTGTGCGCTCACAGCCCAGAAAGCCAACCATATCCTGGTCTGCATCAAAAGGAGTGTGACCAGCAGGTCGAGGGAGGTGATCCTGCCCTTCTACTCTGCTCTTGTGAGATTTCCCTTGGAGTATTGCATACAGTTCTGGTGTCCTCAACATTAAAAGGACATGGAACTGTTGGAACAAGTCCAGAGGAAGGCCACGAGTATGATAATTGAGCTGAAGCACCTCCCACATGAAGACAGATTGAGAAAGTTGGGGCTGTTCATCCTGGAGAAGAGAAGGCTGTGTGGAGACCTCATAGCATCCTTCCAGTATCTGAAGGGGGCCTATAAGGATGCTGGAGTGGGACTCTTCATCAGGGACTGTAATGATAGGAAAAGGATTAATGGGTTCAAACTTAAACTGGGGAGATTTAGGTTAGATATAAGGAAAAAAATATTTACTGTGAGAGTGAAGAAGCACTGGAACAGGTTGCCGAAGAAAGCTGTGAATGTTCCATTCCTGGCAGTGCTCAAGGCCAGGGTGGAAAACCTGGTGTAGTGTGGGGTGTCTCTGTCCATGGCAGGGGGCTGGAACTAGATGATCTTAGGATCCTTTCCAACCAAAACCGTACTATGACTCTATATTTTTCTTTTAAATGAATTGATAAACTATTATAGTAATCAACTTCAGGAGTATGAGCAGACAGGTCAAGGTCAGGAATAGCACAAAGATGGAGGGTTTCACTAGAAAACAAGTGCTTGAGGCAGTGTCTCCTGATTCTTCCTGGTCTCTTGAAAGAGTAGGATGGATGGCAGCAGCAGCAGAGAGGCAGAAAAGGAGAGGAGGAAGAAAAGAGAAGCTGATATGACCAAAGAAACTAGGAGTATCTCTTTAGGAAGAAGGCTCTGTACTGTCCATGGAAGGACTCAGGCACTGTCAAACACTGAGCAGAACTCGCAATAAACAGGTGAGAGAGGTCTGAAACTATGCAAACCCTTTTTTATAATGATAACAAGTTTCAGTGAGCTGGATGATCATTTTAAGTTCTCCTGAGAACTCCTCAGCAGAGACAAGATTAAACTCAAGAGTAGCCTCTTGACTCTTTGGAAATCAGTGGAAGATCTACCATGACTTTGTGGAACCAGAACTTCCTTATAGCTATTGGAGTGTGTCATAGAACTGTCATGTTACTCTTGTGTTTTTTACCTAGAAGCAAAAGGATTTGAGGCCGACAGTAGTAGATCTCTACTTGTGCTAATTTACAATCCAAAATAGATTTGTGTTCGACTACAGACATTTATAATTGTTTTTCTTGCTTTTATTTTTCAAGTACTGTATTTTATTTCTACCCTCTTCTACTCCTGGCTCTGCTGTAATGCCCTTTTGCCTGGAGGGAGGAAGAGGAACAGATGGCATGCAGCTAGGCAATTAGGCAGCATAGTAAGAACAGTAAAGATCCACATTTAACTACTCAGGCTATCTCCTCAAGCCATTTCCCTTGCGTCTACCATGCCAAGTTAATGATTATAAAATTATTTCCATCTATATGTCTATAGTCTTAACTGATATTAAAGTGACCAAAGCAATTTTGATTGACATTTTTTGAGGCTCATAAACTAGTTAATTCTGATCAATCATCACTGCCCATACTGCTATAAGTACCTTAGCCAGCAAAATGGGCCATTCACCAGCTTCCAAATGTGAACTACTAAATGCTCAGGCCTCTGAAGCCTGGAAAGCTAGTTAAAAAGGAGTATGTGCAGAACTCAGAAGAGAATAATGAAAGGGAAAGGAGTTAACAAGAAGAAGTACAGTGTTCAAAATAAAAAGAATCAAGCTCTTTGCATTGTAAATGAAATATCCCCTGACACCTCATCAGAGCTACACTGATGCTTGGTAACATTCTCTCCACAAAAAGGTAATAAAGGAACAAAGTTAATTTTCTGGAATAAATGGTTATCCACTGTGTTAGTGTTAAAGAAGAGATCGAAAAAATTAAAAAACTAGTATAAATAATTTTAAGTGTGCAAGAGAATACAGCATTGATTTAAATGACCTGGTAATTTGGCACAAGCCTAAGAAATCATTCCCTGAGCTAAATTTGTTACGTGTTTTCAAAAAACAGCCAAAATCCAGGATGTAGTGAGATGTTTGGAAATCATTTCCATTCCATTGGAAAAGACCATTAGGTTGTTCTGCATTTAAAGGGCAGAATTACCAGTTTCAGTAAGGTATTTGATAATCCTGAAGTATTTAAGGCTTAATCTTAGTTTTCCAGCTGGTTCTGAAGGATATAATACACTACCTTGTAAAAGTGTGTAAAAAAGATACCCAGCTGTATTATTAAAACAGCTATTTGAGCAGAACACTTCTGGCTTTACTTTGAACTTCTTGCCTTTTAAAAATTTAATTAAAGATTGGAATTCATAGGGATATCAGAAAAAGGTTTTTGCCTTCTCTTTCTTTCTTTTTTTTTTTCAGTTGCCAGGCTCCAATTCACACAAAAACGCACATGTTAATGCCATACCCTGATATGATCTGGGTGAATGCCAGCTATTATATCTGAGTTTGTACCATAAGTTCTATCGACAGCTCTGTCAGCCTGTGAGAGATTCATGTCTTCGCATTTCCAGACTCTGCATTCTGTATGACATTTTATAGCTGAAACCCAGGTGGAGCCATGACACAAAATGCTAAATGTGTTGTGTTCTCAGGAGTTCAGAACTGCAGGGGATTTCTGAGCCTTTCATTGACGTGGCTGTGCAATGGAGGCCTTCAACCTGCTCCAAGAAGCAAGAGTTTAGTTAGCTGTAGGCCCATTAGCTGTATCTCTTATTCTTACTTGCGGTCACAGAATGTTTTTTAGCTGCCAAAGCTTTTCTCAGAGCCTTAAAGACCAGAAAGGACGCAATTACAGCCTCATCTGTCTTCCTGTAGCATAAGGTTTTTCCCAGAGGTATGTCTTCCAGAAAGATAGCTGAAGTGGAATCCACATGAGTGTGTATTTACCACCTACAATCTTAGTTGTTTTACTTACCCTCACTGCTATAAAGCTGGATGTCCTTTTCTAAATAATATCTTCCTACACTCTGAAGACACATTCTATTCCTTTTCCTGTATTTTCTTTTTCTTGTGTACATTTCTGGTGGTATTCTTCATAGCCAGCTATATGAAAAGGATTCAGTTACAGCATACACACTTAGACAGGAAGTTCAGATATTCACTAGTGACCTACATGCATTCTTTACCACTTTTTTTTTTTTTTTTTTTTTTTTTTTTTAATATACAAGCCTAAATGGCAAAGGTCACTACATGAATGTAGTGTCCAAACACATCTGAAAACTGGAGGGAAAAGAAATGTTGACAGATTTGGCTCAAAACCTGTGGAGAACATCTGCTGCTACAAAGAGGCTCTGCTGAACACATCTAATACTTAGCACACTGAATAGCCAGCTTACTGCAGCTCTCTAAGGGAATTTCCAGTTCACCATGAATCAAGATATGTGATGGGATGTGAAGAAATTCAAGGAGAAATTACATTGATTTACAATCAATGAAGGTATTTATAGACAATCTGAGCAAAGATGAATCTTGTCAGCCAGGATTCGAAGTTATTTGAATCTCAGGACAAAAAGGCAAATATGTAAGTAGCCTGAGAGTAGAAAATGGGGCTGGAAACTGGAGACCAGTGTAAAAGAACTCTGGAATAAAACAGGCTCCTACTCGTGCTTGTTGTATGGAGAGTTTGTACGGGTTTGTCTTAAATGCTACTACAGTTTTACTGGATTAGACTGTTTCTACAAAGTGTTGGGTTGGTTTTGGGCAGATTCTGGCTTTGTACTCAAACCAAAGCATAACAGAAGCACCTACAAACCAGAAGGTGCTGCCTGGAGAACACTGACTAGGAGAATGATATTAAAAATATGGGTGTTTGGCAGTGCTTTGGGAGCAAAGGTTGCAATCTGGATGTCACACTTCATTGTTAAGTTTAACACAAAACATGGCTAAGCAGTAACAGAAATACTGTTCTGTGAGAGATCGACCTTCTCACCACTCAAGGAAATACTTTATAGCTACCAGAGAGGGAATCGACATAGGCACAGAGCTTCTCAAGACATGGGCAACAATGATTCTTTTCCTTCCATTAGCAACTGTGTTTGGACCAAGCTCAAGGTTATAAAATAATGAGCATAACAGGAACAAATATTATAAGTTGCCTTTCCTCCCACCCATCCATGTATAAATTTAAACCAAATAATAATAAAACAAACAGGCAGCTGGTGTTTCAAGCTGCCAGTTCCAAAGCCCTCATAAAATAAAACTTTCTTTCTACTCTTTCTTCTCCTGACTAGTTATAAATTTTTGCTATGTGTATTTTTCAATTGCATGTTCTTGTTAGCAGACCAAGGCAAAACAAGAGCAGCAGTGAATGGAGCTGAGCAGCAACCAACAACACACCTGGAGTTATGAAGATCTTCCTTTTCCAAGATTTTTCTGATTTCTCTCCTTTACTCCTCAATGTCTGCATGTAATGGAAGATGTGGCAAACAAAATAAGCCAAAACAGAGCAACCCAAAAACCTCAAGGAGATAGTAAGAAAAAAAAAATTGCTAATAATAATAATAAAAAATGCTAAAAGCTGAATACAAAAGAACATGGTCATCACATCAAAAGTGCCATTATCACAATCAGATTGCAATGTAGTCTGATTGTTGTAATCCAGAGCGCAGACACAGAATACCTAGGAACCTTGAAAAAGCACCAAAGCACATCTTCTCCAAGCTAATGGCCAGCAAATCCAAATACACAAGGTACAAATGTGCATAAAAAAATGTATTGTCATATTTCCCAATTTATAAACAGGGAAAAAGGTGGTGGGGGGATAGTTTTCAGAATGGCTAAATGGTAATTGGATGTATAATTGCTGTTTGCAAAATGGAAAAATCTCCCATAAGATTACGTCTGGTTTGTTCTTTTATATGTGTAGTTATATGACACATCAGATTTGGCAGGAAAACTGGCTCAGATATACCTGCCAAAAGGGGGGTTATTCTTAAGTAGGATTTTGTTGTTCTGGTTAATATCATACCCTAATAAGCAAATACACTGGCATGGCTTATAGATTAACAAATTTCATCCATGGTGCAAAAAAAAAAAAATTGAAGGAATTTTTATGTCCAGTTTTATTGCCAGTTGGCAAAGCAAATGCATTACGTAACTGCATGGCAAGTCTCCCAGCTGCCAAATAGTCCACCCTCTCTCAGATACTTTCTGGTTTATCTGCTGTAAGTTTTACTAATATTGCCTGAAAAAGAACCAACGATTTAAGAATACATTGTTAAAAAAAAAAAATAAAATTCAGCAACCATTTCACACTGTGTGACAGCCCTGCTCAGCTGGGGTTGTGCAGAATTGGAATCTGGAGAGTCCCAGAAAACCCAAGATATGGGATTAAGTCGTGGTGCATACGTGAGATAAAGATAACAGCAGTAGAAGAGCACAGATAGCAGTGATGAAAAGGGACTCCTTTTGAAACCCATCTAGCTGACAGCCCATTGCAATGTGAGTTTATTTTATGTGAAAAATCCTTTGTGATATCTTGCTGGTATCAGAAACTGAAACCCTGATTGCTGCTGTAAACAATATGCTGTCCTAAAATTCTCCAGTGTTTGACTTTTCAAAATTTTGACTGTCAGTTACATCTCTCTGCCACACTTATTCAGCAGTAAAAAATGCCTACTTTGAGTCTCAAGAAAATGAAAAATCTTCTTTACTCAGTAAATGAAGATATATTTACCTCTCCAGGAAACACATGCATGCTATTTGAATTACATCACTAGTATGCAAAATTATAGGAAAATATAGTTTCATTTCCCTGCTTATCCTGGCATCTCATAAGAACAGACTTGAGATCAATTACAGTAACTTACTGCTTTCTCCTGAAAGATATATTAATTCTGCTTTAGTTAACTGACTTTGTTAACGGTTAGTTAAAAAACATCTCAAGTGAAGATACCCAAGTATCTTCAGTTTTTGAAATTCAACATGTTTTTTTTTTCTTCCAGTATAATAATAAGTAAATGCTGGTAAGAGTGATACAAATGATTTGGACCTGGACAATTATTGAAGCCTTACAAATCATTGTGTAGAAGTGAGGGTGTCTGTAAATCAGAATTCCCTGTAGGCCAGAGTATTGTGTTACATTTTACTGTATAAGTGCTATTATGCACATATGTAGATACCATATTCTGCAAAGAGGATTAAATTATCATATTTCCCAGCTTACAGAATGTGTTTGTCATGGCTGTTTCATTTTCAGTGTATTGAAAATGTGTCATACAGTATTTTTTAAAAAATTTTTGTTAATCTAGATACTGTCTGTTTAACCTAAAATGTAATTTGTAATAATGAGACAACTGTGCACTGAATTAGCTGTAACAGAAACTGGAAAAAAAGGCAAATTTTTAACAGATAGGTTGAAAAATCAGCTTTGAGCTTAAAGAAGGTTGGAGGGGCACAAAAATATCCTTATTTGTAAGCCTTCATGACATAGAATCCCACCTCAGCTTTCCTATTACTAATATAATGGGTGTAACTTTCTGTGCTAGCACCATCCTAGCCTCCATTTAAAAAAGTGACTGACTCTTACACATAGTGTTTCCTTCATATGCACTTCTGCTTCCTTACTATGACGCTGTTGACTAGGGCAACTTGGGAAAGTTTTCCAAAAGTATCACAACATTTTTGTGCGCTAGGTAATAAGAAATACTGTATAGCACACACACACATCCATATATACCCCACCACACTGTATTTACTTACGTGGGTGTACAACCATATATATATGTCTATGCATACATGTGTATGTAAGTATCCATAAATAGAGAATACCCCTACCTATTGATAGATTAGTAGATTGATCAGTAATTTCTATCTGTAGTGAAATAAATCAGTACGCTGCATTCAGAAAGCCTAAATTCAAATTCCTATTTGGCTTAGAAACTCTCTAAAGGGTGTTTTTCCCTAGCTCTACCTTTTCACTGAGTCAATAAAAGTAAGCAAGAGATTGCTGATAGGCCTAAAAGGTGTAAGTAAGGTAGTCTTAGCAGGTAGAGTTTATTTTTGCTCTTCCGGGAAACAAATAAAGAATGATCTTCAAACAGATGAAAAACAGCATGGCAAATTTCAGATACTAGGGAAGCTATACCGTTTTTTATTTCCTGGGTTTCATTTCATCAGTTTTACAATAAAATTATTCATTTTTGGAATGTGGGTGTGGGTGTCTGCGCATGTGTCTTCCCCAATTTTCATTTCTAGGTAGGTGCATTCAATGTAGTTTGATTCTAACTGCATATGAAATGCAAATTAGACACATATTTTCAGCCCAAGAAGTGAAATACAGGACAATTAAAAGAAAACACTAGCATTTCTGTTTGCATCATTGGTGCACATCAGTAATTTCTGAGTAATTCAGACAGGTTCCCCCAGGTTTGGTAACAGTTACATGACCCTAGATGCAATTTTTAATGACACTGTTGTGTTTAACTTTGCTCCTTTCCCTGCGCTTGTCCTGCTGACAGTTGTCTCTGGAAGAAGACTTAAACACTTGGAATCAGAAATCTGCACAGTAAAAAAAAGAACTAGGTCTTCCTTAGCAGCTTCAGATTTATTGGAGTTCTCTTTGTTTTTGTGGTGCTCATTCAAAATCCCACTACTGCACATAAAGTAGGATGGGAAGTTACATTCCCTGATCTTTGTCTTTTTACTCATGTTTTCATCTTAATTAACATACAGTTGTGGCTATATGTTCAGAGGGAGGTGGAAATTTGTCCACCATCTATTTTCATTTCAGCTCTTTCTAATTCATGTGGCTATTTCATTCACTTACTGAGGCTAAATTCTGAATTTACTTGGCTATTATATTCAAACATGCACATCAGGCTGTTTAAAACATAATCATAACAGCACTCTCCATAAAAGCAGGGCTTTTTTAGGCCTGTCTGCCATATGTTTTTATACAGCTACCACATAAAAAAAAAAAAAATGCAACTCCCCCTGTGCTTCTACAAGTGATGTGGCTGCCAGTGTTTAATATACAACAAAGGTTCATACATTATGAATTATGATTGGGATCTACTGACTAAGAACTCTGAGGAAGTTTAAGAAACATTTCTCCACAGGCTGCTAACCTGAAACGTCATTATTCTAAACAATTTTAAAATGTTAATTAATAACACAAATATGAAAGCAGAAAAGAAAGTTCTAAATTGCAATAATTGCACATACAGTCAGGTATTGTTGAAAGGCTGAATGCCCTTCTGTTGCCTGTTGATCCATTGACTTACTGGTATTAAGTTACTGTTGCCAAGTTGACTTGCAGAATGCTAATGCTGCCTCTCCTGCTGCTCTCTCCATCTGTTGAGTGCCCAGTGTTGCCCTTTTGTCTCCTAATCTCCACTTTATTAAATGTTATCATTCTGGGTTACATATGACTGAACCATACTGTAAATGTTCACTTGTTTTCCACAATTTGTTTGGTTCATATAGCTTTTTTTTTTTTTTTTTGCAGTTATTCTAAGAGATTTTAAAGCTGTTTAGAATAGAAAATATGACGGACATTGTGTATGTATGTGTGTGTACAGTTCTAGGAAGGGAGGAAGGGAGGAAAGGAGGGAGGGAGGGAGGGAGGGAGGGAGGGAGGGAGGGAGGAAGGAAGGAAGGAAGGAAGGAAGGAAGGAAGGAAGGAAGGAAGGAAGGAAGGAAGGAAGGAAAGAAGGAAAGAAGGTTCTGCTGGTTAGAAAGATTCCTGAGTGCTTGGATTTTGAAGTTAAATTGCCCTCACCATGTAAGATATCGGTTTTGATTCATAGAAAGCTGTTATTTCCCTCAGGGCTGAATACGAATACCATTAAAAAAATGAAATTCATGTAATTATCCCTGTTAAGACGTTTCAAAGCTGACACAACAGGACTACTCCCATTGATTTTCAGGGCACAGTAGAAGTAGGGCTGTCCTGGGGGGAGGACAATCTGGGAGTTAAGGATGCTTCAATCTGGGAGTCAAGGTTGCTTCAAGCTGGGATGCAGTTGCCCAGTTTCTTGGGCAGGGTGAGCTGAGTTAGGTGGGAGGGGTGATAGGCCTCCTGACAAGGTAAAGTGCAAGACAGGTACATGAAGGGAGAGGCAAAAGGAAATGGAGGCAGAGACAGGGCTGGAGACACAGATATAGTGTGGGGTGAGGCACAGTTGAAGAGTCTGGACTGCTGAAAAACTGTCTACAACATGCCTATAATGTGGGGTGAGGTACAGCTGAAGAGTCTGGACTGCTGAAAAACTGTCTACAACATAGCTTAGGCAAGGTTTTGGTACTCACACCTAAGCTTAATGGAGATTGTAGTCCATGAGCTGTGAGTACAGTTGGGGTCATCTGGTATGTTGGTCAGGAAAAATGAAGCAAATTGGTAGGCTGAGGACCCTGACAATAGTGGTCAAAAGTATCACAGAAACACAGAATTAGAGAATTGAAGAATCACAGAATGACTGAGTTTGGAAGGGACCTCTTGAGGTCATCTTGAGCATCCTCCTGCTCAAGCTGGATAACCTAGAGCAGGTTGTCCAGGACCATGTCCTGACAGCTTTTGAATATCTCCAGTGATGGAGATCCCCCGTCCTCTCTGGGAAAGCTGTGCTGGTGCTTAGCTACCCTCACAATTAAATGTGTTTCCTGATGTTCAGAGGGAACTTCCTGTGTTTCAGTTTTCACCAATTGCCTTTGATCGAGTCACTGTACACCACTGGAAGGAGCCTGCCTCCATCTTCCTAATATCTTTAATATTGTTAAAGATGAGGGAAGTAAATTTGAAGAAAACACCAAGTTGGTCAGGAGCGTTGATCAACTGAAGGATAGGAAGACGCTGCAAGAGGGATCTGAACAGGCTGGATCAATTGGCTGTGGCTGGTGGTATGAGGTTCAACAAGGTTCAGTGCTGGGTCCTGCATTTGGGACAAAACAACCCAATGCAATGCTCCAGGCTTGAGTAAGAGTGGCTGGAAAGCTGCTCAGTGGAAAAGGACCTAGGGGTGCTGATGGAGCTGAATATGAGCCAGCTTGTGCCCAGGCAGTCAAGAAGGGCAACAGCATCCTGGCCTGTATTAGCCAGCAGGGCCAGGGCACTGATCATCCACCTGTACTCAGCACTGGTGAGGTTGCACCTTGAATCCTGTGTTCAGTTCTGCACCCTTTACTACAAGAGAGATAATTGACTTAGTGGTAAAGTTGTCAGTTCTGGAGTAAAGGTTGGACTTGGTGATCTGAAATGTCTTTCCAACCTAGTTGATTCTGTGATTCTTATCACCTTATTTGGGCATTTATAGACTCTGACAAGATCCCCCTGATCCTTTCTCTTCTCCAGTGTTATCACGCCCAGCTCTCTCAGCTTTTTCTCTTGTTAGAAATGCTCTAGTCCCTCACTCATCTGTGTGGTCCTTCAATGGACTCTCTCCAGTATGATCATGACTCTTTTGTACTGGGGAGCCCAGCACAAGACACAGCACTCCAGGTGTGGCCTCACCAGTGCCAAAGAGAGGGCAAGGAATACTTCCCTTAACTTGCTGGCCAGACTTTGTCCTATGCAGCCCAGGATACTGTTAGCTTTTCTTGTGGCATATACACATTGCTGCCTCATGTTCAATATGCTGCCCACAAGGACTCACAGATCCTTTTCTGAAGAATTGCTCTCTGGCTGGGTGGTCCCCAGCATGTGCTGGTGCCTGAGCTTTTTCCTCCCAGGTGCTGGAATTTACACTTCTAGTTGAACTTTATGAGGTTTCTGTCAGCACATTTCTTCAGACTCTCAAGGCAGCTCAACCTTCTAGCATATCAGCCACTCTTGCCAGATTTGTGTAATATGCAAACTTACTAAGGGAAACACTGTTCACAGAATCACAGAATGGTTGAGGTTGGAAGGCATCACCGTACATCAGCCAGTCCAACCTCCCAGATGGGGCAGGGTCACCTAGAGCACATTGCTCAGGGTTGACACCTGGGCTAAAGGTTGGACATGATGATCTGAAAGGTCTTTAAATGATCTGAAAGGTCTTTTCCAACCTAGCTGATTCCATGATTGCATGATTCTATGACGTGGTTTTATAGGAACCACAGGAAACAAGCCAGTGCTGTAAGGAGTGTACAACAAGAGAAAATGGGATGCACAGAATTCTGATCTGAACTGCTTGTATCAAAATACTGTAGAACATATGGAAGAGCAAGCAAGTTTTGGATTTAGCTGGACCACACTAATAAAGTAACAGTTGTCTCTCACTTTGCCTTTTAACCCTACATCAAAACATTTGTGTCAAGGAAAAAAAAAAACAAAACAAAACAAAACAACAAAACCAAAATGCTCTTCTCTATCTCAATGTTTTCTACACAATTCAATTGGTAGAATTTCTTCCTCATATCCAATCTAAACTTCCCCTGTTTAGGTTTGAACCCGTTACCCCTTGTCCTCTCACTACAATCCCTCATGAAGAGTCCCTCCCCAACATCCCTATAGGCCCCCTTCAGATATTGGAAGGCTGCTATGAGGTCTCCACGCAGCCTTCTCTTCTCCAGGATGAACAGCCCCAACTTTCTCATTCTATCATCTTCATACGGGAGGCACTCCAGACCCCTGATCATCCTCGTGGCCCTCCTCTGCACTCATTCCGACAGTTCCATGTCCTTTTTATGTTGAGGACACAAGAACTGCACACAATACTCCAAGTGAGGTCTCAGGAGAGCAGAGTAGTGGGGCAAGGTCACCTCCCTCAACCTGCTGGTCACACTGCTTTTGATGCAGACCAGGATATGGTTGGCTTTTTTGGGTTGCGAGCACACACTGCAGCCAGCTCGGGTTCATTTTCTCATCAACCAACACCCCCAAGTCCTTCTGCGCAGGGCTGCTCTGAATCTGTTCTCTGCCCAACCTGTAGCTGTGCCTGGGATTGCTCTGACACAGGGGTCCGACCGTGCACTTGGCATGGCTAAACTTCATCAGGTTGGCATCAGCCTACCTTACAAGTGTGTCAAGGTCCCTCTGGATGGCATTCCTTCCTTCCAATGTATCAACCGAACCATACAGCTTGGTGTCATTGGCAAACTTGCTGAGGATGCACTCAATCCCCCTGTCCATGTCACTGACAAAGATGTTGACCAAGACCGGTCCCAACACCGATCCCTGAGGGACACCACTCGTTACTGGTCTCCAGCTGTACATTGAGCCTTTGAGCACAACTCTTTGCGTGTGGCCATCCAGCCAGTTCTTTATCCACTGAGTGGTCCACCTATCAAATTGATGTCTCTCAAACTTAGAGACAAGGATGTCATGTGGGTGCCAAACACTTTACACAAGTCCAGGTAGATGACATAACTGCTCTACTCCTGTCCATCTGTTCCATAGCCCCATCATAGAAGGCCACCAGGTTGTTCTGGCAGGATTTCCCCTTAGTGAAGCCATGCTGACTGTCATGAAGCACCTTGTTGTTTTTCATCTGCCTCAGCATGCCTTCCAGAAATGCTCCATCGCTGGCTGTGTTCAAGGCCGGGTTTGACAGAGCCTTGGGTGCCATGGTTTTGTGGGAGGTGTCCCTGCCCATGGCAGGCTAGTTGGAACTATATGATCTTAAGGTGCTTCCCAACCCTAACTATTCTATGATTCTATGATTTGTCTGGACTGGAGTGTGTGTATTACTTGTAAATAACCCCTGATATAAAAAAAAAAAAAAAAATTCAAAAAAGCGATGTTGATTTATTTAGCAATTTAATTTGAAAAGAACTTTCTCTGACAGATTTTAGAAACAGAAGCCATTCAAACCAAGTTTTGAACTCCCTTTAGTGCTACATACATTACTGCCTAGCTTGAATGGATTTTACAGGAATTCCCCTGACAATAAAATATTATTCCAGTCCCTAATTGGGTGATGACACTAAGAATGCTCAAAAAGTACAGTCATACTGACAAAAATTAAGATACGTAGGTAGTTTTACAGCTGTAAGAGCTGGAAACATAGTGAGCATCCCGTTGTTTGTATTTACAAATCACTTTCAAATTTCATACAGTCTTGCTGTGAATGTGAAGTATAGGTATGTTGAAAGGGTTTTTGAAGTAAGACTGAATGTGCTTGTTGTTGGATAACTTCCTGTGACAAAATATTCTGCCCTTCTGGGCTAGCAATTGCCACAACTGCAAGCATACAACATCTCTGCAGTACTGCTTACATAGCTCTATGTTTTGTGGCCATCAGCAGGACACAACTGCATTTGGAACGATGTCATTGTTTCTACTGCTCTTGTAGAGCCCTGAATATCTGAATGGTACCAGACAAACACAAAAAAAAATTATTAATCAAAGTGAAAATTTTAAAGCTCTGTAGCCAGGAGACAAGCTGAAAACAACTTTTCTCTCCCTCCTTCTCTTTGGAACTCTAATAGGATACTAATAACCTCCTGCAATGCCCAAAGAACAGTGATGCGTCAAACATTTGTTATTCTTTGTGGATGCATCAGTACCAACAATTTCACTGAAAGGACAATTTCAGTATTCTCCTTTGTGGTTCACAGTCTGAACTGACAGAAGACTTTGGAAAGAAACAATTGAAAAAGACATTCCCTAAAGGTAACTATCAAGTCCAATAAGGCTCAAATAAAATGGCCCGACTGTCAGAGTAAAATACAACATATCCACTTAGTTCTTGAAAAGAAAAGGTAATGCTAACCAGTTGTTGAAGACAGCTCAGAGAGGTAGTGTCACAGTGCCAGCTACACAAAAGGATGCACTGCATAGCAGTGTTCAGATGAATGAATGCCGATGTGTAACAGCCATGTAAGTAATTCTCTTCAAAGGACAAAATAAAGAGCAGAAACACACTTTGTTAAAGTTAACATTACTGATAGTATGCCCACACACAAATAGAAAAAACATAATTTGGAAGCCAAATAAAACACATTTGAAACACAAACTTTGAAAATGTTCTTAGTTTGAAATGAAGATTACCTCTCCAGAAAGCAGTTTAATATAAACAAGGTCGGAATATTTGTAAAGATAAGTATGTGTCTAGCCTTGGGCAAATGTTAAAAAAAAAAAAAAAAAAAAGAAAGAAGAAGTAGAAGATAGCATGGGAAATGGGAAATGCTTAGAGCTCAAGGGTAATTCTAGGTCATCAGAACTGCATACAGAGAGCACACATGCTTCAGAACAGCAAGAAAAATAAGACCATTCCTCTCCTGCCAGAACGTGAGAGTGGGGTAAGTCATGCTGCATGATGAAATGGTTATCAGGTCATTTCTGATGGTCTAGATAAGCCACTGCCTATTGCACAGCCAGCTTATGTTGTCTAAGGTCGTGGTGGTTTCTATAATTGAAGGATATTAGAAGTTTATGGTGGGTTGGTTAATTGGATTATTTCATTGTAAATTGCATTCTGATGCAGTGTTCTTGTTGCTAATGAAAAGGCTTTCAGTGACAGCAATTATTTGACCTTAAAGAAAACTCAGTTCATTTGATTTTCAACATACGTTATTTTATCTTGGAGATCAGACCAAAATTATGACTGAGTCAGGCACTTATTGCTGTGTAATCTAGTGGAAAACAATGTTCAATGTTTGCTCTGAAAATGATTCTATCTCCTCAGTCCCTTCTAGTATCACCTATCAAGATGTTACAGCTATGTACCACGAATTTTTTCTGTATGTTCTACCTGTTCTGTTTGGTAGCAATTGGATCCCGGGTATCCAGCCTTCAGCTTGAGCAAAAGGAAGGATCTCTTGCAGGAGTGCCCCAAACATTGGCTACGCTGCACATCTCACTTTTCTCATTCAGTGCAGGGGGAATTTTGTTTGTTTCAAGAAAAGGTGCTGAAAGGAGAGCAAAAAGGAGGCGCGCACAGTGTACTCCAGACCAGTGGAAAACATAGACTTTAAGTACCTTGTTGAAAATTAGAAAAAGCAATGATGTTAAACTTAGCCACCATGCTGCTGTAAGGCAATGTAGTTTTCTTATTCTTCCTGTGGAGACATTTACTCTTTTGTGTGAAATAACAGTCATCTGTTCGCCCACCGAGCTTGATTCATCCACCCACACCACGACACCATCCTCTGCTGTGAAGGACTCACCACAACTTCATGTGACTAATTCTTTGTAAGGAAAAGAAAGGGAGAGTGCAGTAGGCAGATGAGACCCTTGTAGATCAAAGGCTATGCCAGGATGGGCACTGCAGGTCTGGCATTATTCTGTTACGCAGAAAAAGCAAGTTTTGTTCCTGACTCTAGGTCAATTGATAACCTTAAGCATTATGGATTCACTTGCTTGTCTTGGACATGAGATAGTAATCATGGCATGAAGAATCTTCATTATCCCATTTTTTTAACATATATTCAAATTAAAAGTTGGCTTTGGGATCTTCTTTTTTTTTCTCTTACTCATCTATTCTATGTTGAAAAGCTATGCATCAACAAGGTCACGGGGTGCATACCTGACACTAACCAACAGGCTTTGGGGCCTAATTGAGAAGTAAATTCTTCTTCTGGGACCCATAATTTTTGACATAAAACATTATTTGGGAGAGATCAGACCACTAGATTTGGCAGTAGCTAAGCAAGGATGTATCAAGTTATCAAGAATATGACAGTCAAGCGTAATATCTTACCAAAGGATCTTTATCTCACCAGCCAAGAAATAGCTGAAAGAAAACAACTGTTTTAAGAAGAGAGGATATGCTGCCAGACATCATTTTTCCCTGTACTGAGAATGCTTGGCTCAGATATGTGTCCTTTCTTCAGCCTGATTCAGACCAGAGTCCTCTATGTCTCTGCCAAACACTTAATCAGATGGAGGCCATTACCAGGAGCATGGCATCTCTCTTGCTACATCTGTTCTACATTGTACTAAAACCACTTCTGTAACTCCTTGGAAGAGGAAATCCTTGAATTTTCTCTCCAAGAATTAATTGTGCACACAACACAGAAACACAGTGAACAGATCAAGTATACAACGTGTCTTCTTAGCCCCAGAAGTGCTACATCCTTCAATTTTCAAATTCAAGAGCTAGTGACCCAATTAAAAACTAAGCAATTATGCCACCACCTCTGTATTTAGCCAACATGTTTATGTTCTCTGGCCTCTCATTCATTTGGCTATCATTGATCATCAGTGTGATGTCCTTTGGGAGCTGCCAGTCTACACCTGTAAAAAATTAATCATTCAAACTTTGAATACACTTATTGCCTGCTACAGCCAGAATACAGTATTGCCCATGTTACTGAAAGGGAAGTTTGGATTTTGTTAGCAAATCAAAATGAAAAATGCTGTAATAAACACATACGAAATGTAGTTGACTGTGTTAAATGTATGCAATGTCACATTTCCCTGCCTCTGAGCATGAGAGGACAAAGATTCTGAAGCTATTTGGAAGCTTTCAAAACATGTTTCCTTTATAATTAAGTCCTATTTTTCCTCTGTGCACCTTGCAGTGGCAATAAAAAACCCAAATAAACACCTGTCACAGGATTTCTTCTGTATTCTTCTCAAGCCCATTGAGTGAATCAAGTGTGAACCTCTGGGAATCATCATATTTTCTGCTGACCACTGAATCAGCATAAAAGAAAGACATGATGAGCTCCAGCTGTTAAGCCTCCTGTTTAGAGGGTTAGAGAAATAAACCTACAGGGTGTTTTGCTACAGCACCAGGAGTTATATTAAAGATACATGTGTCATCCACAAGGAACACGGAAGGGAGCTAGGAGAAAGTAAGCAAAGGTGAGCTGTGGGAATGTCATCAGCCCCCCCAGACTGGTTATAACAGCAGAAGGACTTTAACTTAACAGACCTTTCTCTGAGAGTTTAAACTTTCTACCTCTAGTTATCTTTTACCACATACAGTCCAGGGGAACTTGGATCAAACGAACCACAACTGAAACCAGTAGCAAAACCTTTTGAGAATCATGTGCTGTAGTTTGGATCCTACCTCAGCTGAGGCATTTACTTCTTTTCTCATTGTACTTACACGTTTAGGCTTCAATGCATCAGTACAGAAAAATGTCTTATCTGTAAAAATATTAAACAGCAGCTGCATTAATTTATCTCTGAGTTTGTACCCCTAAACGTAAACTAGACCATACATTAAATGCACTTGACAAAATGTTACTGAAAAAAAAAAATAATCATGAGTAAAATCATGATTATGCTTACTGCCATTGTTAGTAATGTTAACAGCTTTATAAAGCCTGGAAAGGAGGGGTTGAAAAGCTTTGGAAGTCTATAAAAATAATTTGCCTACTTAGCCACAAAATTTTATGCTTAGATCACTCTGACTCCAGACCAAGATGAAATCAGAAATGGAAATACAGCTACCATGAGGCAAAATCCATGGGTTTCTGAAGTCTTCATGATCAAGTAAGGAAGAATAATAAAAAAATGTCTTATTACTGACATTGTTGCAGTGGGATTTTCCTCGTGATACTTGTGTCTCAAATTATTTGGAAGAGTGGGCAGATTTATCTGTACGTAAACCCCTGACCCCATTTCTGGGGACATACTCATTACCTCTCGGTGTGACTATATGTGCAGCCATGGAGTAAAGAATGTAGCCACCTCAGCAGCGCTTGGACAGCCAGGTCCTTTCCTGGGGGAGACAAGGGCTGAAATAGTCCCGGAACAGCCTACTCCCCACCAACTATCCAGTGTCTGGTTTTGAGCAATGTGGAGGAGATACACTTCATACATTATTAACACTATGATAGAGATCTGGGAGGTGCGACTTCTGAGAGAGCTTTCCCACAGTTTCCCAGGACTTCAAAAGGTGGCAACTTACTTGCTACTTGGCTTGTATTTTTGGCATTCACCTGCCTAAAACCACATTTGCAATAATTCTGCATTAATGAACCATATATACCACTTTTATGAAAGAGCCGCTTAAGTGTTTGGTAGTATAAAGGAAACAGATTTCAAGGACTTTGCAGGCCTAGGCCATGTAATTTGTAGCATTCTGAGGTATAAGGGGCTTCTGCATGAGTTAGAATCATGTGCCCTCTTTGAGTGAAGTCCCTTTGACTGCAAATCTTGCATGATGGTGTCTTGCATATGTAAGATCATAAAAGCAAGAGGTCTATATGTTACAGAGAGGCAGCTGTATCTTTCTGATCTTGAGTGTGAAATGCACTCATATTTGCACCGGTCTTTTCCAGTTTCACTCACTTTTCACCATGGTTCTCGTGCTAACAGGTTGCTTTCAGAGCTGTGGCTTTTACCCCAGTAATGAATTTTTAAAAACCATGTTTATCGCTAGGTTATTTTCCAGCTTGGTGAACAATTGTTCACAACATCCTTTCTTAATGTAGAGCACAGTAATTATGCTCTTGGATGCTCTGAAGGTATACTTGGTGTTTCTTAAATCATACTCAGATTTTTGCATTATTAACTATTACAATTTCTCTATTTCAGATGTTTTTATTTTCAACCAGATACCTAGTAAATAGTACAGACAGAAAAGTAATTGTGATCCAGTTTTTTTACAATATCACAAAACAACTAGTGAGAACTTGTGTTAATCACAATGTGCACAATGGCACTCCCCCTTCTGATCTTCCAAGTTTTGTTTTTGTTTCAGACATTTGGTACCTCTGTGTTCAGCTGGCATCAAATTCGAAAGGAGGATTGTGGATGCAGCTAAATTGTGCAGTGATGTATTCCTTAGATGCTGCAGTTTGCTGACTACCTGGATTAGGCTTGGGTACCATAGCACATTTCAAAAAAGAGAAGTTTACTGAAAGTGACACACAGCTTCTGGACCTCAAACTGTAAGTGTAATTGCCTTTGTACTTGTATGTGTGAATAGCTGGGCATCTTATGCACAAAACTGCGCAGGCCTTGCAATGTCTTTAATGTGAGCTAAGTTGAAAGGCGGATATCAAATATAGTATATGGATAATGAGTCATGCCTTCTTTAGTGTTATTCGATATGATAACACTATTCACAGTCATGAATAGTACACAGTCTCAAACCTATAAAATCTTTATTGGAAGTCTTACACCTGGACTTCGAAGTGTTCTACCTGGGAGGCACAAGGCCCTAATACTACTTCTTAATCTATGCCAAATCCTTCCATTCTTAGGCAGATTGATTCAAATAAATATTCTCCAGAAATCATGGGTTATTTATTCAATCTCAGTCTTACTTGGTGGCCCACCTTCCTTTTTTTTTCCAAAGAATAAATAAAAAAGTAGGCAGAAAAGTGAAATTCAGAAGCTAAGCTGTTTTATTTTTGAAGCCAGGCAAAATGTGCACTTCTTTTTTTAATTTAGAATCAGAGTTTGCACTGTAAATGTATTCATACCTATATATAACTAAACTGAACCTTTCAAAGTGTTCAAGTAATCTACTCACAGAAAAAATAATCTTCATGTGAATTCACAAACAAAATTCTCCATTAATATTATGCATGCAGATTATTCTGTTATACAGAATGAAAACGATTCCAAGATGTTCAGTAGAGGTATGATATAGAAGAAACAAATTTATTTACAGGATTGTGTAGCTGAGAAACAATAAGATATTTTTTCCATTTAATTAATTCAGTCTTCTTTTGACTTGGGCAATTGTAGCAGAGGAATTAAAGTGCCATTAATACTGTTTTTAAACATGTCCCAAGAAATTATTTTTTGCATGTTTTATTTCAAATGTATAGCTCACTACTCATGGACAACAAATATTGTCTTCTGGCAACAGTGGACAGGGAGTGTACTAATGCTACTGTTATTTCCTCTTTAAAACATGATTGGAAGTGGGAAGGGCTAGACATGTGCAAAAGGAAATGAAATCCAAGTAAAGCTGAATGAGTTAGAAGAGAGAAAAATTATTAGGAAAAGGTAAATAAATAGCATGTCAAATAACATATATAATCATACAGACTTAGCTGTTCTGCAGAATGTAAATAGTTTACGTCTAATCCCAGCTTTTATACTTTTCCATTTGTAAGATACTGTGTTATTTACCATAGTTTGGGAAAATACCTACAGTAAATTTCATAGTTTATTTTCTCCCCTTCACAGTCTCATGTCCCCGATTTTTTTTCCTCCTTCACCAAATGTAACTGAAGAATTTTAGGAAAACATTCAATTACTGAAACTCTGGATATGAAATGAAATAGTTAGCAGAAGATACACAGCAGCTTTTTAAGGGTGCATAATTAGACTCTTTGTATTAAAGGCCTTGATTTGGCCCATTTTTCGCTGTAATGCTGATGTAAACAGGGATTTTTTTTTGTTCATTTCTGTTGCTTTCCATGGCAGATGAGTGGCACTCCATTCTGTGACAACCAGGAGCATGTGAGTTTATTATAGTCTCATGACAATTTTTTTCCCTTTTTAAAAACTGTATCATTGCTACCATAGGATATTTTCCCAAATAAACATTGTGGACCTATATTTTGTTATATTGTCTTTCTGCTCTGAGACATAACCATGCTCACTCCGTGAAACAGAGGGCACTCAAAATTTAACTCAGACACAGACACGTGGGTCCTCAGCGAGCACAGATACCATTTGTAGGTTGCGTAACAACAGGAGAACTGCCCATTTTCAGTGATTTTTCCTGAGCCTATGGAAACAAGAGAAAGTGTGTAAAAGTTTCATTAGCTCACCCTATAGATATGTCCTTAGATGCTATACATTGCAGTTTGAAGAGAACTGTGGAATCTCCTCACTCATTACAAGCAGCATGAACACCCGAGTTTTGTATTTTCATTTTGCTAATACTGCCTTAAAACTCTTGATTTGCAGTCTTACTGTTTCTTCCGGCTTTTAATTCAAAACATTTAAGCAAAAAGTAAACCTTCTGTTACTTATCTACCAACACCACCTTCCCTCCTCAATGAAATGATGTGGTTATTACTGCTGCTTTTGCACTGGTACACACTCTTTTCAGCAATGGACTGCCTGGGTAATAGTGCTGCTAATCACTACTACTAGAGCTGAATTTCTGCTGCAGAAAGCAAGCCCTTCCTCAGACAGAGAAAAGCAACTGATTATTTACCTTTTATCCACAAGGTAGTCATTCCATGCAAGTCTTGGGCATAGAAGCCTGGGTAAAACCAGTTTAATTTAATGAAATAAACAGCAGTTTAATGCAATTTAGTAAGTATTTGTCTTGGCTTGTGGGTAGATACCAGACTGTGAATTCTCATCCACACTTGTGCCTTCTTCCACAGCCTCTTATCTTGAATTATTTTTCTCCCCAAATAAATGGAGTGTTCTGCAAATTACATTTATTACGTATAGTGCTTTAAAAATTTTCACATACCACAAGCTGAGTTTCCCTTTGCCAGAACAGATCTGTTTCATTTGATGCATAATAGTAGTAAGCATCTAGAATATGGAAACTAAAAATACTGCAGAAACTACATTGTGCTTGCAAAATGAAGGGCAAACTGCAACCAAAAAAACCCTGTTCCTAATCTTTCAAATATCAAACAGTGTGGTTCCAATTTTATGCATTTAAGGGCCAGACTTTATAAAGCATTCATGGAAAGATGAGTGCACACATTTTGTGTGTGTCCAATTTGTTTAGGTGTATTAAGATCTGAAGCTCTATGCAGATGCAAAGCATACGCACTTTTGTTCAGTTTGAAAAAACTGAGAACATGCTAATTCATTTTTATGGATGGAAGACTTGCAGCAAATGAGCAATTATTGCACCAAATCTTCATATCTAAACTCACTGTGTCTTGCAGTAATTTTTATCTAAGAAAAGCCCTTTTGAAACCTCAGCAGAGATGTGAAGATTTAACTCTGTGAATTGGAAAGTATATGAAAAAGGTTAAAAAACAAAGTATTTCTTCTTCTGTAGTTTCTAAATACTTGCTCAAATATTTTATATATCACAGAAACAGATTCAATGTTTGTTAGGTTTTTTGAGATTAATTATTATTGTTAATGACTAAAGAAATTCATTATAATAGCATTCTGATACCAGTTTTCCTAAAATGTTATAAGACAAAAAATATGAATACTGGTTTTTTGCTCATTTTTGCAAAGATTATGGCAGTAAATTATCCAAGCTGTGGTGTAATGGCTCTGCAGGTCTTGTAGTTTTGACTCACATACTTCCAGAACAGATACATTTTCCCAGTAGTTTTTAATCCAGTTAATTTTTTATGTTTTGTGAACACAAGACCATAACTATTTTGGGGTACTTTTATTAGCAGGAAGTCCCTGATAAGTGTTCAATCTGTTTTATTTCATTTTTCAAACTTTTATTACAGGTTACTTGTAGTGAGATGAATTCAGAAACTGTCACTGGTGAGCCACTATTGGATTTGGAAATGTTCAGAGCTCTGCAAGTAAGTCATGGCTGCAGCTATCCAAGAGGCAAAATATCACCAAGCTGTTGTGAATTTGTATCCCACCATCCTGAACAGCTGTCGTGACTGGAAAGGAAATTATTAAGGCTCTCTTCTTCCTGTATGGGTGATCCTGGCCTTTAAAGTCCTCTTGTCCAGACAAGTCCTACAGAAGAGATCAGGCATTAGTCAGACAGAGATCTGGCTGCTGCTCTTGTGTTTCAGAATCATGCAAAGCCTTCTACAGTTGCTCTAGCAGTGGTGTATCACATCAAGCAACATCTGCCTCAAGTCTCTGAAAAGAGATTTAATGGACCCTAAAACTTTACTAAGACTTCATGTCTAGATTATTTACAGCCTCACAAATGACTTCTTCCCTCTCCCTGAAAGACACAAAGGTCCTTGGAGCCCAGTTACAGTCACTACTTCATTACATTTAATTTCATCCTGGATAGGGAATAAATAAAACAGAATTTGATTAAGGAAACTGGCAATACAATATTCATAATAGCAAATTCCCACCACAAGTGAATTTTTCAGAGAAAGAATAATGCGGGAGATAAATGGCAATGAACTCAGACCAATGTGATCAAGCGTTGACAATTTATTACAGGCAAGCAGCGTCTTTTATAGAAGAAGCCTCAGAAGACTAGAACATTCAATAACATCTGGTTGGTTACATTCTTTAGCCAAGTGTTAGAAACGGTTTTATGACTGGTTGTTACAATAGTGATTCCAAAGCTGCGGCCACAACAGCAGATGGTTTCAAGGACACAGCTATCAGTTCCTTCGTACGCATCCCTCTTAATAACCGTCGGTGCCAACTTTCTCAAAGCTTTCTGCACGTACACGACCCATAGTAACCTCTACACATCCTTTAGTAACCTCCAAGCAGGGCCTCACAGCCTTTGGTTCACGACTTTACAAATGTCAAGCAGTTGTCCGGATTGCTCACATGTCCGTTTTCAGCAAGAAATGCTTCAACAGAATAAGATGCCATCTGAATGCAAAGGGTTGTATAAGGATGGATAGGAAATAAAGTTGAGAACTAAAACAACGATAGAGAATAGTTTAATATTGCCAGATGTTTACTTTTCTAAATCACTCTTTAGATATTTGAATATATTTCTGACTCTGTTTTTTGAGAATATTAATTTCCTGGCATTTTCCAAGGCCAACTACGGGCCCTTTAATTGACTTTTTTTTTTTTCTCACCCAAAATTTAATCTTGGTTCTATGGCTATGCAAAACATTTACATCGATGAAGTGATACAGTCTTAGTAAAGAACAAGACAGAAAGAGACTGGTTCATGATTCTCATGTTCACTGAAACAAGTATCATTACCAGCACCATATACAGGAGGGTGTTTCATTGGTGAAGTCTATAGTTTCTCTGGTATACTTCAGATTCTTAATGTTTCTTTAAAGAAACATTTCACTGAAATGTGGTTAGCATTTACCTTTCATAGGTTGAGCAATGATCACATATTTATAATAAGCAGGCCATATGCAGATTAAGAAGTAGTGAAATTGAGTACTCCAATGAACAGAGTGGATCTGACACTTTATAAGGTGAACTTAACCAGCAGGGGAATTACCTCACATATTAGAATTTTCCCACAGAAATTACAGACCCAGGAAGTAAAATTACTTTGTGCCTCCTGGCTGGTCCTCCTAAGCAGTGTGAGCTCACGCCAAAAGACAGAAAGTAAATTTCAGCACAGGTATCTCTCAGGAGCACTGCTGGGTGCTGCGTACTGTGAATGATGCTGGATACTGCAAAGGACCAGAGGGGCTTTACATCCCTCAGCTGCAGGCGTAACTTTACTCTTTTGTTGCACAGCCTCTTACCTCTTGTGACACCTTCTTGGATTTCTGAGTGAGTGACACAGAGCTGGTAATCAAGTACTGGAGAGTAGTTTAAGGAAGTTCATCTGTCCATTTTCTTGTCAGACACATCCTGGCATATGAGACAAAATAAGTAACAGCATGCAGCTGTTAGGAAGAGCCTTGAACTTTCCAGGCAGAATGCCCAAGCAAAGCTCTTGTTAGAAGTGCTTTCATGAGAGCAGAAGAAACAAGCCTGATGTCCTGGGTTCAGCACTTAAACCACGACACCTGAGAAGGGTCACAAGCAGTAAGTCAGACAAGCTGGTCTTGCACCATTAGCCCCTATGGGGAAGGATGAGTAAATGTGTGTCTGGTGTATGAAAGGTTTCCCTTTCTATTCTTCATAGTAGGGGCAGAATATTGTGCTTCTGTGAAGAGATCCTGAGGACTCTTAGCCAGGCAAATGGAGGGGCTTGAGCAGAAATTGCACACTATTCAATAAACCAGTACGAGCTGGTACTCTCACCACCTCAAAGAGAGACTGAGAGGTTTTTAAAGATAAAATTCTGCAGTTGATGATGTTATGTTTGTTAAATATTTGGTCCATAGAAAAATATTCTTTAAAAAAAAAAAACCAAAACAAAACAATCAAATCCACACTATCTAAAATCAGGTCTTTGTTGAATGTCCTAGCTGAAAACAAAATGTTGAATGTCCTTGATGAAAACAAAGTATTCGCTGAATGGTACATGTATGCTGTCAATTTCTGTTAGACTAGCTTAACAAGTTACAGTGACTCTACTTAATGTAATAGTAATATCTCCCTCAGAAAAAACGGTCTCCTGTCTCTTTCAGCATTCATAATTTTCTTGAATTTTTCTTGGCCTTGGTTTGAAAATTGCTTGGCGCTTCTTAATTGCAAACCCTACCAAAGGGAGAGATCAGAGGAACACAGGATATGCCAAATATGATGAATGTCCTGCCTTTGGGAATGGCCAATAGCTGATTTGTTAGATGAAGGCCAAAAAGCCTCAAAACATATTCAGTCTGTCATGTAGGAGATGCCAACAGACTGATGCCTGGAATCCTAGCTCTTAGTACGTGACCTTATTTGAGTACAATTCTACAAATGTTATCACTCCCCTGCA
This sequence comes from Myiopsitta monachus, assembly GCA_017639245.1. Classification (NCBI taxonomy): domain Eukaryota; kingdom Metazoa; phylum Chordata; class Aves; order Psittaciformes; family Psittacidae; genus Myiopsitta; species Myiopsitta monachus. The sequence goes on from CM029941.1 coordinate 30,596,557, forward strand.
CTCTCTTGTCATCCTTTTCCCACCAGTCAAATGTATTCTCTTCTGTGTAGATGAGTGGGAAGTGTGAAGCTCAGAATTCATCCTACCTTAGGACCTGATCCAAATGTCAGAGCAAAAGAGTAGGTTTTCTCTTGTAGCAAATGAAGATGAATGTACTCTGCTTTCGTTACGGAGCTGAGCAGGACTCCACTGAGGCACAGAGATCAGTCTGCTGTTGTGACTATGCCCTCAGTCAAGGTGAGACAGCACCCTTCCCTTCAGCTCCTCACCTAAATCATTATTTATATTCACACAGTTGTACACAATTGCACAGCCCACAGTGCGCCGTATTTCATACCAAGTCCCCAGATTTCTTGTCTGTTCATTGTCAAATACCTCTGCCTTTGTAAGAGGTACAGACTGGTGCCTTGCTGATGTATTAAAAGACTGTTTGCTCTGTGACATGACTCAGTTTCTGACATTTTTCCTCCATCTGTAAAATGGAGCTAATAATACCTTCTTCAACAGCTTGTTGTGCATTTTAGTTGCCTAATGTCTGAGTAAGTCATAAAGTTTCTGGAGTGCAAAACATATGATAAACTTTATTTTATTTTTATGTTTTTGATACTGATGTTTGCTTCAGAAACATCCCCATAACTGGTTCAGTCATCTTAGTTCAGAAGACAAACAGCTAGAGTACAATCCTGGAAAATCCTTTTTCCTAATTGGTGCACTGTTTTTATCATGAGTAATAACTTCTGTAGCTTCGCTGGAAGAAATTAAGAAGGCAATCAAAATGTCAAACAAAGTTGTAATGAATTTAGAAATAATTACTCATAATTTAGAGTTCATCAACCTGAAGTGTTATTTCATTTGGTAGGTTTAGGCCATTATAAAGAATGTGCTCCTTCTTGCATCTGAAACTACATAAAAAGGGACAGTGGTTTATGGCTGCTATATACTTGATGAGATATTAAAATTTTGCAGCAGAGCAGAAGATAAGCAGGAGGGGTGGGGGAGGAGGAATACCCATTTGAAGGTTATATTTCCCCTGGGCTTTTGTGCTCTCTGCTCTAAGCAGGCAGGAGCCTCAGCCTTTCTTATTTCTTTTTGCTTTCTCCCTTACCTTTTTCTTTTTTTTTTTTTTTAATTGCTTGCTCTATTGCCTGTGTGTGCTTTGTACATAATTAACTTGGACAATATTATGGAAGATGCAGTTAATTGATTTTTAAACTGCAGTTCACATAGCCCTCTGTGTAAGATGCTACCAAGGAAAAGGATGTAGTATGTATCTTTTCACAGATATGTCTTGTCTCTGTTTTCTTTTCCAAACAGTTAACAGACCAGTATCCTTTCTGCTAAATGGAACACCTTGAAAAATCCTTCACAGTCTACTACGATCACACTTAATACAAGAATAAAGCTTTGAGAAGTCAGCGCTTCCTACTTTACCATTCCCTTTTTTCCCATTTTTCCCCTATCTCTTTCACACCAAAGGAAAACAGGAATAGTACTTCCCTCCTTTCCACATCCCCCCCTTTCCTTACACAGCTCTTTATCTTTGCTAATTCTGATCAGTCTATGGGAATGTTTCAGTAGTCACAGATTTTAAATATTGCAGTCAAACAGAACAAAACAAACTCTTTTGCCCCAGCAGGAAGCATGTTTTTCAGTTAATCATTTATTGTGAATGTCATTCAGGTGTTTCCATGAATGTGTGACTGCCAAGTACACTGATTCTGCCACAATTATACAGGGTAATAGTGTCAGGACAGATTAGGTTTCTTTCACTTTAAAATGTTCCGGCTTTGGTTTTCAAAGTATTTTGTATCTTTAGAATTGAAGCATATGTTTGAAATTAATTGGATTTTCCCTGCTGGAAAATAATGACTTACTTTTTGTTTTTCAGTCACTGTATGTCCAGGAATTTTTCTTTTTTTTTTTTTTTTTTTTTTTTTCCCTGCTTCAATGAGTCTTTCTCATTAGCTCTCTATCAGTGTATTTTTAGGAAGACTGTGAGCTGACTGTTATTTTATAAAGATTTCAAGTAGCTATTGAATGAAAGTTTTCAAAAATACTTATTTCTAAACCATGTGGAGACTCCTAATATCTCTTTACTATTCTGTTACGTTCTGCAGTGTGGACCTCCAGAGCCTCTTGGAAATGTATCTTCCTGTATTAGGGCTTTGGCCAGTTCCCACATGGGCAAACCAGTTGACTCCTTGAGCTCTCTTCAAGGGCTAGCTATGAACTTGGCAAAGATTTATTTAAGTTTTGCTTTTGCAGCCAAAGTTCTGATTGTCCAGCATAGCAATATGTAGGTGGGCCTGTGGAAAAGTTTTGTCTTGCACTATTACCAGGTGCTGAAAAGATACCTGGTTCTTCCTTCATTAAAAAAAAAAAAAAAGAAGAAAAAGAAAGAAAAAAAAAAAGCCCACAACTGATTTTAACAGTAGCCACAGATGATCTTGGGTAAGACCAGAGCTTACATTTCTACCAGTCACAAAATTGGAGGGTTTTCACTACAGGGGTCCTAGGAAATCTTTCCTAAGGATTAGGTGCCTGACTGTAACATCACTGCTTAAATCTGTAATTTATGTAGTTTGTCCTCAGCCCAGTTATGACATACATTTTCCTTTGGAAATCTGGTCCAATATTTTCTTATGGTTTACTAAAGTTCAACTGCTGGTGCCATTACAAAGCGTAATCATTCTTCCCCTGTCAGTGACAGCAATGTTAGCTTTGTGATCTTCCTAAATCCTACCTCTAAACTTTAAGTCAGTCCAGAATGATGTTCTGCAATATAGGGAAAGCAAACCATGTTTCTCATCTGTGGTTTTCCATTGGATTCCTTGGCTTATCTGAACCTATTTTAAAATCACTTACCCTGACTTATCCTTACCTTTAGTGCAAGCCACTAAACTAGTTGTTTATTTTCTCTGTGAAGCTTAGTCAATTATTTTTCCTGTCAGGCATTGAATCTGTGCTAGCAGGGACATTTTTTGCATAAGTCTACTTGTCTAAGAAACCTCAGTGAAATATAGATAAGGCTTAACTCAACCAGCTTCAGATGCCATCACAAATGCCCTCAGAGAGCATTTTCCCTGACATTCTGAGAATAGTTTTTATTCTAAACACCTTTATCTTTTCTGTCCATCCACATAGACATTCCTGCTAAATGCAGAATAATGTGCTCATTTGTCAGTTTTTAGCTTTTATGTTACTGTACCTTTTGAGGCTTCTTGGCACCTTACTCTTCCTTCTTCCTTCTCTTCTTACACCTGTGTCTCAATCTCTGCTAAGCCCCTTGTAGGTTTAACCTGCTTACAATTTAGTGGAAAAGACAAAAGAGATTCTTTTCTTTACTGCCTAGATGGGCTCCAAAATTGGTATGTCCCAAATGCCATCACATACTGCAAATGAATGTTGGAAAGAATTTTAACTTAAAAAACAAAGGCAACAACACCAAATTCAATCAAATTTATTGAACAAACTTTCCTTGGAGTTTCTGTTCTGACTACTCAAAAAAAGATGTTTTCAAATCTTGGGGACCAAGATGTCTCATGGCATTAGGCACTGCTGGTATGTAGAAATGGAAGACAGCCTTCTAGAAGTTTGCTTCAGTTAGGAGGAAGATGGAAAATTATTATAAGGAATAAGGACATACAGAAGTTTCATAGTTTCATTATAAAAAGATCATGTAAACACGAGTTCAAGGCTTCAATTTGATGCAGTGTTAAGACATAAATTTAATCTAAAAAACTGTGAACTGCTGTGAATATCATCTGTTGGTTAGGCCACAGATCCCACAAGAATAGTGGAAAATGGCATTCAAAAAGCACTGTTATGCTATGGAAACCTAAACATATTTTTTAAATTTACTTTCTTCTTCAGCTTATTACTGACAAAGTAGTCTCCCTTATTCAGCAGATATATTATCTATTAAAGTAACATTATTTATTAAGAACCTGATGAATCAAGGCCAGAGATTCACAATTAGGCAACTGAACTCAGTAAAAACTGAAAGAAAGGGATGAGGGCCTTTATTAATACCTTTTATTATGTAAGGAATATATGTATAATTTCAATTCACCCAAAATGAATTTCAGAAAACTACATAATATATATACAGATGCAAATTAAAAATAAATTTCATCACTGGGTGATGTAAGTTAACATTGTCTTTATAGCAAAGTAATGAAATGCTTGAAAAAATGTTTAGCGATTTTAATATTCTTTAAAATATAAGCAGGTTTTCCTAATAGTATATTAAAAATAATATATATATATGGGGCTCCAGTTACCATCAGTGCAATTAAGGATAAATTTTAGTAGTAAACTCTAGTTAAACTGATCTAACCAGAGAAATGATTAATACTTAAAATGCCCCAAAGAAGCTTCTAACTCACATTTAAGAGACAGTTATTGTAATTGGAAGTTAATTATATATTGATTATTACAAGAGTCTCTCTTTGATTTAAAAACTAAAGCTATAAGATAAACCTTCTTACTTTATTATTTAAAATTACAGTGGTAACAAATGTGCAATTACACTTTATTGTTACTAGCATTTGTCTCATTATTCAGCTCTAATTGATATTAAACATTAAACAAGTTAGATATTGTTGTTTGTTAAGCACTGGAAAAAATGTTCTAAACATCTTATATAGCTAGTGATAGTAATCATCCTGAACATTTATTTCAAGTTTGATGACGGTGGGATGTTTATTATCAATTGATTAATTGCATCATATTAATAACCTTAACCTATTTTAATTTCACAGGCATAACAACTTGATTTATCTTCAATATTCCCACTGGATTTTGGCGTTAGAAGGTTTTTCCCTAACTATCAATTAGCAAATTATTATGTAGCAAGTAGAAATATTTACTTTTCAGTGCTGTTAGTCTCTAGGGGCAAGGAGTGAATTGGTAAATTTCCTACCATTCCCTTACATGCTGAGCAGGAGAAACATTTTTTAAACTATGGATTAAGCTACTGGATATTTTTGTCACCTTCTGTTTTGGTGGAGTGTCTATTATATATTTACAATGAAAGACAATAGAAAACATCTGGTTTCCTAAATATCTCTTGAAGCAATGATTCATATCTTCAACTGTGCTGTATAGCTATACCACTTCTTTCCTATCTGAATCCATTTGTCATCAATAAATTCCAGAGAAAGTTTAAGGTAGTAAACTACATTTTTCCACAGGTAAGTGGGGAAATCAAGGCATAGAGAAATATGGTTCTCAAGATACTAGTAATTTTAGGAAGAAAAAGAGAATAAGAACATGGAAGTACAGACTCTAGATGACCTAGATTACTCTTCCTCTCATTCTTAAAAACAGACTTAAAAAGAAGCAACAAGAAAACAGAAGAAACTTAACAAAATACAATTTCCCTAAGCAAGAAACTGCATGCAAGGACACAGTTGTATTTGTTTATAAATCATGTGACTGAAAGCTTTGTGAGAGCGGAGTTGGCTAGGTTGCTATGAAATCTGAAAATAATTAGTCTTACATTTTACCAGTCATTTATACTGTCAAGGGGATGGGAAGCACAGAGAAGACATTGAATGTGGCATGTAGAGAGAGGCAGATGTTCACTTTAGAGACTGTAAAAAATCAAGCTGGACATTTCTCAAGAATAACTTTGGGTTTTTTGAAGTTTCAGTTGCAGAAATGACAAATGTCAGATTCAGTGCAATATTCCAATACCTATTTCAGGCCTGTCAGAATCAAGAAAGGCTCTGATGGAAAGGATGATTTTCAGCACCTGGAAGAGATTCAGATTATTTTTCCCCCCCCCTTTTTTTTTTAAGACGAAAGGTGAGATCAGAGTTTATTTTATCCAGAATTACTTTAACCTAAATAATCAGGCCTGAGAAACAAGGCAACAAGGCACTGATTTTGAGACTTCAGAGTTTCTCATGAAGAACCTGAAAGGAACAATTATCAGTAGGTGGGAAGACTATACATTACAAGGGATTGAAGAAAATAGTGTGAAGTGCCCCTCCTCAAAGAGTAAGCAGGAGTCTTAAGGAGTAAGCCCCCAAGCCCCCAGATCAGAACAGGAATGGAACCATCTTTGTATTTTATTTGAGAAAAGATCCTGCTGTGTCCTGCTTGTCTGTTGCACACCTTCAGTAGCAGGAGCCGGGTCATCTGTACAGACTCACTCCTGGTCACCCTATCCTGCTCCAGCAAAACATAGCTCAGCTATTGAGAGTTCAGCAGGATTTCCTTCTAACAATGCTGTTGCTGTTGATCTTACTGCTCTCGTTCATGAGGGCTGCAGGTTGGGCTTATAAAGCTGCATCCTGGGGCTGGCTGGCAGCCTGCAGAGCACTGCTGTTCTCTTGGTGGTGTCTAAGTCTGGAAAAAAAGTACAGGTTAGAAGGGAGGACCTGTCCTTGTCCAGTCAAGCCTATGAACACACAGATGTTGGCAGGTGCCCGTGTATTATTCCTTTGTGCAGGAGGATGTCGGAGCCCATGGCTCTGCCAGATCGAGTGGTACATAAGCTTACATAGCTATATATATATCTACATACACATAAAAAGCAGATGCATAGTCCTGAGGGGTATGATCAGCCAGTGGGTTCATCAAGAAGTGCTTGTATCTTAGTTTGTGCATCAGAAAAGCACTTTTAAGGTATGAACATTTTATTTCCACATTTTAAATACTCCTTTTCAAAGCACATTAATCTAAGTTTCTTTCCCAACATAGTCTCAAATACTAAGGAAGCACTTGCCCTTGCCTAATCACATCTCCTAGTAAGCAAATATTGGCAAAGAATCATAAACCTGACTGTTCCTTACAATCAAATGACGTTGAACTTTGCGCAACAAATTGACTTTCTCTTTAAAAAAGAGAAAGTCAAAAGCCCTAATAGATCTCTCAGATGAAGAGTTGTTAAAATTGTCAGCAGAGCAAAGATGATCTTTGGAAGGCTTCTAATGTCATCAGAGTTGCCCTGAAAAGTTTACATCAGAAGAGAGGGCAGAGAATTTCTTTACTGATTCATATATACAGGTCCAAGTGTACCTACACACATCCAGTGCTCATCAGAAGTGTGAATAATCTTCAAGGCTATGAAAAACAAAGAGGAGGAAATAGCACTGCACAAAGAAAACAAACAGCGCTTACTGATGCAGACGGAATTTCAATAATTGGGGAAGTTAATAGATGCTGTTTGGTGTCTTTCCAGGCACGATTTTCATAGACCTGTCCCAACTGGAATTTTCTGCAGCTTGCATCACCAGGAGAAAATTGCACATTTTATTGTTCCCAGCTCTCCCATTTTCTAGCTTCAGAAATTCAAAGGCTTTGTGTTTGAATTCACAATAGCAACCCAGAAACAGAATTGCCAAGCAAGAAAAACAGTTAACTAACTGGGAATGTGTTGTCTTCAAGACTCCACCAATTTTTCACCACGGTAAATCAATGTCTTTGATGTTACCAGTTCTTGTCTCTTCCAAGGTTACAAAGATGTGCTAAAGCCTAACTAATACATGCACCATGAATACCAATTAATAACATGTGCTATACAATAGAGATATAAAGAATTAAACCACATCTATGATTTTCCTTATTACTGATGATATTCAGTGGTCAGCCGTGGTAGTTACATGAACAGCACTTCTTACTGTCCTGCATGACACTGAATCCAGCTCTCATCATGGCTGGGTTCAGTGTTCATTTAGTAAGGCCATGTGTAAGATTACAACACTTGTATTTATGAGACTCATATTGTATGCATCTTAGCACATATCCTTGAAAGTAGTTTTGCTTTTCTGGGAGTTCATCTGTGTTTGGTTTTAACATTCATTTTTTCTGTTGTGCAGCCTATTATCATATTTAATCTTCTCCAGCTAAAATTCTGAACAGGAGGGTTAGTTCAGTAAACAAAAATGCTTGTGCTGATGACAGAGTGGAGGGCATCTTGCACAAACTAAAAATATAGAACTTAATCCAAGAAGGTGCTGGATGTCTTCAGACAGAATCAATAAAACACACCAAACCCTATATATCTCAGACTGTGTAAACAGCATGATTTAAACATAACTACATAAAATACTGTAACTTGAACATATCAGTTTAGCACCAGCCAGACTGAACATGTCAGGCTCTGTAATGACTGAAGTTATAGTGTCAAAAGAGAACTGGAAACCACATCTCGGCTGGCTGTGAGACCTTTCTGCTCTTTGAGTTTGTCCATGGAGAGATGGAGTACTTATGACTTTTAAGGATTAGGTTCTGGAAAGAGAAATTACTATCAGCTATTGGAAATATGATGTTGCAATACCAACACTTTCACTGGGATAATAAATGGCACAAATGACAAAAAAAGGTAACTTAGGCAACACCTGAAGACTAAGGGTATCAGAAGGAAAGAAGTCCCCTTATGACACAGTTAGGGATTAATTGCACTGAGATACAGACACACTTATCAAAATAAAATTCAAAGAGTTTTCTATATATACATCTGAGGAATAAAAGTTGGCCTTGGCAAAGGTATGTTTGGGAACATGTAAAAGATTCTCCTGAGAAATGAAAATACCTTATTTCTGGAAAATATGGTAGCTTTGTGGAGATTTTAAAGTAAATTGCCTCCTGCAATTCTACTCTCCCTGGTTGCAGAGGTTTAAAAAGACTACAGTCCAGGAGACAGGGTAGAAAAAAGATTATTTTAGAAAATAGAGGAATCATGCAAAAATAGAATAAAATGTAAAATTCAGCAGTTTTCAGTGCCAAAATTAGAAAATAAGTATGCATAATTCTAGGAGGCACTAGGAAGAAATAAAATTTAAAAAATCAGAATTGTAGCTGTTATAACTATCAAAATTATAATTATTATTATTGTACGGCTTCTGTATCTGAAATGCATGAAAGAATATATTCATATATCAAATTAAAAAAAATGCAGAATAGTGCAAAATTACTCAGTGTCACTTGGAATCAAATTAAAATGTTGATTACTTAGAGTAACATTGCTAGTAAACTTAGTTTCTGTCTGGTACCCAAAAGTTGTTTTTACATTCAACTAGCATAATATTTGAGAGGCAATGACTGCAGTGTAATTTACAGGCATATGCAATGTAAAATACATGAAAGCTGGTCCATTACATGCCATTCAGTTTAAATGCATTAGGCTTGGATGCATCTCCACAGTATTTATTAATAGAATAACACGACCATGTGAAACATGTATTCTGAAATTTTTCCCCAGAGAACTCAACTTTAACTGGCTAACACCTACAGAAGCAGCCTTCTCTTCATATTTTAGACAAATACAGTGTCGCTAGACTCAAGTATTTTTGAAATCTGCGGCGCACCTTTTTTGTGACACTGAAGTCAGTATTAGGACTTGTCCTGGGTTCAGCAGTAGCAGACAGTTTTTTCCTTCTTAGCAGCTGGTGCAGTGCTGTGTTTTGACTTTCAGCCTGGGAACAGCACTGATAACACCAGTGGTTTTAGTTGCTGCTCAGCAATGTTTAGTCTGACCAAGGACTTTCTGAGCCCCATGCTCTACCAGGGAGGAGGGGAAGCTGGGAGGAAGCAGAGACAGGACACCTGACCCAAACTAACCAAAGAGGTATTCCATACCATAGCATGTCATGCCCACTATATAAACTGGGGGCAGTCATCTGGAAGAGAGATCACTGTTCGGTTAGGCTGGGTATCAGTCGGTGGGTGGTAAGTGGTAAGTTGCTGTATTCTCTTCCCTTGTTATTTCCCTTATCATTATTATTATTGGTAGCAGCAGTGGTTTGTGTTATACCTTAGTTGCTGGACTGTTCTTATCTCAACCCATGGGAGTTACATTCTTTTGATTCTCCTCCCCATCCCTCTGGGAGCTGGGGGGAGGGGGTGGGGGAGTGAGCGAGCAAGCTACGTGGCTGGCAGGACTTAAACCATGACAGGACTAAATAGGGAGGGTGACAGAAAGAAGGACAAACCCTACAGGCAGTTAAAATGTCATATGCAGATACAGAGCAATAGCAAATCCAGCAGCATGGCTGTGGACTTACAGCCATGTACTCTGCTCCCTGAGCAAGTACTGTCCAGCACTGCTGAAAGCAGCCAGCACATTCCTTCAACCTGGCAAAGGGAAGGTATGGGGCCAAAGGAGGAGTGGCCAGAGGGCAGCTGCATGTGCTTGACTCTTGGTTTTGATGTGTTCCACTGTGCAGGGTCAAAGTGCAGGCACATCCCAAGAGCCAGTTTTGCGCATTGCCTTCCCTGAGCCTAGCACAGTTCAGTCACAGCCCACAGTCACAGTAGGTTTTTTTTTTAAGCCTGGGATACCCAGACACTTATATTGATCATCTCAGAAACTGAAAGGAGTTGTACATACTCAGTCGAAGGCAGAATTTGCCCCCATGTGGTTTTGGGGGGAGCTGGGAGGAAAGTCTGCTGCACTATACCACCACATGAAAATGGTCAGCCATTGCTCTGACTGGCTTACCTCAAAATTTCCCTGCATTTGTGGATTTATGACCAACCATAATGTTATTTGAACACATTTCATTAACTGCTGTAGCTGTTTAAAGTCCCTGACATTATTATTTTTATACCACTGCAGCCTCATACAACTGCTTGCTGGTCATTATAGCAGCTTCCAAGATCAGTACAGTTCAGTCCGGACTCAAGTTAATCTCATGGGAAATCCAATTAGTAAACTGATTAGATATTAAATTACATTCTTTGTTAATATTCTCTACACCTTCCCTTCCATTAAAAAAAAAAAAAAAAAAAGAAAAAACAAAACCAAAAAACAATCTACTTCAAACATTACTTTCACCTGCCCCCCTTTTTCTCTTTTCCCTCTCACCCATATCTGTTAATATTAGTCTGGTGTCAAATTCACTTGTATGGTAGAGGTTACCAATGGATTATATGTTACCGACAGTGGTTTGGTAAAGCCAGAAATTACAAACATGTAAAACTGCGTCTGAACCCAGGATACCTTAGAAATGTTCTTTTTGACAATTTTTCAGTGACAACTATCCAAAATGTGCTTGACTCTAACGTCTGTAGAAAATATTGCTGTCATTAAAGTTTACCGTAGTAGTAAACTGCTCTGAGCTGATTGTTGTACTTTGTAAATGCCTTTTACATTAGACCATTCCTAGCAGTTAACTTCAAGTAACAAGTGATTTTTATGAGGGTGCTTGGTTTTTTTTTTTTAATGAAAACTCATTTTGACCAAAAAATAATTGACTACACTGGATCCAGAAATCAGTGGTGGCTGCACCCCTGTCAGGACCAGATGTGGTATGTTGAGCACAAGTTCTGGAAGTCATATTAAAGAGACTGAGCTAACATCAGATTATTGCTGCATGTGTTTGCCAGACAGCCTACAGAAATACGCCTGTGATCATGGTGAGGCAGGAGATTAGCTGTGATTCCTGTGATTGCTAATAACTCTTGCATACTGTGTTGATCAATAGGAAATCTTCCGCTACATTCAATGAGGCCAGGATTTCACCCTTGTAATTTTGTTAGTCTTCCTTACAACTTGAAGCTAGGTTGCTTGCCTTACATACAAAATTCTTCTCTTATTTCAGTCTTCAAGATTTTTTGGCTGAGTTTTAGGTATGCAAATTTTTGTAAAGCACTGAACTCTGTTTGGCCTAACATGGCAACAGCAGAAGTGTTAAAATAGCCATATATAAACTCGTGAGATAGCATTTATTCCTGCTTCAGCAAATTCCCACTACTGTTTTGAAAAACAGCGGTTTCATTTTGTTTTGGTTTTTACTTTAGTGTTGCTCAGTGTACTTTATCTTTTAATCCAAGTATCTTAAAATCTCAGCTCAAAACTCACTTTTTCTAGATGCCTTTTGATACACAATCTGAATCCATGCTTATAACACTAGATTAAAAAATGAGTCCCTCCTTATTCTATCAAATTTTGGTCTTCCTTCAGCTACTTGGAAGACTTTAGTGTTGCTGGGTTTTAATCCAGTAACTCTTAACTCTCCCTTTCATTCCCTCAATATGATGCAGCCCCCTAGTTCTTCTTGTCTCAGCAAATATGCTATTTAAAATTGCTTGCTGACATCTCAAAATCAGAGTGATTGAAACTCAGCTTCTTGTGTTTTCTTCTGAACACTCCCTTCTCTGTTTTGATTTCAACAGCTTCATTATCCATCATGCAGCCTTGCAGCCTAGGAGACATTTCTGAATCTGTCCTCCTTCTTTGTCCTAAGTGATGATCTCCTACTGCACTTCTCTTTTCACTGGGAGGGTGACAAGGCTGGGAGAGTGCCTCTCTATAGAGGTTGGTTTGCCCTGACAACTGCAACCTCCTTTTCACCATGTTCTTCACAGTTATTTTTCTCCTTCCAGCAGATTTAGGACCCACAGTTAAAGCCAGCCTGTTTTATTTATCAGAATGAGAAGTTCTTCTCTGTTCTCATTCAGAGATGATTTCTCCAGAGCTTAAGTTTAAAATGTTGGCCATGCCCCTGGGTACTTCAATGCTTAACACTTCTGCTATTTTTTTCCTGTTTCCTTTTCTCATCACACAGACATCCAAGTCACGCCCTTATTACTGCTCTCCTATCGTCTTTCTCCTCTGCTTTTAATTCCTTGAACTGTGTCCCCAAACCCATTTGCCAAAGCTCTACATTCATTTCAGTCAAATTCGTCCTGAAAAGCCTCATCCGGTACTCTGCCCTGAAGACTACAAAAACCATTACTGTTAAATAAAGATTTTCCTTTTTTTTTTTTTGCCTTGCCACAGAATATTATGTTTTGCTATGTCCCATCTGTTGCTTGTTCTTTCCTTTATTTCTTTTGCTGTGTCTAGGTTCTAAACTTCTAACTTACTGAAGATGAAATATGTGTATTTATTTCAAAAAGCATTTAACTAATCTGTGGGTAGGCTGCAAATATCAAATAATAAATACTGTTGCAAGGATCTGTTTAGTAATACACAAAGTGGTGTTACATATCTCTCTTGCTTACTGAGGTGACTGCCTAGTAGTTTCCCAGAAAACTACAGGAGCAAGGTCTGCACATAGGAAATTAAACATACAAGTACAAGCCCTCATTGAACTGAAAGGGGTAAGTCCCTGATTCAGTGCTATTTACTGCTGCTGGATCAGGACCCTAGGTTGCAACACGATAAGCCAAATCTTCCTTGCCAGAGCCCTTTCCGAAACACCTGACACAACACAAACCCATTATTTACTGTCAGTCATTAAGCAGAGCTGTCAAAACTGGGGGGAGGGATATAAAAAAAACCAACAACACAACAATCTAGCACTAGTCACTGGATTCTAACAATAATCTCCTACATGTCACTGATTGCTTTCTCAGAGATGCAAGAGATTACTGATTACTTTTAAAGTACGAAAGCATGGATCTGTGGACATAGAGTTATAATTCTTCACAGAGATGTGGTTCAGCGACTTCCCACATTTAAACCTGAAAAGAAAACTAATCCAGTATCTAATTCATTCCTACAAAGAGATCAAATTGGCAATTCAGGCCTTAATTATTTATTTAATGTTTCTTTACCTGATAGCAAAAATTGTTTCTGTAACTCTTGCTAGACATTAACTGGGAGAAAAGGAAACATTAGTAGCATATTGATTGGGCACAGCCTGGATGCCATGATAAGACTATAGCAAATTATTTGTTTCTTTAATCTTGGTTGTTCAGATAATTTTTTTAATCTGAAAATATAATAATTATTTCATAAAATGAGTATGATAACAATAAAAACAGACACTTACTTTATCATCCCAGACAACATGTGATGAGATTTCATGACCACTCATACAGTGCTCCTGGATTTACCTCAAATACCAAGATTAATGTTACACTAGTCTCAATTCAAAATTCAAAATGTCTAATTTATTGGGACCATTAATAGCCATCTGAATTATATTTTCCTTTCTATTTCAATTGTTCTGAATTTCATACTCTAAGAGTAAACTTTGTTCTCTGACTGTGCTGAGTTAGAATAAATAAAATTTCCAGATTCAAAAGAGAATTAGACAAGTTATTTTGTTTACTGTGTTATCCACAGAAAACCAACTGTATATTGTTTGCCACCCCCAATATGAATTCAGTTGTTCTAGAGTTCAGAGCTTAGAATCTTCTGATGCTGGTGCCTGTAGCAAAGTCAGAGATTTCTCAAATAGTATGTCTCATATTTGTGCACATTACTGTATCTGGGCAATTCTCAACTAGGTATTGCAGAAGGCTGCTGAAAAAAAGCCAGACAAAGAACATAGCTACAGAATGTGGCATTTATTTGCAATTCCAGAAAACATTCCTTGCACAAAATCATCCTTTTTACTCTGTCAAATGCTTGTAGCACAAATCCCAACATAATAAGTTAGCACACAGCAAGGCCTATTGGTAGTTTCAGATCCAAAACTCTACCTTCCCTGCCATTCTGGGACAGATTTTAGGATACCACAGCCAAAACATATTTATAGTTCTGTCGCAATACCTCAAGTTCAGGCATTTATCTGAACTTTTCCTCCTCTATTAGTCCTGACTATTTGCAAAGGTTTTCAAACCCTCTGAATAAGTTTTGGCTCTTTCTTGATGTGCTTTCACCCTCAGATCTCTGTACCAAGTGGATTGATAGCACTAGGGGAAAGGAGTTTTAAATCCACCCTCCCCACCTCCTCTTTTTTTTACTGCAGTGCAAGTTTATTTTGCTCACTAAACTCTAGGTTAAATGAGACCTTTGAGATAAATTTTATTAGTTTATCTCTCCAACTGAATATTACATGATTCTGTATTTAACGTCATGGGGTTAGCTGTTACCCATGCATCTGCTAAGATATTTCCACCACCTTGGTGTCGAAATTCAAAATTAGTAAGTAATAAAATGTAGTAAGTGAAAGGGGAGCTGCAAGTTACTGAAAGTGAGGGGCATGATATATGAATATCATTAGCTTTACCTTAAAGAGCATTTATATGACTATATGAACGCAAAAAGGCAATGCAGTGTTTTAGTCTTTCTCTAGTCACTGGAACATTCTGAAGCAGATGGACTGTGTGACTGATGATTCAATAATTGCACTCATTAAAAACGTTCACGCTTTTAATTCCCTCCCCCCCCCCCCCCCATTCTGTGAAGAACTGAGGAATGAAATGGTTTTGTCATTGTCAGCAGATAGATAATTGAGTTTGCTTTGATTTCCTGGGGTGCCCCTTCCCCACCCTCATGCTGTTGGATTGACATCTCCAGAAGCATAGCAGAACATATGAGTCAGACCCAACTGTCTTAAAGGAGAAAAACACTATGTAAAGACTCCTGTCTTCTCTCAGCATTCACTCCTGAGCACTAAGCTAGGAACCTACCTTGGGAGAAGATAGCATGCATTTGCTTTTCTGCAAGATTACTCCCCCACCATGACAGAGTTACCTACCTGTAGGGCTCAAGGAACAGAAAGATAATTCTGCCTTGAACATACACATAGAATGCTTCTCCTTTTTATTGCTGAGAGCTAGAATCAGCTTAAAGGTAAAAGAGGGGAGAGGGTGTCCAGCATAGAGGGGGGAGGGTGTCCAGCTGTGCAAGTGCCTGATGCCTGGTATTTCAAGAACATGAAATCAAAATAATCTCACAAAGACCCAAGGGAAAGCAGTAGTGGGAAGAGCAGTGAAAAAACAGCCATCCTGCTTTCTCTGGAGACAAGGATAAAAGTACCTCCCAGCTCTGCTGAAGGGGTGCTTCTTTTTGTTTCTACCATTACGATTTAAGTTTAGAGTTTGCATTTAAATTTGAACTGCATAATAGCAAAAACATTCCCCAAATGAGGCATTACATTCACTCATTCTATCTACCCTATAGCTTGGGCACCCATTTTCCAGATGCTACTCCGGGAACAAATATAGTAGAAATTGTGTAACCCACAGCTTTCTGTCAGTCTCCAGCTGCTCCAGGAGACTCTCTCACTAGCCACCATTTGTATTTTGAAAACGTCTAGCAGAGATCAGAGCATCATGGTGTTCAACCTTGTTCAAACACAAATGACAGAGCCTTTTGCAACTCTAGGTGAGGTGTTTGAGGTGGACTTTCATTGATCTCACACTTAGGTTTCACTAATCTGTGCCTGTAAGCAAAATATTTTTTTTTCCAGAAGAGGCGTTCTCTGACTTTTTGAATATAATTCATAGGCTCAGGTGTTCCATAATGCCACATGACCTGCTTTTAGTGCACTTAGGAGTCCTGGGCAGACTACATAAGTGCTTAGACATTTCTACAGCCCTCTCTTTGTGTACACCCTTTCTAAGATCCCAGTCAGCTAAAGCATACAATACTCAGAATTTGGCACAAAATACATGAGTATAAAAAAACGTTGGCAAGTCCTCCTATCATCCTTTGACTCAAATTCACTGCACCCCATTATTCCTTGTGTCTTAGTGTTGTGGTTCAAGCTGTAAATCACACGCAGCCCTTTCACTCACTTCTCCCTCTTTCTTCCCCCCCACTCCGGGGGGGGGGGGGGGAGGAAGGGAAATGGGGAAAAGAATCGAAAGAATGTAACTCCCATGGGTTGAGATAAGAACAGTCCAGTAACTAAGGTATAATACAAATCACTACTGCTACCACCAATAATAATAATGACAAGGGGAATACAAGGGAAGACGATACAACTGCTCACCACCCGACCGAGCCGAGAGAGAGAGAAACTTCCGGGTTCCTGTCCCCAGTTTTTACATCCTGGACATCACGTGCTGTGGTATGGAATAGCTCTTTGGTCAGTTTGGGTCAGGTGTCCTGTCTCTGCTTCCTCCAGGCTTCCCTTCCTCCCTTGCAGAGCATGAGACTCAGAAAGTCCTTGGTCAGACCAAAACATTACCAAGCAGTAACTGAAAACACCTGTGTTATCAGCGCTGCTCCAGCTACCAAGAAGGAGAAAAATGACTGCTGCTGCTTAACCCAGGACACTTAGGTGCATAGATTTTTACACAATCTTGTGATGTGGGCATATTCTGCTTCATATATTGTTTCAGCAGTTGGAAAATATGTCCCTATCAGAAAAGGAATGCCCTCTTCTTCCTTATTCAAGGACTGTCCTTTGTCCTTGTGAACTCCCCAGGCTGTTCATTTTGTCTTAATGCATGGATGAAGGCTGCACCTTCAGATCGGTCCCCTCTTGTGGTGTTTTAAGCGTAAATTTCCCTTCTCCCTCCTTCCCCCCCCCCCCCCCAACACACACACTCCGATGGGGGAAATAGGGAGAGGAACCAAAGAAAATGTAACTCCCACAGGTTGAGATAAGAACAGTCCAGTAACTAAGATACAATACAAATCACTACTGCCACCACCAACGCCAATAATAATGACAAAGTAAATACAAAGGGAGAGGATACAACCGTTTCGCCGCCTGACCCAGCCGAGAGACCGCGCGATGCCCCCCAGACAGCGCGCCATTCCAGAGACCGCATGGCGCGAGAGAGACCGCGCCGCTCCCGAGACCATGTGGCCAGCCAGAGCCCGTGCCCTGCTCCCGAATCTTACTTCCTGGGCATGACGTGCTGTGGTATGGAATGCCCTCATTGGTCGGCCCGGGTCAGGCGCCCTGTCTCCCCTCCCCCAGCTTTTCTCTCTTTCCCGGTGTAACATGAGACTCTGCGGAGGGGGGGGGGGGGGGAGCAGAACCCATAACAATCCACCCCTTATTCCATACCATTCACATCATGCTCAGATCCCACATTTTCAAAATATCATCCCATATATATATATATATGTACATATACATCCACACACACACACAGATGGAGAGATATAATCCCTTAGTGCATGGACCAATCCCTATAAAGCTGCTGAGTCCATCCAGTCCGTGATGTCAGGCTCCGTCTTTTGTAACAGTCTTTCAGAGCAGGGGAGGCTGTGTGCAGTGTTGGATCGCTGCCTGTTGATGCTGATTGTTCCTTTACTGCAGAATTCGTCTGGTTTCATCAAAGTTGGTTCTTTGTTGGGATGATGGTCTGAGGGCCAGCTGCTGATGACTTGAAGACATCTAGTTGATGGGCTATAAAAAAACACATTACATAACAAGCAAGAGCATGCAATTGAGTTCATTGGCTGTTTTCTCCTAAAATCAAATCTCCTTGAGGTACACATCGGACTTCCCCATCTTCCCACATTACCCACCAAGTATATCCGGGTCAATGAGCAAAAGCAATCCCACGAGTGGGTTTGCCTTTACCTGAAGCAGGAATAATCCAGACTGTCTTCCCCAGCAAATTCTTTATGTGCACCACAGGAACGTTGTCCCCGTCCACAGTATGTAGAAGTTCTGACTGGGCTGGACCAGCTCTGTTGGCAGATCCTCTGGTGTTGACCAACCAGGTGGCCTTTAATAAATGTGTATCCCAATGTTTGAAAGTCCCACCACCCATTGCTCTCAGTGTAGTTTTTAATAGCCCATTGTACCGTTCGATTTTCCCAGAGGCTGGTGCATGGCAGGGGATGTGATGTACCCATTCAATGCCATGCTCTTTGGCCCAAGTATCTATCAGGCTGTTCCGGAAATGAGTCCCATCGTCTGACTCAATTCTCTCTGGTGTGTCGTGTCGCCACAAAATCTGTTTCTCAAGACCCAGGATAGTGTTTCGGGCAGTGGCGTGGGGCACAGCGTATGTTTCCAACCATCCGGTGGTTGCTTCCACCATGGTAAGCACATGACGCTTGCCTTGGCGGGTCGGTGGGAGTGTAATATAATCAATCTGCCAAGCCTCCCCATATTTGTACTTCAGCCATCGTCCTCCATACCAAAGAGGCTTTAACCGTTTAGCCTGCTTAATTGCAGCACGTTTCACAGTCATGAATAACCTAGGCAATAGTATCCATTGTTAAGTCCACCCCTCGATCACGAGCCCATCTGTATGTTGCATCTCTGCCCTGAGGGCCTCAAGTGTCATGAGCCGACCGGGCCAAAAATTATTCACCCTTATGTTGCCAATCTAAGTCCATCTGAGCCACTTCAATCTTAGCAGCTTGATCCACTTGTTGGTTGTTCTGGTGTTCCTCAGTAGCCCGACACTTGGGTATGTGAGCATCTACGTGGCGTACTTTGACCAATAGGTTTTGCACTCGGGCAGCGATGTCTTGCCACAGTGCAGCAGCCCAGATGGGTTTACCCCTGCGTTGCCAGTTGCTATGCTTCCATTGCTGCAACCACCCCCACAGGGCATTCACTACCATCCATGAGTCAGTACAGAGATAAAGTACTGGCCACTTTTCTTGTTCAGCAATGTCCAAGGCCAGCTGGATGGCTTTCACCTCTGCAAACTGACTCAATTCACCCTCCCCTTCAGCAGTTTCTGCAACTTGTTGTTGAGGACTCCATACTGCTGCCTTCCATCTACGGTGCTTTCCCACAATGCGACAAGACCCACCAGTAAATAAGGCATATTGCTTTTCACTTTCTGACAGTTCATAATATGGTGGGGCCTCTTCATCACGCATCACTCCTTCCTCCTCTGGTGACCTTCCAGAATCTTTACCCTCTGGCCAGTCCATGATGATTTCTAGAATTCCCGGATGACTGGGATTTCCTATTCGAGCTCGTTGTGTAATTAATGCGGCCCACTTACTCCATGTAGCTTCAGTTGCATGATGTGTAAAGGAGACCCTGCCTTTGAACATCCAGCCCAGCATGAGCAACCCAGGTGCCATGAGGAGCTGTGCTTCAGTGCCAATCACTTCCGAAGCAGCTTGAACCCCTTCATAGGCTGCCAATATCTCTTTTTCAGTTGGGGTATAGCTGGCCTCAGATCCTTTGTATCCCTGACTCCAAAAGTCAAGGGGTCGACCTCAAGTTTCCCCTGGAGCTTTCTGCCAGACGCTCCAGGTAGGACCGTTCTCCCCAGCTGCGGTGCACAGCACATTTTTAACATCTGGCCCGGTCCGGACTGGTCCGAGGGCTACTGCACAAACTATGTCACGTTTAATTTGCTCAAAGGCTTGTTGTTGCTCAGGACCCCATTTAAAATCATTTTTCTTCTGGGTCACATAATAGAGAGGGCTTACAATCAAACTGTAATTCGGGATGTGCATTCTCCAGAACCCCACAGCACCCAAGAAAGCTTGTGTTTCTTTCTTATTAGTTGGTGGCGACATTGCTGTTATCTTGTTGATCACATCTGTGGGGATCTGGCAACGTCCGTCTTGCCATTTTATTCCCCAAAATTGAATCTCCTGTGCAGGTCCCTTGACCTTACTCCATGTTATGGCAAAACTGGCTGTCAGCAGGATTTGGATTATTTTCTTCCCTTTCTCAAAGACTTCTTCTGCTGTATCACCCCACACAATGATGTCATCAATGTATTGCAGGTGTTCTGGAGCTTGCCCCTGCTCCAGTGCAGTCTGGATCAGTCCATGGCAGATGGTAGGGCTGTGTTTCTACCCCTGGGGCAGTCGGTTCCAAGTGTACTGGACGCCCCTCCAAGGAAAAGCAAACTGTGGCCTCCACTCTGCTGCCAGGGGAATTGAGAAAAAGTATTGGCAATGGCAATCGTGGCATACCGCTTGGCTGCCTTTGACTCCAGTTCATACTGAAGCTCTAGCATGTCCGTACGGCAGCACTCAAGGATGGGGTAACTTTGTTCAGGCCACAATAGTCTACTGTTAGTCTCCACTCTCCATTAGACTTTCGCACTGGCCATATGGGGCTATTAAAGGGTGAGTGGGTCCTACTGATCACTCCTTGACTCTAATCTACGGATCAGCTTATGGATGGGAATCAGGGAGTCTCGGTTGGTGCAATATTGCTGCCGGTGCACTGGTGCGGTCGTGACTGGCACTTGTTGTTCTTTGACCTTCAGCAACCCCACAGCAGAAGGATCCTCTGAGAGACCAGGCAAGGTGGACAGCTGCTCAATTTCCTCTGTCTCCAAAGCAACAATACCAAAAGCCCATCGGTACCCTTTTGGGTCTCTGAAGTACCCTCTCCTGAGGTAATCTATGAAAAGGATACATGGAGCCTCTGGACCAGTCACAATGGGGTGTTTTTGCCATTCCCTCCCAGTCAGGCTGATTTCAGCCTCCAGTACAGTCAACTCTTGGGATCCTCCTGTCACTCCAGAAATACCAATAGGTTCCACCCCTTGACAGCTTGATGGCATCAGAGTACACTGTGCACCTGTATCTACTAGAGCTTTATACTTCTGCAGGACCGATGTTCCAGGCCATCTGATCCATACAGTCCAATAAGTTCGATTGTCCCCTACCTCCACCTGGCTGGAGGCGGGGCCCCTCTAGTAGTCATCACATTGGTCACTCACGTCTTGTAGAAGCAGATTATTCTTCTTCATCACAGCAGCTGAGGTAAAATCTGCTCTTCCACTCCATCTGGGAACCTGCTCACCAGAGCCTGAAGCCGCAGCCTTCATGGGGTGATCAGCCTTGACCTTTGCTCTCTTCTTCAGTTCTCGCACCCGTTCCTCCAAAACTGAAGTAGGCTTTCCATCCCACTCCATCATATCTTCTCCACGATCCTGCAGGTAAAACCATAGGGTGGCCCGTGGTGTATAACTTCTGTATCTTCTCTCTCGAACAGTGGGACGCCTTCTGTTAATATCTGAGACATGTGTTGGTACACGTGAGGAGCTGGATAGATCGTCTCTCAATTGTTGGAGGTTCTGGGACAGTTTTTCCACAGCTGAGATGATGGAAGGGGTGATATTATCTTCAAACTCTCAGAGTTTATAAATCATTTCATCCACTGTTGGTGGTCTTATGTCACTCCAGGTTATTGTTGCCAATGAATGGGCATATGATTGGGGTGCATTTCGTGTAAATTTCTGCCACATGGGTCGTGTACATTCGACTTCATCTGGATCTATGGGTATATCCCCAACATTCGGCTTGGTGATATAGATCATCTCTACAATGGCTGATTCTCTCAGAGACTGGATGCCTTTCTCTAGAGTAGTCCACTTGGCCGAACGACTCATAACATCATCCTTGTATGGAAACCTATCTTTCACAGCTGCCAAGAGCCGCTTCCAAAGGCTGAGGGACTTTTTCTCTCTTGCAATTGCTTTGTCAATTCCCCCTTCCCTGGCAAGTGACCCCAGCTGTTTGGCTTCAGTACCTTCTAGTTCATGACCGTCGGCCCCATTGTCCCAGCATCGGAGCAGCCAGGTGATGATGTGCTCCCCTGGCTGACAGGTAAAGTCTTTTCACATATTCCGTAGCTCGGTTGAGGTCTGAGATTGAGAAGTCATCTCTTTTCTTCTTCTTCTTCTTCATCATGTGGTAATAACTCCTGGTCAGATGCTGTCCCAGGTGGTGATGTTTCTTTGTCTCCTGCCTCTTCTTTGTTTTTCCTCTTGCGTACAGGGGCAACTGATATTGGTATGAGTTGGTCCTCTGGTTTAGCTGCAGTGATTATTACTGTGGTTTGGGTAGCTGCCGTACTTGTCACTGGGGTTTGAGTCGTGGCTGTGCCTGTCGCTGGTGGTGATGTAGCTGCTGTACTTGGAGCTGGATTAACTGCGTTGTCCATTACTCCGCCCTCAGATCCAGAGATGTTTTTTTCCTTTTGAAGATGCTGGACAGTGTTAAACAAGGCTCTGTAAGCATAAGCCAAGCCCCAGCACGTTGCCATGATTTGTCCATCTCTGGTGTGACCAGAATGATCACACACCTCCTTTAAATGTTTTACTAATTTTTCTGGGTTTTGCATTTGTTCCTTGGTGAAGTTCCAAAGCACTGGAGGGGCCCACTGGCCTAGATACTTGCCCATACTATCCCACACACCCTGCCTCTCATGACTGTCCAGCCTTGGGGAAAATCTCTCGGCCATCCTGGATTGTAGTCTAACCCCAGACATGGCCCACACCCCACTCTGCTTAACTCTCCAGACCAGACTAAATACTTGTGAGTACAACATATTCAGTATGTGTGCCAACATGATAATTCCCGTCACCACCAGCAGGCAGATCTCAAGGGTACCTAAAGGCCATTCAAAACCTTCAGAATTCTCAAACAGTGTTGTAAACGGCCTGGTGGGGGCACTGGGAGCACAAAAGAATGTCTCCTTCACAGGCTGACCACCCGAGGAGGTGAAAAAAGACGTGTAATTGCTAAAAACTGCCATTATATACCTCCCAAAGTATAGAGTTGGTGGCCACACTGGAAACACAAACCGGGTCAGTTTCATGGTCACTGAGTCTATTGTATTAACAATCCGTGCAATACAGCATAATGTAACAAGAATCTTAACCCAAAACCCAGGTCTGAAAAACGTTAAGATAAGAAGAACCGGCTGTAAGTAAAGTATCATACACTGAACCTGTGAGAACCAGAGCAACAACTTTGAGAGCCAGTAAATCAGCATTGTGACGAGTGGCTATTTTGTCTTTATCTCAACCCTTAAGTGCCCCACGTTGGGCGCCAAAAATGTGGGGGCTTAAGCCGTAAATTTCCCTTCTCCCTCCTTTTCTGCCCTCCCCCCTCCCCCCCCCACTCCGATAGGGGAGAAATGGGGAGAAGAACTGAAGAAAATGTAACTCCCACGGGTTGAGATAAGAACAGTCCAGTAACTAAGATACAATACAAATCACTACTGCCACAACCAATAACAATAATAATGACAAAGTAAATACAAAGGGAGAGGATACAACCGTTTCGCTGCCCAACCCAGCTGAGAGACCACGCGCCGCTCCAGGGACTGTGCCGCTCCAGAGACTGCGTGCCATTCCAGAGACCGCGTGCCATTCCAGAGACCGCGTGGCACCACAGCCGAGAGACCGCACGACGCTCCAGGAACCGCGCCACTCCAGAGACCGCGTGGTGCGAGAGAGACCGCGCCGCTCCCGAGACCGCGTGGCCAGCCAGAGCCTGTGCCCCGCTCCCGAATCTTACTTCCTGGGCATGACGTGCTGTGGTATGGAATGCCCTCATTGGTCGGCCCGGGTCAGGCGCCCTGTCTCCCCTCCCCCAGCTTTTCTCTCTTTCCCGGTGTAACATGAGACTCTGTGGCGGAGGGGGGGGAGCCGAACCCGTGACACATCTTCTGCATCTAAATCTCAGTTACTCTTTTTTCTCCTCATGTAGACGAAAATACTCCATGCTCTAATGCTCCTAAACTAACAATCTGTTCACAATCGTAACTGTGAATGCCACTTCACCACCTTCTCCCAAGATGTGATACAGAGTGAAGGCTATACATATGACACAGTGCTATGTCTATCTCATAAAACCAAACTGTAACGTATAAAGTGCACACACATCTGCTAAATCGTTACACCATGACAACTTTAAATTGGCTCTCCACTTCACCAGCAAAAAAACCCAGCAGAATTAGAGTGGACAGTTGCGCAGGGAATTGACATGATTTGCACAGTTCAGTAGAGTTGTACCCTACGTAAACAATTCTGATTAACATCCACACGAGTTTGTTAAGTCTCATGTTCTATAATGCAACCACAAATGCTTCAGGAAATGGATCTTTCAATAGTCTTTTCTTTCAAGGAACCAGCAGTCCAGTAAATGTAGAAGTTTCTAAGTGGATGTCACAGTGCAGAGTGGAGCAGAATGAAATCCTCAGCAGGCAAGTCAAGGATTCAGGAAGATATCAGAAACTGCCTTGAAATATAACACTTCACGTAATTAGCTACATTCTGGTGGTGTCAGGAGGTGATCCTCTATGGTCACCAATGAAGAACGCACAGCATTCTCATTTTTTATTAGAAATGAGGCTCAGCGGCAGTCACATATCATGCAGAGGAAACCAATGTTTCTTAGGCAAATGCCCACAACATGCAGCTTCAGACTTTTTATCTGGAACTAAGCATTATGGATAGACTTTTTTTGTTTTCACTGGGTTGAACAGACCCAAGTTCATGTATTCTACCACCCTCAGCACTGGAAAACTTTGTATACAGACCCAGAGCCAGAGCTCAGTTACCTCTTATTCAAATAAGCTCATAGACACGTTTCAAGCAAAACACTCCTCTGACCAAGCAGGATGTTACATTTCAGGAGCCAAACACAGCACATGCAGATCTGTATTCTATTTTCAGTGCATGTCTGAGCCCACAATCTAACACAAGTACATATTATATGTGCACTGAATGAGTTCATCCTGCAGCTTGGTCTCAGGAGCACACCTCCCTGGCATGTGGCTGACACGTGTCCCGCAGGATCATTACATAGTCAAAGATAAGTTAGATGTCCTAAAAGTAAGCTGGTTGCCTAGTTAGTCATTTCAGTGTTGCCCTTAGACATAGAATCATAGAATCATAGAATCATAGAATCATAGAATCATAGAATCATAGAATCATAGAATAGTTAGGGTTGGAAAGGACCTTAAGATCATCTAGTTCCAACCCCCCTGTCATGGGCAGGGACACCTCACACTAAACCATGCCACCCAAGGCTCTGTCCAACCCGGCCTTGAACACTGCCAGTGATGAAGCATTCACAACTTCTCTGGGCAACCCATTCCAGTGCCTCACCACCCTTACAGTCAAGAACTTCTTCCTCATATCCAATCTAAACTTCCCCTGTTTAAGTTTGAACCCATTACCCCTTGTCCTATCACTACGGTCCCTAATGAAGAGTCCCTCCCCAGCATTCCTATAGGCCCTCCTCAGATATTGGACATAAATGATCTTCATTTCTAACCTGCCAGACTCCCACATCTGAGAATCTGAATGCACAGCTCCTGGTCAGTGACATGGACATGTTTTCGTCCACTTCTTGGCCCAGCCTGCAGATGACCTCTTTATCTCTCAAAACCTTCAAGACTGGCATGTCATGTTTGCTTACTTTTCCTATCTCCCTTCTTTTCAAAGACAATAGCAAGACACTGCCCTGGTCACAGCAAGCTGTGAAACACCACTGGGAATGCAATAACTGCAGAGGCATGAAAAGAAGCAGCAGATGGGTAAGATAGAAATTGTCCCCTTTTTACTTTGAGGGATAATGCTGAGATGGTGCACAAGACAAAAATTAAACACTGATGTAGTTCTCAGGTCTCAAGTACTTAAAGGCACTGTTCCTTTATGAATTGAAGCACTGGAACCACTTTCTCCTCTTGGTGACTTGTTATTCATAATTGGTATCTATTTATCATTAAAATTATCTTTGTGCATCATTGCCCCATATGAAATTGTGTTTCACAGCCAGGTGTGACTATTCTGTTGCATATATTGAATAGAGGGGAAAACCAAAACAGACCAAAACAAAATGAGCTCCATTATCAAACCAAGGAAATGCAAAGAAAGATATGAAAGCGACTAACATTCTACTAACAACTGGCTCTAGATACAGTAAGTGTCAGATTGGTAGCTATTACATATTGCAGTGCCCATGTACAGTGAGAGTAGTGTGGATAGCTTTCATGGGGGTCTTAGATGTCAATTTCAACAGTTCAGTTGTAATATGGAAATCAAAGCATGTTTATCCCACTAGAAACTACAGTTATCCTTTTCTCGGGCAACTGAGGAAGTCACATGTTTCAAAGGGCTGTGCTTTACCCTCAAAGCTCTACAATACAGCTTACCTGCTCAGCCTTCAAGGGCCCCTAGACAACTAAGTGTTGCTTTGCTTGTGTGTCCTTCCACAGTATGCAGCTGAGGAATACACAACATAAACAGAAAGACTGTTTAGGACAGCCTTTAAAATAGAGGATACCTGCTGCATTTCAGAGTGCCACACCTAAAAATTTTATGAAAATATTCTTTGTTCTCAGGATCCCTTCTCCCCACGTCAAATAACACAAGTTTTTTGCTATAATTTCCTTTCAGTGCTGATACAGAACTTCAGTGTTCCCCCTTTTTTCTTCATTAATGTTATGCAACTGTAGTATAACCCTGCTTTAGGGTAGTCTGCCTCTTAAAAAAATAAAATAAATCCCTAACAGTATTATAGTTTCTCTAACTTTTGCAGCCAGTGAGAACAGAGAATTTTCTTCAGGGCTTGTCAGTATTTTAGATAGCTAAAGAAAAAGAAATGTCTTGCCTGGATGGAAATTTCTGTTGTAACTGATAGCAAATAAGGAAATTCTAATTTGCATATAAATGTCAAAGCTTGCAACAACATACTCCCCTGAGAGAGCTCTTGTTGTTTAACTGTGTACACAGTCTGGCACTATGCTGCTCAGGACCTAATAAAAGCAAAATTACAACTTTTTTAAAACTCTGAGGCTGCAAATATCCTGAAACTATCAATTTGCATTTGCAAGGAAAGGGCAGAACTGTACCAAGCTAAGACTCATTTATAAGGAAAAGCAGAGGTATGGCATCAAGGGCGAGAGGGAGAAATAACTATATTTGAGAGTAAACATCAGTCAGATGTACTAATGCTTTCATTCATCAGCATAGATGAACTTTATTGCAACGTTGGGATCAGGCAATACCAAAGAGATAAATAAGCAGTGCTGTGTAAAGAGGGAGAGACAAACTGAAAATTATTAACAGGATTGAAAGAAAAACAGAGCCTGAATAGCTGAATAGTGAGGAGAAGGTGGAGAAATGGAAGGTGGAGAGAGCACAGCAGGAGCATAAGTGGAAGTCTGAAGTACAATCTACTTTTATTTTGTTCTCCCAATCCTGTTTTTATTTTAATTTTCAGTATTGAATGCAGACTGTGCACTGAAGGTGCTTATGCAGCACCTTTGGGCTTGGTTAGTAATTGGAGGGGAGACCAACTGGGAATCCCAGGTCCTGTAGGCTTTCATCCTTCCTGGCATCAACCTATGAAAGAGATATTCTCTCACACCTACTATTCCGCCACAAGGTTATTTACAGTAGAAGTAGATTCTGGAAAATTAATAAATCTTTAATATCCTTTCAATATCCTTGAAAGCACTCTGCTCCTCTTTCTGCTGACCATCTTGTTGCTGCATATGCTATGTTTTGTCTACTTCATGACCACCCTGAGAATGCCCAATCTTCTCTGATCGTGGAAGCTAAACAGGGTCCATCTTGGGTCTTGTCTAAGGTTAAACGATAAAATAGGAGGACCACCAAGGGATTTTCCCCTAGGCCAGGCAGTCATGAGTGGCAGGGTGTGTGTGATAGCATGGGAAAATATCTAGTCCACTGGGCCCCTCCAGAGCTTTGGAAGAGTCCGAGATGTATGGAGTCCCCATCAACAAGTTGCAGAAACTGCTGAAGGAGAGGGTGAATCGAGTTAGTTTGCAGAGGTGAAAGGCATCCAGTTGGCCTTGGACATGGCTGAATGAGAAAAGTGGCCAGTACTTTATCTCTCTACTGACTCATGGATGGTGGCAAATGCCCTGTGGGAGCGGTTGCAGCAATGGAAGCAGAGTAACTGGCAACGCAGAGGTAAACTCATCTGGGCTGCTGCACTGTGGCAAGATATCGTTGCCCAGGTGCAGAACCTGGAAGTGAAGGTATGCCATGTAGATGCTTATGTACCCAAGAGTCGAACCACTGAGGAACACCAGAACAACCAACGAGTGGATAAAGCTGCTAAGATTGAAGTGGATCAGATGGACTAAGATTGGCAACATAAGGGTGAATTATTTTTGGCCCAATGGGCCCATGACACTTCACAGCATCAGGGCAGAGATGCAACATACAGATGGGCTTGTGATCGAGGGGTGGACTTAACAATGGACTCTGTTGCCCAGACTATTTATGAGTGTGAAACATGTGCTGCAATTAAGCAAGCTAAACGGTTAAAGCCTCTTTGGTGTGGAAGATGATGGCTGAAATACAAGTATGGGGAGGCCTGGCAGATTGATTATATTACACTCTCACCAAGGCAAGCGCCATGTGCTTAGCATGGTGGAAGCAACCACCAAATGGCTGGAAACATATGCTGTACACCATGCCACTGCCCAGAACACTATCTTGGGCCTTGAGAAACAGATTTTGTGGCGACCCAGCACTCCAGAGAGGATTGAGTTAGATAATGGAACTCATTTCCAGAAAAACCTTATAGACACTTGGGCCAAAGAGCATGGCATTGAGTGTGTATAACAGATCCCCTGCCATGCACCAGCCCCTGAGAAAATCGAATGGTACAATGGGCTGTTAAAAACTACAGTGAGAGCAATGGATGGTGGGACTTTCAATTGAATAAGGGGCAGATACTGTCCTGGGTTTATCAGCAGTAGTAATTTTCTCCTTCTTAGTACCTGATGCAGTGCTGTGTTTTTGACTTTCAGCCTGGGAACAGCACTGATAACACCAATGGTTTTAGTTACTGCTCAGTAATGTTTAGTCTGACCAAGGACTTTCTGAGTCTCATGCTCTGCCAGGGAGGAGGGGAAGCTGGGAGGAAGCAGAGACAGGACACCTGACCTAAACTAACCATAGAGGTATTCCATACCACAGCACATCATGCCCACTATATAAACTGGGAGGAGCAACCAGGAAGGCACAGATAGTTACTTGGGCCAGGCTGCATATTGGTCAGTGGGTGGTGAGTGGTTGTATTCTCTTCCTTTGTTATTTCTCTTATCATTATTACTATTGGTAGTAGCAGCAGTGGTTTTGTGTTATACCTTAGTTACTGGACTGTTCTTATCTCAAACCTTGGGTGTTACATTCTTTTGATTCTCGTCCCCATCCTTCTGGGAGCAGGGGAGGAAAATAGGGGGGAGTGAGAGAGTGGCTGCATGGTTCTGAGTTACAGGCTGGGCTTAAACCACTGCAACATAATACTGTGCCAAGGGAAAACTAAAGGATATCAGGGATGAAAACAACACTAAGTTTGCTTCGTGGTGTCACTAAAATATACTATCTTAACATTTCAAATGAAAATATAATGATAAATATAAAGAAAAAGTAACATAGTATCATAACTAGAATTTGCATCAGTTTTAAGTTATGCAAAAGAAAATCCATGATTGTTATGAGAAGGTTTTGAATTTTAGGAGAAGCAGAACATGAAGAGCACAAAACTGGCCACACTGTCTGATAGCTCTAGAGCCATGTTCTGCTAGCAGGATACGTATGGTTCCCACTGATTCAAACTGCAGCAAATCACACATGGTCCCATGGATTCTTCCACCCTTAATTTCAATTCGCTACTTCCAGCACCTGTTCAAGTGCCTGTGGATTTCTATTTAAAAACCACTGCATGTAGTGTTTAGCAGGACTTTGAGTCTGGACATGAAGAAAAGTGATTGAGAGCCTGAAGTATACAAAGGGAGAGAAGACCACTCAGGGATGCTTCTACAGCTTTGTCATTCCAAGGAATGAAAAATGGAGCCTTTCTAAATGTGTCATTCCCCTTTACTCATGAATTAGTAATACAGTTAAGGGAAGCATGTAATCTCTTCTTGTCATTGTTATTTAGAGAGTATTCTTTCTCTACTCTTGTCTTTTACACTGCGTCTCTTCTTTACTACGCAGTCATAGGGACCATCTGGAGGAAAGGAAACTAAATTTTATCCTTATCACTTGATTTAATTTTTATTCACAGGAGTGCTGTGATTGGAATTTAATTTATATAACTATCTAGAACTGAAATTCTTTTTTCACTATTCTTTTAATTTATCTAATAAGTTTGACAAGAAGCATTTGCCCCTTAATCTTTTTCACTTAGATTTCCAGCTCTGGTAACATAATTCTGACTCATGATTCTGTTTATCTCCAGAGATTCTGAATAATTTCCAAAATTAGTGTTTCCTGGCTAGTGTTTAGAAAGTTCATTTAATCATTTTGTCAAGCATGTGCAGGAATGGCAAAATTAGCATTTATAATAACATATTCTAAAGGAACAAGAAGATCTGCCTACAGCTTATGCCTAGAGGCTGTTTGATAGTGGGGCTGTGATGCTCTGCAGATTTTGCAATCTGTAGGAGCTACAGGGGAGAAAATAAAGTTTACATCAGGGAGTGAGAGCCAGATCCACCTCAGTGAATCTGTGTGTCATGTATGCACTACTTAGGATCAGATCATGGGTGCACTTTTGACTCATCTCTGGATCACTCACTGTGTCTTGGCTCACATCACTGAGCAGTTATAAAGCACATGAACTGTTTTTCTTTCAGACAGGGCTAAACAAGAAGCAGTGGTCCAGTAACACATGCAATGTGTCCAAGCTGCTGGTGGACATTGGATTCTTGGATGTGGGCAACAGAGACCCTTAACAAGACTCTCCTAATATACCCATTGCATGGGCATTAAACTATCTGCAGCTGCTGTTCTGCACTTTAAATCCACTCCTGAAGGGCTGCACTATGCATAAATGCAGCCATCATATGTATCCATTGAAACAAGCAGAAATTTGAACACAATACATGCCAAAAGCATTGACGGTCTTTGCAGGAAAATCCAAAGTCATTATCTCCTTAGCCTTTTGACAAATATCAAACACAAAGTAATGAATCATTTACTTACTCCCTTAAAGGAGTTTTATTTTGACTTTATTTAATCATGTAAAAAATCTGTTTTTCCCAGCAGTGCATTAAATATGCAGTCTCTTACAGATTGCATATTGTGCTAATTTGGGTTCATATTAGCCAAAGAAATCTGTACTTTTTTATTTGCAGAATGTGCTGACCTTGAGGAAATTTATTTTAACCATGGTAAATTTGTTGGTTTGGGGATAATTCATGAGGATCAGAAGGTTCACAGATAAAAGCGCTGCTTTGACCTTCAAATTGCTCATCACTAAGGTATCATTATGCAAGTTGGGAACTTTTCAATCCCTTTCAAAATGCATCACCTAAGAGCATCCTCTTTGCTTGTCACTCTATATTATTTGTATCTGAATGTCTTTATTATCTCCCCACTTTCCATAACATCATATGCAAATATCTCATGCCCACCTTCAATGCCCTTC
The DNA here is from genome assembly GCA_017639245.1 of Myiopsitta monachus. NCBI lineage: Eukaryota > Metazoa > Chordata > Aves > Psittaciformes > Psittacidae > Myiopsitta > Myiopsitta monachus. The sequence goes on from CM029941.1 coordinate 30,628,307, forward strand.
ACAACTCTAACATTTCTGTTTAATCAATTTTTTTTGCTTTTCCCTTCAGGTCTATACTGATAAACCCCTGACTGTCTGAGTATTCAGTGGTACCACAAGTGACTTCACGCTTCTGTACATAATAGTCTCCTTTTCTCTTCCCTGGTATTAGTTCCTGTGGCAATCATACCATATCACATACTGCTGTCAGTCCCTGCACAGCTACGCTTCACAGTTGCAGGGAATCATGGTCTGCAGGGAATCAGCCACTAATCTTGCTAGGCGAGCTACAGTCTGACAAAGATTATACTTAACTATTTAAGGAAAAGAAACTTATTCAGATTGTACCAAATAGTGTACAGAACAATTCAGATTTGCTCTTGCCACACTTCCTCCTTCATGCCTGCTGTTTGCAATAATCACTTATGGTCTCTTTGTTTCACATTAGATTGTGTCTCCTTTGGAATTGAGATTTTGCTTATAACAGTGCTCATCAAACAGTACAGGCAGTGTCTCTGGGCAGTGCTATCAATCCAAGAGTAAACTATGTATTGACACTGTATGAGTTCCAATCCTTGGTTTGTCCAAATAGGTTAAACATACTGTACTGCTGACACATTGCTTGTGAATACAGCATGTAAACACTTATTTCTGAATTTAATGCTGCAGAAAGACACAGATCATTATATTTGTTTACATCTATGCTCTTCCATCTTGAAAGAAAGTGCATGTTTATTAAGATGCCTGGCTTCTGGCAAATAACATTGGCACAAATAGTGGGCAGATAATGACACTAGCATGGCAGAAATTTGATTGTTTTAAAAAAAGAATGAGGATGTGCAACAAGAAAAAGGTGCATATAGTCACTTATTTTCCATGTCAACAGTCCAAAGAGCCTTTCTTATTGCCCTTACACAGAAAAATGTTGAGTTTCAGAGGAGGGAGTCTGAAAGCAGTGTCTATTCTACCAGCCTCTTTTGATAAGTTTCTTAAAACTCATCTTCTGCCACTAAAGAAAGACTCTTAAAGCCAAGGATTTGAAAAAAAAATAAATAAAAAAATGCAATTTGTGTTGTTATTCTTGCAGTTTTACGGAGGGAAAAGCAATTAAAATGCTAAATTTTCTCCCAGTGTTGTAACGGGCTTGTTTTCTCCAAGCATTGTGACAAGTACACTAAGAATATCAAGAAGTTGGAATGTGAAACAAAAGTTACTGCCTGATAGTCAAAACAGGCTGAATTTGCCCTGTCTGTTTGGTTTTGTTTTTGTTTACTGAAAGAATTTGCAGGCTGTTGAATTTTCTCCAAAAATCAGGAGTCAGTTTATGCAATTGGATATTGGGATTTTGCTGGATGTGTATATAAATTCATGTATGTATCTTTTTAGACAGAAGAGTTTGCTTAAAATTTAAATACTGCTCTTCTAAGTGTTATAAAAATCATCAATATGATTTTCATGAAAGGAATACTAAACATCAACCCATTTATCCTTGTAGTTTCTTGTATTTCAACTCTTCACATTTTAGACTTTCTGTGTTATTTCTCAATACACAACTTAGTGTCTTCCAGATCAAGAACAGAAAATGAAAGAAGGCACACAGCCACAGCTTGATTTCCATTAGCATTAAGAAGAGTACCTTCATTTGGATTTAGTTGCACAGATTTTCTTCATATCTGTGTGAATTTGTTCATCAGAACATAAAAGCTTGGAGCCATGTGAGAGTACCTGCTTATAGCAACATTATATAAGAATCTTCTTATTTTAAAATGAGAATTGCATAAATCAACAGCATAAGAACCTCTTTTTGTGTGCAGGTGCTTTCACATGTAGACCTTTTGCAGCAATTGTAGTGAAATAAAAGCAACACCTTCTTCAAAACAACCTTAGGAGCAGAGAGTTAAGGCAAAGAGGAAGCATTTGTAGTAAGAACGAGTATTGTTGGTTCTCCTAAAAAGAGAAGCTTATGTCTATAAAGATCAAGTAAAGTCCTAATCAGATCATTCACATCTTTAACAATGACAGTGTTATGTATGAGTAACATAGATAGAAGTTCTTTCAAGATCATGGTCTTTGCTAAGGAAGAAAAATTTGTCTTCATATCATTGATAGTGCAAAAGGAATTGATGAGTTCTTTGCATAGATAAATCTTGGGATAAACCTTACCTGTCAATTAAACATTAAATGAAATGAAAAACTACAATGTGAGAAACAGTGAGTAGCTGCATGTTATGGCAAATGGATTAGGCAGAGTTCATTTGATATTAGCATGATGGTGTAATATTGGGCCTAAATTTTAGTACAAGTCTCTTCAACTATTTTTTTTTGCTTTTGAAATGGGTAGATTTAGAGATCTATAGCAAGACAAAGGCAAAGGCTAATTACAGTGGTGATTTGCCTCCTTTTACTGTTCTGTACTATTCACAATGCACCTGGATGTGATTGTTCAGTCGCACAATGCTTCCAGTTGCACAATGGACATTTTTATTTTTGAGTGCATGTTTAAGCAAATTCTGACTGTTCCGCAACTCAGAATCAGACATCAGGGTGAGGAATGTGAAAGGAGGAAAGGGGGAGGTAGGGAGGTAAAGTTGTAATTTTAGGAGACCCTCTGTATATTGGGTTTCTGATAGCTAGAGGGGTGGCTCTGTGAGAAAGTGCCAGAAGCTTTACTGGTAAACAGTGCCAGCCAGCTCTAAGATGGGCCTACCACTGGCCAAGGCTGACCTCATCAGCGACAGTGTTAGCACCTCTGGGATATTTTAGAAAGGGGAAAAACTGCTGAGCAATAGCAACCAGAAGTGAGGAGTGAGAATAGGTAGGAGAAACAACACTGCAGACAAGGTCGGTAAAGAAGGAAGAGGTGCCCCAGACACTGGAGCAGAGATTCCCCTGCAGTTCCTGATGCAGACCATGGTGAAAAAGGCTGTCCCTCTGCAGCTCATGGAAGATAATAGTTGAGCAGATATCCACCTACAGCCCATGGAGGTCCACACTGGAGCTGGCGGATGCACTTGAAGGAGGCAGGGACCCTGTGGAGAGCTTGCATTGGAGAAGATTTTCTGGCAGGATGCAACCCTGTGGGTGGTATCCCACACTGGAGTAGGGAAAGAGTGTGAGGAGGAAGAAGTAGCAAAGATAAGCAGTGATTAACTGACTGCAACCACCATTCCCCATCCCCCTGTGCTCTTTAGGGGGAGGATGTAGACAATTCGGGAGTGATGTTGAGGCTCTGAAGAAGGGAGGGGTGGGAGGAAGGTTTTTAAAGATTGTTTTAATTTCTCATTATCCTACTCTGATTTTTTAATTGGCAATAAATTAAATTAATTTTCCCAAGTTGAATCTGTTTTGCCTGGGATGGTAATTGCTGAATGATCATTATATCAACCTTGCTAAGTCCTTATATCAACCCACAAGTGAGACAAAGGGAGGTACAATATTACAAAATGAAATCTATAAACCTTTAGAATCAATTTTAAGTAATGTTAAGTTTGATGGCTTTGTAAAGTAGTAATGGAAAATTACTGAGATGCAGGATATACAGAGAAAAAATATAGAGTACAGCTAGAGAACATATGGAGAATTTTTGTGCAAGATAAACAGCTGTAGTTGATGTAGTTTAGGCCTTTATGACCTTAGTACAAAATGAGTGTAAGAAAAACAGGCTAGAAGAATAGGACATAAAGATAGGGAGTATCTGGAATGGCAGGGGCCCAGGATGGGCTGCAGTTAAACTAACTGATAAGTAGGAGGACTGGATACTTGTTATGTCTGTGGTGTTAACAAACTGATTAAGCTGGTATAAGCATCTACTGTGTGTGCTTCAAAGGCTGCCCGCAGTGATGAAGATTGTTGAAAGAAGTGAACGACCCCAAAGACGACCATCACATTTTTGTACGCATGCAGGGAACTTTCTGGAAAATGATGCAATCCATACGTAGCCTCATGAATATGTATGTATGCTCCGTAGCTATATAAGGACTGCTTGTGCAGCAATACGGGGACACGTGTCAGGAGGAGCTATCCTCTGTGTTTCCTGGCACCTCAATGAAGAATACCTGCTTGTCAACTAGGAAATTTTGTTTACAAGTTTGTTCCTGGAGTTTCCTCAGAATCACAAACCTCTCTCCTGTCCAGTTTTGGAGCGGGAATGATAGAGCAGCTTGGTGGACACCTGAGTTCAGCCAAGGTCAACCCAGCACTCTCTGAAACCACAGAAAATAGAAATGAACTCAAAAGATTAAATTAGAGCATCATTCTGTACATGATTTTGCAAAGCACATCATAGCACTTTCAAGGAAATGAATACTAAGTCACAACTCAGAAAAGTGAGATTGACAGGTTTTAAGTGACATGATCAACCTCACACAAGAATTCAGTACTAGATCCAAGGTTTCAGACTCTGTCTGTTAGGTGAGCCTTGCCCACCTCCTGTATTAGTCACCAAGGTGTTTTATTTCATTGTTCTCTCACAGACTAGTTGCGAACCGGAGGTGTTAGAGAGTCTGGTAGGAAACAAGTATGCGTAAGGGTTCAACTAACAATTTATTGACTGACTAAAAATGCAGACTAGTATCACAGAATCTCTTTAATGTGAATGATCTTTCTGACTGGAGGAAAACATTGCAAAATGAAGAGGAGAAGGAAATATTTATCCTCCCTCTCAGACTCTTCCACAGAGCTCAGAAGACCTAGTCAAAACTAACCCTGGTTTTTTTGGACTAGAACTGTAGTTGGAAACAATGAGGTTGACTATAATGGACAATAAAGAATGACTCCTAATTTCAAGAACACAGTATATTAAGAGACACTTTTCATAACAGATTATTATTGCTGAGAGGATCACACTTTCTATATATCTTTTTTTATAATGGAATCTCTTTATTAGTTGATTTTGAAGAAGATTATTCCAGGATTTTTAAACAAGCTGATTAATGGTATTTTAAACAAATACATGCAATTCTACAGTCAACTGTGTAAGGTCTGTTTTCAAAAAAGAAACCACTATATATCAATTACTGCACATGCAAACTAGGTCTTCATATGTACAAAGCACTAATTAACTCCTCAAATCACATTTAAGTGAGCAAGAATTAGATTTTTAGCAAAGTAGCTTTTTATGCAAATATATTTTTATAGCTTAGTTTTGAAAATATGGCTCCTAATGTGTGCGACAAGTAAGGTCAAGAATGGGTAGCATGTCACCGGTGGAAATAAATAAATCGAGCTATTTTAAACGACTTGTGTTAGGATCTGAACAACTGAGTGAATGTGTCTTATTCATCAATTCTATTTGGCCTCAACATATATGATATTGATACGTACCAATCTCAAAACAAAAATTCTGTTTCATTTCAGAAACCATCTATCTTACTTTCTAACCACTGTAATTGTGAAGACTGAAAAAATGAGAACAATAAGGAACAATTTTGTCTTTTGGGAGTAGAAACATAGCCGCATTAACATGCCTCTAGTAGCACAGAATCACCCTTAAACTAGAAGCTGAATATCTAGAAAAATAAACTAGTATATTCCCTTAATGTCAAAGGTCTGCTTGAATTGCAGTACAAAACAAATAATGAATTCTACCACACTTACTTGACTGTTCCAGACAGTGACTTGCAACGGACTTTCTCCAATGCTTATGTTTTATACTGTGTCTCTTCCAGTGTGACTTTTTTCCACACTCATACAATAAAAACCACTGTGATATGTGTTCTTTTCAAGGCTGTGTTATCTCCCCAGATCTTCACATCCCACACAGATTTTTTGTAAATCATCAGGAGCATCTGTGTCATGTAATGAAGCGCAGTGAAAAAATCTTACATCCAATATCAACTCCAAACTAAGAAGTTGATAAGGGATAACTAGCAACTACAGTTTATATCAAAAGGAGTGTGACCAGCAGGTCAAGGGAGGTGATCCTGCCCCTCTACTCTGCTCTCCTGAGACCTCACTTGGAGTACTGTGTGCAGTTTTGGTATCCTCAACATAAAAAGGACATGGAACTGTTAGCAACAAATCCAAAGGAGGGCCACGAGGATGATCAGAGGACTGGAGCACCTCCCGTATGAAGATGATTGGATGAGAAAGTTGGGGCTGTTCATCCTGGAGAAAAGAAGGCTGTGTGGAGATCTCATAGCAGCCTTCCAGTATCTGAAGGGGGCCTATAGGATGCTGGGGAGGGACTTTTCACGAGGGACTGTAGTGATAGGACAAGGGGTAATGGGTTCAAACTTCAACAGGGGAAGTTTAGATTGGATATGAGGAAGGAGTTCTTGACTTCAAGGGTGGTGAGGCACTGGAGCAGGTTGCCCAGGCAAGTTCTGAATGCTCCATTGCTGGCAGTGTTCAAGGCTGGGTTGGACAGAGCCTTGGATGACATGGTTTAGTGTGAGGTGTGCCAGCCCATGGGAGGGGGGTTAGAAGTAGATGGTCTTAAGGTCCTTTCCAACCCTAACTATTCTATGATTCTATGATTTAGAAGTATTTTTAAAATATACATCCCAAAGATGAGGAATAACTAAGTCATTGACCACAATTCACAGATGCTCTGAGAGAAAATTAGGATTTATGCCTTATAAAATATCTCTAAAAGAATTTTCGACAAATCAGTGGTGATTCTTCATGGAAAAGAAACTCAACAAGAAAATGCATCCTCACAGATTCCACGAGGGAGTGTCAGAAATACTAGGACTTGAAGAGTTGCAAGGCAAGACTGTCTCAGAGCTGAAAATGCTGGAATACAGCCATCATACATTGTGCATACATGGTAGAGCTGACCAGAGTTTGGGAACATGGGCTTCTGGGGCTCCTGGCTCACTGAAAATCCTTCAGAAAATGCTCAGCAGGTCGCCTGAAGGGCTAGATAAAATAAAGGAATCTGAAAGTTTGTTAGAATAAGGAATAATTCTTATTGTTCTGAAAGCCTTTCAATTTCCACAAGACAGTGTTCTCCACCCCCCAAATAAAAAGGGTGTTTTAAGGTCAGGAAAGTCCCAATAAGCTCCATTTCTGAGAATTTAGTTAGTAGGGGCATTGAGATTCTCCAGCTGAACATGCAAAACATTCTGTTATTAAATCATTTCTGTAAGCAAGCAAGGCAAAATGTCACATGTATAGAAGAGAGAGAGAGCTAAGGGCACAGGGAAATTACAAAGAGGGATTTTCCTGCATTTTCTAATACTAATCTATTAATACTACATTAGATATGATCATATGATGTTATACAATGTGCAAGTCTTCTTGCTTAGATAATTAAAGTAATATTTTAAAAATGTATTCTGGCTATTGGGGGGGATTATGCATGGATTGGTTTTAATCTTCAAAAGATCAGATATTTAAAAAAATCTTTATATTGCTTGTATTTAACCTGATATAACATTTAAACTGGTACTTTTTAATCTAAAAATATACAAATACCTCGTATACCAAACAATTAGTTTGGAAGTTTCAGTCAGAAAACCTTCACTATATTAAGATATCAAGGCAGGAAAATGCCTTGTTTACTAAAAGAATCAGCAGTTTTCTGCAAACTTGCTTAGATTCCTCTCTGCAGGAACTATGTCTAATTCAGATTAAAATGTCATCGAGTTCTCTGTAGGATCTCAGAGAATCTGTAAAGGCCCTTTCCTGCAGGGAATTCTACCTGTCGCTGGTCACCACAGCACATCAAAGTGGTGTGTACGTTCTGTGGGATTTAATTAAACATAATTGTGCAAGTTAAGAAACACACTTAAAGGACTGTACTTCAATCAACCCTTTGCTCTACAGTTATCTACATCATTTCACGCTATGTTTATATATATAATATGTTTATATGTATAATATGTTTATATATAAACATATATATATGTTTATATATATAATAGCAGATACAATACAATTACAGAAAAGACATGCACAAAATGGAAGCACAGGAAGGAAGGCATGCTGTTAACCCTTAAAATAACTCAAAACATACAGAAACATACAGGTAAGAATTTCAGTGGAATAGCAAAGCAAAATCTGGTTTTAAATGAAAAAAATCTCTCGCACCCATAATCTCCCAACCTTTCTCTGTCTTTTCAACAAGAATATCTTTTGTTGTGATTATCTGCACCACAAATGTTAGCTACTGGTTCTTGACAACTGAAGCAAACCCTGCTCAGAAGTACTAAACCACTACTGTTTGAGAGTCTAGGGGAAATGAAGAACCTTTTTTATAGTTCTAATGTACTCAAAAAGTAAAACAAAATAAAAAACTATGGACATCCACAACTGTCAGCTTTATAGAGCCCCTGCAAGGCAGCCTTGAAAGCAACCTTCAGCATCTGCTCCTCCAATTTGCATAAGTAATTGGTAAGTGATTAGGAGCACAAGCTGACAAAAACACACTCAGCATGTGATGGAGTGGGCTGATACTTTTGCTACAAATAGCACTGAATTTCAGAGAGATTTTGAATGAACAGTTATTTATTTAAAGAGTTTATGACCTTCAGGTTAACAGATATCTGTGACCTGTCTCAAGAGTTATGTTCCTGAGGGTAATAAAACTGCCAGTGACTGACACAGAGCTGGAGACAGAGCTTTCATTTCAGCCAGGGCAGGTTTTTGGGACGTATTTCCACAGGAGACCACTGTGACCCCCAGCTAACCCTGCAGAATGCATAGGTTGGTTTTCTAAATTCATTCTTACTAAGAAACATGATGGGATGAGAAGAAATGACAGAAAAAAGGAAGCCTACTAGACTACCATTCACTCTAGGGGAAGAGAGAGGACTTTGTAAGACCGTTGTACTATTCCACAATTGCAGGTTCTTCACTGATACCTTCAGTCACATGTGGCAAGTTCAACAGTAAAAAAAAGTATTATCTTTTTTTCTTTAGCTTCTTCCTTCCTCAGTGCTGTCCAGCCAAGGCGTTCCTTCACTTCAGAGTTACCCATGTCGATGGCACTTACTCTTTTCACAACAATCAGTCAATCGCATGGCATCATCAGAGCCACTCTGGAGTCCTCAGCTGCAGCTGTTCACATGGTGCTGAGACAACTAGACTATGGCCCCACCTCTTTGCAAGAACTCAAAACAACTTAATTTCTCACTGCGCCTCTAAACAACCGCCTTTTCCTCCCACAAAGGTAGGTTTTGAGGAGCCAAAATACTACTCAGCCAAAGCAGATCCTTCTCTGTGTGCAGAGGATCTACAGCTTGGGGAGCCCACTGCCTTCAGTACCTTGACCAGCTTTGCCATGTCTTTTGAAAAAAGGGGCAACAGGTGTGTAGCATTCCCTCACCTCAGTATGGCTTGAGATCTTGCTGGCAAGTGTTACCTTTGTCAGACTGCAACAGAGCTCTGAGATGCTGAGTCAACCCCTGCACCATCTTGCAAGCTGCTGCAGGGAGGCAGGACCTAGAGGATGCCGTCAGTGGAAAGTATGTCACTACTCCTTTCTTCCCTTCCCATTTTGACTGATTACAAACACAGAAAACAACAGAAGAGCTAGGTGCTCATGAGACAGGATAGGTGCCCTGTGGGTTTAATTCTCCCCTCAGTTGCAAGAACTTGAGAGGAGCACATTTCACTTGCCTGAGGATGCAACAAAGGTGCAAAACAGGCCCTTTGAATCAACTCTGCTCCTGGTAAAAAGCCAGTGACAACTGAACATTGATCTGGGGATGGAGGAGAGGATATTGAGAGATGGGAGGATCAAACTCTGGAGGATGGGATTGAAATGATCTGCAATTAAATTAGCATGATTTTTAGAAATATAGTTTTGCAGTAGGTAATCATAATAACAAAACAAATTTGAAGACATTATAGTTTATGTGTCTACACAATGTGTCTACATTTATGTGTCTACACGTTGTGTCTACATTTATGTGTCTGCACAATATGTCTACATTTATGTGTCTACATAAACACAAATGGATAATTTTATTTTTCCAACCTGACATTACTACCTCACACAATATTCAAAGTCAAAACAGAATTCCTGAGAGTACTACTAACACATCATAATTACCAGATATAGTCACGTCAAAATGATTTTATCACCTCAGTGAGAACCAAGTGAACATTAGTTTAATGTGGGCAGATTCATATCCCAAGAATTTGTCCTTGAATTTCATTGAAAAATATGCATAAGAAATATGTAAATAAAATGTCTCATAATGACAGTAATCATAGAATCATGGAATAGTTAGGGTTGGCAGAAGCATGGAGTTTTGCAAGTTATGAGACATCTAAAAGCAGAATCTCTGTTTGCTTAGTTTGACACTTGTGACCACCTCTGCCCTTTCCTGCACTGCAGCAGAAATTCATGTTATGCAAGTATTCCTTGCAGTTGTTGCATCACAGGCCATGGTGTACCAAAACATATAATAAACCCACCTCCTTCTGGTCCTTCAGTGCCCTTATAAGGCATAGGATGTAAAATAACTTCTGTTGTCTGTTGTCTCGGTTTTGGACTGTGTATACAAACCTCCTCAGAGACTATGTCTTTCCTGTATTTGTGTGCATGCTGCTTTAAACCATGTTAAATTACATGAGGAAAAAAGTAATAGGTCCACAATTGGTCTGCGGATATTCAGGGTGGGCAGAATTTTCTACCTTGTAGCTGTTGACTGAAGCAGCTGGGGTGCAAAGACAGTTGAGGGAACAACAGAGACTGCTTCTCAGTGGTTACACCAGGTACTTCTGTATTCAGAATATAACCATCCTGATATATTAAGTACTGAAAAAAAGAAGGGTTATAAGTCAGCATGAAATGGTTTCAGTGAACATCTGCTCTAAGCTGTCTGTGTGGTACTAGATGAATGTGAACTCATGGAATTAATCAAGCAGGGCACGACCTTACTGAAACATTTATGAAAAAGCAGTTGTACACCATAGCAACAGAGTCTCTTCTCTCCCTCTCTCAAATGCAGAGGGTGGCTCTTCACAAGACCCAGCTTCCATACTCCTCTGTGGAACAAAAGGGACAAGGAGTGCTATTGATGTAGCTGTTTTTTTGTGAACTGCACAGGTCACTCTCTGACATTCAGGCTGGTGCATACCTGCTCTTCCTGATGGTCTATAAGCAGCTGTGTGAAGCTCTCCCTGTGTACTGTATAATTTTGCTGCTAGTGACAAGCAGGCAGGCTTCATTATAGTAGCAGCAAACAACAGAAAACACTGTACTTTATTAAGTTAGTGTCAAATAGGACCACTTCGGAAGAGCAGACTGACTGTTGTAGTGCTCTTCATTTCACTTCTTCCAGGGTATAATTTTCATTGCTTTCTGGAGGGCAGCAGAACCCAATGAAGGGTTGAGTTGGTGTCTGTGCTGAGCAGGTAACTCTTGTGCTCTGCTAGAGGGAGGTCATAAAGTTCTTAATCTCAGATCCTAATTTTCACACATGTTAAATTCGTGCCCTCACCACAGAATTTAGGATAAGCTTGTTCATAAAGGCACTGATTTTCCTTTCACTGTTGCTTTTGATACTGTTGATAGTCACTCTTCATTACTAAATGAAGTCTGTCCATGTTATCTCTGCCATAGTGTGCAAAACATTTTTCTTGGCTCTCCAAGTGAGTTACTTCATGGGTTTTCCATTTTTCCATAGTAAGTTACTGCCTTGGAGCAACCCAGTCTAGTGGGAGGTATCTCTGCTGTAGCAAAAGGGTTAGAACTGGATTACGTTTAAGGTCTTTTCCAACCCTAACCATTTTGTGATTTTATGATTCTGTGATACTGTTCTTCATGTTATACATGTTTCTTTTGTACTATATCCCTATCTTCATCAATAAACACAAAGAGGAATGACAGATCAACTTGCACTTGCCTCGGACTTGCAAGTAGCAACACCCATTGAAAATTAACATTTGAATTGTGGGTGCTTGAGTAGCAGGAAAATCAAGAGACTTCATTTTTCACTGGAAAAAAACACACTAAAAGTTTATGTACATTCCACAAACAAAACACAAAGCACAAAACATAAAACACTACTCCCTGTTTAAAAGTAAACCTCCTCCTAAAAATACAAGTTACAGAACTTCTAATTGATGACAGTGTTTAAATGCATGTTTTCATACATAATCAGGTTAACCACTGTCCAATTCTCTGTTATGTTTTGTGACTATTAATCACTGCCAAGTGGTACATTGTTTGTCCTCCTTCAAAATATCACTCTTTCTTTCTGAAGACCAGGCAAAGAGAGAATATAATTGTGTTTGTAATTCTACCTCAGGGTTTTGTATGCCTGCTGAACAATGTAGGCAAAGTGTTTCAACAGAAATAGACACCATGTTTTTATTTCTTTCCACTCCCTTCCAGCCCCCATATTTTCACCTACTAAAAGTAAAAGGTATCAAAACAAGCTGTTACCCTGAAGAAGTGGCTAATTCAATGTTGAGAGAGTTAAGCTGCCACGTTCCCACTGACTGCTCCCTATTTCCTATGGCAATAAAAAATCCCATCTGAACTGTAAAATAAACACATATAAAACAAAGATTGGTGGATTTTCCCTGGTTAAATTATCCTGTTTCCTTTAAAATGACTAAACTCAACCTTCCTTCAGTAAGGACACCAATAACATTTCTTACTTCTATCAAAACTCTTTTTTTCACAAAATGCAAAACCCGGGTATCAGGACTCTGCCTATGTGTGTACCCATCACATTTAATCATTATTTCCCCTGCTAGTTTCTGCATAAACAAGACAAGCAGCTGATCTGTAGCAATGGACAGGTAAAAATCCAAGGGATTGACTGACTCCTTAATCACTTTCTTAACAAAATATATTTGACTTTTTGGTGCAAGACAGCTCCAGGACTAACAATGTGGACAGTCCTGGACTTTCTTCCAAGATCCCTTGCTGTCTCTAGACTAACTGATCAGCACTGTTAGTATAATTAAATTGTGTTGGTAAACAACACAAAGGAATTTGGCCATCCTAACAAGTAGCTCTTGCTGCAGAATTAACCAAATTATGTAGACAATGATAAATACTGATAGAAGCTTCTCTTACAGATGAGTGAGTTGACAGATGCCTTCTGTGTAATTTGAAAAAATGGATAGAAATTGATCATTTATGAGCTGGAGTGGCCATATAAGACTGCAGGTTATTGGAACTGTAAGCATCTGGCTGAATGGCATGCTGAAAATCTTCTGTGATCTGGCTGAAGGTGTTTTTGTAATGATCATTGCATTAGAGGCATCCCACACCACTTTGTTTGGGAGATTCACTTCCACATGTGAGGTTTATCCTCCATAAAACAGCTCAATAAAAGAAGGATTTTCTTTTAGTCCAGAAGCTCTATCTGTTTATGTCAGTATAGCAAAGAATATGTGAAGCCAAGCAACAGTTCCAGAAATTCTTAAGGAGCATTTGACACAGAACACAGGAACTAAAAAAATACCATATGATTACATTGTAATTTCCTTAAGAAATCAGATAAAACAGAAAGTGATATCAATTTTTTCTTGTTCTCCTGTCTTGTTTTCAGCTGCGACAGTTATTTTTCTCCTTCTTAGTAGCTGGTGCAGTGTTGTGTTTTTGACTTCAGTCTGACAACAATGGTGGTAACACAGAGATGTTAAGCTGTTGCTAAGTAATGCTTACTCCAATAAAGGACTTTTCAGTCTCATGGTCTGCCAGTGAGGAAGGACACAAGAAGCCAGGAGGGAGCTGAGACAGGACACCTGACCCAAACTAGTCAAAGGGGTACTCCATACCACAGCACATCATGCCCAGTCAGAACTATTCTGCATATGGTACAATATCAGAATTATATCTTCATGGGGATCTTTCATGTTTAAAATGGTATACTTATAAATCATCCATCCTTGCTGAAAATACATGAAAAGAAAAACTTTCTTCTGAATATAAGCAGATTCCAAATAAAAATATTTCAGTTTTTAGGGAAAATGTAAGTGTCAATGTAATATTTGCTAGCTTAAGTTCACTTCATCATTATAAAAATATTTGGTTCCAATTAAAACTAAAATTTGCAAGACTAAACCAAATTATTTTGGTTTAAAACTATTGTCTCTTTTCATTTTTATTTTTATATTAGCATTGGATCATTCAGTTTCAAAACCTTTGTTGCACATTGGAATATATAACAAAATATAAAATGATTTCTTGATTTGAAGTGGTGTTAAAAATTTCAATTTCTTTTTATGAAGTTATTTTTCCCTTTTCAGCTTCTTTTTTTTTTTTTTTTTTTTTTTTTTTAATAATCTTGAGGTCCTTTCTTTCTCTACCCTGCTCGGTCTTTCAATATGTTTTTGTCAAGTTATTGTCAACATGAATGGGCAAAGCCGGTTGAAAATGTTCCACTTACCTAAAAATGTTATAGAAATCACTGTGCCTTCTTTGGATTCAGTGAAGCATCATATCTTTCCATGAATGATCTGTCTTGCTTTACCCATAATGTAAAATTAGTGTTACCTGTAAACATAGATAATATTTACTGCAATATTCCCTACTAGAGAAGGTTAACTGAAGTAAAATGTTTTGACATAGTTGAGGCAAAATAAGGCAAAATATTTCCACAATTTCAAAATCATTGATGGGCAATTTTGAAAAAATTGTTCTATAAAAGATTTCAAAACAGTGACTTTTTCTGCTTGAGAAGAAATGGCAAAATGGCACAATTTCCTAAGTGGAGGAATTACATTTTCTTAGCAGATTCAAAAAGTAATTACTGATAGACACTCGTGTAGTGGTTGTACCTCATAGCATCTTTCCAGTATCTGAAGGGGGCCTATAGGGATGCTGGGGAGGGACTCTTCATTAGGGACTGTAGTGATAGGACAAGAGGTGACAGGGTCATACTTAAACAGAGGAAGTTTAGATTGGATATGAGGAAGAAGTTCTTGACTGTAAGGGTGGTGAGGCACTGGAATGGGTTGCCCAGGGAAGTTGTGAATGCTCCATCCCTGGTGGTGGTCAGGGCCGGGTTGGACAGAGCCTTGGGTGGCATGGTTTAGTGTGAGGTGTCCCTGCCCATGGCAGGGGGGTTGGAACTAGATGATCTTAAGATCCTTTCCAACCCTAACTATGCTATGATTCTATACTATGATTACATGGGAACGAGAGATTTCTCATTCTCTTGGAAGAATACAAATAAGTGGCATGTAAAGTTTAATTTAGCTCTGATTGAGGCCAAAAATGTAAGGCAAAAGAAGAGTCAAAGACAGCAGAAAGTTCATTCTTTATGAACAGTAGTTAATATAAAAAGCTACAGAAAGACTTTGGAAAGCCAGCATCCCTTTGATTCCTTGTGGTTTTTTACCTGTGTTGGAATTTATTTTCATGAGATCCTCATTTCAGCATTTGAGCAAAGTGGTAAATCATGGCCATGTCATATTTCATGCCAAAAGACTACACAAAATAACACCTTTCACACTCTTCTAAATGTACATTAAAACCAGTAGTGAATTAATATTTTATGATCTCATACATTGAGACTAAAAATGCTTCCTTTCCAGCATGCTTGACCTAAAGGGAGGAAATGAAAAATGGTCTATAGCTTATCTCTAACTCCCTGCCTAGCATACTAATGCTGAATCTGGAAAAATGGTAAAACTTAAAATATGCATGAAAGGCAGCCCCTGGGTTGAAGCAGGGAGAGCAATTCAATACCTCATAACCAGCAGTGCCAATTCTGCAATGGACAATCATCAGTAGCAATTGTTGCAATAGGAAATGGGTACTTGAACTGACAGTTTGATAGGTTAAAAGCATCTCAGCTCACTCTGAAACTTTAAAGCCTAAAGAAAAGAACATTATCCTCTTTCTGTTTCACTTTCTGGTAATCGTTCTCCTTCAGTAGGATAAACTATTAGTTGTCAGACTCACTATTTATAAGTCTGTGTCATTGTTCATTGTCTTTAAAAACACAAAAACTCTTTAAAGGTTATTTAACCACCTTCCAGTCCCAAGAAAAATGTTTATGTATGAGTGTACATTATTTAACTTAGATTTACGTTCTACAAAAGCTTCAGAAGTAGCTATGATCAGAAAAAAAAATGTGTTAATTGAACTTGATAGTACATACATATACATTCATACACTTTTACATTTGAATATACATGTACAAGTGAAAACATTTAACTCAGGGTTGGTCAGAAATATATTGTAACAAAGGGAAACAAAACTAAATCCATAAAACAAACTACCCGAAACCATTTCTCAGCATACCTGAAAGCTAGTACAGAACAGATAGATGTACATCTCCTATTCAGGTATTCTCCCTAACTCCTGTTAAGGCTACAGAGTTTTCTAATGGAGCTGCTAAACTGACTTAGGAAAAAAGATGGTTGACAAAAGCAACATTTTACTGCAAGCTAGTAGCATCTTAATTTCCTTGATATAGCTGAGAAGGGTTATACTGGAAAAACAGATGAATGTCAAGCCAGGTAGACTTACATAAAATGCTTGATATCTGCTGCTTAAAAAAAGGTAGAAATGTCATCTTTTGGGTAAAATGAAGGCTAACAATAAAACTGCACCTGATTTCAAATCCTGTGAACTACAGTATACTTCCAGGATTGCAACTGCTCCTTTATACTCTCCAAAAGTTCCACTTCATTTCTTCCAAACTGAGAAAGCCCACACGCACCTCTGCCTCTTACAACCTGGAGAATAAAGTTTTGCTGATGAAGGAGCCTGAGGCAGAAGAATCACAGAAAATTAAAGTAACTTATAGGCATATTTTAGACCACAAAGGTAGTTATTTTGAGCTTTCATTCCCATAGACAGAAATCACTATTTTAGTGAATTCTGAATTGGAAGCAGAGCATAGACTTATCCATCATATTTTAGGAACAAAATATTAGTGGGTTAATGCCCATTGAAAGCATTAAAAAAAAATCAAGTTTGTTTGTTTGTGTTAATCTATAGTCTTCTCATATTTTGTTTTCTTTTTTTATACCAGATACAACTGGACATCAGACATTCCTGAGTATAAGGTCTCAGAGCAAAGTGTAGTTCAGCCATTTGAACTGAAATCAGTTGGCAGAGTGACATGTTTGCCTCATGAGCATAGACTAGACTTTTTGGGAGAAAAGGTGAAGCATGAAATACTATCTCAAGTTCACACTGGGTTGATTAATAGACATATTCAGCCTTCAATTTTAACAGTGAAATTTTTTCTTCAAATCCTGTTGAGATCCACCTCTCCAGAGCATAGAAATTCACATAAATTCTCCATCTGAGTGAAATGGACTTCAGGGATTATCTTTATAAGGCTCTTTCATGGTCACACTATCTTTTGTTTTGAGTTGCTACTTGAAACTCTCTTCCTCAGCTTCTGTTCCTCATGTCTGCATTACAGCATATGAAGAAATGATAGTCCCCTTCTTTTGGCTAATTTAATCACTTCCAATGTAATAGACAATAATAACAGGGAAGCATACATGATTCTGAAGGGCAAGCCAAAAGGAGAAAAGGAACCCAACTCTCAGGTGTGATATATGTGTCTTAATCACTACTGACATACTGAAAAATCATAAAATAAATAGTTCTTTACAAGGTGTAGATGTGGATGAAAATTTAATAGGAATGCTCATTTATTTTGATCTTATCTGAAACCTATTAGAAGTACTAGGTATACTGCTTAGAATTTGCTCTGAACCCCATACACCCATACCCATTTTCTAAGTATCATTTGAATTAAGACAGTATAATAATTCTAGCTGCCTTATCAATTCTTAAAATATTATTGTTTGTTTTCAACATATTATGAGAAAAAAATGTGCTTTAAAAAGCGAAATTCATACCAAGGCAGAAAGAGTTCAATCCCACTCGAGCCTTTTATGGCATTATAATCGAAGGCCCAGCCCAGTCCAGATTCAGGGTTAAAAAAAATTCTTTCTTTCTATAATACGTTTACCATGTCATGAGCTTGTCTGTGCAGTCATTTTGCCTTGTGATTACATGTGTACGGGAGAGCTCATTAAGACAACCAAGGTTGTAATGTTATCAAACTGTATACTGGAATGGGTTGCCCAGGGAAGTTGTGAATGCTCCATCCCTGGCAATGTTCAAGGTGTTATAAATTGTTATAAATCCTTTCCAACCCTAACTATTCTATGATTCTATGAAAAGGGTTGACTTGGTTAAGACCTGAAAAATCAAATCCTAAAAAAGCGGAAGCAAGTGTACATATCCATCAGGCATTAATTTTAGAGAAATAAAGAGGGTAAGAGAAGATTTTTGTGGTTTTTCTTTTTGTTTTTTTGTTTTGTTTTTTTTTTTGCTTGTTTGGTTTTTTTTTTTTTGTTTTTTTTTTTTGTTACAAATTTCAGACTGCTGTGGTTTGAAATTCCTGATGGTAAATAAGCACAATGCAGCTGCTTGCTCACCCTTCTCCTTCTTCCCTCCCTGGATGGGATGGGGAGAAGAATCGAAAGAATATAAAACCAGAGTGTTGAGATAAGAACAGTCCAATAACTAAAATAAAGTGCAGTATAATACTGAAACTTATAATGATAAGGGAAATAACAAGAAGAGAGATATAAAAGTAAAAGGGGAAAGAAAAAAGAAACCAGCCAAATGCAGTAAACACAAGTGATGCACAAAACAACTGCTCACCACTTACTGACCAATACTCAGTCCAGCTCAAGTAGCGATCAGTCCCTTGCAGCTAACTCCCTACAGTTTATATTTTGGGCATGATGTGCTGTGATATGGAATACCTCTTCGGCAAATTTGAGTCAGATGTCTTGTCTCTGCTCCCTTCCAGCTTGTTGTGCCCCTCCTTCCTCCTCACTAACACTATGAAAAGTCTCTGATCAGGGTAAGCACTACTGAGCAACAGCTAAAACATCAGTGTGTTATTCTCATAGCTAAAGCCAAAACACCAGCTACTAGGAAGAAAATTAACTTTATCCCAGCTTGTCATGGTTTAAGTCCAGTTGGCAGCTCAGCAATGCAGCCGCTCACTCACTCCCCCCCTCTTCCTTCCCCTCGCTCCAGGAGAAATGGGGAGAAGAATCGAAAGAATGTAACTCCCACGAGTTGAGATAAGAACAGTCCAGTAACTACGGTATAAACACAAACCACTACTGCTGCCATCAAAAATAATAATGATAAGAGAAGTAACAAAGGAAGAGAATACAACCACTCACCATCCACTGACCAATATCCAGCCCAACCCAAGCAATGATCTTCTTTAGTTTGCTTTTGCTCAAAAGGAAAGAAATAGATTCATTACCTGGAACCAGAGGACAGAGAAGAGATCAGAGTGAGACATCTGATCCTGGAACAATCTAGATAAAGTGAATATATAGCAGATAAGGTATTTCCATTAGAAATAGGAAAGTTTTAATGAAATCATGCTTGCCATTATTAAGATCTCATGTGGGATATAATTTTGTTCAATCCTCTTTGAGAAAGACATATTTACCTTCAAAACGGCCAACAACAGAAACTAGACAGACCCAGAGAATGATTTTTTCTCTGTTATGGGTGGAAACTGAAGGGGATTGGCTGCTTTAATCAGCAAAATGAAGACTGAAAGAGGAGGTATAGCTGTCTTAGATGTACATGTAGGAATCAAAACCACATAGAAGTAGAAGCTCTTCGCAGGGCAGAGGATAACTGAGTGTGAGGGAATGAGATTAAATTAAGGCTGGAAGCAGGAAGCAGTTTCCCATGGAAGGGCAACTTGCACGTTCTATCCCGTGTCCTTCCAATGGTCACTTCATCATATTACAGAGCTTGTTCACACTTAGTGTGCAAGGCAGACTTCATGTAACTTTTTTGTATTTACCCTGGTTTGTGACTTGGTTCTTCTCTGTCTTTATCAGCTTACGTGAAGAAGTAAACTAGACAAGCAGATCTCCATTAGTAGACATCACTTTCAGGGGTACTGAATGGCAGAGTAGCAGCTTATTCTGCTGCTTCTTTTCTCTGCACCTGTAGACCTAAATATCTCTGAAAATCTTAGCCCTACAGCTTTACTGTGAAGTTTTAGCTGTTATGGAACATTCTATCTGTAACCAACACCTTTTACTGTCTGTTTACATATATGAAGACATATTGTGTTCTGCTAGCAGTTTAGCACATTAGACGGAGGCATTAATGGAGTATTGGCAGAGCTGTGTTATCAATTGTGCTTCTGTTTAAAACTAGTTAACATAATGCTGGTTAATTTGGATTATGTAACTGTTAAATTACATAATCCTACCTGTTAACCTTATATCTTCCCAGCTCCTGAGTGAAAATTCAGTATATGAGTTTGATTCTGAAGTGCAGCACAAAATTAAGTACGACGATACTGTCTGTGGACAATAGCATCCATATAAAAGACATACTCAAAGCCAAGTTATGAAAGTCTTTCTCATCAGTACATCCCACTGACATTTTAAATGGCAAGCAGTCATCATGTTCCAACAAAACATGGATTATCCATATGGAATACATACCTTTGAGGCAGCTATTGAAATATCTTCCTGTGTTATCAAATTTGTTAGCAAGAAAGCACTCAAGAATTAAACTCAATAGAATAAAAAGGAAAACAGCTGCACTATTTTTGTAGCCTGTGTCCTGTGTCTTTTTCAGAATTTTGAGTCTAGAGCTCCAACAGAGTAAAAGGGGAAGCTTAGCAGAATGCACTGAAATAAAAAAGATTTCAATCCCTCACAACTTGCATTTTCTTTTTTTAATCAAATGTATCTAAGGAGTACATAATTGTACTAATAATACATACTAAGGAGTACATAATTGGCATGTTTTGTTAATGGTGCTCAAAAGTAGCATACATTTGTGATGATAAAAATGTAAGAACACCAAGAACCACAGTGCTAGTCTGTGGAAAAAAGGCATCTGAGTGACTCTTTAACTTCTGTATGAAATCATATCTTATAGTGCTGCTAGAACGCACATGGCTTGTTTTCCTTCAGCAAACACACCTTTCCAACAATCAAACATGGGGAAACATGGTAAGTGTAGCCAGTTAGACCAGATGAAATTGGAATTTTACAACAACAAATACAAGAGTAAACTTAATTTTCAAAAGCAAAAAGGGAAGAAATAGAGTACTACTCACAGATCTTCTTGTTATTTGCTTGTATGTAAATCCTCAGGCTTTTTTTTAATGAACAAAACTTCGCATTTAAGTATCACTTTGGGAGTGTGATCCAAAGTCAGGGTAAAGGTCTATTTTGGTGTCTGCAATAAGGTCTCTAAATGTATAAATTTGTGGGGGCTTTAGAACTGTTGGGTAGTTGTCTTTTCCATTTATTGACCGGGGTTTTTAAACTGTTTAGAACTCATGTCTCCTAGAACTCATGAAAATTGGGCCAGTCAATTCTCTGCTTCACATGGCTTTGGATGGCTAATTTAGGAAACCTGATTTGACCAAAGATGGCTCTCATAATAAAAATAATGCTCTGAAATGTTGAAGCTCTCAAGCTATCACTGTCCTGTACATTAGTCACTGAAGCATGACCATGGATGATAACATGGTGTTGAGTTATTACTGCCATGATTATTTACAGAGTGCAGATAAATTGTTTATTAATGTTTGGCACCATGGTGTGACAGAAACAAGTGTAAGAACAAAGATCACTCATTTACTTTGCAGCTGCCCATATGACTCCAAAATTTCATTTCAGATTTAAAAGGGTTTGCTTCAAAGAGGACTCAGAATATATCAGAAAGAAGGAGGCAAGGTTTACCTGTTGTGTGGTGAGTGTTTTTTTTAATGCTAGGATTAGAAGATGTAAGAGGTTACTCAGAGTATAATCTCTGTAGGTAGCTTGTTTTCAAGGGAGAGGAGGTTGCCTCGTATGTACAGAGATATAGGCTGCTGAGGGAGGATTGTCTTCTGATGAAGACCCTTGTATTCTCTTGTGGTCCCAACTTATTCCTTTGCCTCAAGAGAGGGGAAAGAAGGCAGACTGCTGGGAAAAAAAAAGACAGGATCAAAAAAAAAACCAGATTTTGCACTATGCCAGGTAGAATTAGATAGCAACAGTGCTATTTGGTCTATAAAATCATGGCAAGAAAATAATGACTTTAATTATAAACTTTTCTAAGGTTATTCAGACACTTAGAAGGCCAAAACTAAGCTCTACAAGAACAGGAATGAGTGACAACAGGAGACACCAGCCTACACTCCTGAGCTACTCTTTCTCATACACAAGCAGCTAATTTCAGTTCCGTGTCTACCTTTTCTTTCCATGCAACAATGCAAAATCCTCACAGAAGCAGATACTTTTAAATGTTTCAGCGAGAAACATCATTTAAACTGCTGGGGAATCTAATTTTCTACTGTTTCCTCTTTCTATATAAGTTATAATGCTCAAGCAAAGGGATCAAGAAGCGCAAGAACAGTAGCATAATGCAAATAACTGTTTTGAGACACTAAATCTTTTGCCTTTCTATGTCGATTTAATGGAGTTAGTCTTTAAAAGTTCATTTAATGCACAGAAAGATAGATCTGTTTTTTAACTCCACAAAACTGTAAAATACTCAGAATAAAGAACCAAAACCACCTCCACAGCTGGGTTAACTGTCTACTAACATATCTGATAGCTTGCCACTTGGTCCCTCTTAGATGCTCGTGATTACCCATCTGTGACATTTCCTTTAAGCTTTGCAAAATTTCAAGACAAAATCTTTAATTGGAGACCTACAAGGGCAAAGTTTGTTACACCATGAGAACAAAAAAAACAGTTTCATAGATTTGTAGGCTTTAACTGGCTCTACTTCCCTTCCCTCTCCCCCCCAACATCCAGAAGAAGCCCAGCAACCCAGATAGGTAAAGAGAATTCTGACTTCATCTCAGTGCAATATAGTACATTAGAGTAGTAGATCAGTGTGGGTTCATTTTGTATTGTTTGTTGGGTTTGGGGGCTTTTTAGTCAAAATCACATCCTATACTGTAAATAATGTAACGAATTCAAACGAGGAGTGAGCATCTCTTGTGCACGCATCTTATGGATGTATGGCAAACTATCTTGGTGAGCGCATTAACTAGGCATTCAAGGAAGCTGATTAGTGGAGGATAGCAGTGTGTTTATAGGGTCAGGCAGGTCTTTTTCTTTATTGTACTGCATCACTTACATAGCAGAAAGGAAGAACAGGAGTGGAGTTTCAGAGAGGTTTCATTTTCATGAATTGAAAACCAACATATTTTTACAGTAGTGCAATCCCAATTAGTTATGATTCACAGAGATGAAAATTACCCCTGTGTTTTTCCATTAGAAGTGTATTAATTTCTTACAGCAGAAGCTGTTTTAGTGCCTCTAAAATGTAAGATCAGGTATAATGCTACATTCCAGAGTTAATCACAACTGACACATTCCACTGCAGGTATCTTCTTGCAGTTACCAGAGGCCCTTACAGCAACCCCATTTGCTATGGTCTAAGTAGGAACACTGACAAATAAAGACGTAGAAATATTTACCCATGTGCGTTGGCTTTGGGTTATATTTCTAATAGGCTTAATTGCTTAAGAAACCATCTATTTTCCTCTAACTCTTCATCACAGTCAAATCTAATTTTGATGCCCTTTTGCTCGGCTAAGAGGCAGAATAATTGGTCTGGAATTGGGTCTAAAGGAATGTTAAAATGCTTTCTCTCTTGCCATTTCTGTGGTAGCTTATAGTCTTAGTGTTCTCCTTAAAATCTGCAGAGACCTTCCAAAACTCTTCTAATGAACCTAACTCCCTTTTTTTCCAGATTCCTTCTCAAATTTTATTTCTTTAATGAAAATGACAAGAGGATTACTAAACGCCCTGTAACTTTCACAGAATATAAAATCAGGTAGGCATTCTCCACACAGATTAGTAAAATTATTTTGCCTGAATGAATTGCAGTTTTGATGCAGAAATATGATTGACATTTCTTCTATATATCAATAAATACAACTTTGTTTCCCATCCAGGTAGAAAAATTGAGAATACAGTATAGCTTGGTACTTTCATTAATTTTTTTCTTTGCCTTTATATACATGAACCATTACTTATATTGTGACAAATAAAGGATTATAAGCCCTCTAAGGCAATCACTACATCTCTTCGCTTCTGTGAGAAACTTGGCAGCCTAGGGAGTACACATGGAGTAAATTAAGTCATCTGCAGAAAACAGAATCAGTATTTTGTGGTCTAGGAATTCTTACATGAGAAAATGAAAATAAAAAATCAAGCACTATAGGTGGTGCCTTGGCTTATCCAGGGAGTTGAGGAAGTGAACACAGTTATACGAGTCAGACTGCAAAAAAAAAAAGTATTAAGTCGGAAGATATTGCACTCAGGAGACATAAATATGGGAAACTTTTTAGTTATTGTCCTTTTGTCATTGTTTAAATACTTAGGTAATACTTAAGGGTTTGCTTTTGTTTGGCTTTTTTGGTGTGTGGTTGTTTTTTTTTTCTTGATTGAAATAATGCATTTGTAAAAGAATGGGTACTGGAAAGGCATGAAAAATAAAAAAACTTCCTCACCTTTCTGTGTTTTAGCTGCAAACTCAGGAAAGAGCTTCTTCATAGGTATGGAAAACACCCATCAATGTACTAACAAAAAGAAAAAAAGTTGCATTTTGATGTTATGCTTGCTGGAATAAGCCAATCCACTTTTCAGTTTTGTAACAATATCAGTGGGTAAACATTCCATCATAGACAAGCATGGATATGTGCAAACTTTTTCAGTTCATCTTTAATTGAAACTCTGAAATAAGCTACTTGACACTAGGAAGCTTTGCCGAACTCCCAAACTGACTCTTGAATTAACACAGCTGACCCTGCCGTACTCAACTGCTTGCATACTAACTAGGTGATCAATTTTATTTAATTGTAATGCTTAAAAAATGTGTTGTCCTGCCTCAGTGTACTCTTGTTCTCAGTCTTTCATGAGTAATTACCAATCAAAAAGGAAAGGTAGCTGGTTTTTTAAGGCAATTTCCCCAGCTCCCATTAATCATCTGTGATTAGCTGCAAAATCCCCAGGGCTACTATCATTCTTTGAAGCTCTACTTAGAATCATCTGGCTAGTTCTTACCTGCTGAGTATTCCAGTGACAGGATTGACATGGCCACTTAGAAAAACTTGATCTGATTTTTGCACTGAACTTTCATTCATGGAGTGCACATACACATATACGGACAGACACAAAGGATCTCATCTTACTACAGAAATTTAAGATACCAGAACCTGCACAGAGTATGCTAATACAGTAATGATTATCACATGGCACTTTACATATTAGAAGTGTTGTACAAACATTAACTATGTGATTTACACAACATTCTTCCAAGATATATAAGTTATTACTCCTATCTTACAGACAGGGAAAGTCAGACATGCAGATCCTAATCCTGCAGAGTTCTGAGCACCAGCAGCTGAACTGCAGTGGGAATTAAGGGAGTGTATAACTTCTGGTAAGCCTTTATTAGCACACCAGATCTGCACCCAATTGTTTATTAAATGGCTATGTTTAATAAAGAAATATTCCACACCCTGAATCTCCTGCTAAGAGCAATAGGATGTTTGCAATTTTGTAGCATGGATGGCTGTTTCCATTAGTACCTTAAATATGATAAAAATTCTTTTGAATATCCTAAGATGTCAAGAATTAATTTAATATCTAAATGTGTACCTGTAAGTTTCTGCTCATGGAACTGTGCCACCTGCTCCTCAGCCCTTCCTCAAACATCTTTTCTTCCATGTACTCTTCAGTACAAACAACAAACTGAGAAGCAAAAAATATGCTGGATCCAAGGCTGTTTTAAGGGAAATTCATACTTGTTCTCAACACTGGAAATAATTCTGACTATGCTACTTATAGTAAGCTTAGAGATGACATAAGATTTCATCAGTTGAGAAATTTGAGAAATATAGAGCAGAATCACAGAATCATAGAATCATAGAATGGTTAAAGTTGGAAGATTATCTAGTTCCAACCTCCCTGCCATGGGCAGGAACACCTTCCACTAGACCAGGCTGCTCAACGTCTCATCCATCCTGGCCTTGAGCACTTCCAGGGATGGAGCACCCACAGCTTCTCTGGGCAACCTGTGCCAGTGCCTCACTACCCTCACCGCATAGTATTTTTTCCTAATGTCTAACCTAAATCTAGTCTCTCTCACTTTAAAGCCTTTCCACCTTGTTCTGTCACTACCTGCCCTTGTAAAAAGTCCACCTTCAGATTTTCTGTAGGCTCCCCTTAGGTATTGGAAAGCTATTATAAGGTCTCTCCTGAGCCTTCTTTTTTCCAGGCTGAACAATACCAACTCTCTTGGCCTTTCAGCATGGCAGAGGTGTTTCAGCCATCTGATCTTTGTGGCCTCCTCTGGCCTCACTTGAGTAGGTCCACATCCTCCTTGTGTTGGGGACCCCAGAGCTGGATTCAGGACTGCAGGTGGGGTCTCACAAGAGCAGAGTAGAGGGGCAGGATCATCTCCCTTGGCCTGCTGGTCACACTCCTTTTGATGCAGCCCAGGATACGGTTGAGTTTTGGACTGTGAGCACACACTGCCAGCTCATGTTGAGCTTCTCATCAACCAACACATCCAAGTCCTTCTCAGGGCTTCTCTCAATCCAGTCTCTGCCCAGCCTATAGTTGTGCCTGGGATTGCTCTGACCCAGGTGCAAGATCTTGCACTTGGCCTTGTTGAATTTCATGAGGTTTCCATTGCCCACCTCTCCAGCCTGTCCAGGCCCTTCTGGATGGCATTCCCTCCCTCTAGTGCATCGACTGCACCACACAGCTCAGTGTTGTCAGCAAACTTGCTGAGGGTGCATCAATCCCTATCCATGTTGCCGACAACGATGTTGAACAGTGCTGATCGCAACACCAGCCCCTGAGGAGCGCCACATTACCAGTCTCCAATTGGACATTGAATCATTGACCACAACACCACAAATCTGATCATCCAACCAGTTCCTTATCCACTAAATGGTCCATCTGCTAAACCCGTGCCTTGCCAGTTTAGAGACAAGGATGAGAGACAGAGAGAGTTCAAATGCCTTGCAAAATTCCAGGTAGGTGACAACAGTTGCTCTTCCTTTATCTACCAGGGTCGTGGCCCCATCATAGAAGGCCACCAAATTTGTCAGGCACGAACTATTCAGTTTGGGAAAGTCCTTTGGGACTGAATTCAACTGCAAATGTTAACACTGGCAAGTCCACTACTAAATCATATCCCTAAGAACCACAGCTACATGTCTTTAAAATACTTCCAGAGAGCCTTCTGAATGTATTTAAAGGACATTTTCATTAAACTTAGTTATTTGTTTACTAAATATTCAGTAATCTTCAGGTTAATTTAAATATAAACTCAAAATTAGCTTAGCATAAATAATAATAATAGATTAAAAATAATGACTGAGGTACAATGACATAGGTTCCGATGTAGACTGACATGATATACACACTGCATATATAGAGAGAGTCTTCACTGCGAAAAGATTCCAGTTTGGTCAGATATGGTTCCTTTATCATACTTTCTTTCCAGAACTGTGCAAATAGCCTTGTGGTAAATTGATGGAGAGTGTCCCTACATCTTTATTTCAGTCACCTCTGGAACTAAAAGCAGGTTGGTGTTCTCCCTTTAAAGAGTCTCTACAGAGAATACATTCACAACTTCACACCCTGCAGAAGAATTTTCCAAATATATTGCCACCAGCTTAGAAAAACTGGTACCTCATAAGAGGTACTATTTCATCTTTAAAAAAGATGGAAAATCTGATCAGTGACCTTAGCAGTCAACAGCAAGACCCAAAACTTTCGGTCAAGTAAGATCTTCATGTCTACTATTTCTGGCTATAGCTCTTGATCTAATAAAACACATTGCTTCCTTTCCCCAACCTTGTTTGACTAGATCAAAGAAGGCTTTAGCTTATTTTTTAACAACATGCATTTCAATAAAATTATTTTTTTGAAAGCCTAATTTTAATAATTGCTTTTTTTTTAAAGTAAAAAAAAGTAAACTAAAAAAAGTAAACTAAAGAATGATTTTATATTTAAATTACAGCAGGGACCGTAAAAAGTTCTAATGTATTTGAATGTCATACATGGATGATCTCTCCAGAAATGTTTTTTTGCACCAACACATATACACACCCTCTACAAAGACTAAAGAAACAGTCAGCCAGTAGAAAGAAAACAAGGAGAGAGGGAGCCAGAACATGATTCCTCCAATTTGAATTTGGCCTGAATACAGAAACAGCCTAAATCTTAGGGAAAAAAAAAAAAGGGGGGGGGGCTTTTTTTTTTTTTTTTTTTTTTTGTTGTTTCAAGTTTGATCTATTCCAGACACTCTTTTTTCAAAAGGCAGGTAACCCACAGACTAACCCAGTGCAGAGCTATTGGCAGCTAGCTGAAGTTCATGCAAAAGACATGTTTTGATTTTATAAGCTCTATTTTTGAAGGGACATTTTGGGGAACAGCAACCTGGTATTTTTAGAAATTCGAATGTAAAATAAAATTGCTGTGCTTAGTGTCCATTTGCCCGAATTGTACTTTCAATGTGCAAGCATTGTCCATACTAAGTATAAAGGCAGAGACACTTCAGGAAACTCATCTCACAAAACAAAATCTGAAAAGTATGGTATATACCCTTCTGATGAATAGCACATTTTCATAAAGGCATTTCTTCTCTCTTGTGTAAACATAAATCTTAAAAAATAATATTAGTGCTAGAATTTTGAGTCTTGGGGTTACTTTACTTTGTAGGGAGAGAATTTCATTTTTTTGTTGTACTGTAAAAGGCATTGCTGCTCAGCACTGATGCCAAATTGAGATTTAGAGGATAATTTTTAGGTATTTTTCTTTTCAGGGTTTTTTTAATGACAGTACTTGAACCTAAGAAAATATTTATTATCATGTTTTCTGTATCTGTTATGGAAGACAACACTTGCACTGCAACTGAGATACAAGCCTTATTCTATTGACCCCACAGAAGAAAGTAGAAAGTTGAAACTTTTAAAGGACTTTTGTACTCACATTTTAGTTACCTGTCCCTACCAAGGGAGAATTTAAATGAGGCTACTTTGCCAGCCAGTCAGCACAGGCAATTGAGCATCTGAGATCCTAATAGTGTTTTTGCAAGGCAGATCTATTGAAATCTCATTTCCTATAGGGCTGCACATAGCTTCTCATTAACAGATTCTCTTCCATATGAAAGTCTGGAAAATCCTCACTTAGCTAAAGCATTCACAAATTCTCTCATGTAGTCTTTCTGGTACCTAAAAAATTTAGGGTGAATGCTGCAGCTTTTCTAGAGATGTTAATAGGATTTCTTTCATGTAATTTTCTGTGTATGCTTATGAAACTCACAGTGCTTAAGACTTCGGAGACCTCTACTCTGCCCAGTGTTAAAAAGAACTTTGGGCAGGTTCTAGTGTCAGTGTAAAAACATGGTAGTGGGAAGTCATAAGGATATATCTTGGTAACATAAGCCTGCTTCTTCTGTAAACTGGGCTGAAAAATGGACATCCAAACCATTACAGTCATGACATTTGTTGTATTAATTAACAAGGGACTTTTTTTGAGTTGTAAGGGAAAAGAGTCACGCCCTCTTTATTATTTCTTCACATTATCCCAGACTGTCTGTGAAGGCAGCTTTCAGACCATCTTTGTGTTCTTCTTAAAAAGGAAAATGACTTGACCAAGCAAACACTAACACTCCCTTCTTGTGTCCTTGTCACTGCATGTGGGTGAGTCACATTGCCCAAGTTCTCCAGATATCTCTGCTCTCTCTTTCACACTAACACATGTGCACTGCAGTTGAAATGGACCACTCCAAATGCAGGTATAATTCTCTGATTGCAAATAAATCACAAATGCAGGCAGTAAAAGATTTGGCCCAACTAATTTCTCTGACATAAACACACACAGAACATGGCTTGAAGTGTTTAGAGGTTCTTGATGTCTTTTCTTCCAACTTTTATGGCAAAAACTCACAAAGCAGAAGAGTTAGGCAAAATTCCCTCTAGTGTCTGATGAGATTCAAACTCACATTTCCCTGGAGGAATAAATGTGTCTACTTGCAGGCAAATCTGGCATTTCTGCTGTCAAAAGACTAGGCCACACTTATCTATTTGCTAAATTATTAGGGTAAGATTCAAAAAAGTCATTGTTTCAATATTAAGATGTTAACCCTTGGAGAGGACTTCAGTCTAGAACAAAACTTCAGTGGCATCTCCTACATTCAGGCATTTTCAGGAGTGGGTTTGGTTTATTTCACAGCAGCATGTTGCACTTACATACTAATAGGACAAAAATAGATTGAAGGAAAAATAGAGCAGCTATCCTTTAAACTCATTAGAATGAAGCAGAGAACATTTTTAGCATGATCTCTGTTGACCCAAATCCATAAAATCTGCATCTTATTTAAACTAAAATTAGGTACAAATAATTTCTGCTTGGTTTTCCTTCTAGTATGCCTTTTTTTTTTTTTTTATCATACCACCAAGAACTAAGCCATTAGGGTTCAGAAACTTGTTTGGAAATATTTGTTTGTAGCAAATTACTTTCATATCTGAATGTTGTCCAGTGCTGATGAAGGTGAAACAAACCTTGTAGTCAGTGGCAATACCAATGACACACACTCCCCAGCCCTAAGTCTTACAAGAAGTCGAGAAGTCTATTGTTAGACATAAGATATCAAAAGTATCATTCACTTTCCGGATTTCCCCAAAATGCAGAGTATTTCTGCACTACTTAGATTTTACCCAGTTTCTCAAAAATATGTTGTATAAAACTGCTTCTATTGCTAAGACTGTGACACTACTTCTTAGATAGCTTGGTATTTCCCTGTCTTTGAAGACGCAGTCTAGTGGGAAATCTTGAAGGAAGAGAAAATCAGACCATGATAAAATTAAGATCTACAGTCTTTACTGTGAAGACATATTTAAACCTCTAAAAAGTTATTATGATTATACTTAAAGATAAATGTGGAAAATATTGGAACATTACTAATTAATCTTTAAAGATGGCATTTTACTATGTGGTAAATTGAAGGAATGTTGAATTCAGGTTTACTTGCCAAGCATGTTCTCATTGACTCTCTGGTTGAATGTACCATGAACAGAGCACCACTGAATACAGAAATGGCATTTCATTAAGCTACTTAAACAAATTTCTACCATTTAATATGACTATTATTGTACATATATACTACATGACACTTACTGAATATTTATACAGGATTCTAGGACTTGCACAGAATCCTCTGCTTTTGTGAAGCCTTTTTATGAGCCAAAGAAGCCCTAGACAGATAAATTAATGGAAACTAGTTACACGTACTCTCATTTTTTTTTTTTTATGGAAGTCATAGTTCACAAAAATCGAGGTGCAATATTACAAGGTAAAAACTTAGAATATCCCCTGAAACAAATTTTATGGCTTCAAACCATTTGTTTCTAATAGTTACATAGTACCTGGTGGAAAAGGAACATATATTATAAACCAGAAATAATGTCATATCCTAAATCTTGATTTGTCACCACCATTTAACTTAACCATCTTTTGATATCTGATAGGTACGCATAATGATTTGAATCACACAACCCTTTTTGAATACTTACACGTTTTCCTTTGGGCTGCAGATTTGTACCCAGTTGCCATAAGCCATATAATATGTCTGTTAAAACTGAAATCTGCCATAAAGTTAGACAGCAAGAGGTAATTATTTAAATATATATATTTTTTTTTTAAGTATAGCCATTAAGGAAAACAGTGAAGAAATTAAAAACAAAATTATAAAAAGAAGAAAAACAGGAGAGACAGGGAAAAAGAACAATCTTGAAATGTGAAAAATACTGAATTCAAGTCTCTGGTTCTTCTTATTCCTTCACAAGTTTCTTTATTCTCTCAAACTGCTGTGTAAGTGCTAAAATTGTGCTAACAGCTCATTGTTTCTCTGTACACTATTAACAACAGCTTGTTAAGGGGAATCACACAAAGACATTCATTAGCTGAACTAAGTAATCACTTTGGTTCGTAACTCAAAAAACCCTACCTAGAACAATTCATTTCTATTTACCATGCATAGTACTTTTACAGTTTACTAATAATGAATGCCTAGTCCCCCTTAAGTAGCATTGATCACAAATTTACAGTGTTGCCTAACTGATTCTACATGACAAATGTCACAGACCAGACTCTCAAAGCCATTGCTTTTACATATGTACAGCAAAATCAATTTATAAGGCAATCCATATTACACTTGTAGAGAGCTAGTTATTAACACAGTATTATAAAAAAGTCAATCCCTTCAAGAAGATTTACTCTTGCTGAGCAGAAGCATGCAGCTTATTTCATTTACTTAAAAGAAGTGCACTGGCTTTTTTCCCTTCTTCCCCCTGTATGACCTCTCTCCTAATCCTGCATCTCCACAGTGAATGTCATGAAAACTAATTGACCCATTTCAGTTTAGGAGAAAATGCCCCCAGTTGATGTTTTAGCTGTATTTTTAACAATGTTAAATAGCTAGAAACTATCGAAGTGAAAGACTTTTACTGCTTACTGCAAGTGAATAATGTAAACGGTATTGATCTGCTATGAGGGCTTTACAGTGGAGAAACATTCGGTACCTTATTTAACGTGTAAATTCCTATTTGATCTATTTTTGGCTTTTATCCAGACATTTATAAAATTGCTTCTCCCTCCTTTGTAAATTTTTCTTTAAAAATACAAATGGCATTCAAGCCTTTCTTACATACGGAGTTGCTCCTGTTTTCATCAGTAAAAGCTCAAATCCTGTGAGGGAGAAAAATAAATAAAACAGGGGAGGGAGGTTTGGTGTTCCTGTAAGTGGTGAAACTGAGAACCTAGCATCAAGAAGAGGAAGTGAGAAAAGATTCACAGCTTAAAAGCTGGAAGCAGGTGCCAGAAGGCAAAACTGGAGATACTAGAAGGCACTAACTTGTATCTTCAAGTCTGCTACATCTTTGCTTTTGCTAATTTTCATCTGTAACTCCTAAACGAACAATCAGAGATCATAAACTGGGAACAATGAGTTAAAGAAACTGCAGGGACTGGGATTCTGATCTGGAGAAAAATCAGTATGCCTGATTTTTCACACATGAGGATATAAACTGCTATTCCCCTTCTGCCATGACTTGTTCAAGGCTTTCCAGAGAAAGAAGTTTGGTTGCCTTCAATATACTTTTTATTAATAAATCTGTGCAAACAGAAAAGCGGAAAGTTCTGTTAGTGATTGTATGGTTTTTTTGGTCTTATTTTATGCTTTTACTAGTATTATCTGGTTATGAAATGATTCACTGGCCTCAACTAAGTCAATCCATTGAAGATATATTTTCTTAACTACTTGCAATCACGTATTGCAAACTGCAAAGTACTTTGAACTCCTTCATAGAGACACACAGTGATCAAATCTAGCTTCAGCTAAAAGGAAAAAAAGCTTTTTCCTCTCTCAGAGAAAGCCAAAGTGTGCCTCAACAAACCTACTGCAGAAGACCAGATCTGTACAAGATTTCAATGTAAACTGACAATAAAAGAGATTAATTAGCATAACTGACTGTTTCACTTATGAAGATTAAATAGCCTTTTACTGCAGATGTTTGCCAAGGAAAATGGTCCCTAGTGGAAGACTATAAGCAGTTAAGATAGATAGATTCGATGAGGATTTTAATTGCTGTTATGCAGTTGGTAATGGAAAGCTTTTATTAAATCTCATGCAAAAGCCAATCAATATTATGGAGCAAAAAAGCTTTTGATTGCACAATGCTTGGACTTTTCACTAGCAGTATTTCAGAGAGCAAGGAGGCTTCTTCTTAATTTTTGCTCCTGTTCCTGCTCTCTAACTTTTAAAAACAATTTCCTTAAGAAGGCCAAGTCACATTTCAGTGAGGTAAGGGCAATTGAATAAAAGCAAAACAACCTGACCCACACGGTCTTTTTCTCCTGAATGCAGATGAAAAAACTGTGATGTGGATATTTGCCCACCTCTCCCTTCAGAAGTGACTAAGTAGTTTGAACTATCCTTTAAGGAAGGGCACAAATAGATTAATCTATATTTTTGCATGGTGGTAATTTCCTTTGCACAGGAAAAACCTAAGAGCAGTACTATAGGGTGTTACAGGTTTTTTCAACTCCTCCTGTAGGAGCTGTTCCATTTTACATGAAAATATTAAATATTCACCACTTCGATCACCAGAAGGGGAGAGGAAGGGAACATAGCTGCATAACGTAATGGCTAGCTCTAGGAGACCTGGCTTTCTTGCTCCAATGGATACTCCAATTCCCTGCTCCAGTTGGTTCAGTAGCTGGGAGCCATGTCTTCTCCCTCCCAAGTGAATGCAGTAACAGACTATAACATCATGCTTAGCTTCTCTTCTAGAATAATTACTGGGCCTTGTAAGATGCAATAACAACATGTGGTTAGTAGAGCACTCACAGCAGAAATGCATATTCAATTCTTCCTTCTCTGCCTGCTTGTCTTTCTGAAGCCAAAGAAAGGAAACAGCTGTACTACCTGCCCAGGCACTGTAGCTACCGAAGAATAAAAATGCAAGTAGCCCATTGGTCACACCTGAAATGATTTTTGTCCAAGTGCAGTGATATGCTCTCAAAATATTTGCCCTAAATAATGTGTGTGAGGGCACTGGTGCAATTTATGCATACAAGTGGCATGTAAATGCTTGGCACTGACATA
The DNA here is from genome assembly GCA_017639245.1 of Myiopsitta monachus. NCBI lineage: Eukaryota > Metazoa > Chordata > Aves > Psittaciformes > Psittacidae > Myiopsitta > Myiopsitta monachus. The sequence continues at coordinate 30,662,880 of CM029941.1, forward strand.
AGCTAGGAGTGTCCCAGGGGCACTGTGGAACTAAAGGGGTGTAAACTCAGTTGCAGTAGGGCTGCACCTGAGTGAGGCATTTAACTAAAAGAAAACTCCGGAAGAGCTACCAAACATCAAATGAGTTTCTTCAAGAAAACCTAAGAGAGAAACTATGTTTACTTACATTGGATCATGCTGGCTGTTTTGGGGGAAAAAATTAAAATTTTAAATATGAAAATATATTGGAACCAAACAAACAACTCAGTAATGCTTCTTCTAAGGTGGACACTTTCTTGGTAGGCAGCACTAATTGCTGCAATAGCTTTTAGGTGTTCTAATGCACTCAAGTGAATTATGCACCACACTGCTTCTGAATGACACAGCCATTTCTGACTCCATTAATATGGAAGATTTCAGCCAAATGCTTTTAACGATAGCTTCTCTTTATTTGTAATTTCAGACTCTATTGATTTCCTTCTGTTCCCTTCATTATGATTTCAATTGATTACCTTGGCAACTGCAGTAACAATGATTGCACTTGACACTGTCTGAAAGTCTTGAGATGGTATTTGAATAGGAATGGTATAATTTGGGGAAAAAATGTCTACAAGAACCTTCCATTAACAGTACACTTACACTTTACTTTTATTGACTTCTTTCTCTTTCAAACAGGCCCTTGTCAAGGAATCTGTTGCTAGATATTGGTTAGAATTTCAGTGACTCCTTGAAGTAAAATATTCTTATTAATGAAGAGAGCAGATTCATACTCATGGGTTTTTTCATCACTGCGACAGTTCAGGGAGACCTTCAACCCTAGATGAGACTTTTTTCCCTAGGTAGCAGGGCTACCAGGCCTCTGTAAGCAGTGTTCCTGGCCAAGGCTTTTACTAACTGTATTATGTCCTGGCACACATATAAATTTCAAGCATAAAAGGTACTTTGGATTAAAAGTTGAGGTGTCTTTATTCACTTTCATTGCAAGTTTATACTTTGTAGAGCAGCAATTGCGCATGCTTTTCATAGAGTTAAAAATGGCTGTTTAGCTTATTTGGCATTTGTATTCTTCAGTTTGTACATACACCTTTAATTTAATTTAAGAACTGTTCTCAATATAAGAGCAATATCCTTCTTTTAGAGATAAGATTCTACAGGAGATCTCTTCTTACTCAGAATGGTATGTCAGAGCAAATATTACAGGGAAAGAGTTGTCATGGGTCCAGCAGTAGCAGTCATTTTTTCTCCTTCTTGGTAGTTGGTGCAACGCTGTGGTTTTGACTTTCAGCCTGGGAACAGCACTGATAACACCAGTGTTTTCAGTTGCTGCTTGGTAATGTTTTGGTCTGACCAAGGACTTTCTGAGTCTCATGCTTTGCCAGGGAGGAGAGGAAGCCAGGAGGAAGCAGAGACAGGACACCTGACCCAAACTAGCCAAAGAGGTATTCCACACCACAGTATGTCATGCCCAGGATGGAAAAACTGGGGGCATGAACCCGGAAGAGTTCAGTTCACAGCTCAGTTGTTGGGTGATGAGCAGTTGTATCCTCTTCCCTTGTATTTCTCTCATCATTATTATTGTTGGTGGTAGCAGTAGTGGTTTGCGTTATACCTTAGTTACTGGACTGTTCTTATCTCAACCCATGGGAGTTACATTCTTTCAATTCTTCTCCCCATTTCCCCCCCCCCCGCTCAGAGTAGGGGGAAAGAAAGAGGGAGGAGTGAGTGAAGGGGCTGTGATTTTAAGGGTGATTTACAGCTCAAACCACAACAAGAGTATAATGCAAAAGAAAGACATCCTTCCCTTCAAAGGTAATTACAAAATAATTCATGCTTATGAATATGATATTAGAAAGACACAGCTTCATTTTCCTCTTTGTCGCTGTGCCCATGACATCTGATTTTGATTTCATCCCACATTACCAACAGTATCTTCTGATTAAATTTTCCTTCTATGAAGAACAGTTATTTAGTACTTTGTATAATAATAGCATTTCTGTTTCTAAACCTACTCTTTCAATTTCAAAAATAAAGAAAGTGTAGCCCAGAATATGAAACTTTTTACTTAAAAGCTAGGGAATCAGGTGCGATACATAACAAAGAAGTAATTTTATCTATCTGAGTTTCTGTTACCGGTTGTGCACTTGCAATGAAAAGTGCTGCTTTTCCTCCCCAGCCATTTTTTTATAGGGAAACTGTATAATTGCAGTTAGTGGCTATTGATAATTTCAAGTCATAATTAGAAGAGGAACACTGGAAGTCAGACATCATCACCATCTTAAACATCATAGCTCCCTTCTGCCTTTTGACCTGCAGATTCAAGTACAATGAGAGCCAAGGAAAGGTAATTGTAGAATAATGAATATTACAGGCTGTCACTATAATTCCTAGTGAGAATATTTATCCATAATTATCCATATAAAAAATGAAAGTGAACCTTTCCTTCTATCCCTTGTCCTGATATCCTTGCTGAGGTAAAAAGAACCTCCTGGGTAGCCCAAGTCAGCCTTTGAGCAGACTTCATGAACATGAACTTCAACTGCGCAATTGTTTTCAAAAGTGATTCAGTCTGTTACTTTATCTCTGGTGTCATTCAGGGCAATGCAAATTTTACCCCAACTCACATGAAAACAGCTTTAGAAACTGTGTTAAAGGAGCTCCTGAAAAATTTCTGACTCAATCTGGTAAGACAGGCCTAAGAAGAAAATGAGTCTTTGTGTTAGTCTATACAGTTTTTTTATGCAACCCATGAAGAGATTTGTGAATATGGTTTGTTTTATAAAATGCCATCTTGTCTTCCAACCAATAGCCAGATGTTACAGCCACATCAGGAAAAAATGGTGACATCAGTAACTGGGAAGGCAGACTTCAAAAAAGGTAAGGCCTTTGGAGAATAATTAAAAAACAATTACATAACAAACTAGAGTACAGTAGAATACTATACAAAGTGATATGACCACCCAATAGAAAAACTCCAAATTATTTGGAATTATGATTATGTTGCCCAGACATCCTAATTTTGTAATACCTTCACTTATGGATCCTAGAAGAGCTCTCAGCCACACAGCCTGAGACAATCTAAGGTTGATCAGAATAATTATTTTCTGAAAGAAAGAGAGGAATATTTAGATTAAAGACTGTAAGAGCCTTAGGGGGACAGAGGGAGGTAGGCTAAGGAGACAGTGAGTGGTTAGAATTTCATGGTCACACCTTGCACGTGTGGATGCAGTGTCTCTTTGCTCTCAATTAAAGCAATCAGAAAGAAAGCACTAAACTGAGGTGCCTTAAATAAATAGTGAAAGGGCCCTGGATTTGCCACATGGCTACTAGACACTGTCAAAATGTCTGCAACATATCTGGAGTCCTGTAGCAGTTGACTTTTTCAGTCCCCCAAAGGTTGCATGGGTTATAGTTATGGCTATAATTGGCATTGATCGATATTTATTTTTTGCCAAACAAGCAAGAACCAATTCACTCAGCTTCCCAGACAGGATCTATACATTTTCTCAATTCATACTTGGACAGAAGGAACCCAGAAACTGTGGTATCACACAGCACATGGTAGAATTACAGGGGATTCTGTAGTCATATAGCCCCGTAACACAGCATTGCAATTGACAGTAACAGGCTGTAAGCTTTGCATGGAGGTTGCAATGGCTGAGACTGCAGAGGCTTGTGGTGTCCAAGTTTCTTCACGTATCTGAAAACAGGTGGGTATAGCTGAGAAAGCAATTTTTCCCAAATTTTAATACAGATATGATTTGGAGAAAAATCATTAATAACTACACTAATGAGTAGTTATTCTGTGTAGAATGAAATGTTTACAACTCCAACACAGTAATATAGAGCAGAGAAATACAGACCTGGTATGATACCAGAGATCTTGAGAAGTATCAGAGATCCTGAGAGTAGAAACATGGGATGGAATACAGTGGATGATAAGATGATGAGACGCAGGCTAGGCACTAAAGATTCACTAGTGTTCACTTAAGGAAAGGCAGGCCTGGAGCTGTACAAAACTGATATTAGGGTTAGCAAAGAAAAAAAAATCAATAGATTGTATTCAACACACATGAAGGCATCCTATAGTGAATTCATACATATGTGGAGCTGCAGATCAGTGAAAAAAGGGAAAGATTTAAAAAGCATGTTATCAGTCATTAGAAAAAAAAATTCCAAGTGGATCCCAGAGGGAGGAAGAAGAATCCATCAACATGAACATCATATTTCTCCTGGTAGAGGACTCAGATGCTAACAACTCACTGTAACACCTGCCACCTCAGCAGGCATAGGATCTAAAGAAGCTGGGGAGAAAGGTGAGCATAACACCAAGAGAACAGGACCAAACTAAAAAGTATTTTTGTATAACAATTTTAACTGTACTACTATAATTTCTTGTTCTATTGTAATTACATCTGAACTAATAATGATTTGCATCTCATTTTGAGTCTACCAATAAGAATTTATTCACTTTACATATATGTAAGGTGGTCTTCCTTTATACCTGTAAACAATATTTTCAGTATAACATCAAGAAATTCAGAAGATTTAATACAGGCAATAAGTACATTTTTGAACTTATTTAGAGACAGCTATGTGTCAAAGTTTTATCCCCTCAAAACTTTCAATTTTTCTGCTCTGTTACCAATTTGTTTTCTTTCTCCACTTCTGTACACTTTAATGTCTTTCTAAACCCCTTTTTTCCCCCTCTTTTCCTTGAACTTTCCTTTTTTGCAGCTTCTTACTGTTGTGTCCAACAGTCTGCTTTTTTGCATCTTTTTTCTTCAACTTCTTCATCTGCTCCCCTTTTACAGTATTTACCAGTGGAGCTGCATAAAACTTCTGGGTAGAAAGAAGCCAATATTCTTTATAAGACTGCAGGACAATGGAGTCTGAATCTTTTAATGAAGGAACAGGATGTAATTCCCTTTCTTTGAGACTACAGTAGCATGACAGTGGAATTGCTCATTGGAAAATTCTCCAGCCCTTGACGCTCACTTGCTTTGGAAACCTTTGCTGCCAATCTTTTCTGTTCATTTTTTGTGCTTAACTTTGGTTCCCTTTTCCCAGTATTTTTATGGAAATGTGTGTGTTCTTTGACTTCTATAAATTATAGAAAAAACTGTAGATTACTTCAAAGCTTTGAAAAAGAACTGAGAAGAACTACTTTAAAAGCTTACAGTTTTTTTTGCCTCAACTTCTAGCTTTTCACCTCTTCAGTACACCTAAGTAGATAGCAAACGTCAAAAATATGGTTAGCACAACAAAATTTTGCCAGCAGCTGCTATTAGCATCACTTTACTACTGCCACTTTGTCAAACCAGTTTTCTTTAATAATTTCACTGTTTGAAGGCAATAGCCCCTTGTAAACCTCTTGCCTGTTCATACACCTTTAACAGTGTTACTAGTTCTCTATACAGGTCTGTGCAGACCTGACACACAGTATCTGCGTCCCTCTGCATTTTGTGGGGAATACTATCCTGGGTTGTATATCTGAGTGGTGCAAGTACAAGATGTAAACCTGTCTGTAAGTATATGTAATGCTTTCAAAGACCAGGTAGAAACAGTTGTTCTTCTATGAAGAAAATGTACTTTTTTAGAAGTCAGGTTGACTTTAGTGGAAATATATGAAGGAAACGTACGTTTCAATACAGTGTATTGTATTGGATTAATGTATCAAGGCTTCCCTCTTAGGATGCTGCAACAGAACAATGCCATTATTTTTCTAAATGCAATTCTTTCTTGACAGTTTAATCATAGTGTGCAATTGTCACATACCTGAATGACCAAAGAGATAGAATATTATAATGTATTTTTCTGTTTTAAAGTAAGAAAGTTTTCAGACTCCCCTAAAGAGTGAGCTTGCTCAGATAAAGATTTTTTGGTTCACCTCATTTCCACTTTATGGTTTCTATTTCTCACTCTTGTTCTAAAAAAAGTACAAATTATTGAATTTCATTCTGACTCGCCAAGTTGCTGACTACAGTGGGGAATATCACTTATCTAAATAGCATTCTAACATTTAAAAACAGCCTACAGGTGCACTTAGACTAACTTTTGGTGTGACAGAGCAATCAAAGTATCTTATTATGTTGACTTCTATATTTTACCAAGAATCTAATATCAAGCTATTTTGCTACTTTTCACCTATTTTTTTCAAATATTTTTCTATGGCCTGATGATGCATTGCAAATATTGTTAAGTAGATAAAGTGCTATTTGGGTTTTGGTGTAAGGTAATCTAATGGAAGAAAAAAGGGAATCAGCTTCTATGATGGCAAAATTAATGAATAATTCTTTGCTTAATAGAATGAAAAAGTTTTTATGAAAATTGTAACTCCATTATAGGGCAGTATTTGCTCTTAGCTTGTAAGTACTGTACCTTAAAATATATTTAAGAAGCTGATGGAATTAGCTTACTATAATTAGTGCTTATAGGAACAGCAGATTGAGGTTGGCACAATGAAGTATCTCGTTCAGTTAGGCTGGTTTTTAATGCTTCCTTCTGTGGTCAGGAATTGTCTAATCAGGTGTCTGCATGGACTACAAGCTTCATAGAATGAATGTCATGAACTTTCTTGCAGTGGTTCCCCTTGTACAACTTGTTCAATTATGTGAAAAGCTGCAAATCAAATAAATTAATCCTAAAATATCATTTAAAGGAGCTTTGAGAGATGGAGAATTATACTTCCCTTTGGTTGCTTTGTTTGGAAAAGTGGAAGTGCTGGAAAGCTGTAATTGCCACCAACCCTGCTGTATCATCTTCCCAAAAATGACCTCAACACTTCATAATACTTCTTCCTAAGACCTTCAGCTATTTCTTCCCCTTTGAACTCATCTGCTTCTTGCAGCAAAGAAAAAAAAAGAGAACTATTCTGCCCCATAACTTTTCTTGTCCCAAACCCTAGAGTGGCAACTATGTTTAGCATTCTGCTTTTATTCAGTGTTGCTTCAATTTATATTTTTTTTCTAATTCTCAGCTGACCCTAGTTTTGGTGCATCTCATTCAGCCACTCCTGCCACTCCTTTTGTTATCACCCAGCCCTTCCAGTGCAGGAACTTTGATAAAGCTTTTGAACAGGCTCAACATGCTACCTTGTCACATATTGTGAAGGAAGGAAGTGGGAGAAGACTTCTGTTTCCTAACATTTTTCCTGGCAGAGACCTCAGTCCTATGTCTGAAGGTCTCAGAATGAAGATATCTCCTTTTCTTGCCTTTGTATTTGGTCACCAACCACAGGTTACATGTCAGGAAGAGGATCCCCCCCAGTAAGGCTTTTGCTTCCTTGAGTACTGTAGTGCCTGAAACAAATCCTTATGTCGTATGTCTTGGGCTCCAATCTGCAAGTCAGAAAGAAGACCCAGGGTATATGGATAGAAAAAATGTGGCATAATGCACAATGCCAAAATGCATTTCAGAGTCATGAAAGTATGATAGGTTTGTCCACTTTCATGAAAAGAACATTTATTAAGGAAAATAGCTTACATGCATATATGCAATCTTCGACCTAATTAAAGTGCTATGGTACTAGAGGATATTGGCTTTCTGCAAGGGAAATGGCAATCTGGACTTTTTAATTTGGGTCAAGATGAGGTAAAATCATATGGGACATGTTCCGATTCAGTTCCAGAATGACTGCATAGTATGTATGAAAATAGTTATGATATCCTGAAAGAGCCTTTAGAAAACTATATATATTGAGAATTATTACAGAGTTTTCACTTGCATTCCCTTCCCTATGTCCTTATGACCACATTCTTCCCACACTGGCATAAGTTCAGAACAGTTCTTATGGTGCCAGAAACACTTCTGAATATACAGGAATTTAGAAAAGGTAGAATCAAACCTTGCCATTTGTATAGATATAAGTGTTTTTAGTAAAAAACCCTCTTAGTATCTCTACTAAAAAAAATCACCTTGTATCTCTACAATATCACTTTCAGCACCCAGAACTAGACTATTTTAAATAATTGCAAACTGGATTATACAGTGTGAATAAAACTGCCTCAAATTTCTCAGCTTAAGCTCTCAGCAAAAAAGTGTGGAACCATATTGACCAAAAACCTTGCAAATTCATTTAAGTTTTGCCAAATATTCCTGAAAGCTCAAAACATCTAATTAAAACACAAGCTATTTAAAATATGTTTTCCATTCACCTTCCTGGTTCACAGTTTCACTTTTATGAATGGCAGATGAATTGAAAATTGTCAAACCCTCATCCCAACAAACAGTAACAGCTGACAAAATAGATCACTGCACAGGTTCTCAGCCTATGCTCAGGTGGATCTTTTCTTGGATCTGACTTGAAGTGGTGTGTGCCTGAAAGTTTGTGTTTTCACTAGTTATAGCAACTGGTCTAATGAAAAATATTGGCGCTGCTAGGAGTTTTGACTCGGAGTCTTACAATAGGAAATATTCGTCTCTCCCACAGGTGGTTAAACACACATATGAAAGTACTCAGTCAATAAATTACACAGAAGAAGCATAGAAATTATTTATTTATTGTTAACTCAGCCTGGAACTGTATCAGCAATGGGATCTGTGTAGATCCTCAGTTAGTTCCGAGAAAGCCAATCACTCCAGATGGGGAATTATTCATTTCCACATTGTTAAGGAAAAATTATTGAAAGCAAAAAAATCCACAGTACTCAAAAGGCAAATTTTTATGTTATCTGATTAACATCTACACATGTAAGAGGGGAAATAAGCATTTTATGCAACAGGAAGAAACAACATTTTATATTAAAAAGCTTTCTTTAACTTTTTACTTGCAAGTCAAATACATCTGGTATTTTTCTTCTGCTTGAGGTGAGTCAGTTAAGCATTCACAAACCACAAGTCGTCACAGTAGATTGTGAATGAGGAAAAGCAGACCCTGAATTCTTTTCAGAGTTAATAAATGCATTTAATGTTTTCCTGGTAAGCTCCTAAAAATGTTGTTCAAAAAGAAATTGTGAGTAATTAACTATTTGGCTTGCTAAAAGCCTCTGCCGTGCAAAGCTGAGGTGCCTTCCAGCTACTGCCCCAGCTGGCTGCTGATCACTGAACAGTGAGTTAGCAGCTTTGCTAGGACAGCAGCAGCATCTCAGGCATATGCCTGATCTTCTCATACTTGGCATACTGGAGGAATTTCTTTTTAGGCAATTGTTAATATTCAGACAGACCCTTTAGAGAAGTCACCAAGCTGGGAATTTTTCCATATCACAAGTTTTGTCAAGGACATGGTGTAAGCCTTGAGAATCCTAAGAATAATTTCATCTTCTTCTGAAGTGAGTGGCACCTGACTAAATGTTGCCTGGTAAGCTATTGCTGTCATCAGGCTGGTCCTGAGCATGCAGAGATGATGCACGTAAAGTCAACCTTACACTTTCTAACACGGCAGATAGGCAGGTACAATAAGAGTCTGTTTCAGTAGCCTGTTCTGCATCATTCTTATGACTCAAATCAGCTGCAAATCCCATAAGGAGTTCTTCCAGCCAAAATATTTTGAATGGATATTAAATGAAGTGTTTCATTTTAGTTTCTAGGGTTACTTTATTTTGTTTTTCTTCAATATAATTTAAAATTTATATATAGGCAACTTTTATCTTTTCCTTCCTCTTTCCCTCCCATTTCCTCTTTTCTTAGCTATTACTTATAATAAATGTCCCTATTTTTTCACTCTTTTTTTTTTGTTTAAAAAATTTATCAAATCCTCAGTGAGCTAAAATAATTTTGACAGAATCTATGCACATTATTTTCTGAAGAAAACTTACCTGTTAAAACCCACATATTTTGATTGTCACTGAAGCTCAGACCACTCTGATGACTTGTTTCAGTTGTATTCACTATCAACTATCTGTGCACATTTCCTCCTGCTGTAACTGTCAATAAGACTTTCAAGTGGAATGCATTACGTTCTTGGACTATTTGTACCATCTCTATCCTTGCAATTCCCCTCCAGGAAAGCTGGAGAAAGGCAGTTTAACAGGCCTGTGCAATCAATGATACTTAAGAAACAGTTGTACAGTCTGTTACAAGATTTTGAGCCTTACTTTCCTCAGCCAGAATGCCCATTTGGACAAGCTGCAGTGCTGCATTTTAAACAAGACATTTGTTTGCCCATTTGTCCTGAAGGTATTATTACATTGTTGCACTGCTTTTTAATTTTATTTCATTTATTTATTTGTTTGTTTGTTTGTTTATATATTTAGGACTTATACCATCTTCAGCACAAGCAGCACTTTCCAGGTACTAGTCTGTCAAGGCAAATCATAAATTATGCTTAAGGGAAAACCCATTACCGAGCTTCAATCATCTATTGCATAATGAATGTATATTTCAGGTACAGTGAAACATTTACAAGACTACTGAAAGTGTAGCAATTAATAAAACACAGGCGAACTCAAACAGCAGTGTATTTGGTATTAAAGAGTTCACTGATGATATATTGCAGGGGATGTTAAAAACACTTTAAATATGCTACTCTTCCTCCCAGCAAAGCCCAGACGTCTATTACTTCATTACTGGAAGTAACCAAATGCATTATTAAAACATCAGATTAATTATAAAAAAGCTTTCTTTTTTGATTAAGACAACAACAAAAATTTATCTGGCAACTCATATATGTCAGATTAAATATTTCAGATGGTCTTTTTTGATTGCAGTTATGACTACATCCTTTCTCCAAGCTCTGAAATATCTAGTCATATTTCATACCCATTCATTGGATGGAAGTAGTCAGATTTGCTCTGGTATAATTAGGAAATTCTGAAATAAGGTAAGAACAAAAAATGCTCCCATCTGTGATTTCTTCTTCTTTTCATTCACTTTGACTATATTTGCTCATTTCTAACTGACTAGATTAGTGAAATATAAGCTGGAAAACAAAGAAGCACTAGGAAAATCTTTGTCACATAAACCACTGTGAGCAACACAGCTGTGTAAGACCAGCAGGTGTCAAAAACCCTGGTGACAGATGCTAATGGGCTTTAGATGAGGAAAGAGTCACAGAGGCTGGCCCAGAGCCACATCATCTTAGAACAGAAATCTTAGAAGACAAACTGCAGTCCATTCATTGTCCTCATCAAGCTTAGGAAATTAATGTCTGATCATGTGTCAGTGAGCAGTGCTGTTTTGCTCATGCGGACATACCACTGACTCGCTGGGACAGCAGCATTGCATTCTCCAGAGTAAGTGATGCTATTTCTCCATGTGGCAGATCTGTCTGCGTTTAAAAAGAAACAGATTTTTTTAAAAAGAAGCACTCTTTATAGATTGATTGGAAGCAGACTTACTGACAAATATAAGAAAAGTCTGTAAGCACTGGAGACAAAGAGGGTTTTTTCTCCTTTTTGCACAAAATAAACATAGCACTATTACTGATGGATATGAAACCACCTGCAAATAGCTTGTAACTTTTTGAATGTTACAGGTGATGTGAATCATTCTGTTGTGTACAGAGCTCTAGGAGAACCATTGCAAGACAAGTCATTATGGTCAAACATGCTCTGTGTATCAGCAAAGGAAAGTAACTCTAAGAACTTGTTCTTGGTACCGGAAGGAGTTGAATACGTGTTCTATACGTACAGCGGAAAACATCACAATATCGGTTTTATAATTACTCTATGAACTGGGAAAGTTTTTTGTAGAATGGTATCCAATGCACATTTTAGTCCTTTACTCTAGTGCCCACCAAATGGTGGGAGGGAGAAAAAGAGGATGAAGTCTAATTACAGCTAAGGCAAGAAGATACGCGTAAAAGTTCAAAAGAAGTGTGCAACTGACACGAGAGACAAAAATATAGCAGAGGGTGGACAAATCCCCTCTTCACACAGTATTTTGGTTTTGAACATAGTTACTGGAAGTCTAGTCAGTACAATCATTAAGCAAAAATGCATGGTGACTCTAGAAGAAGACAAGTGTGATAATTATGAATGTGCTTATTTGTGACAGAGCAAAGAGGAGCAGAGTATTGCCGCTGCACCAAGAAGCACTGCTGCACAGCCCTGCTCAGGATCAGGTCTTCTTTCATATAAGGAAAAGCAAGCTCCTGAGAAATTTAACTTTAACTGTACTTTCTATAAGGAGAGAACAGAAGCAAACACTTATTTCACACTGTGGTGCTCAATTGCTCATAAGCAATTTTTGGTTTGCCAGTAGTAACAAGCATAAAGTAGAGACAATATTGTAAAGCAGAAAGAAGTGAACGCTGACATGTTTACAACATACCAGACTGTATTTGAAGGGCCTGGGAGGGTTCCAGGAAAACAAACCATAAAAATGAACTCAAATGTTATACTAGTAAGAAGGTATGGGGAAGGTAATGGTGACATTACAAAGTGAAGTAAAAAGGCAGCTAAGCTGTGCTGGAGAACAGCAAGTTAGAAAGACTGAGAATATACATACTGCAAAGACTCAATAGCAACTTCTGGTAGATCAGAAAGGACTGAGATACGAGTACAGTTGGGTCCTTGTAATCTAACTATGACTACAAGGCAAGAACAGTTTTGATTATATTATATTGGAGAAATAAAAAGCAATGAAGAATGGAAAATTTATTTACAAACTTGTGCTTCTAAAAGTGGTTTAATTAATTATACTGGCCCAAAATGCAAAATCAGATATGAGTCTAACTGTAAAGTTTTGACAACTTTTTTAGAGAAGTCAGGTTTTCTGGACAGCATGTGATATACAGGAACAGTTATATACCCTAGTGTGGAGTGGTGAAAATTCAGAGAATATTGCATTAGTCCTTAAACAAAGAAAACAAATACGGTCAGAATTTTTTTTTAAAGCTTCAACATTTTAGTCACATTTTGGCATAGCAACATTGTCAATCAGAGACTATGTATAAAAACCGTCTTAAACTAATATTGGCAGCAAGTAATATATTTTTGCAAAGATCTTTTTTAATAGTTAACACTTTGAGGAAGTTTTACAATCAAAATGCTGCACTGCAGTCATTAAGACATCATTCCAACCTTTTCTGAAGACAAGTATAATAATTTATCAAAATGACAGTGCGTGAGGAAGTACAGGAAATACCTTCTTGTTTTTAAATAGTTGAACACAAAGAGGGTTTTAATTTGTTTCCTCCAATGGTGGGTTCTGATTTCACAGGATCAGCATGTTGATCCAAACTTCCTAATAATACAAACTATGCCCTTACTAGAATTTTTACAAATAGACTGTTCATTTCTTTGTCCTTGTGATGTACATGCAGCAGAAGTAGCCCAACAAAAATAATAAATGAAAACTGTACACTAGCCATGGCACGGTTCAGAAGTGGCAGATGTCTTCCTCAGAGTACATTCATATTATGGAGAAGGCTTAAGCATGGAAGTCAAGTCACAGGGAAAGTATGGGTGAACAGCTGGGACTCATCACTGTATATTCCGTGCTACCATGACTGATCTGTGATTTTTGGTCCACCTTGATGTGTGCCACTGTGACGGAGAGCAGACACTGGCCCTGTGACACTTCAGTCACAGCAAATACTGAAACATTGCAGATAATGAGACACACCACATCTTAAAATATTGTGTCTTGACAATATTTTAAAATAGTTGTTATAGTAGAGCTTCACTGGAGAAAAAATAAATGAACTACTCCAGTGGGCTGATCTTCCAGTTCACTTTCACAGTGTTCAGCAAGGACACACCTGTATTTTTTATATATGGCATTAAACCACTTTTGCACATTGAATGAAAAGGAGAAAAGGTTAGCAGCTGGCTCAAGAGAAAAGTGAATAAGTACATGTACCCTGATACACTATTCACTGCTTTTCTTTAAAAACTCTTCATGCTTTTTCTCTCCTTAACACTAAGAATGTCCTGGATTTCACTTTGAAGCTCCGTCAACCTACTCAAGTAAAGCGTATCATTTTAGTGCTATCTGTGCCATGCTACCAGGAATTAGTAGGATGTGAAATAAAACCTCAAAAAATTGTACTTTTTTTTGGTCCACATCAAAGACTGTAACATAAATAACCACTCTGGTTGCTTCATTCATTTGCTTAATTAATACATTAATAGTTTGGGCTTTAATGCTAAACAAAACCATAACCGAATTTCTACTCTCTACTGCAGAGGTGACCCCCAGATCATCGGTTTGCCCCAGTGTATGCAGAATTTTCAAAAAGTCTTCATTACTTTCCTTTGCTATCAACTTCAGTCTACTGTCATATCATTAAGATAATGCCTGTCTGCCAGATTCATGATGCCATCTTCCAGGACTGTCCAGCTTTCTAATAGCATTTCACTCTGTAACTCTGAGTTTAACCTACCATAAGGCAGAAGTTTGGCAGAAAATTTTTGGGACTGGTATGCAAGAATTCAGAAGCTTCAGCAAGGGTGAAGGGACAAGGTGCCTAAAAGAATGATATTAATGATCTCACTAATGTATTTATTAGTTCATGTGTAGAGCAGAAATAAGAATTGATTTATGTGTTATTATCACTTTATCTGTCATTATCACTTTTGCAGAAAGTTATATTTGTTAGAAGAAACTGGTGCTGTAAAACAGAAATGATGTACACCTCTCACTTTCTTTCTACTATTTTGTGTTACAAGCCATAGGACTTGATTACAAACATAGGACTCAAGAACTTGACAATCCCAGAAGGGAAACTGCAGAAAAGCAAGGGTGAAGTTTCAAGATCATGTGTATTACATAGGAGACTAACCACCTCCTAAACAATGAAGGAACTTCTGAAAAAAATCATTCTATCCCCATTTTTGTATGCCAACACAGCCAAGATTGCCTTATGCAAACTTCTGCTCCACCTCTTCTCTTTTCCTGCATCTGGGAGTTAAATGCATTGGTCAAAGTTTCCGGAGCGACACATAATACTGCCTCTGATATCTGATGCTTTTCCTCTGATTTTCAGCTGATAACTTGTTGTGGTTTAAGCCTCTCAGCCATGCAGTTTCCTCACTCACTCCCCCCTCTTTCTTCCCCCAGTCCCGGGGGGATGGGGAGGAGAATCAAAAGAATTCAGCTCACGCAGGTTGTGATAAGAACAGTTTAGTAACTAAGGTATAACACAAATCACTACTGCTACCACCAGTAATAATAATAACGAGAGAAATAGAAGGAAAGAGAATACAAGTGCTCACCACCCGATACCACGCCCAATCCAGCAGCGAAGCCCCCCACCCTTCCGGGTCTCTGCTCTCTGTTTTACATCCTTTGCATGACGTGCTGTGGTACAGAATACCTCTTTGGTCAGTTTGGGTCAGGTTTCCTGTTTCTGCTTCCTCCTGGCTTCCCCTCCTCCCTGATAGAGCATGAGATTCAGAAAGTCCTTGATCAGATCAGAACATTCTAAGCAGTAACTGAAAACACTGGTGCTATCAGCACTGTTCCCAGGCCGAAAGTCAAAACCACAGCGTTGCACCAGCTACCAAGAAGGAGAAAAATTACTGCTACTGTTGAACCCATGACATAACTATTCACGAAACTGCTGCTTACATTCTCTTTCTCTGAGGAATAAAGCTAGTAAGAACTAAAAAACACTCTTAAAATTATTCTAAAGTAATTAGTTAAAAATAATCTGCAGTCTATTAAAATATTTCTTAGCCTCAGAAGGTTAACAGTGTCATATTGAACTGAGACATAGAGTGACTGTATCAATGTTAATAAGCTAAATTGACATGCTACTGGCTCAAACATAATTTTGACGCCAAGCAACCTGACTAATAAACTAAAAGCTAATTTTAAAAATAATTTACCTCCTGGAGACCTTAAAATGAATTTTACTAGTGAAAAACTAACATAGATTTTCCCTGATAGGTGAAGGAAATGAGAATGCTGAAGCATTGACACGTCCCTGGCGGTGTTCAAGGCCAGGTTGGACAGAGCCTTGGGTGGCATGGTTTAGTGCCATGGTTTAGTTTATGGCGGGAGTTGTCCCTGCCCATGGCAGGGGGGTTGGAACTAGATGATCTTAAGGTCCTTTCCAACCCTTACTATTCTATGATTCTATGTTCACAAGGACAAAACGATATATCCAGTAAGGTGGTTTACCAATTAGGAGTAATTTTGAACCTTGTTCGTCAGTGTTTATAAGTAACAGTTTTCTACAGCCTCCTAAGCAAATCAAAACATGAATTTTGCATATATAGCAAGTTGGTCATTAACAGTTGTATTCGATAGAATTGTTCTCTAATGACCAATGACATCGTCCAAATCCATAAAAGAAAACAGCTCTGTAGCTTTTTTTTTTGTTGCTGGATAAGTGATTAATCATTTAGTGAACTCTGTAGAAAAACCCAGTATAGATCTTCAACCTCACTTTTCCTGTGAAGAGTAGTAATTAAGCCATAGGTAGAAAATGCACCTGCACAGCGGTAGTTTTAAAATCATGGCTTCACTTCCCTTGCTCATACTTTAGTTGGGGTTTATAAGACAAATGGAATTTCAGAGAACTGAACCAGACAACCAACCAGAGATCCTTTAAAGGACAAAAGGGCAAGACTGATTGACTTTGAAGTAATAGCAGGGTATACAGGTGTCTTCTCCATAAGAAGGTGTCGTGGTGTAAGCCCAAAAGTAACTCAGAACCATGCAGCTGCTCTCTCACTCCCCCCCCAACTCCCCCCCGCTCTTGGAGGGATGGGTAGGAGAATCTAAAAAATATAACTCCCACAGACTGAGATAAGAACAGTCCAGTAACTAAGGTATAACACAAACCACTGCTGCTACCACCAATAATAATAATGATAAGGGAAATAACAAGGGAAGAGAATACAACTGCTTACCACCCGCCAACCGATACCCAGCCCGACCAAGCAGTGATCTAAAACTTCCAGGTAACTGCCCCCAGTTTATATAGTGAGCATGGTGTGCTGTGGTACGGAATACCTCCTTGGTTATTTTAGGTCAGGAGTCCTGTCTCTGCTTCCTCCTGGCTTTCCCTCCTCCCTAGCAGAGCATGAGATTCAGACAGTCCTTGGTCACACGAAACATTACTGAGCAGCAACTAAAACCACCGGTGTTATCAGCGCTGTTCCGAGTCTAAAAGTCGAAAACACAACACTGCACCAGCTACTAAGAAGTAGAAAAAAATGGATGCTACTGCTGAACTCAGGGCAGCATCCACCCCTTATTCCATACCATTCACGTCAGGCTCAGATCCCACATTTTCAATATACCATCACTCTTACCTCGTATATATACATACTTATATACATCCACACAAACAGAGAGAGATATCATTCCTTAGTGCATGGACCAATTCCTATAAAGCTGCTGAGTCCATCTGGTCTATGATGTTGGGCTCCATCTCTTGTGACAGTCTTTCAGAGCAGGAGATGCTGTGTGCAGTGTTGGATTATTGCCCGCTGATGCTGATCGTTCCTTTACCGCAGAACTTGTCTGGTTTCATCAAAGTTCACTCTTTGTTGGGATAATGGTTGGGAGGGAAGTCAGGGCCAGTTGCTGGTCACCTGAAGACATCTAGTTGGTGGACTATAAAAGTGCTACATAGAAGGCAACAGCATACAATTGAGTTTATTGGCTGTTTTCCGCTAAAATCAAATCCCTTTGAGGTACACATCAGAATTCCCCATCTTCCTGCATTACCCACCAAGTATATCTGGGTCCCTGAGCACAAGCAATCCCACAAGTGGGTTTGCCTTTACCTGAAGCAGGAATAACCCAGACTGTCTGTCATGGGTTCAGCAGTAGCAGTCATTTTTCTCCTTCTTGGTAGCTGGTGCAGCACTGTGTTTTTGATTTTGGCCTGGGAACAGCGCTGATAACACCAGTGTTTATAGTTACTGCTTGGCAATGTTTTGGTTTGACCAAGGACTTTTCTGAGCCTCATGCTATGTCAGGGAGGAGGTGAGGCAGGAGGAGGCAGAGACAGGACACCTGACCCAAACTGACCAAAGAGATTATTCCATACCACAGCATGTCATATCCAGGATATGAACACGGAGGGGAGAGACTCGGAAGGGTGGTGGAAGTGGACTGGGCGTGCATGGCATGGTCAGGTTTTTGGTATTGGCGGGTTCGCTGCTGGGGGGTGCACAGGCTGGGTCAGGCTTGGTGAGCAGTTGTAATCTCTTTCCTTGTATTTCTTTTGTATTATTACTGGTGGTAGCAGTAGTGATTTGTGTTATACCTTAGTTACTGAACTGTTCTTATCTCAACCTGTGCGAGTTGAATTCTTTTGATTCTCCTCCCATCCCCCCGGGACTGGGGGAAGAAAGAGGGGGGAGTGAGTGAGTAAAACTGCGTGGGTGGGGGCTTAAACCACGATACTGTCTCATCCAGCAAATTCTTTATGTGCACCACCAGAACTTTACCCCCTTCTACAGTATATAAAAGTTGTGAATGGGATGGACCAGCCCTGTTGGCAGATCCTCTGGTGTTGAGCAACTGGGTGGCTTTGGTAAGTGTGTATCCCAGTGTCTGAAAGTGCCACTACCTGTTCCTCTCAGTGTAGTTTTTAATAGCCCATTGTACCGTTTGATTTTCCCAGAGGCTGGTGCACAGTAGGGGATGTGATATACCCACTCAATGCCATGCTCTTTGCCCCAAATGTCTATAAAGCTGTTCCAGAAATGAGTCCCACTGTCTGACGCAGTTGTCTCTGGGGTGTTGTGTTGCCACAAAATCATTTTCTCAAGGCCCAGTATAGTGTTCTGGGCAGTGGCGTGGGGCATAGCCTATGTTTCCAGGCATCCGGTGGTTGCTTCCACCATGGTAAGCATATGGTGCTTGCCTTGGCAGGTCGGTGGGAGTGTGATATGATCAATCTGCCAGGCCTCCCCATACTTGTACTTCAGCCATCATCCTCCATACCAAAGAGGATTTAACCCTTCAGCTTATGAATTGCAGCATTTCACACTCCTAAATAACCTGGGCAATTGTGCTCCTTGTTAGGTCCACACCTGAACACAAGCCCATCTGTATGTTGCATCTCTGCCCTGATGGCCTCAAGTGTCGTGGGCCGACCGGGCCAAAAATAATTTACCCTTATGATGCCAATCTAAGTCCATCTGAGCCACTTTAATCCTACCAGCTTTATCCATTTGTTGGTTGTTCTGGTGTTCCTCTGTGGCCCGACTTCTGGGTGCATGAGCGTCTACATGGCGTACCTTCACCACCATGTTCTGCACCCGGACAGCGATGTCTTGCCACAGTGCAGCAGCCCAGATGGGTTTACCTCTGCGTTGCCAGTTGCTCTGCTTCCATTGCTGCAACCACCCCCACAGGGCATTCACCACCATCCATGAGTCAGTAGAGAGATAAAGTACTGGCCACTTTTCTTGTTCCGCAATGTCCAAGGCCAGCTGGATGCCTTTCACCTCTGCAAACAGAATTGATTCTCCCTCGCCTTCAGCAGGTTCTGCAATTTGTTGTCGAGGACAGCTGCCTTCCATGTCCAATGCTTTCCCACAATATGGCAGGACCCATCAGTAAACAAGGCATGCTACTTTTCACTTTCTGACAGTTCATTATATGGTGGGGCCTCTTCGGCACTCATCACCTCCTCCTCTGGTGACCTTCCAAAATCTTTGCCCTCTGGTCAGTCCATGAGGGCTTCTAGAATTCCCGGGCGACTGGGATTTCCTATTCGAGCTCATTGTGTAATTAGTGCAACCCACTTACTCCATGTAGCATGACGTGTAGAGGAGACCCTGCCTTTGAACATCACCCCAACACGGGCAACCCAGGTGCTAGGAGGAGCTGTGCTTCAGCACCAATCACTTCCAAAGCAGCTCGAACCCCTTCATAGCCTGCCAGTATCTCTTTTTCAGTTGGGGTATAGCTAGCCTCAGATCCTTTGTATCCCTGACTCCAAAAGCCAAGGGGTTGACCTCGAGTCCCCCCTGGAGCTTTCTGCCAGAGGCTCCAGATAGCACCATTCTCCCCGCCTGCGGTATACAGTACAATTTTACATCTGGCCTGGTCTGGACTGGTCCAAGGGCAACTGCATGAAGTATCTCTCCTTTAATGTCCTCAAAGGCTTGTTGCTGCTCAGGGCCCCATTTAAAATCATTTTCCTTTCGGGTTCCATGATAGAGAGGGCTTACAAGCAAACTGTAACTCGGGATGTGAATTCTCCAAGAACCCCACAGCACCCAAGAAAGCTTGTGTTTCTTTCTTATTAGTTGGTGGCGACATTGCTGTTATCTTGTTGATCACATCTGTGGGGATCTGGCGATGTCCGTCTTGCCATTTTATTCCCAAAAATTGAATCTCCTGTGCAGGTCCCTTGACCTTACTCCATGTTATGGCAAAACTGGCTGTCAGCAGGATTTGGATTATTTTCCTCCCTTTCTCAAAGACTTCTTCTGCTGTATCACCCCACACAATGATGTCATCAATGTATTGCAGGTGTTCTGGAGCTTGCCCCTGTTCCAGCGCAGTCTGGATCAGTCCATGGCAGATGGTAGGGCTGTGCTCCACCCCTGGGGCAGTCGGTTCCAAGTGTACTGGACGCCCCTCCAAGTAAAAGCAAACTGTGGCCTCCACTCTGCTGCCAGGGGAATTGAGAAAAAATGCATTGGCAATATCACTCATGGCATACCACTTGGCTGCCTTTGACTCCAGTTCATGCTGAAGTTCTAGCATGTCTGGTACAGCAGCACTCAAGGGTGGTGTGACTTTGTTCAGGCCACAATAGTCTACTGTTAGTCTCCACTCTCCATTAGACTTTTGCACTGGCCATATGGGGCTATTAAAGGGTGAGCAGGTCCTACTGATCACTCCTTGACTCTCCAGTCTATGGATCGGCTTATGGATGGGAATCAGGGAGTCTTGGTTGGTGCGATATTGCTGCTGGTGCACTGTTGTGGTCGCGACTGGCACTTGTTGTTCTTTGACCTTCAGCAACCCCACAACAGAAGGATCCTCTGAGAGACCAGGCAAGGTGGACAGCTGCTCAATTTCCTCTGTCTCCAAAGCAGCAATACCGAAAGCCCATCGGTACTCTTTTGGGTCTTTGAAGTACCCTCTCCTGAGGTAATCTATGCCAAGCATGCATGGAGCCTCTGGACCAGTCACAATGGGGTGCTTTTGCTATTTCTGCCCAGTCAGGCTGATTTCAACCTCCAGTACAGTCAACTCTTGGGATCCTCCTGTCACTCCAGAAATAGACATGGGTTCCACCCCTTGATAGCTTGATGGCATCAGGGTACACTGTGTACCGGTATCTACTAGAACCTTATACTTCTGTGGGACTGATGTGCCAGGCCGTCTGATCCACAGTCCAGTAAATCCAACTGCCCCCTACCTCCACCTGGCTGGAGGCAGGGCCCCTCTTGCAGTCATCACAACGTTGAACGCTTAAGTCTTGTAGAAGCAGATTATTCTTCTTTATCACAGCAGCTGGAGTAAAATCAGCTCTTCCACTCCATCTGGGAACCTGCTCACCAGAGGCTGGAGCTGCAGCTTTCCTGTGTTGATCAGCCTTGACCTTTATTCTCCTCTTCAATTCATGCGCTGGTTCCTCCAGAGCTGAGGTAGATTTTCCACCCCACTTCGTCATGTCTTCTCCGTGATCCCACAGGTAAAACCATAGGGTGGCCTGTGGCGTACACCTCTTATATCTTCTGTCTTTAACAGTAGGATGTCTTTTGTTAATAGCTGAGATATGTGTTGGTACACACAAAGAGCTGGATAGATCAGATAGATCATCTCTCAATTGTTTGAGGTCCTGGAACAGTTTTCTGCAGCTGAAATGATGGAAGGGGTGAGATTGTCCTCGAACTTTCAGAGTTTATGAATCATTTCATCCACTGTTGGTGGTATTACGTCATTCCAGGTTACTGTTGCCAATGAATGGGCATATGATGGGGGTGTATTCTGTGTAAATTTCTGCCATACGGGTCGTGTGCATTTGACTGGGTCTATGGGTACATCTCCGGCATTCGGGTGGATGTGATAGATCATCGCTACAATGGATGATTCCCTCAGAGACTGGATACTTTTTTCTGGAGTAGTCCACTTGGCCGAATGACTCATAACATTGTCCTTGTATGGAGGAACCTTACTTTCACAGCTTCCAAGAGCCGCCTGCAAAGGCTGAGGGACTTCTTTTCTCTTGCAATTGCTTTGTCAATTCCCCCTTACCTAGCAAGTGATCCCAGCTGCTTGGCTTCCCTACATTATAGTTCATGACTGTCAGCCACATTGTCCCAGAATCGGAGCAACCAGGTGATGATGTGCTCCCCTGGCTGATGGGTAAAATACTTTCGCATATTCCGTAGCACAGTTGAGGTCTGGGGTCGAGAAGTCACCTCTTCTTTCTCTTCTTCCTCTGATTCACATACTAATAACTCTTGGTCTGATGCTGTCCCGTGTGGAGAGTACATTGTTTCTTTATCTTTCTTCATCTTTCTTGGCTCTTTTTTGCTTTTCCCCTTGTGTACAGGGGCAACTGATGTTGGCACAAATTGGTCCTTTGGTGTAGCTGCTGTACTTGGAGTTGGATTAGCTGTGCTCTCTGTTGCAGTCGAAGTTTGAGTAGCCTCTGCACTTGTCACTGGGGCTGGTGTAGCTGCTGTGCTTGGAGCTGGAGTAGCTGTGCTCTCTGTTGCTTTGCCATCAGATCCAGGGGCATTTTTTTCCTACCACAATCAGCAGGAAGGTCTCAAGGGTACCCAAAGGCCATTCAAAACCTTCAGAACTCTCACATGATGCTGGAAATGTTCTCGTGGGGGGCTGGGATCATAAAAGAATGTCTCCTTCACAGGCTGACCACCTGAGGAGGGGAAAAAATATGTGTAATTGCTATACACTTCTATTATATACCGCCCAAAGTATAGAGGTGGTTACCACACTGAGAATGCAAGCCAGATCAATTTTGTGATCCATGATTCTATTGTATTACAAGTCATTACCATAAAGTACAATGAAATAAGAACCTTAGCCCAAGGTCCCCAGCCAATAAATACTAAGACAGCAAATATCAGTTGTAAGTAAGGTACGACATGCTGAAACTGTGAGATCAAGAGCAACAACTTTGAGAGCTCATAAATCAGTATTGTGATGAGTGACTATTAATGCAAAACAATGAATACTTATCACAAATACAATTAGACACACTCTGGTCAGACCTGCTATTATCTCAACCCCTTGTGCCCCATGTTTGGCCCCAGAAAGAACTGTCATGGTTTGAAGGGCCAGGCCCCAAGGGCAGAAGCCCGAGTACTGTTCAAATGATAGGGGGATGCGCTGGAACTCCTGGGTTACAGGCCTTGCAAGAAGAAACAAGGAAATATGGAACCGCAGACCCTTGAGCCATGGTGGTTGTTATGGAAAGCAGACGGGGTGTGTCTGAGACAGGGGAGCGGGCAGTGCTGGGTGGAGACTTACAGGCCGTATGGATGGAAATCCCCTGATTGCACAACAGAGACCCACTGGTTGTGGAAAGTCCCAGAAGGCTTTTTATATGAGCTAGGAGCCAATCAGAAACCATTGTACCAGTAGTGCGCGTTTTGAAATATCCAATCAGTGTGTTAAAAGAAACATATATAAGTGCGTGAAGACTGTTAATAAAGTGACACGTTGCTTGCATCAAGCTATGTCCCGTCTCTCATTGCAGCAATGGTTTAAGCCCAGCTGTAACTCAGATCCATGCAGCTGCTCTCTCATTCTTCCCCTCTTCTTTCCCCTTGCTCCAGGAGGGATGGGGAGGAGAATTGAAAGAATGTAACTCCCACAGGCTGAGATCAGAACAGTCCAGTAACTAAGGTATAACGCAAAACACTGCTGCTACCACCAATAATAATAATGATAAAGGAAATAATAAGGGAAGAGAATACAACCACTCACCACCCACTGACAGATACCTAGCCCAACCAAGCAGCGAGCTAACCCTTTCGGGTAACTGCCCCCAGTTTGTATAGTAGGCATGGCGTGCCGCGGTATGGTATACCTCTTTCGTTAGTTTAGGTCAGGGGTCCTGTCTCTGCTTCCTCCCAGCTTCCCCTCCTCCCTTGCAGAGCATGAGATTCATAAAGTCCTTGGTCAGACGAAACATTACTTAGCAGCAACTAAAAGCATCGTTTTTATCAGTGCTGTTCCCAGGCTGAAAGTCAAAACCACAGCACGGCACCAGCTACTAAGAGGGAGAAAAATGACTGCTACTGCTGAACCCAGGACAGAAGGAAACAAAGCTGACACAGGTAACATAAAATACATTCTATATAGTGTATTAGACATGTACCCAAAAATGTATTTTGTTTTAAATCCACAAATTCACAGTTAGTGAAATAGACTACCAAGTAGGAACCGAAGTTTCACGGTTTGGTTATTAGAATTGCTTATATATCTGTAGTTAAATATTTAAATCCCCATTAAAATGTTAAAGTCACAATGCTTCCCACTTCAGAAGGGCAAAGCCTTTTTTAAGACTGTTTTAAAACGTAAAAGGACTAAATGTCTAGCCTGGCAAGATGCAGATTGGATAGGTATTGGTGAGATGGGTAAGAAGTTGGCTAACATGTTACACTGAGCAGGTGATGGTCAATGTTTTTAACTCAGGCTGACAGGCTGTTACAACCGGAATCCCCTAGGGATCAGTACTGGGCCACATGCTACGCAGTCACATTTGGTGATGGGATTAAAAGCACCCTTGCTGATCATGCTAAACTGTGTGATAAGGTGGACTTGTCAGAAGGGAGAGCCCTTTTGGAGAGAGACCTGAATTGGCTGGAGGAGTGCGATATCAAGAACTGTGTAACATTTAACAGAGACAAGTGCAAAGCCCTGTTCCTGGGATGTCATAACCAAGAGTACAGTACAGGCTAGGACTGTGAGGCTAGGCAGCAGTCCTGCTGAAAGGGACTGCTTGGGGGTTCTGGTGAACAATGAGCTGACCATACATCAGCAGTGTGCTACTGCAACAGTAAAGGCAATTCAGATCCTGTGCTGCACCCCCAGGATGCTAGCAGAAACAGAGACACAATAATCCTGCTCTTCTCAGTGCTTGTCAAGACACAGGTGGAGTGCTGCGTGCAGTTCAGGTCCCCACAGTTCATGAAAGTTTAGGACAGCCTGGAGAGGGTCCAAAGGAGAGCCACAAAGATGATCAAAGAGTGGGAGAACCTGACTTTTGGGAATAGACTGAAGGAGTTAATAGGTAGCCTTATCACAGTATTCCAGAACTTAAAAAGTAGCTACAGAAGGGATGGAGGCTCTCCTTTAACAAGGATCCACATGGAGCAATATGGGCAAGGGGTACAAGGACAAGGGACAGTGGGTACAAGTTACACTGGGAGAGGTTTCATCTCAATATACAAAAAATTTTTCTAAAGCAAGAACAATCATTCATTAGAACATCTCAGGGACATGGCAGAGTCACTGCCAATTGGTGTTTTCCAGGTGCAGTTGGACAGGGTGCTAGATAGCCTAATACTGGTTTCCTTTCCTGCAAAAGGTTGCACCGACGATCTTCTGTGGTCCCTTCCACCCTGAATAATTCTATGATATGATTTTATGAATCTTTCATGACCAGATTTGAAAATATTTGTTCATATGATTTCTTGTCAGGTAAAATATGCGAATTTAAGAAAGTAAAGTCCTAGATTTAGTGGCAAGAAACCTTGTCAAAGATTTCTTCTCCACACAGTTTTACAGTTCATTTGCACTAAGATACAGTGAAAAAGACACTTCCACATCATGAGATGCCTGCTTCAGCTGGGAAGCCGTAATTGATGGCCCAGAGGTGACAAAGAATAGTTTTAACTGAGTATATGGCCACCTCTCAGCAGCTTCAGAACAAACACTAACAGACTAGTCTAAAGGAAGGCTTTCTACTAAAGAAAACTGGTCGCACCTTTACAAGGCCAAGGACAAACTTTTTATATTTGCTCCCGTCTTTCCATTGAAGCATGAAATGGTCCCTTTCTGCCACATCTCCAGATCAGATTTCTGGTATGCCTCTACTATGTCCATTTCACAGGAGTCAAGTGGTTAGCTTTGGAACTGAAATCATAATCCAGACCTTTTCTGTTAGAATGTCTAATTTTTGGTTTTAACATATTTTCAAGCCCAAGCTAAACTGTCCCAGCTCTGAAACTACAGGTTTAGACACATGGAGGGTGCTTGTGGCCACTGAGTAACACAGCTGGAAGATAGTGAGTGTTTTCTAAAGGTGACTGCTTGTCTTTCAGCTACTTAGGATTAGAATTTCTGGACATAAACCATTGGCTAATTTAGATCATATGAGAAAATTAAGTTGATACAGGCGATCACCAGATGAAGAACTGAAAGCACTGTAATTAGATAAGATACATAAACCACTGATCCCATTACTAAGATCAACATTTTCTTTGCAATTAAACATTTTTTTTCCATGGCTATCCTTTCATGCTAAATTGGACAGTTCTGATGGTAATACAATTTTGTTTATTATACCCAGATTATATACTATGGTAGATAGCTTGTTGCTGTATTTTGCCATTTGCCATGAGGAATGTGACTCAGAATTCTTGATTCCTCTGACAGAAATAAAAGAAAAATAAAGGGGGGGTTTTGAATGTTTCCCTTCCTTCCTTCCTTCCTCCCTTCCTCCCCTCCTCCCTTCCTCCCTTCCTCCCTTCCTCCCCTCCTCCCTTCCTTGTTCCTCCCTTCCTCCCTTCCTCCTTTCCTCCCCTCCTCCCTTCCTCCCTTCCCCCCTTCCCCCCTTCCCTCCTTCCCTCCTTCCCTCCTTTCTTCCTCCCTCCCTTCCTCCCTTCCTCCCTCCCTCCCTCCCTCCCTCCCTTTCTTCCCTCCTTCCCTCCTTCCTTCCCTCCTTCCCTCCTTCCCTCCCTCCCTCCCTCCCTCCCTCCCTCCATCCCTCCCTCCCTCCCTCCCTCCTTTCCTCCCTCCCTCCTTTCCTCCCTCCCTCCTTCCCTCCCTCCCCCCCTCCCTCCCTCCTTCCCTCCCTCCCCCCCTCCTTCCCTCCCTCCCTCCCTCCCTCCCTCCCTCCCTTCCCTTCCTCCTTCCCTTCCTCCTTTCCCTTCCTCCCTTCCCTTCCTCCCTTCCCTTCCTCCCTTCCCTTCCTCCCTTCCCTTCCTCCCTCTTTCCTTTCTTCCTTCCTTCCTTCTTTGTATTCTTTTTTCCTGTTTTACTTTCTTTGTATCTCTTTTCATCAGTTATGCAATAAACTCCAGACAAAAAGTAACTAAGGCCATTGGGAGCATTCACAATGAAACTTCCATGAAAGAATCAGCTTAAAGTGAAAAGAGATTTCATCAATAACTTGCTTTGATTTGCAGGTTCATAACCTGTATGACCTGTTATAAATAGAACTAGACATGCCCACTGATGTGCAAATACATTTGTATG
The DNA here is from genome assembly GCA_017639245.1 of Myiopsitta monachus. Taxonomy (NCBI): domain Eukaryota; kingdom Metazoa; phylum Chordata; class Aves; order Psittaciformes; family Psittacidae; genus Myiopsitta; species Myiopsitta monachus. Next base: position 30,690,126 of record CM029941.1, read on the forward strand.
CATGCATAAACTTCATATAAATGTATAGAAAATCTATCCACATTGAGAAAACATGCCTGAGTCTGATCTGGTTTGTTAAAGAAGAAATGAAGTGGAGATAAATGAAGAAGAGAAATTGCCATAGTACAAATAGCACTTGGGAGGAACTAAAGTAACAGTCTGAAAATATTAAGATGAGAAATATTTCATTGAACCATCTCAGCAGAGCTCTGCTTATCTAAAATATGTACTCAAGCAATAAGAATAATCCAATGACATAAGTCTCCACCTGAAATCAGAATATGCATGTTTTAACAGAAAGCGTATGGTGTTTTTAGCAATTACGGTTGAATATTCCACAAATTTTTGTCAGAATAGCTCTTGTGAAAACAAAAAGAAAATAGTTTAAATTAATTATTCATGACCAGACATCATATTCCAAACCATTTTCCATGTTGGTCAGTACATAATATTTCTTTTTTTTTTTTTTTTTTCGGGGGGGGGGGGGGGATTGCATTTGTGCAGGGTTATTTTTTTTGTTTAGTCTTTTGGGGTTGTTTGGGTTTTTTTTTTTGTTTGTTTGGTTTTTTGTTGTTGTTGTTGTTGTTTTTTTCTGCTTTCACAAAACAAGCCAAAAAAGGTTACCGCAGTGAAAAACAACCCTCAAGTCTCAATGCCTAGCCCATCTATGAGCTGTTAGAAAGGCCAGATAAATCTCACTCACTCAGAGGCCAAATCAGTGAACATTTAATGAAAGACCTCTAAGTGTTCTGAGCACGTGACCCACATAAAAAGTACAACAAAGCAGTCACCAAGGAATTATCACCCAAGCTGAAGGACAGCAGCAAGCAAATGCAGTCTAAAAGCATCATTCATATCCAATGTGTCAACCAGCATTCAGTCTAATTTGATACGACAGTAGGAGAATACTGCTGACGTAGCTTATTAACAGCCAGTATACCTCACACTTTTGTAAAAGGTGATGAATAAAAGATATTAGTCTGTCTATAGATAAAATACAGGATATGCTAGGATAAACATAGCTTTCTTATTTCATGATTGTGGTGTGAAACTTTTCATTGAGATATATCTTCATGGGGTGATTTTATTCTTTTAAAAATACGAGCCACTTTCACAGTGACTCTTGTAGCACTAATGTTTATATGCTTATAGAAAGCCCTTTGTACTAGAAGGAAGGCTTTTGTTTGTAAATTTCTTGAGTAGTTTTATTATTTTTTCACTGTTGCTAGAATTAATGATAATACATACCTATCTAGACAAGACATTTGTATGAGATGTCGTATTTGTCCTGGATAATGGTGATGTGAAAAGAGGCAAAAGCCTATCAACGTCATTCCGTTTCCATTATGATCTGTTCATTTCATACTGTTTCATAATGTTTTTAATTTAAGCCACCCCAAAAATAATTCTTTTGGGGCAGTGCACAGATTTGGCACCTTTACAAAAAGCTCTGATCTCAGAAGTCAATCCAAGCAGAAGTTATGCATACATGCACTTTAATTTTTTTGTTATACAAACAAAATGAAAATTCCTGTTTCTACTTTTTGTTTGCAGAGTGGATATTGAAAGATTAGAATATTCAAAACCAGACTAATCCGCTTATGCTTATATTTATTGCTAACGGCTGTTCATGATAATTTTCGGAGAGCTCTCTAATGTTACATTCCTAGCTTTATAAACTAAACACTGAATCTAACAAAGTACTCATTGGCCACTTCATTTGACTTTAATTGTCTTATTCTTACTGTGACTGTGACATCAACTTGATTTGCTTAAGTGACATTCAGCACCTTCAAGATAACAATATCCATCTCCTTCCAAGTCTTCCATGGCCATGCTTTTTCTTGCAGCAAAGCTGGTTCCAGAATAGGAAGAGCCAAAGCCTTCTTCAGAGTAGGTTTCATGCACATGTGCTGGATAAGTTTGTCCCATCCCACGGCAGGTGAGAGGAAGTACACATTCTCCAGTACTATCAAAATGCAACTCCTCCTAAAAATTAAGTTCTTCCAAACTAGAGTAATAATATTTTAAGATACCAACATGATCATCACATTTTCCTAGTTTCCTTTCAAAGTCAAAAGTTGACAATGATCTGTGGGCTAAGTGTGGTATTTGTTGGCAAATGTGAAAATATTTTCAATTTATCTACTTAATGCTTTACCTCTGGCAGCCACAGTGGATGTTTTTGTTGCTTGTAAACTGAAGGCTAAGGATGACAAAGAAGATTTCAAGCAAACCATAAATTTTCTTTAGAACTATGGGCAGTTTGTTTCTGTTCGCTGGCTGTTCAAGAAGTGACTGTGCTACAGGAAAACCAGACATGGTAGTGGATTTAGAATATTGTGTTACAATCTGCTTGATACCTTCATAGGGAAAAAGTGTAGGGTTTTCATAAACTATTTCAAGCAGCCATGGCATAAAATCAAAGAAAAAAAAGACTAAATTTATTAGTGTTATTGACTTACATTGCTCATGTCTTTTTAAAGTCAGCTGAAATCCTACTGGCATCCTAGGTGGCTGTATCGTCATCCTCCCATAATTTTGGATTTGAGGATGTCACGGAATCCTTTGAAGAAGCATAACCAGTGTCAGAGGCTGAGAAATTATCATTCAGGCCACAATTCTGCTTAGCAAAGCACTCAGCTTCTCCCTTATTAACATTCTGGATAAGGAAACTCCTTCACTTCTGATTTGCTTAAATCAGACCAGCAGGCAGTGCGCTAAACTCTTCAAAGGCAGTTTCCCTTAACCTTTTATGTTTCAACGCTATTCTTTTATCATTCTTTTTAACTAAACTTAAAAGTTCCTGCTAAATCCACTGTCAGTCCCAGAATGTTTGCTGGCCAGTCCCAGGGCAGTTGTGATATATAGCACTTAATCCAGAACCTGTTTTGTCCTTCACAATTACTGACTGTTTCAATAATGCTGCAACTTCTTTCAGAACAGGTGTAGAAATAGAAACACACATGCACATGCACACAGACACATATAAATCACAGATTTACAGCACTACAATGCTGTACCTCACCTTGTGAGAGAATCCAGTCCCAACTCCTACTCAGAACAGGGGCAGCTACAGCAGGTTGCTCTGGGATGGGCACATCAGGCAAGTCTGAACACGTCCAAAGATGAAGCTTCCACAGCTTCTCTGGGAAACCTGTGCCAGAGTTTGAGTCTATCATCATAATAAAGAAATTTTCTTATGTTTATTTGAAATTATCTTTTTTCAGTTTGTGCTTGTTACCTCTCGTCAAGTTGCTAGACACCACTGAGAAGGGTCTGATTCTCCTGATCCAGTATTTATACACAAGAATAAAACCCCCCTGAGCCCATCCTTCTCCAGACTAACATTCCCAGTGTTCTCAGCTTTTCTTCACATGACAGATGCTCCGTTCTCTTCATCATCTTTATGATCCTCTGCTGGACTCACTCCAGGATGCCCATGTCTTTCTTGTAGTGGGGAGTCCAAATTTGAACACAGCACCTAGATGTGTCCTATCAGGCAAAGCAGTGAATAGGAATCCAGTCCCTTCATCTGCAGGCAATGATTTTCCAAAGGCAAGCCCAGGAGGCTGTTGGCCTTCTCTTCTGTAAGGGCACAGAACTTGCTCATGACAGACTTGATGTCCATCAGGATTATTTGCTACATCACCCAGGAACTGGGCTGAGGTATACTGCCCTGTAGTTCCCTGGATCCTTCTTGCCTTTCTTGAAGACAGGAATGACATTTGCATTCTTCAAGTCCTCAGTGTAAACCAAAGGACATTAAGAAAAAATCTAGATATGGAAAGTCTGTGGTGGTACATGTAAGCAGTACGGTACTATCTGGACATAACTTAGGCTGTCAAGGATGCTCTGGGCGACAAGGAAGTAGATCATAAAGCGGTTCTTGTCATTCTTCTCTCCAGAAAATTCAAGATGTCAGCTGTGAAGAATTATTCATTCTTCCTAATGTCAGTTACATATTGAACATGAAATAGCCATCTTTTCTCACTTCTTTATGATATTAAGCACGTATGATTCTAAAAGTGCATATAATACATCATCAATTATGTAGGTTATTGCAATTCCCAGCCAAAAAATACCGCTTTCAAACTGTAATTGACATCACAATGTTTCACAACTGACTACAGATTTTTCAGTTGCAGCATACTGCTGTCAGTGCAAGGCCAGTATTTTCTTCTCTCTCACTTTTCATGAAAGCTAAGTCCTATTGTTTTGTTATGTCTACTATGCCTATAGAACTAAAGGTGGCAGATCTGTGTTCTTTTTGATTATGAATATGACCTATGGGAGCTGCTACACTGAAAGGAACAGACAGTTTGTTGTTTGGTTTGGAGTTTTTTAAGTCACAATATTTCTGGACGTAACAACTGGAACTGAGTTTTAAAGGCTTTAGATTTTATATTAAGGAAACTAGTAGTTCTACACAAAGAGTAATTAATGAAACTTCACTTCCTAGACTGTGGAGAGATTCTCTGATGTCTAATTGCGTGTCATAGCCACTTGAATCAGCTACAAAACCAGAGAGCATTAGAAGTGGACAGCTTCTGCTGCAGGCCTGATATTTGAGTATGCATGAAAAAGGAATGTGAACTTGACTTTTGTGGTGTTTGGTTGTATTCATTACATAATTATCCTCAAAGAAACATCTGCTGAGCTCACAATAAACGCTTGCACCCAGTGCCTTTGGACATTGTTTCACAGTGTTTGCTTCTCTGGCAAGAGCCAGTTCTGTTCTGCTGATGGATCATAGTCATAATCAGTGATTCACCCTCTCCAGCTATGCCTTTCAGCTGCTGCTTATTTTCAGTTTTCAATATCAGCTACATATTTTAAAGTCGATGAATATTACACGCAAGGAATAATGTTGTCTGAGGAAGAAGCAGGTAGAGTCAAAGTCTTAGATTTCCTCCATTGTTTCTCCTTTTACAGACATCTGTCTCGTCTCTGCTACTTCTGGTGCTAGAATTCCTGTTTCAATAATAGGAATACCCATTCTGAAATTTCTACCAAGCTCTGGTTGCTTCAATATCCTATATTGCTGATACTACAACTTCAAGATGCTCCAAAGATCCAAATAAGACCTTTCATAGTGAAAAAAAAAAAAAAGCAAACCAAAACCACATAGCTACTCACAGAAGAGATGCCAGGTATTTCTAGCTGCTGTATAGTGGGAATTTATATAGATGTAGAGTCAAAACCACCCAGATAAGAAATGACAATCCACAGCCAGAATTGCTTCCTTTCTGACATATGTTACTAATAAAAGCTTTAAAGATATTCCAGTTTCTTACCAGATTCCTTGCTACCATGCCTTCCAACCTGCAAGACATACAAAAGTTTCAAAAATTGGAAAAGGAGGATACTTTTAAGAGTTGCTTCAATGTCCTTGTGGTTTTGTTCATATGACCAAAAATAAGTTCAGTATGAGCTCAGGTCCACTGAATAGTTTGGAAGGCAGTTCATTATGGCAAGGAAACCTGCAGATTTTTTTGTTATTTTTACAATGCCCACTGATTTGAATCTCACATACATAAAGAAAAAAATATCTAAGGAAAAATGTTCCTGGTGTCCTCTATAGCCCTTGTTCTTCTTATGGTGCCATTCATAATCATCACTGCGTGAACTCTAGGACAAGACCTGTCCAACTTTTCACATTAAAGGATAAAGCTTCAATTAAAATGTTGAATTGAAGAGAGAGATTGATTTACCAGTGTTAAAGTTGCTGTGACTGTGTGACCTAGAAATAACCATGGTTACAAAAATAAAGTTCTTGTTCTCTGAAAACTGAAGGATAAATTAAAGCACTGTTTGACTGTCAAAGCTTAAAAAAACTTTAAACTAAACTGCATACCATAGTATATAGTATTTGAAAGACCAGTGGAAGTGGGTGGGCTGAGCTAATGCCAGTTGAAATCAATAAAATAGTTTCCATTACATCAAAAGAGTTACTATCAACCTTAAAACATTAATTTCCCTGCCATAGAATTATTAATAATTGGAAAGCTTTATTCCCTACTAATACTTGGAAAACTGCAATTTTCCTTACCAAGAAAAGTAGGAGTTTAATATAAATGAGACCTTTCCAAAGACAAGAGCAAATTGAGGGTTGGGAGTTTTCTATGAAAAGGTGGTAGCTGCAGAGCTCTTAAACAGTTTGCTAAAGGATGTGTGCTCAGCAGTGGCTCCCTGTTCCCTGTGGAAGACCGGTTGCTGCTGATATTCCTGTAGAAACCTTTGTTCTTTTCCTTTATTTCCCTCACCATATTTTACTCCAGGTAGGCTTTGTCTTTTCTAAGCCCATACCTGCATACTTTGATTCTCTCATTGTATTCCTCGTAGGTCACCTCCCTTCCTTTATAGCTTTTCTTAGAATCTCCTTGTCAATTCACTCACCCTTCTGTAACCTTTGCTTGATTTCTGACATATAAGGATAAGACTTTCCTTGGCTAGAGTAGGCGAACCTTGGAAACATCAATGAGCTCTCCTGGACCCCTGTCTATAACCATTTTTCATGGGGTTCTTCCATGCAAGTCACTGAAGAAGTTAATGAGTTCTCTCCTAAAATCCAGAGCTGTGGTCTTTCTTTTTTGCCTTGCTCTCTCCTCTCAGGATCCTGAATTCCACCATCTTGCAGTCACTGCAATCAAAGCTGCTTTTGACCTTCACACCTCCAGTGAGTTATTCTTTCTTTGTGAGTACAAAAGTCAAACAGAGCACCTCTGCTCATTGGCTCCTCTATCTTTTGAGTCAGAAAACTGTCATTCATCCTCTTCAGGAACCTCCTAAAGTGGTTTTTTTTCCTGCTTTGCTGGAAACCTCTCCTCTCCAAGTGGTATCAGGGTAGTTGAAGTCATGAGAAACATGTCCTGTGAATGTGAAGTACTTTCAGACTCACCTACTTGCTCTTCCTGACCAGGTGGCCTCCAGCAGACATCTACTATGTCACCTATACTGATCTGCTCATTAATTGCTATCTACAAGATCTCAACTGACTCATTATCCTTTCCCAGGCAGAATTCTGTGTAATCCAACAGCTCTTTCACAGAAAGGGTGAAACCCTTTCTGTGAAACCCTTCCTTGTCTTCCTGTGCTAAAAAGCCTGTATCTCTCTACTGCAGCACTTCAGTCATGCAAAACGTTCTACCATACCTCTGTGTCCCCAACAGGATCATAGCCTTGCAAATAAACACAGATGTCTAATTTCTCATTTTTATTCTCCATGCTGCTGCACAGACACTTCTGAGAGGCACCTTAGCATGCTGATTTCCAGAAAAGGTCTGGGGCTTTTTTCCATCATTTTGCTTTATAGGCGCTTCCTTGTTTACATGCAAATGCTTGAGGTGACTCTGCTTAAGACTTGCTTTATTGATTTTGTATTCCCTTTTGTTCATCTCACCCCAGGCCCTTTGCTTTTCAACCCTGTTTGTTACTCCCTCACAAGTGTTAATTTTCTCCATTCCATGTCGATCCTAATTTAAGGCCTTTCCTACTAGTTCAATCTCCCTGGCAAACATACCTTCACTTTGCTTAGTGAGACAGATCCTATCTCTCCCAAGTGGATGTTGATCTTTGAACAGTCTCCAATTGTCATAGAAACGAAAATTGTGCTGCTGACACTAGCTCTGCACCTAATTATTGCAGCACAGTACCAGTGGCCTCCTCGTTACATAATTTTCCCTTACCAGCAGGACAAGAAAATAGCACTTCCGTCCCCACTCTCCTAACTGCCACCACCAGCGCTTTATCGTAATTTTTGACACACTCCAGGTTGCCCCTGCGGCGTCATTTCTGCCCAGATAAAAGAACTGCTTGTTAGAAGTCAAGATCTCCTGTACTCTTTACCAGTCCTGTCAGCAGCCAAAGTCCTGAAGTTCCTCAAAGGGCTCCCAGAAGTGTCTCAGCATTCTCCAATGACTGCTATTTGATTTGGAAGATTGTGAAGACGGATCAATGAAATATTGCGCAGATTTCTGGGTCTGATGGCTGCCTCTGTTAGCAATGTGGGAAGGGAAGAAGCAAAATGAAAACACTCTCTGATTAAAAGCATTTTGACACTTCTATGTGACATACCCTGTACCCTACTCTGACCTTCCCGTGCCTTTCCTTTTCACCTCAAAGCACCCTTCTGCTCATTTACCCCAGAAGAGAGTGGGTACCTGGAGGGTACAATGATATCATGGGAACCCCACCTGCACAGCCACCCCATTCACTCTACTCACCTTGAAGGTCTATTGGAACAACTTTCATAACATCTAACTATATTACTTGTGTAAACTAGAAACTCCTATTCACAGGTAGCCTTAAGAAGAGCCCTTTCTACGCAGAAGGTTATCATTACAGTTTTAATTTTAGTACATGAATTTCTTCATGTCACAAACTCCCTCACGATTTCAAAGAATCAAAACCACTTCTCGTACTGTCCCATGTATCAGAGGGCTTTCCTGGCTCTCACTGCTTACCACTTCTCTCTCACTTCTAACTGATTATACATATTCCTAACTTAGCCCTTGAAGCTGATAGAGGTAAATTGCACTCATGGCAAACAGCACATTCATGGGAATTAAAAAAAAAAAATAAAAAAGATTCAAAGATATAAAAAGCATGCATTTGTTGGACTTCCTCCACCATCAGAGGTGCATGATCTCTCTCTTCTCTGTCACAGACATTTTCCTTGATCCTGAAAAACATGGTCTCAGGCTGCATTTCTGCAAGAGAGGCCATCCTGCTCATCCGTGTGTGCTATCTCTGTTTTGAGGTCACTCATAAATTGCAGTTATACTCTGTAATTTCCCCTCTTTGTTCCCCACTACAAGCCTATTTATCTGTAATTAATTGAGAAAGTTAGTTTATAAGAGTGCCAAAATGGAGGGCTAGTTCATCTGTCTGGTGAGATAAATGATGTTGTGGTAAAACAGATGGTATTGCCATGTTTACCCAGCTTTCTGGCAATGCTGATTCAGTCAGGAATGAAAAAACTCTCCTACCTTACACACCCACCAAAAAACTTGGTGACAGTAAGTTTACTTATTGACTTGTATGCTCTTTACTTATGCGTATATCAGCCTACATGTTAATAAATACATACTAAAGTTCTCCACTTAGAATATATGCACAGTCTGCACACTGGCTCTGACTGGGGCGAGATACTTTAAGAAGATGATGGCAAATGAGTATCATAGAATCATAGAATCATAGAATAGTTAGGGTGGGAAAGGACCTTAAGATCATCTAGTTCCAACCCCCCTGCCATGGGCAGGCACACCTCCCACTAAACCATGCCACCCAAGGCTCTGTCCAACCTGGCCTTGAACACTGCCAGCAATGGAGCATTCACAACTTCCCTGGGCAATCCACTCCAGTGCCTCACCACGCCACCAGTAAGAATTTCTTCCTCATGTCTAATCTAAATTTCCCCTGTTTAAGTTTGAACCAACTACCCCTTGTCCTGTCACAAGTAATCCCTAATGAAGAGTCCCTCCCCAGAATCCCTGTAAGTCCCCTTCAGATACTGGGGGGCTGCTATGAGGTCTCCACGCATCCTTCTCTTCTCCATGCTGAACAGCCCCAACTTTCTCAGCCTCTCTTCATACAGGAGGTGCTCCAGTCCCCTGATCATCCTCTTGGCCCTCCTCTGGACTTGTCTCAACAGTTCCATGTCCTTTTTATGTTGAGGACACCAGAACTGCACACAGTACTCCAAGTGAGGTCTCCCAAGAGCAGAGGGGTAGGATCACCTCCTTGGACCTGCTGGTCATGCTCCTTTTGATGCAGCCCAGGATACCGTTGGCTTTCTGTGCTGCAAGTGCGCACTGAAGCCGGCTCATGTTCATTTTGTCATCGACCAACACCCCAAGTCCTCCTCCATAGGGCTGCTCTGAATCTGTTCTCTGCCCAACCTGTAGCTGTGTCTGGGATTGCTCCCATGCACTTGTAGGACCTTGCACTTGGCACGGTTAAACTTCATTGGGTTGGCATCAGCCCACCTCACAAGCATGTCAAGGCCCCTCTGGATGCCATTCCTTCCCTCCAATGTATCAACCGAACCACACAGCTTGGTGTCATTGGCAAGCTTGCTGAGGGTACACTCAATCCCGCTGTCCATGTCACCAACCAAGATGCTGAACAAGGCTGGTCCCAACACCGATCCCTGAGGGACACCACTCATTACTAGTCTCCAGCTGGACACTGTGCCATTGAGCATAACTCTTTGAGTGCGGCCATCGAAACTCTTCTTATCAAAATTCTCACTTGGTATTCCTTCCCAAGCCTATCTTCTAAGGACACTGTAATAATAGGTCAAGTTTTTTCATAAACGTTAGTTTCATTTATCATTCATGGAAAACTGATCTTATGACAGTTGTTCATATTATTCCCCCAAATCCCATAAATTTAATTACAGTTGCCAGCATCCTTTTTACGCTGAATGAGATTCAACCTGTTGATACTGTTGGCTTATTTTTTACTACATGCTGCGGCACATCATTTGCTACAACATCATCTTTTGTAATCAGGTCAAGTAACTGTAGAAAATTTCCTTTATTGACTGATTCTATGGACTCATCATGGCCTCTCAGTGCTAATTTTTTGTCTCCTGGTACAAAAGGTAATTACTTCTATTACTGTCCTAAAATAACATATTTAATTGACAGTAATTTTCTGAAGATGCCCATTAGTTCAATGACACCTCAGTTTCCATGTGACAGGAACTGAGTGTATAATTTATTTATTCTTGAAACCCCAGTCCAGTACTAAAATCTGATGAATAGTAAAGCTCTTTTTTTTTTTTTTTTTTTTTTTTGTCTGTTTTTCAGTGTGCTTTAAGAGAGGAGAAAGGATGCTAAATAATTTTGCCACAGTGGAAAAGCTGGGAGGACAGAGGTACTCACATTGATAGTTGTGAATACTGTCCAAGATACTGATAAATTTGACAGTGGTTTCAGAAGGACAGAGAAATTTGAAATTGTGCATAGTATGATACATGAAAAGCTGGGGGAGGTAAGCTTCCCAGCAGATGCCCCAATTTATGAATAGAGGGTGCCTCTCTCTCACAAGTTCACAGTTCTTGCAATTTAGTAATTACTAAAAGGTAACTGTTTATATTCAGTTGAAGATTTTATATAGTGTTGCCTTGGAGATTCTGCCTGCAAGTAAAAATAGCCAAACAAAAAATAAACAACTGAACAAAAAAAAGTACCCCACTCTAGATGTTATAGACTGTGTGTAGCTACATTCATTCTTCCAGTGACCTCCTGTGTGGTTTTATAAAAAACTGTTTTTTCCCCAAGCCAGCTTAGTCTAGAAGGACATCCAGGTCTCTCTGGTTTTGTTCTTACATGAAAACTTAACTTTTTGTGTCATTTGTTTGGGTTTTTTCAACGAAGCTGAATTCTCCCAGTTTTATATGATAAATCTATTGTACTTAGAAATCCAATTTCTTTGAAATTGAAATAAAAATTATTTTGATCAGTTTTGACCCATCCTTTAGTAAGGCTTACTTTCTTACTGCCTAAAGATGCTTTCCAAGTCTTATTTCCCCTGCTGGAGCACACAATAGCATAAAAATCATCAGATAAGTACATAATCTAGTATGTGGATATTATTTTTCTTCTTAGAGGTGTATGCTGCCTATTTTTAAGGGCAAGTCATGCAACCAGTAAAAACTTCACCTGTTTCCTCTATTCATTGAGTCCCTGTAATATAAGAAAACTATATATATATATATTCAGTTTCAATATGCATTGCAAAAATTAAAATGGAAACACCAGTGAGTGGGCATATGTTTGCACGCAGGATCTTCTGTCATTTTAGGTATGGCCTCTTTATCCAGAGCATCCTCTTTTTCAGGAATCGTGGAATAAACCAACAATAAATGTGGGAATAGGATGCCAAAATGTTTATCATAAAAGTTGTACCTTGAAATTCTGCTTTTTGGATTTATAAAGAAAAATATTTATTTGTGATAAGCAATCATAGTTCTAAGTTTTACATGTTTTACTCACTTTCCCCTCTACATATAGTATGTCTCTGGATACTGAGAATAAAGTGGACATTATTTATTCTACATTCCTTCCAGAAGACCAAAATTTAGAGAAAATTTTCAAGATAATACTGCTACCACATATCTGCAGAGACGTAAAATGTTTTACAGATTGTTTGACTAGAAGACGAAGAACGAAGAGCAAGAAGTCAGGAGTGCTTCACCCTTAAAATCTGTCAGTCTCTCAAGACACTTGTCCTTGGCTTTCCACTTTGAAAAGTTAAGTTGTTGTAAGCATCCAAAAGTGTTGAATATGAGGAATCTGTTTTTAAAACATCTACTATTAAAGACTACTCTGACAAAAGAAATTCCGACAGTCTAAATATTAGATGAAACAGAGTACTTCACAGAAAAAAAGCTGCCAGTAGGAAATGTAATTTCTTCTTATAAATGAACTATTTTATAATGGAATAGAACTTTCTGTATTCTCCTTTTTGTTTGCAGCAAAGCACTGGACCAGATGTAGTAGTTGCACAGTGGGTATTCCAAATCTGATATAGTACAGACAAAGCCAAAACTAACAAGTTGCTGGATAAGATGGCATGATAGAGAAGACTTGCCTTGACACAGTGATGTTGTCATGGACTTCATGTAGAAAGAAAAAAAAATAGCTGCTGTGATCTGTTGTTTTCTTAACCTCCTTTTGGGAGGCATAATTAGTCAGAATTTGTTCTAGGCCCTGAAACAGGAAAGCTCTTTACACTAGCAAGTTATATTAAAAAATAGTGCTGCAGTTTGGAACAGTAATGATGAACATCTTTTTAATTCATCGTAATTGGATCTGCAGGGAATGCTGATTTCAGCAGGCTAACAACCACATGTGAAGTTTGGCCGTCTCTTCAAGTTTCAAACAGTCACCCAGAGGTCATAGAAAAGCTGTACACGGTATTCCTAATTTTGTGAGACCCTGCCTTTCTTGTTAGGTGAAAGCCCATGGGGAATGCATGGAAGTTCATATTAGATTGCTAGTACAGATTTGAAGAATCAGCTGAAAACAAATTTCCAGCAGTCTGTGGGAGGACAAAAAAAATTTACCTAATTAATGCTTCTGAATAAAACAGTAGCAGGACAGACCTCTAATTTGACACCCTTTGTGTCCTTGGATGCCAGAAATACTGACTGAACAGCAGCTGGTCACCCTCCAGCAGCAGTAACAAATGGCACTGGAAGATAAATTTTCTTCCTGCCTATGTAACAGGACATTAATACTTTCTACCACAACTGCATGACATGACTGAGGTGAATAGGATAACTAGTAATGAAAAGTAACTCTTTTCTGAGCTTTTACAGAAGGTGTTGCTGGACAACTGGTCCTTTTCTACAGTCATTCAAAGATGTTTCTCAGAGGACTCAGGCTTGTTATTTTCTTTGATGTTTTTGTGAAAGGAGAAATCATACAAGACAGAATGTCATCATGCCCTAAGCATATCCATTCTGAAGCGTAATTTCCTGTGACTACAGGCAGACAGAAGGATGTTTCCCCATTGCCACAACTGATAAGTTGGTGGGAGACAGCAGGCTGTGCTCCAGTAGGTCAAGGAAGAGGATGAATGCTAAAAAGGGGGAGTGCTTCAGACAGTTTGGACAACAGCAAAGTAGCCCATCAGTTGAAGAGGCTTCACAAGTATTCCCAGTTTGCTTTCTAACCTTTGTCATTCTTAATGGCTGTTGGAAAGCAATATCACTTCAGATGTTTTTTAACTATTTCACCTTTTTTTTTGTGCAAAGAGATTGTGATAATTTTATTCTGACAGGGACAGTGTCTTGAACATGTGTGTCACTGACGTGTATCAGCCTTGCCTTCCCTGCCTCAGTAAGTTCTGCTTGAAACCTAGAGCTTGTTAAAATGTTACTGTTCCTCTCATGAAAGGAATAAACCTATAAACCACCATTACAAGACCTTTTGTGTGTACCTTAGCTTTCCGTCAATTACAAAACTTGTATTTAGGATTCTGGAACTTCAAAGATGAGCTGGAGACAATTAGTTAATTTGCAGGCCAAGCAACGTTGTACAGCTGACACACTCTAGTTTTCAGGGAGCATCCACATATAAGGAAATGAAGCCTGAAATTAAGCCTGCTTAAATCTTGAGCATGTATTCATGTTCATTCAGCACAGTCCTGACTTGTGTCAGGAGAGCAGAGCAAGTTAAAGATGTGCATCTCTCCCATTTTTTGAAGCAGTAACAGGTGGGTAGAACCACTGACAGCGCAAAAAGTGGAAGCAAGGCACTCTCTATGGCTGATTGTTGAAATGCCAATGTGTAGTGTCTGTGGGAATTTACATGACTTCTGACGACACTGATTACAGCTGATTTCCTAAAGAAATCTATTTCCCATCAATAACACAGTAATGAATCATGCCCAATGGTGATCTCTATTTTACTGGTAGTTTAAATATGCAACTTTGAAACACTTTTACTGTGTTAACACTTCAAATATTATAGACAATGCTGCTCAAATTTTCCAATGAAAGTAAAAGAATAAATATATGAAAAATTGCATGAAGCTAACTTTTGTAGAGGACACATGTTCCCGAAACACTCTCATAAATATTTATTTGCATTATAAAAGACATGTAGTAAAGGATAAAAAAGCTCAGGAGTGTTGCATCACAACTAGAAGGAAATGCGGCAGCAGGGCCAGGAGACCTCCTTGGATGGGTAAGGAGCTGCTGGGGAAAAATCAAAGGAAAAAAAGAGGCTTATAAAGGGTGGAAGCAAGGACAGGTGTCCTGGGAAGATTACAGGGATGTTGTCTGAGTAGCTAGGGACCAGGTTAGGACAACTAAGGCCCACTTAGAATTAAAGTTGGCTAGGGGTGTGAAAGATAACAGGAAGGGATTCTATTGGTACACTGCAAATAAGAGACAGACTAGGGACAACATGCGCCCTCTGTGGAAGCTGTCGGGAGAACTGGCTACCATGGATTTGGAGAAGACTGAGGTTCTTAATGACTTTGCCTCAGTCTTCACCGGCAAAAATTCTGACCACACCATCCAAGTCTTGAAAGGTAGATGCAGGGACTGTGAGAATCTTACGATTCTTAAGAACCTGAACGTGCACAAGTCCATGGGACCTGATAAAATCCATCTGAGGGTCCTGAAGGAGCTGGTGAATGAAGTTGCTAAGCCACTGTCCATCATATTTGAAAAATCATGGCAGTCAGATGAAGTTCCCAGCGGCTGGAAAAAGGGAAATATAACCCCCATTTTCAAGAAGTTTGTGAGGTGGGCTGATGCCAACCCGATGAAGTTTAACCGTGCCAAGTGCAAGGTCCTACACGTGCATGGGAGCAATCCCAGACACAGCTATAGGTTGGGCAGAGAACAGATTCAGAGCAGCCCTATGGAGGAGGACTTGGGGTGTTGGTCGATGACAAAATGAACATGAGCCGGCTTCAGTGCGCACTTGCAGCACAGAAAGCCAACCGTATCCTGGGCTGCATCAAAAGGAGCATGACCAGCAGGTCCAAGGAGGTGATCCTACCCCTCTGCTCTTGGGAGACCTCACTTGGAGTACTGTGTGCAGTTCTGGTGTCCTCAACATAAAAAGGACATGGAACTGTTGAGACAAGTCCAGAGGAGGGCCAAGAGGATGATCAGGGGACTGGAGCACCTCCTGTATGAAGAGAGGCTGAGAAAGTTGGGGCTGTTCAGCATGGAGAAGAGAAGGATGCGTGGAGACCTCATAGCAGCCTTCCAATATCTGAAGGGGGCCTATAGGGATGCTGGGGAGGGACTCTTCATGAGGGACTGTGATGATAGGACAAGGGGTAATTGGTTCAGTCTTAAACAGGGGAAATTTAGATTGGATATGAGAAAGAAATTCTTTCCTGTAAGGGTGATTGAGGCACTGGAATGGGTTGTCCAGGGATGTTGTGAATGCTCCATTGCTGGCAGTGTTCAAGGCCAGGTTGGACAGAGCCTTGGGTGGCATGGTTTAGTGGGAGGTGTGCCTGCCCATGGCAGGGGGGTTGGAACTAGATGATCTTAAGGTCCTTTCCAACCCTAACTATTCTATGATTCTATGAATGACATCATTATCAGGATGGTGATGGTTTTGAAAGAAATAAGCACCATTATAGAGAATTAAACGAATGTAAATAGTATATGTCATGTCACGCACTTTGAGCTCTTAACTCACTGGAGAGTTGATCTCTGGCAATCTACAGCATTAACGGAGGTAAAGAACATCTGGATAACTAATATGATTCATGAGACGTGGTATCATTTTGCTTTTTTTTTAACAATCTGACAGAAGCTGCCTTTTTTAAGTAGGAAACTGTATAGAAGACATTCTCTAAATTATCATTAAATAAAACCAATATTTTATGTCAAAACCTGCGATTGTTCTGACAAGCTGCTGCAAAGACAAGACTCCTAGCCCTGAGAGAAGCAGGGTGGTTTACATCTTTTACTACTCTTGCATATGTGGTCAGTGAGTGAAAACTTTTTATTATTTCTGAAGTTTAATGGAGTCATGAGGATCAGTATATAGGAACATGCTAGTTCAAAAAGTGCTCACTCTTCAGCCTGCCAGCACCATCCATTCCTGTATACCAGCAGCTGAGGACAGGCCATCGAGAGGATTAAGGCTTAGAACACTTTTTACTACCTCTCTTTTTGTTGTTTTCCCGTTACCTGAAGCGTTTCGCAAAGTAATTCCTATGTGTTTGAAAAGTTTTGCTTGTTGTTTATAGTGATCCCTTTAGAATCACTATATCATAGAACATTGAAAATGGGGGTGGATCTCCAGCCTGACTGGTAAAAAGTCTTTGAGTTGTTACTGCATTAATAAAACATGTAAAACCAGTTTGTTTTATTGCACTTAGTTGTGTCACAGTAGTAAGTCTTATGAAACTTACGTTAACTGTCTTTTATGTGTACTCATGAAACAAAGGTCTTTCCCAATATATAGGTTTAATTTTGGAAACAGAGGTCAGAATTCATCCTTGGTTAACTAATGCTTAGGTAAATGTCTGAGTAGAAAACACTGAGAAGAGTGTCTCTTTAAATTACTTTCTGGAAAAAATTGTATCAATAGCATATACCTTCATGGTGGACATCAGATGGTTCATCTTGTTAAGGAAGAACTCCAGATAGGATGTTTTCTGCTTGCTTATTAGCTGGGATAAGAATACTTCTGTCAATGCAAACACAGTTGTTCTGATTAAAGTGGACTTGCAGCACAGGTGAGTAGTAAACTGAATCCTTAAATTGTAACATTTGATCCCACAGTACCTGGTAGACAGACAGGTTTTTTTTTAATAAATTCTCAGTATAGATGCTACATTAGAATTAAGGAATCAGAGCTGTTATTATTAAATATTCATATCGTATATCTTCACTTATGTAAGTCTGCATTCTAGTGTGAAGTCTGTTGATGTGAGGTGGGACCCCGCCAGAGTTATTGTTCCTACTTACTGAGTAGTAGACTAGATAAAAAAACAAAAATCAATATTAATGGCCAGAACACAAGTCCAACCTGACTCTGAACCCCTGAACAGGACTGTCATGGACTTATTAAAAAAATAAATTAAAAAAAAAGGACATTTTTCCTTTCCCCCCCCCCCTTTTTTCTCTCCTTTTTTTTTTTTTTTTGAGCATGACAGGCTTACTTCTGCAGCAACACCCTCCTGTGTAATGACATCTATATAACATATACATGCCTTGGAAAAGGTGTGTGTGGGACATTAATTCATAAAATTCATATGAAAATTATTAACCCTAAGGTGTCTGCATTGCCCTAATGATTTTATTTTGATATCACGTATTTTATTTTCTTCTGCCCTAGACTTTCTGTTAATTAGGACTATACATGTAATTAATTTTGAGTTTTGTCTGCCAAACTGAGAAAGAAAATCAAGTTAAAATCCACTGACTATTCCTTGTTTGCCAAATGAAAAGTGAAGAAAAATTCTCAAAATCCACTGGTGATACAAAAGAAAAGCATTCACAGTCTGCTGATATATTGTGTTGAAAGCTGAGCTGGTTTTTTACAGATAAGAATCCTTGAGGAAGTGAAGAAATTTAAATGAATGTATATGAAATAATTTGCATCTGAACGAAGATATTCTTCTAAAGAAAAAATATCTGAGGCAGAAACCTGGCATGTAAAATTTCTGCCTGATTTTTTTTCTTTCTCATAGACAAAAAGAAAAAATTTTAGCAGAATATATTGTAGGATGATTTTACTGATAACACAACATTGCATTTACAAGCAGGTTTTTTTTGTTGGTGGTATTTTTTTTTCCATAGGAAAAAATAAACAGAATCACAGCTAATTATCCTGTTGTTCATGCATGTTGGAGAGATCTTTTGGGTGTCCCTTTTCATATCAACAAACAATTTAGAAAGATAACATATGAAATATGAGAATATTATTGGTGTCTACAAAGAAGATTGAAAAATAATAGCTCTGAAGTAAAGCTGGAAGATGCATTTTGGCCAGTAATTATCTGTCACTCCTAATGGCCTCTTTTTAAAGAGTTTCTTATTACAATACTTCAGAGAATTTTATTATGCAGCTATATTTGTCTATTCATATTTTGCTCAGCTTTGCATGGTGTTCTATTACTCTTCCAAGAGTCAAATTTTTTTTATGCTGAGTTTAACCCATCAGATTCCAGCTCATGAAGCAGCATACTTTTCCCTGAATTAAGACACATCCTCTTGAGAAATACCAGATTTGTCATCAAATTTCGTAAGTCTAGCCATAGTTAACCTCTTAATAGTAAGAAAGAAACAAATTCTCATCTCATAACGTAATGCTTGATTTTTTTCTGATGAGTTGACTTTTAGGAACAGAATGGATGTTCACAGTATTTACATAAATTAGACAAATCAGAAGACTTGCAATTCCAAGCAATGCTTTCCAACTGAAATAAATGTATAGAAACACAAGCTGTCACTGCAACGTATTTGCACCACAGATTAGCAAGCAGAACTGTATACTCTCTTTCCAGCAGCCAAGTACTGACAGCTTAAGGCATCAATACATTCTGAGGGGAGATTTAACATTTAAAAATATAGCAATCAGTATTTAAAGTTGAATAACTCCTTCTTGATCGATGATGTTGATCAACATTTCTAAGTCCACAGACAGATTTGAAATTACTTTGATTTTAGTTACCTTATTCAAAAACGATAAAACCCCTACTTAGGCTTGAAGGTAAAATTACTTTCATTTTGCAATGGACTGTTGGCAGCTCTTGCTGAAGGAATTTCTTCCTGGGGATCATAAGGGATTGAAAGTCTAAAGCCATTGGCCCCATATACAATTTACACCTTTCTAAAATCTGCAGAGAAACATCAATCTACTGAGACTAGCATTAATGCAGGTAATAGTTGGACTTGATGATTTTAAAAGTCTTTTCAAATCTAGTTGATTCTATGCATTTATGATTCTATGAAAGCAGAGCATACACCACCTTATATGCCACTTGGTCTCATAATTCAGAATTTCAGAAGAAAACCATTGAATTCCAGTTTAATTTGTACTTGTGAGGGGTGTGAAAGCACAAGTGTTCACTTTTTTCCAAGGATGACATAATCTGTACTCTGAGAAGATGCACAATTTTTCAGAACATGCTAAATCAAAATGTTAGCCCAAGATTCAGCTGCATCAAGCACGACTTAAATAAACTTCATGCAGGTTTTCTCAGTAGTATGAATTTGCTGGCTCACATTTCAATTAACTGTTACCATACTGGTAAGTTCATATAAAATCAGAGTTTACTCAGGTGGAAGTTATGCTTTGATGGAACACTTAGTCCTCTGCTGGGACAAATAATTTTCAGTATGTGGAGTTTGCCTTTTATAATACATCTTCCACCTTCCATCTGGGAGATAAGTGTAGTGGAAAGATGAAGGGAGAAACTGAGCCCATCTCTATGACAGCAGCCTACTATTGCCCAAATTACGCCTTTCCTGCAACAGAGCACTTCACACATTTGTCTTTGATTCCATTGATTTTAGCATATGGGAGATTGAATTATGCCTGAGGACTGAATAGGCTTATCTCAATAATTTTGAAAGACTTATGAATTTCTGACTTTGAGTCTTGCATTTTTATCTTATAAAAGGGATAACTCTTTTAGTCTTTTCAGTAATAAGTGTCATGGTTTAAACCCAGCCGGTAACTCAGTACCAGACAGCCTCTCTCTTGCTCACTCTATTTCCCTCCCCTTACCTCAGGCAAGATGGGGAGGATTGAAAGAACGTAAAATCCACAGGTTGAGATAAGAAACATTTAATAACTAAAATAAAGTAAAATAGAGTGATAATAGAAAGAATATCAATAATAACAACACTGATAATAATAATAGGGAAAAACAATAATAAAAAAGAGAGAAATGAAAAGTCAAAAAACACTGGGCGTGGCATGCTATGGTATGGAATACCCATTTGGTTACTTTGGGTCAGGTTTGGGTCAGGTTTGGGTCAGGTGTCCTGTCTCTGCTTCCTCCTGGCTTCTTGTGTCCCTCCACTGGCAGAGCATGAGAATGAAAAGCCCTTGATCAGTGTAAGCACCTCTTAGTGACAACTAAAACACAGGTGTTTTATCAACATTATTCTTATCCTAAATACAAAAACACGGCACTGTATTGGGTATTGTGAAGAAAAATAACTCTGTTCCATCTGAAACCAGGACAATAAGACATTTATGTCATGTTGTTACAATATATTTCACTCTGCTGTATGCGACACTACTAGGAACAAGAAAATGTTATACATTTCTGAGTCAATCACTATTTTTATTGAGAGCAATAATTATATTCTCTCTCAAATTTCTTTTTGCTAACCTAACCTAGAAGAATCCTGAAATACCATATAGAGAAAAGTATTTTCTCTAATCCTCAACTGGTCCTTCTCTGAACCTCCATATCGTTTCAATTTACGAAAAGTTTTATGCATAACTTTTTGCATGAGTCCTCTTTTCTTTCAGAAGTCTCTGATGTAAATATGCACCCAGTATATATTTTTCATCCTTGCATCATCCTGGAGATTTACATTTACTCAATTTTCGTACAGTATAAATGCTGCTTCTGCTCTTCTGCAAGTGCCAGCCAGTGGTGCTGAATTTAGAGAAATGTTACTAATTCCTAAATTTTTGCACTTACATGTTAAAACAGTAAGATTTGTCCCATTATTTTTTGTCTTATGCTTGAGATTATTCAATTCATTCCATGCAATATCTGTATCTAATTATCTTCTACACATCTGAAACCTAAAATTATTCTCATCAGAAATTTCCATGAACATCTACTTTCCTTTTTTTTTCTGACAAATGCGTTAAAATATTTGTTAAGTTTAGTCTATTAATCTCTGAAGAACTTCACTGGTAACCATCTATACAGTTGTTATTTCTTCTAGCAACATAACTTGCAGCTATCTAATATTTATCAAAATCTTAGTTCACTCAGCAGCATTAATTTTTTTTGTAATAATGCTGGTTTGTTTTTTTTTTTTTCCAAGTGGCATTGCAGGAAACATTCTACTGAGCAGAATTTTGTCAGATCTATAGTACCTGTACAGTGTTTCTTTATTCTGTAATTGCTAATCTTACCATATAAACATATTAATTTAATTTAGCTTTTCTTTTTCTTAATAAACTTATTTCCCCTTATTTATTTCCCATCATATTTCAGTGATTTTCCCTTCAACATGAGATTTAAAGGTTTTTTAAAACAGATTTAAATAAATGCATATAATCAAACAACATTCACACAAAAATATGAAGGATGTTAGAAATACAGCATCACACATAGCCTTAAATTTAATATTTCTTGACTTTCAAATACCTAACCATGAAAAATTACCATACTTAATGACAGTCCTTTCCAAAGTCTATGGAGAACAAAGATTTGTTAAGCTAAAATTCATCTTGTATTTCAATTCAGGCATAATTAGTAAGAATGTCAAACTATAGGTTTCAGGAAGATCAATATCATGAACTGGGATCTGCTATGTATCTAGAATAATTTAAGGTATATAAATTTAGTGCATATAGGTGAATTGCTTAGTTGTCAATGTCTGTTCTATTTCATGTTCATAAAGACTGATGATATACTTTAGTAAATTAGATATTTTCATAGTGACCTGGGCATGTTTTTGCCTTTGTGCACAATTACTATATTCAGCACACTATCCGGAATTGGTTTGTACATGTAGTGGTCATTATAGAAAATCATTTGTAAGTGTTATTCTCTTTTCTGATTAGCAGAAGAATATTTATGATAATACTGCTGCAATTACTGCTTTCTGAAGAAGCCTTGAATATGATTATGCCAAAGTATTTTTTCACCTGGGCTTTTACTACTATCAAAAATGTAAGAGTACATATTTGTACAAATATGAGTATTGAAAAAATTGACTGACTCTCAGGGAATTTACATT
Source organism: Myiopsitta monachus (assembly GCA_017639245.1). Classification (NCBI taxonomy): domain Eukaryota; kingdom Metazoa; phylum Chordata; class Aves; order Psittaciformes; family Psittacidae; genus Myiopsitta; species Myiopsitta monachus. The sequence goes on from CM029941.1 coordinate 30,712,567, forward strand.
TTATTAGTTTATGCTTCTAAGGCTCTAATCACAGAAAACTGTGAGGCAATTCATCACAACGAAAATATTTATTTTTCATTCATTTACTCTTGCAATATTTTTTAGCCAATATATTAGTAATGAACCATTCTTAATGCTCTATTGAGTAGATAGATTTTAGTTATATTATAGTTTGCTAAGCCATTAAATCTAAAACCGAGATTCTGTGAAGAACTCAGCTGTAAAGGATATTACAGAGAAAGACTCATATAATTTGCTTTCACAGCTTAAGCTTGCTGTAGATGAGATTATTAAGTCATAACTTCTACCGCTACATCATGGCAAAAGCTAGGGCTGCCCACTGGGTTAAAGAATTGAATTTCCATGTTCCTAATTTCTAGCTAATATGGAGCTAATAGTTGTCTAGTTATGTTGATATTCTTAAATACATTTTAACGTCTTTTAACAACCTAAAAAAAGAAATCCATCCTGAAGAAGTCACCATTAAAAATAAATAAATTAAATAAATAAATAAATAAACACATTATTCCAAGAATGAAGAAAAAGAGACTATGTACCAGTACCAGGCACCAGCGCTGGATCTATTTGGCAGTGGTACCCAACAGTTAAGATTATTTTTCACAGAAGCAAAGTCATGCAAGCCTAAAATATCTCACCATCACAGGACCTCTCACAAGTGAAACCTTCTGTTAAATACAATTTCATCATTAGCTCCTTGCCAAGAGGCTATCTACTTTCTTAGGGCATGTCTGATAGTAAGTAAAGAGAAGGAGTACAGATTATGTGATTCAGGGTCCAGTTCAGCAAAATGCCTAAACCATCCTAACTGTGAAGTTCGTAATAGTACATACATTTACCAGCAACTCTTGAAAGCATGTGTCTGGATGTAAGCTCAAGTGTCTACTTGAAAATAAGCCTCAGTGTGATGCAAGGGGTTTAGAACTTGATGATCTTTAAGGTCTTTTCCAACACAAATCATTCTATGACCCTATGATTATATTGATTGATCATATATCCACGTGTTTCTTACAAAAGCCTTGTATTTCAAGTAGAAGTTAATAAGGTTTTCCTAGATAGCAAACCAATGCATCAAAACAACAGATTGGATGGATTGAGGTTGCAGGTTATCTGAAGGTTATACAGATATAGTTATTTCTTTTTTCCTTCCCTCCTTCATTAGTCATTCCTCATTAGTTGTCAGTTTTCAGGTTCTCAATCACCAGTTCTCTTGATCAACACCAATAAAAATTGCATATTATTATCACAAAGTACCCCTTTAAAAAACAAATACTATTTTTCTCACACCAGGAATTGCAACCTACTCTAGCCTACTGGCAGTATCCATTAGTGGTACTTAATGCATGTAACAACTTTCCAGAGATGACAGCTGCAGAATAACATCCTCAATATTTTGACTACTCATGACTCACTGAATACACCTGAGCACTGCAATGCAGTGCCTACAGCTTCCAACCTCAGGGATAAAGCAATTGTTGCAGATAAGCAGAAAAGGTGTCTCAAAACAAAGCAATTCAATTTAATTAGTTGGTCTATCGGTTGTAAAGAGTGGAAATGGAGGTCATGCAGGCAGGCCAACACTGAGATCCTGAAGAGTTCCCACCCCCTGAGGAAGAAAGGACAGTGTAGAGGTGGGCATTAGCGCCAGCAAGGGTAAGAATGAGACAGCAAAATGAACCCAGCCCTTCATGATTCACACTTCCTTGCCCCATACATTTAATCTGGAAACATTCATGTATCAAAATATACTCTAGTAGTCTGACCTTCAACACATTAGATGCTTTCATACCATTTTAAGATGGTATCCTGTTAAGAAAAGAGACATAAATAAAAATTCACAGCAGAAATGCAAACTGTATTGATTCAAAATTGTAACAGTTACAGCTAGGAGGGGACACAACTTGCTTAGACTGAAGTCCCCCTGCTATATCCAATAGAGACACTATAAAACTCAGTTTAAGCATGGAAACTGATATTCTGCATTTGCCTCTCTGTATGTGGCAGGTTTATTTCCAGGGACTGTGTACAAAGTATTCAGTGGCTTCACTAGAAGGATTTCTATATTCTCCTATTGTAAACCTGGGCGAAGAGCACCTCATATACCTCTGCATCTAGCACTAAAACAATATATATAATATTCACTGCTAAAACAATTCCAGGAGAGTTTTTAGAGATACAGCTTCAAGTGGTGAAGCAATCTTGACCATTAAAAAAGGATGAGGTCTTGGAGCTCCCATTCACACAAAACCAAAACCTCTTTTAGGAGGAACCTTCTGAGTTGCTCTCATTAGTTCTCATTTAAACACATTGAAAATTCCTCATGAAAAGCCAGTTCTGAAGAACCAGAAAATCTAAGAATTCCCTTTCCCCAAATACTATGCCAAATACTTCTCCATTGACAGGATCAGTGGATGAATTTACCACCACAGATTAGGTAGCCATAGGATTTGCATTGCTATGTACTTCTTTGAAATTTGAAGGCACAAAATTAGAGGTAATTCTAACACCTAGAGATCATGTAAAACTGTAAAAGTACAATAATAAACAGTAAATCCTAAACAAGTCCTTGAAAAGCAACAGTGAATGAGCAATAAACTCACAAGACATTTTTGTACTCAGGGATATTGCCATGTCACTGAGATTTCCTGAACCAGGCTAGTGTTCGTGTAACTTCTGTTGTTAATTCTGTATATATTCTGTGCCCTCCTTTATTAGGTGATATCACAGAATAAAAAACTAACTGAGGTTGAAAGGAGCCTCTGGAAGTCATCTGGTCCAACCCTCTGCTCATGCAGGGCCACCTACAGGAGATTATCCAGCACTGTGTCCAGATGGCTTTTGAATATCTCCAAGGGTGCATTCCGTCACAACACTGGGAATCTGTGCCAAGGCTCAGTCACCCTCGCAGTGAAAGTGTTTCCTGTTGTTCAGAATGAACTTCCCATGATTCACATTGTACTCATTGCTCAATGGCCACCACTTAAAAGAGCCTGACCTCGGGCTCTTTGCAACCTTCCCTTCAGGTATGTAGCTAGAGTAGTAAGATCTCCCTGAGCTTTCCTTCCTTCAGGCTGAACAGTCCCAGCTCTCTCAGCTTTATCTCATAGGAGAGATGCCCCAGTCCTTCACCACCTTCATGGCTTCATGCTGGGCTCTCTCCTGTGTGTCCACTTGTCTCTTGTACTGAGTAGCCTAGAAATGGACAGAAGACACCAGGTATGGCCTCAGCAGTGGGGAGGAGAGGGCAAGGGTCACTTCCCTCAGCCTGCTGGCAGTACTTTGACTTGGCTCAGGTTACCATTAGCCTTCCTTGTGACAAGGGCAGATTGCTGGCTCATGTTCAATATGGTGTGCACTGCAAACCTGCTTTCCAGCCTGTCAGATCACAGCACATACCCCATATGCATGGGTTTTTTCCTTCCTAGGTGCAGTAGTTTGTTCTTCTGGTTCATGAGGATATGGGAAATATCTCTTCATTTCACAATCATATTTGAGGTAGCTATGATTCTGTTGCTTGTAAGCACAAAGCCAGGCAAGAACAAGACATGCATTGCAGAATAGACATATGTGTTTGAGATGATCTTTCTGAAAAACCCATTTACAACAGATGCTGAGGTCTCCAGGGTGCACATTATATGAAGAGGCTACACTACTTGGCTGCAGTGGTCAGCTGAATTTGCAATTAAGCCCATAATTGATACTGATATCCCTAACTGTCCATTTTCCTGATCAAGCAACAGACATCTGACTTGGCACAGCCTCTAACCCAGCCAGGTGCAAATCAGCAGTTGATAGGACCTTGCTTATGAGAGCTTGGGAAATTAGGAATACAACAGTACTGAAAAATAATATTTACAGTTTGTTGGATCATTTTATCTCCCTGAATTGAACTGAGAATTCAGTGCACCCCAGCCCTTCAAGGGAATTATCCTGTAATGAAACAGCATGAGAGTGAAACCATCACCACACCAATTAGGTAAAAAAATAATATGTGCATAATTTAAGATGTTTTCTGCTTTGTCTGCCTTCCTTCTTACACAATAGTCTGAAGAAGTGCCCTCTATACCTTAAATTGTAAATAATGGTGAGAATTCACAAGCTTTAACAATAGTTGTAAGCTTTGCAAGTTTATACAAGAAAAATAATCTGAAACTCAGTAATTCACATTGGGCAATCACCAGCTGACACTTTTACGGGACTGCAGTACTTTTATTCACTACATTTGCTGGCTATTCCCATCTATTAGTCTTGATTCAGCATCCTTAGAGTCCTTTTCTAAAACACAGGGTTTTTGCATAATAGCCCTAACACCAAATTTTTCTTACTTAACTGGTCAATCCACTTGCTGTCACCATGATGACCACAGACTTTTCCTCTTCCAAAACCAAAGAAGTGGAAAAAGATTTCCAGTCCCATAAACCTCTGCTTCTCAAGAGGCTTCAAAGTAGGGGATGGAGTCTGCAGTCAATCTCAATTTTCCACTTTTTAAAGCTGTCTACATTCCCCTCTTCCCCTACTCACATGATTAGTTTTGAATGCAGTCTTCCATCTGCTTTGGTAACCTTTAACCCCCTACTACGTTAATGCAGTTGGATACATTCACAACTTCCGCAAACTGTGAAAATACAACAGCAAAGAGCAAGGTCATGCAAAGACAGGAAAAAAAAAAAAAAAAAAAAAAAAAGCCCACTTTCTCCACTCTGTCACTGCTATTGCTACACACTGAATGAGGTATAAATATCTAGATGAAGAGAGAGAAAATTCATATATCATCTTGCATTTATCATTTTCTCTTTCATATTTCTTTTCATCTTTCCTTTCCTCTCCTTTCCTTTTCTTTTCATCTTTCCTTTCTTTTCATCTTTCCTTTCCTCTCCTTTCCTTTTCTTTTCATCTTTCCTTTCTTTTCATCTTTCCTTTCCTTTCTTTTCATCTTTCCTTTCCTTTCATCTTTCCTTTCCTTTCCTTTCCTTCCCTTTCCTTTCCTTTCCTTTCCTTTCCTTTCCTTTCCTTTCCTTTCCTTTCCTTTCCTTTCCTTTCCTTTCCTTTCCTTTCCTTTCTTTTCATCTTTCCTTTCCTTTCATCTTTCCTTTCCTTTCCTTTCCTTTCCTTTCCTTTCCTTTCCTTTCCTTTCTCCTTTCCTTTCCTTTCCTTTCCTTTCCTTTCATCTTTCCTTTCATCTTTCCTTTCCTTTCCTTTTATCTTCCCTTCCCTTCCCTTCCCTTCCCTTCCCTTCCCTTCCCTTCCCTTCCCTTCCCTTCCCTTCCCTTCCCTTCCCTTCCCTTCCCTTCCCTTCCCTTCCCTTCCCTTCCCTTCCCTTCCCCTCCTTTCCTTTCTTCCTTTCCTTTCCTTTCCTTTCCTTTCCTTTCCTTTCCTTTCCTTTCCTTTCCTTTCCTTTCCTTTCCTTTCCTTTCCTTTCCTTTCCTTTCCTTTCCTTTCCTTTCCTTTCCTTTCCTTTCCTTTCCTTTCCTTTCCTTTCCTTTCCTTTCATCTTTCCTTTCATCTTTCCTTTCATCTTTCCTTTCATCTTTCCTTTCATCTTTCCTTTCATCTTTCCTTTCATCTTTCCTTTCATCTTTCCTTTCATCTTTCCTTTCATCTTTCCTTTCATCTTTCCTTTCATCTTTCCTTTCATCTTTCCTTTCATCTTTCCTTTCATCTTTCCTTTCATCTTTCCTTTCATCTTTCCTTTCATCTTTCCTTTCATCTTTCCTTTCATCTTTCCTTTCCTTTCATCTTTCCTTTCATCTTTCCTTTCATCTTTCCTTTCCTTTCATCTTTCCTTTCCTTTCATCTTTCCTTTCCTTTCATCTTTCCTTTCATCTTTCCTTTCATCTTTCCTTTCATCTTTCCTTTCCTTTCATCTTTCCTTTCCTTTCATCTTTCCTTTCATCTTTCCTTTCATCTTTCCTTTCATCTTTCCTTTCATCTTTCCTTTCATCTTTCCTTTCATCTTTCCTTTCATCTTTCATCTTTCCTTTCCTTTCATCTTTCCTTTCCTTTCATCTTTCCTTTCCTTTCATCTTTCCTTTCATCTTTCCTTTCATCTTTCCTTTCATCTTTCCTTTCATCTTTCCTTTCCTTTCATCTTTCCTTTCCTTTCATCTTTCCTTTCATCTTTCCTTTCATCTTTCCTTTCATCTTTCCTTTCATCTTTCCTTTCATCTTTCCTTTCATCTTTCATCTTTCCTTTCCTTTCATCTTTCCTTTCCTTTCATCTTTCCTTTCCTTTCATCTTTCCTTTCATCTTTCCTTTCATCTTTCCTTTCATCTTTCCTTTCATCTTTCCTTTCCTTTCATCTTTCCTTTCCTTTCATCTTTCCTTTCCTTTCCTTTCCTTTCCTTTCCTTTCCTTTCCTTTCCTTTCCTTTCCTTTCCTTTCCTTTCCTTTCCTTTCCTTTCCTTTCCTTTCCTTTCCTTTCCTTTCATCTTTCCTTTCATCTTTCCTTTCATCTTTCCTTTCATCTTTCCTTTCATCTTTCCTTTCATCTTTCCTTTCATCTTTCCTTTCATCTTTCCTTTCATCTTTCCTTTCATCTTTCCTTTCATCTTTCCTTTCATCTTTCCTTTCATCTTTCCTTTCATCTTTCCTTTCATCTTTCCTTTCATCTTTCCTTTCATCTTTCCTTTCATCTTTCCTTTCCTTTCCTTTCCTTTCCTTTCCTTTCCTTTCCTTTCCTTTCCTTTCCTTTCCTTTCCTTTCCTTTCCTTTCCTTTCCTTTCCTTTCCTTTCCTTTCCTTTCCTTTCCTTTCCTTTCCTTTCCTTTCCTTTCCCCTCTCTTTGCCTTACACTTCTATTTATCAAAATTTTTGATATAAATGTAGGTTAAAGGGGAAAATCCAGCATCTTGCATTCCTACCCCCCATCCCACATGCATACATGCATAAACATAACTATGTACTCTCAAGTGTCCCTTCCAAGTTGCTTTCTTGTTCCGAAACTGTCTTTTACTTCGACTCTCTCTCAAGACCCTTTGAATACTTTCTGTACTACTTCTCAGCCTGAATATCTGGCTACTGAGAGCTCAGCCCCTGCCTGGCACATTTACAGAACATGAGTTTCCTCCTCAAGAAGTAGATCGCAAAAGACTTAAATACACATTTGTGACAGAGGGCTGACATCTGCTATGCAGAAAGTAAGGTGGCAGTGAGAGGAAAGGCAAATAGACAGCAATTTATCTGCCTATTATACTTCAGTAAACCTGCTGGCAGGCCAGGTGTTGTCTGTGTAAGTAACTCTTCCTCCTGGTGAGGCGTTAGGTGCTTGGAGAGCCGACCTTAAGCGCTCATAATTCTCTAAGAGCTAGCCCTGAAGCCTGTACACCTCCTTCACCTTCTCAGTATAGCCCATCACTGTTCCTCCTAACAGAGGTCAACTCAGCTCTGCCAGACAATTTTAACAGACTGTCAGAAGGGAAAGTAAATTGTGTCCTCCATCAGTGTTGCACTCCTCCAATCTATTTTCCAAACTTCGATTTCTTTACCTTTCTAAAAAAACAGTAAGCCTTTATTTTTTCCTCTTTAAACGTGCAGACTTTCCCTTCTGATTCTATAAAAGCATCCCTGACCTTCAAGCCAAACCTGTATTTCTCCCTGTAAAAGTAAGGGAGGCATGTTCTCTACAAACAATTTACTTGTGCCTTTCCCGTAACAAGTCCTCTGCATTCATAACCTATTCTAGTTTTCCCCACCAGGTTAAGTATTTCTCTGAGGCACACGGGAATCTGAGGTTAAATGTGTGTCTTCTTGGCTTTCTGACCTCTGGTTAGTGATGAGTTTCCTCCCCTCCACAGTAATAGAGGGGAAGGAAAAAAAAAAAAAAAAAAGTGATAGATGGCAATGAGAAAGCTGTTAGAAAGAGAAAAGGGAGCTTCCAATACCTCTTCAGTGTGAAATGATCTATTTCAGTGGAAATACTAGGTGATGGATGCAGGACTATTTCTCTTATAATCTGACTTCATTTTCACTCTCTTCCCATTTTACACAATTACCCTAAAAAGCACCGTGTCATCTGCCACTGCTTGGTGTATCTTCCCTGTGTGTATCTCCTAATTTGTTTAGTTTATGTAGGTGAACTTTTCTGACATGGTGGAAATACTTGGGTTTTTTGAAACCTGCATCCTTCTTTTCTTTGCTTTCTACAGGGAGATTGTGAAGAGTAGCAAGGGCAAGGGAACAGACATATCAGGGCCACACTTCTAACCCAGCAAGTGAGGTATTTTCCAGGAGATGAGTGACATACATGTATTCTGTCTCCTGGCATTCAAGGAATTTGTGATGCTTGCCTAAGTAACTCTCACTCAAAAAGTCTTCCTGACAATAATTCTTGCAGCAAAGTCAACATGTCTGCATCCCTCTTAGGAACATTTATCATCATCAATATTGTCAAATATGTTTCATTTTTAGAAACTATTTTTCCTCTATGTACACATGAGGGTATGGTTCCTCTTTCAGATGCTGCTCTGAGCTTTCAATTTGGGCAAGGGAAAAAAATCAAAACAAAAAAACCTTGATCCACCAATTAAGGTATATTGATGGAAACTACTGCTGAAGATTTGCTGTCAGAACAGGAAAGCCAAGATTGTCAGAGGTTCATTTTTTCTAACGGTGATCATGCTGAGATGGTAATATATTCTGGAGCCCAAGGCTTATTAGTTTGAATACTTACAAGCATTCCTTAACTTATTCAAGACCAACTCTTTTACAGTGGACTTTCTGATATGTTGATACGCTCTTTCGCTAAACAAAAAACATGCTTAGCATGTGTGAATGTTGTTGGTCCTCCTGTGAAAAGTCATGCAAATACCTGGTTTAGATTCTTTTTGACTGTTTGGAGTTTTGTTTGTTTTCTTGTTTGGGTATTTTGTTTAGTGAGTTTTAACTTTGCAATTAGGTAGGTCACTACAGACTTTCAGAATTACAAACTCTTGCTTCTTCAGGGCCAGGTGGCAAATAATACTCAAGTTTTCCTAAGGTTTGCTTGGTTTAAGGGTTATGTTTTAGTTTCCTTTTTTCTTTTTTTTTTGAGAAAAAAATGTTTATTTGTTTAGCATCACGAGTGATACAACCAGAAAGAAATAAAGCAGGAAAAATTCATCCCAGATGACAGTGCCTGTTAGTTTTGACAGTAAAGTAGGTGAGAAGCCATGGAAGAGGAGCTGACAGCTGAATTCCATTGGTGGAGAAGTTTGCTGCAGAGTTAATGATGCTTTCAACCTGGCACCTGCAGTCAAGACCAGTGTTGAAGGGTAGCTGCATGTGTAACATGTAGACAGTGCTCTGCATTCTCTGCAACAGATGAAATGTCAGGATACTATAAATCGTATCTTCTTTTCTTAAATATTCAGTTATCAGGGGATGGGGGGGAGGGGATGGTGGCAGGCTGAGAGCACGGAGGAAGAAGAGCTTTTTGCTTTTCTTCTGACTAGCTAATAAAGACAATGTCTGCAAAACAAAAAGTTCTTACATTAACAAAATATCTTTGATCTCTAGGAAAGAAACTATCTCACTGAATACATTCATCACTCAAAATATATCTGGTTTGAAAACTTTAATGAGAAGTATCCTCAGGGAAAAGTTTTCTCTCATTTTACTTGAGAATCACACATTTTTTTAATATCCATTGGCCATATTAGAATTCAGACAAATATCTGCATATTTTAAATGTCTGCCTGAATACTGAGATCATTTGTCAATGTCCTCACTGAATTGTTAGTCAGACAGAGTCATGCACATTATTTGAGACAGAAAATGAACTGTTTGGGTTGCTATAGTTACAGCCATGGAGAAGATATATTTGTGAAGCTACTATCTTTCTTGAGGGGGTGGGGTATGGAAAGGTAATTGAAAAATTAAAAGTTAATCCAGCACATCAAGATAGGGCTAGAACTGAAATAAAGTTTTATTTTTGCATTTCATTATATAGGTTAAAGACACAATATATCCATAAAAATAAATAAATATTGATGGATGCTTCCATTACAATCCCATTCTGTAAATTTATGCTACAATTTGTACTAGTCAGCTCATAATGATTGAACTGGTTCAACCAACAGGATTTGCCAATTTGGACAGTCATCTGATTTAGAATAGCATGATGAGGTGATGGGTTTCTCTACCAAAATTACTGCTAAGATTTTTGTTTCATGGAATGTAGAATCATTTATGAAGGGATCTCCTGAGGTCATCTAGTCTAACTAACCCCCCTCCTTCATCAGTCAGGTCATCAATGAAGATGTTAAACAATATTGGCCTCAGTATTACCCCCTGGGATAAACCACCAGTGGCTTGCATCCAACTGGACTTTGTGCCACTGCTCATCACCTTCTGGTGAAAACTCAACCAGTTTTCAATCCACCTCATTGTACACATATCTAACCCATACAAAAGTCAGCTTGTTTATGGTGATACAGTGGGAGACAGTGCACAGGGGTTTATACTGAAGTTGAGGTAAGCAACATCCACTGCTTTTTCTTTGTACATTAAGCTAGTGAACTTATTGTAGAAAGCTAACAGTTTGGATACGCATGATTTCCCCTTTGTAAACATATGCTGTCGAATCCTTATCACCTTCTTTTCTTTGATGTGTTTGGAAATGCTTTTCAGAATTTTCCCACTACCTTTCCAGGAACTGAAATGAAACTCACTGACTTGTGTTCCTTGGATATTTGCTTGGCCTTCTTGAAGGTAGGAGCAACCTTTGCTCTCTTCCAGTTTTCTGAAATCCTTCCCAGTTGCTACAACTCTTCAAAGGTAACCAAGAGTGGTCTCACAATGACATCAGCACCTGTGGACATAACCTCTCAGGACCCATGGACTTGATGCGTATGTCTGGTTTGTTTAAATGCTTCCTCACCTGGTGCTACTGCACTGAAGGTAGTTCCTTCTTGCAAACTTTCCTTCTAATCTCTGGGGCCTGGGATTCCTGAAGGCCAGTTTTATTTGTAAAGACTTAGGCAAAGAAGCAGTGAGTACCATGTCATTTCTCACCAGTTCTCTTACAGCTTTCAGCAGCAGTCTCACATTTTCCTGAGTCTTCCTTCTGCTGCTCATGTACAAGGAGAATCTTTTCTTGATGCCCTTCACATTCCTTGCCAGATTCAACTCCAGCTGTCTAGAAAAGCCGAGGTGGCTTTTCTGACCCTATCACTGCAATATTTTACGGCAATTCTTCCTGGGTCATGTCTCCCTGCTTCCACCTCTTCTGCAGTTTCTTTTTACATCTGAGTTCTGTTAGAAGCCTTTTGCTCACCAAGGCATGCCTATTGCTTCCTTTTCTTAATTTGCTACTTGCTTGGGTCTTGAAGGAGGTTATCCTCTAATATCAGTAAACTCTCCTGGGCCGGTTTTTCCTTCCAGGACTGCATTCTATGGCTTCTTCCAAGAAGATCTTTGAAAAGGTTGAAGTCTGTTCTCCCTGACAAGGTCCAGGGTTGTGATTCTGCTTTTTTGCCTTGCTCTCTCCTATTTGGATCCTGAACTCTACTTTCTTATGCTCTCTCTGGCCAAAGGTCCCGTTGACTTTCACATCTCTGACCAGCTCTTCCTTGTTCCAGGTCTAGCTGTGCACCTGTACTTGTTTGTTCTTCTGTCATTTGGGTTCAATTCAGTGAGTAGTATGAGGTATCAACTTGATAAGCCAGAGTCCCAGATCTATCCACTCATGAATGAGTGTCCAAATTACTGAGAAATATGATTCTATTCCGCAACTTCATACAAGCAAGAGGGCTAGACAGGCAGGAATTCACTTCCTCCCTAAAACAGTTTTCATTCAGGCATTATCCCTCTCAGACACAAGAGACACCCGTCAGGATGAAGAAGATCTTGAAACATCTGTGTTGCTTTCTAAGGTTTTTCTGGTAATCTAATCTATGTGCCAGCTATATCCAACTGTTCATGTTAAGCTGCATGCAGCCAGATTGAGGCTTCTGCCTTGAAACTATCTCAGGTTCCTGGTACCAGGACACCAGGATATCCAGATTCTTGGCTGTAGGAAGAAGTAAGTTAATAGGATCTTACAAATCTCACCTTGTCTTTTGTTTTCATTCAGTCCAGAAAGAAGTCACAGTCATTTCCTTAGTAGCCTTCAGGCACTCTGCTTTTCTGAACAGTCTTTGGCACATCTTAGATATATAATTAGTCCAGGGAGTTTGACAATCTGGTATTGTTATTAGTCTAATGTGAAACAAGTGGTGGCCTGACCACTTTTTCTGACTACATATATGGATAAAAGTGGCCTTGGTCACTCTCTTTACTTTATGATTTTTGCATTTCCTGAGCATACCTGTCTGTACCTTTAAGATCATTGCAGAGGTGAGGCAGGAGCCAGCTGTCTACCTAAGCAGTCAAGAACAGGCTGAATGAATGCAGACATCTGAATTCAGGCTCATAAGAAATAGCCAGGTCCTCCAAGAAGCACCTACTCCATTTTAAACTGCTGTGGGACTAACTGGTGATGAAGAGTTTACAGAACACTCCCTAAAAACCCGGATAGTATTCGTCATTCTCTCTCTAGTTGTTGTCTTTTAATTTAATATCTAAAAATACAAACCTCTCAAAGACATGAATGAAGTTTGGGTTCAGTTTTCTGCTGGGAGATATTTTCTGATGTCAGTAGAGGTGTTACTAACGTAGAACAGAGAAATAAGGTCATTATTAGGCCTATCGCAACCTCTAACAGGTAATTTAAATCACTATGAGTATATTATTTGACATATTTATTCCTGCCTGTGAATTATTTATGAATTGATGCAGAAATCTTACAATGCCAGTGTTATTTGTAGCCATTCACCAGTAGATTACTCTGTAAGCCAATTTCATGAGTATTTTTGCATGCTATTCACTATTGGCCTTGCTGATTGCTCATACCCCATAGCTGCCAGCTCATGATTACCTTTCGGAGGAAAAACAACCATTCCCCAAAATATAAAGGCTGAAGAGTTTCCAATGTTACTCTGCTCTATTAAGCACACTAAAAGTTGTTGATTGAGAAAAAAATTTGGATCTCAGTAATAACTGTAGCTGTTAATGTTAATTAAAGCCATTGAATCTACAAAAAAAAACAAAAAAAAACAAAAAAAAAAAACAAACCCAAAAAATGTTGCTGAAAGATCTACAGTTATAAAAACATTCCTAAATTCTAAATAAGCACCAGAATAAATAAGTGATCTTACAGCACTATTTCCCTACTCTTTTGGGGAACATATTAACTTGCTCCAGGAATTCTATCAGTAGTGAACTATACTGATGCAGTGAATTTGATCAACTCTGGTCTATTTCTTTAGATCAGGTTTTGTAAGAGACTTAATGACCAAGATGTTTTGTTTTGTTTTGTTTTTTTAAATATAATCTCTTAAGTACTAAATTCATATTAGCAAAAAACTTCTTATAAGAGTCAGGATTACCATTAACAAAATCTAAATTAAAATGTAGAACTCCTTTTCCTACCAGTACCAGTGTTTTTGATCTATTTCTTAGGAAGGATTATGTAAGATATCATACAAAATTAGATTAGCCACATTTCTACTCCACACAGATATAGGATGATAATAACTTCAGTAACAATCATCTTCATCACAAAGATCTTTCGAGACATGATGCAGCTGAAGAGTGGTGGGGGTCCCCATGGCAGGGATTGGCAGCTGGGCCCTGTCCCCAATCAGGAGCAGGGCAGCCAGGGGACACCAGGGCTTGCAAATCAGTCGCAGAGTTATTTAAATGCTAGAGGTTTCCAGGAGGCTATTTCAGGGAGCGTAGAGTTGGAGCAGTGAGCTGGGCAGAGAGAGGCTTGAGGCTGGATGGGTAGGCTGAGGCTTGCCAAGAGGAATCCTGGATGTCAGGTGGGCTTGGGAGGTGGGGTGATGGTCACCATGTGTAAGTAAATATTCATGCTGTAAGGTCTGCATGTGCTTTCTCTTCAGAGTCTGCTCTGAAAGGCAGTTTTATTCAGCCATAAAACAGTTCTCCAGACCTTAAGTACAAAATGCTAGAGTTGTGGAAAAATTTCAAACAAAATCCTTTTACTTCAGGAAACATTTTCTTGGTTCAGTTTTATTTTCAGGTGTGAAAATAAAGCCAATATGCTGTCATTTTTATAACACCGCATTCTTATGATAAGTAAAAAGTCACATTAATACAATAATTTCATTTTCCAGTTCACTGGTCCATAAAGTGGCTTATTGCACTTGGGTATTTAATACAAATACAGAAAAGTGTTTTCTTTGATATTTTTTAATTCTAGCAAAAGTTGTGATGACATTTTAACAATAAGAACAGGGAATGGGCTGTTAAGGCCATTGGCCTTTCCCTTCCAGATTAGCATTAAAATCCAGTGCAGGTGAGATCACATAATCTCCAAAACAGTTTTTATCCATGTGCTGATGTGCAATAATCTACAGAAGGTTCCTATTTGAAAAACATTTGCTTCTTGCAAAGCATAGGATATGCCTAAATTCCTGTAGATAGTTGCTGAGTGATCACATAGGGCTGAAAATATTTCCCTTCCTGTCATTCAGCTTCTCTGCTCTGCCTAGACTGAGACGCGGCTGTTCAGTGGGCAGCCATGGCTGCACTCCCCTACCTATCTTCAGACACCCCAGCTCTCCACAGCTTTCTTTTTGGCAAAATAAAAGCAATTACAGTAGTCAGAACTAGCAACAGCAAGGGACTGAACACAATTTGTATAAAATCGGTGGTTCAGAAATCATAGCCTTTCACATGTCAAGAAGTGATACATGAAAACTATTGTGCATTATTTCACATGGTACATTCTCTCTCCCCCACTCCCCGTGTTTTCAGCGCTCCTTGAACCCAAATGGTTCCATTAAATTGCGTGAAAGTAATGTTCTTCCCAGCTAAGTATAAAATGGAATTGTTTATAAAATCATTGTGATATCCAGTTTGTATTCCTTAAAAGCAAATATTGAAATTGGAGGCTGAGAGAAGGTGCATTTCCTCATACTCATAATCCGCTGAAAGTACACATAGACGTGTAATTTTTTTTTTTATTATTTGCCTTGTTTTAATACACAGACATGAAAGTAAAGTGAATAGTCCCTCAGCTGTGGAAATGCAGGTGCCATGATTAGAGCTGAATTAAAAGAGGCCTTGGCACAACAAATCACTTGAGGTAGTACCAGTTTGTAAGAGTCTAACTCTATGCTACCCCATTAGAGCATGCAGTAAAAAGACCGCAATGAAAGAGGCACCATCCTCATCTTTTGGACCTCTCCTGATAATCCTAGACGTCCCAGGACAATTAAGTTTTTTATTTTTCCAGTTACACAGTAATATATATCCTAATTAAAGGGCTTCAGATACACAGTTGCTAGCGTTGCTTAAAATTGAAATCAGCATGAAACAGGTATCAGAACTGTGGCTCTCCTTCTCCTTCGAACCTTCGTTCAAAAGCAATTCCAAAACCAAAACAAGGTTAAAGTTATTTAATAACATTATTCTGAATGTAAACAAATTTTTACAGACATCATCAAGATCAGAGTCATTGACAAAACTTAAGCTTTGAGTCAGTTGGAGTTTAAGAAGAAAATTCTGTATACAGGTTCCCAAAACTGATCCTCCCTTCCCATTTAAAATACCTCATCTCCTGCTGCATTTGTTTTGCACATACCTGATTTGCAGAACAACTTTTTATTAAATTTGTCTGCTTAGCTCACATAAATTTTTCTATGCTGTTCTTCTACTGTCACAGGAGAAGATTCTGCGTAAAGCCTGACCCTTGCCAGGGAACATACATTTCATTGTTTTTTCCTCAAATCAAGGAAGAAAGATACGAAGAAAGATTAAATTGGGGAATTAGTACTCCTTTTAACAAATAAAAAAAAACAAACACACCCAAACCAAACCCAAACCCAAACCAAAAATGAAACAAAGTAAAAAAAGGAGTTTATACCCCCCCCCTCCCAAAGCCAACAAAACAATAACCACAACACAAAACCACCCAAAAAATTTTAGTGCAATTCAGTTAAAAGTTCAGGAGCACACATACATAGGAATCATCAGTGAGAACCTGAATTAACATTAATTAATTAATTAATTTTCAATAGGCAGATAATCTAGAGATATATTCTGTGGGAAAGCTAGGATGAAATAAAGATCTACAGCTACCATGTAATATCTGATTATTACTTTGTAGAAAATTCTTTTTTATGATCTAGTTTTACCAGTTTTATTCTTTCATTTTAAGGCCTCTCCTTTTGATGTTATAAAGCAATACATTACAATTAACATCTCCTGTTTTAAATTGTTTATTCAACTTTCCTCATAAGGGCCATGCTGCAGGAATGTATTATGGGTGCGGTTCCCCCCCCCACTCCCCCGGCAGAGTTTTATGTTACGCCTGGAAAGAGAGAAAAGCTGGGGGAAGGGAGAAGGGGCACCTGACCCAGGCTGACCAATACGGTTATTCCATACCACAGCACGTCATGCCCAGGAGGTGGGATATGGGGGCGGGAGTCTCCCGCGGCAGGCGGTGGGGGAAGCGGGACGCGGGCTCTGTCTGGCCCTGGAGCGTCGCGCGATCTCTCGGCTTGGTCTGGCAGCGAAACGGTTGTATCCTCTCCCTTTGTATTTACTTTGTCATTATTATTGTTATTGGTGGTGGCAGTAGTGATTTGTGTTGTATCTTAGTTACTGGACTGTTCTTATCTCAACCTGTGGGAGTTACATTTTCTTCAGTTCTTCTCCCCATTTCTCCCCTATCGGAGTGGGGGGGGGGGGGAGGGGGGAGGGCAGAAAAGGAGGGAGAAGGGAAATTTACGGCTTAAACCACGACAGATTTTGGCGCCCAACGTGGGGCACTTAAGGGTTGAGATAAAGACAAAATAGCCACTCGTCACAATGCTGATTTACTGGCTCTCAAAGTTGTTGCTCTGGTTCTCACAGGTTTAGTGTATGATATTTTACGTACAGCCGGTTCTTCTTATCTTAACGTTTTTCAGATATGGGTTTTGGGTTAAGGTTCTTGTTACATTATACTGTACTGCACAGATTTTTAATACAATAGACTTAGTGACCATGAAACTGACCCGGTTTGTGTTTCCAGTGTGGCCACCAACTCTATATTTTGGGAGGTATATAATGGAAGTTCTTAGCAATTACACGTCTTTTTTCACCTCCTCGGGTGGTCAGCCTGTGAAGGAGACATTCTTTTGTGCTCCCAGCGCCCCCACCAGGCCGTTTACAACACTGTTTGAGAATTCTGAAGGTTTTGAATGGCCCTTAGGTACCCTTGAGATCTGCCTGCTGGTGGTGACGGGAATTATCATGTTGGCACACATACTGAATATGTTGTACTCACAAGTATTTAGTCTGGTCCGGAGAGTTAAGCAGAGTGGGGTGTGGGCCATGTCTGGGGTTAGACCACAATCCAGGATGGCCGAGAGATTTTCCCCAAGGCTGGACAGTCATGAGTGGCAGGGTGTGTGGGATAGTATGGGCAAGTATCTAGGCCAGTGGGCCCCTCCAGTGCTTTGGAACTTCACCAAGGAACAAACGCAAAACCCGGAAAAATTAGTAAAACATTTAAAGGAGGTGTGTGATCATTCTGGTCACACCAGAGATGGACAAATCATGGCAACGTGCTGGGGCTTGGCTTATGCTTACAGAGCCTTGTTTAACACTGTCCAGCATCTTCAAAAGGAAAAAAACGTCTCTGGATCTGAGGGCGGAGTAATGGACAGCGCAGTTAATCCAGCTCCAAGTACAGCAGCTACATCACCACCAGCGACAGGCACAGCCACGACTCAAACCCCAGTGACAAGTACGGCAGCTACCCAAACCACAGTAATAATCACTGCAGCTAAACCAGAGGACCAACTCATACCAATATCGGTTGCCCCTGTACGCAAGAGGAAAAACAAAGAAGAGGCAGGAGACAAAGAAACATCACCACCTGGGACAGCATATGAGCAGGAGTTATTACCACATGATGAAGAAGAAGAAGAAAAGGAAGAGGTGACTTCTCAATCTCAGACCTCAACCGAGCTACGGAATATGCGAAAAGACTTTACCCGTCAGCCAGGGGAGCACATCATCACCTGGCTGCTCCGATGCTGGGACAATGGGGCCGACGGTCATGAACTAGAAGGTACTGAAGCCAAACAGCTGGGATCACTTGCCAGGGAAGGGGGAATTGACAAAGCAATTGCAAGAGAGAAAAAGTCCCTCAGCCTTTGGAAGCGGCTCTTGGCAGCTGTGAAAGATAGGTTTCCATACAAGGATGATGTTATGAGTCGTTCAGCCAAGTGGACTACTCTAGAAAAAGGCATCCAGTCTCTGAGAGAGTCAGCCATTGTAGAGATGATCTATATCACCAAGCCGAATGTTGGGGATATACCCATAGATCCAGATGAAGTCGAATGTACACGACCCATGTGGCAGAAATTTACACGAAATGCACCCCAATCATATGCCTATTCATTGGCAACAATAACCTGGAGTGACATAAGACCACCAACAGTGGATGAAATGCTTTATAAACTCCGAGAGTTTGAAGATAATATCACCCCGTCCATCATCTCAGCTGTGGAAAAACTGTCCCAGAACCTCCAACAATTGAGAGACGATCTATCCAGCTCCTCACGTGTACCAACACATGTCTCAGATATTAACAGAAGGCGTCCCACTGTTCGAGAGAGAAGATACAGAAGTTATACACCACGGGCCACCCTATGGTTTTACCTGCAGGATCGTGGAGAAGATATGATGGAGTGGGATGGAAAGCCTACTTCAGTTTTGGAGGAACGGGTGCGAGAACTGAAGAAGAGAGCAAAGGTCAAGGCTGATCACCCCATGAAGGCTGCGGCTTCAGGCTCTGGTGAGCAGGTTCCCAGATGGAGTGGAAGAGCAGATTTTACCTCAGCTGCTGTGATGAAGAAGAATAATCTGCTTCTACAAGACGTGAGTGACCAATGTGATGACTACTAGAGGGGCCCCGCCTCCAGCCAGGTGGAGGTAGGGGACAATCGAACTTATTGGACTGTATGGATCAGATGGCCTGGAACATCGGTCCTGCAGAAGTATAAAGCTCTAGTAGATACAGGTGCACAGTGTACTCTGATGCCATCAAGCTGTCAAGGGGTGGAACCTATTGGTATTTCTGGAGTGACAGGAGGATCCCAAGAGTTGACTGTACTGGAGGCTGAAATCAGCCTGACTGGGAGGGAATGGCAAAAACACCCCATTGTGACTGGTCCAGAGGCTCCATGTATCCTTTTCATAGATTACCTCAGGAGAGGGTACTTCAGAGACCCAAAAGGGTACCGATGGGCTTTTGGTATTGTTGCTTTGGAGACAGAGGAAATTGAGCAGCTGTCCACCTTGCCTGGTCTCTCAGAGGATCCTTCTGCTGTGGGGTTGCTGAAGGTCGAAGAACAACAAGTGCCAGTCGCGACCGCACCAGTGCACCAGCGGCAATATCGCACCAACCGAGACTCCCTGATTCCCATCCATAAGCTGATCCGTAGATTAGAGTCAAGGAGTGATCAGTAGGACCCACTCACCCTTTAATAGCCCCATATGGCCAGTGCAAAAGTCTAATGGAGAGTGGAGACTAACAGTAGACTATCGTGGCCTGAACAAAGTTACCCCATCCTTGAGTGCTGCCGTACGGACATGCTAGAGCTTCAGTATGAACTGGAGTCAAAGGCAGCCAAGCGGTATGCCACGATTGCCATTGCCAATACTTTTTCTCAATTCCCCTGGCAGCAGAGTGGAGGCCACAGTTTGCTTTTACTTGGAGGGGCGTCCAGTACACTTGGAACCGACTGCCCCAGGGGTGGAAACACAGCCCTACCATCTGCCATGGACTGATCCAGACTGCGCTGGAACAGGGGCAAGCTCCAGAACACCTGCAATACATTGATGACATCATTGTGTGGGGTGATACAGCAGAAGAAGTCTTTGAGAAAGGGAGGAAAATAATCCAAATCCTGCTGACAGCCAGTTTTGCCATAACATGGAGTAAGGTCAAGGGACCTGCACAGGAGATTGAATTTTTGGGAATAAAATGGCAAGATGGACGCCGCCAGATCCCCACAGATGTGATCAACAAGATAACAGCAATGTCGCCACCAACTAATAAGAAAGAAACACAAGCTTTCTTGGGTGCTGTGGGGTTCTGGAGAATGCACATCCCGAATTACAGTTTGATTGTAAGCCCTCTCTATTATGTGACCCAGAAGAAAAATGATTTTAAATGGGGCCCTGAGCAACAACAAGCCTTTGAGCAAATTAAACGAGAGATAGTTTGTGCAGTAGCCCTCGGACCAGTCCGGACTGGGCCAGATGTTAAAAATGTACTGTACACCGCAGCTGGGGAGAACGATCCTACCTGGAGCGTCTGGCAGAAAGCTCCAGGGAAAACTCAAGGTCGACCCCTCGACTTTTGGAGTCGGGGGTACAAAGGATCTGAGGCCAGCTATACCCCAGCTGAAAAAGAGATATCGGCAGCCTATGAAGGGGTTCGAGCTGCTTCGGAAGTGATTGGCACTGAAGCACAGCTCCTCCTGGCACCCCGGTTGCCCGTGTTGGGCTGAATGTTCAAAGGCAGGGTCTCCTCTACACATCATGCAACTGATGCTACATGGAGTAAGTGGGCCGCATTAATTACACAACGAGCTCGAATAGGAAATCCCAGTCGCCCGGGAATTCTAGAAGTCATCATGGACTGGCCAGAGGGCAAAGATTTTGGAAGGTCACCAGAGGAAGAGGAGGAAGGAGTGATGTGTGCTGAAGAGGCCCCACCATATAATGAACTGTCAGAAAGTGAAAAGCAATATGCCTTATTTACTGATGGGTCTTGTCGCATTGTGGGAAAGCACCGTAGATGGAAGGCAGCAGTATGGAGTCCTCAACGACAAGTTGCAGAAACTGCTGAAGGGGAGGGTGAATCGAGTCAGTTTGCAGAAGTGAAAGCCATCCAGCTGGCCTTGGACATTGCGGAACGAGAAAAGTGGCCAGTACTTTATCTCTCTACTGACTCACGGATGGTGGCGAATGCCCTGTGGGGGTGGTTGCAGCAATGGAAGCAGAGCAACTGGCAACGCAGGGGTAAACCCATCTGGGCTGCTGCACTGTGGCAAGACATCGCTGCCCGAGTGCAAAACCTGGTGGTCAAAGTACGCCACGTAGATGCTCACGTACCCAAGAGTCGGGCTACTGAGGAACACCAGAACAACCAACAAGTGGATCAAGCTGCTAAAATTGAAGTGGCTCAGATGGACTTAAATTGGCAACATAAGGACGAATTATTTTTGGCCCGGTCGGCCCACGACACTTGAGGCCATCAGGGCAGAGATGCAACATACAGATGGGCTCGTGATCGAGGGGTGGACTTAACAATGGATACTATTGCCCAGGTTATTCATGGCTATGAAACATGTGCTGCAATTAAGCAGGCTAAACGGTTAAAGCCTCTTTGGTATGGAGGACGATGGCTGAAGTACAAATATGGGGAGGCTTGGCATATTGATTATATTACACTCCCACCGACCCGCCAAGGCAAGCGCCATGTGCTTACCATGGTGGAAGCAACCACCGGATGGTTGGAAACATACGCTGTGCCCCACGCCACTGCCCGAAACACTATCCTGGGTCTTGAGAAACAGATTTTGTGGCGACACGACACACCAGAGAGAATTGAGTGAGACAATAGGACTCATTTCCGGAGCAGCCTGATAGATACTTGGGCCAAAGAGCATGGCATTGAATGGGTGTATCACATCCCCTACCATGCACCAGCCTCTGGGAAAATCAAACGGTACAATGGGCTGTTAAAAACTACACTGAGAGCAATGGGTGGTGGGACTTTCAAACATTGGGACACACATTTACCAAAGGCCACCTGGTTGGTCAACACCAGAGGATCTGCCAACAGAGCTGGTCCAGCCCAGTCAGAACTTCTACATACTGCGGACAGGGACAACGTTCCTGTGGTGCACATAAAGAATTTGCTGGGGAAGACAGTCTGGGTTATTCCTACTTCAGGTAAAGGCAAACCCACTCGTGGGATTGCTTTTGCTCAGGGACCCGGATATACTTTGTGGGTAATGCAGGAAGATGGGGAAGTCCGATGTGTACCTCAAGGAGATTTGATTTTAGGAGAAAACAGCCAATGAACTCAATTGCATGCTCTTGCTTGTTATGTAATGTGTTTTTTTATAGCCCATCAACTAGACGTCTTCAAGTCATCCGCGACTGGCCCTCAGACCATCATCCCAACAAAGAACGAACTTTGATGAAACCAGACGAGTTCTGCAGTAAAGGAACAATCAGCATCAACAGGCAGCGATCCAACACTGCACACAGCCTCCCCTGCTCTGAAAGACTGTTACAAAAGACGGAGCCTGACATCACGGACTGGATGGATTCAGCAGCTTTGTAGGGATTGGTCCATGCACTGAGGGATTATATCTCTCCATCTGTGTGTGTGTGTGGATGTATATGTACATATATATATTTATATGGGATGATATTTTGAAAATGTGGGATCTGAGCATGATGTGAATGGTATGGAGTAAGGGGTGGATTGTTATGGGTTTGGCTTCCCTCCCCCCCCCCAACCCCCCCCGCAGAGTCTCATGTTACGCCAGGAAAGAGTGAAAAGCTGGGGGAGGGGAGACAGGGCACCTGACCTGGGCTGACCAATACGGTTATTCCATACCACAGAACGTCATGCCCAGGAGGTGGGATTTGGGGGTGGGGGGCTCTCGCGGCAGGTGGTGGGGGAAGCGGGACGCAGGCTCTGGCTGGCCACGCAGTCTCTGGAGTGGCGCGTTCCCTGGAGATTCGCGCGGTCTCTCCGCTTGGTCGGGCAGCGAAATGGTTGTATCCTCTCCCTTTGTATTTACTTTGTCATTATTATTGTTGGTGGTAGTGGCAGTAGTGATTTGTATTGTATCTTAGTTATTGGACTGTTCTTATCTCAACCCGTGGGAGTTACATTTTCTTTGGTTCTTCTCCCCATTTCCCCCCCATTGGAGTGGGGGGGGGGGGCCGGAAAAGGAGGGAGAAGGGAAATTTACGGCTTAAGCCCCCACAGAATGCAAAAGTCTCACTTGATATTTCAGAAGTTTACTGAACCTGTTAATTTTTTAATAGTTTGCATTCATGTTAGGTAAGCTGTCAGTCTGAAAAGGGATCAGATCACATATTTGAAGCATGAATGATCATTTTTCCTGAGGTGATAGGTGCCACTTGGTGAAAGAAATTGCAAGTTATTATTAGTTTGTATGGGAGAAAATTGCAAATGCAAAAGAAAATTAACATATTCTTCCATTTTGCTCATTTGCTTACTTGCTTTTTGGCCTTTGTATCTTTGAAAAGCATATTAGATACAGCCTACAGAGGAAATTCTCCCCACACTTGTGATACATATAGTGCCACATCCATAGCGTTTCAGTCAGGAAATGTCCTTGCCTTCTGTTCCTAGTACCAAATCCAGTCTTGCACAGTCAAGCCTCATTACTCCTGCTGGCAAGGGGATCCTTTGCTGAGGATCATACACCTACCAAATGGAAATAAAATGCAATACAAAAATAGTCCACAAAATCATTCTGTTTGGAAAAGAAAGATCGTTTTCTTAAACAAGTCTTACCTTTTTTTTTTTTTTTTTTAACTGCCTCCCCCCACAAGGGTAAGTGAATAAAAAGCTGTGATGATTCTTTTTAGACAAAAAAAAAAAAAACAACCAAACAAACAAAAAAAGGTATTTCCTTGCTTTTTGTCACTTTCTCAATTGTTCTGTTACTTTTTTTCTGGGTAAACTCTTATTTTGAATTTTAATTCTTTTAATCTGATACTAACACAACTAAGTGGACATCCTTCATTTGAAATGACATATTTTTCCAGAATTTATCTGAATTGCATTCTAATTGGCAAAAGTACCCTCTGTTTTATACCAGATTTTATATGTCTACATCTATTTTCACCAAGAAAGAATAGAACTTTAGCTTTAAAATGCTGCACATAAAAATCCTCCTGACCCCCCCCCCCCACCTCCCCCCCCCAAAAACCAAAAAAAACAAAAGGGGCATGGGAAGGAGTGTAGGTATATGATCTGGGTATATTAAAAAAAAAGATTTAGGGTGTTCTTAATGTTTATTTATTCTTTATTCAGAAGTGTTACCCATTTGTGAGATGAAGATATCCTTAAGAATGACTGAATTATGGAAATATATAACTGACTCAGAAATTAATACAGCATTTCTGAAGCAGCAGCTTTTTCTCTAGTTCCTGGTAGGTTATTGTAATGGTCTATTCAACCTTCAATGGAAACCTTGTGGATTTTCAGCTTGGTTTTGCAGCAGGGGTCTTTTATTTATTTTCAGCCCTGCCATCAGTCCTACTCTCACTGAGCGGGTAACCTCTTATCATCTTCAATGGATACAATACTAACAGCACCCTAATCTCTCATATCTCACAGAAAGAGGTACACTCTACCTGTTTCTACCTGTGTCATCACAATCCCTACACCATGTCTTGCCTTTCATCTTGATGAAATACCCTAGCCTACCCTCTTGGCCTGGGACTTCAATTCAGTTAGGCAATCATGCCACACACAGAGTATTATTGTTATCTGAATTGGTTGTGGGTGTAAAGAACCTTGATGTGATGGATTTCTGAGCTAGACTAGCTGCTGGGAGAGCTTTGAGATAGCAGAGGAATGTTGCTGGGAAAGTTCTGAGACCATAGGGGAGTATTGCAGGGAAAGGTAGGCAAGATAAGAAGGAAGAAAGAAGCGAGGAATCAGTATCCGATAAGGGGACAACAGCGAGAAGCAGGCATCCAATCAAGGCAACCAGTGAGCAAGACATCAACCAATGAAGAAGCAAAAATACCCACATGGATGTTGGTAGCTAATCAATTGTATTAGCCACTCATACACGCGGGTATTTTGTATAGCCTATATCAACCCTGGACCTTCAGGAAATAAATGATTTTGTTTCCTAACCAGAAACAGGGTCCGTGCCTTATTCTCCACAAATGGTGCCTGAACAGGGACTTTAGAGGCGGATGAAGAACCCCAGTGGAGAAGCTGACTAAGTTAGGCAGCGGATAAGAAAGCTGTACTCCCGCGAGAATGCACCTTTGAAAAAGGTGAGCAGTCAGGAAGACGGGATTGCAGATGTCTGTGGAAGAAGAGACTATTGTTTCTTTGCTAATGTACATTGTAAAGCAGCAGGGCATTACATACGATGAAAAGGCTATTTGTGCCCTGCTTGCATGGCTTAAGGGACAGTGATTTGCTGTCGATTCTCACACAGCGCTTCAGCTGGAGCAGTGGGACTCGGCTAAAGCGACTCTTTGAGAGGCTGCGTCCAGGGGGAACGAGATCATTTTTCACTGTTGCCAGCATGGCACTTACTCTATTAGGCTCTTAGCAAGCTGCAGAGCCCATCGCAGGGCGCAATCACTAACCATCATAACAAGCCAACTGCCGCTGCCCCTCTGGCACTGGTGGTGCCATCTGTGCCACCACTAGCAGACATGGCACCGACCCCCCCTCATGGCAAAGCTCCCGACAACCTTCCACACCACAACACCCCCCACAGTGACCCCCACACCAGCAACGCCTCCCCACCGCACACATACCCGCCCCCCCCCCCTTGGTACTCCCCTTAGCTGTTTGGGATGGAGAAGATTACAATCCTTGTAAACGCTGGCAAAAATTGCAAAATGACGCTGCAGCGGATAGGGAGCATTTTGATACAGAATTTCCTGTAATAATACGAAATAATCAACCTAATGAGTGGGAACCGATGAGATGAGAACTGATTAAAGAACTGAGAAAAACTGTTATGCAGTACGGGCTAGCCTCACCATATACTAGGAGCCGTTTACAGACTGCGTTACAGGGCAAGCTTATGACTCCTTTAGACATCAAAGTCCTTGCCGAATTGCTTCTCACCCCCACCCAGAAAGCAGTATTTTTGTCATATTGGTGGGGGCAATGCGATCTAGCAGCGACTGATAATCTCGGCAGGAATCCGGGCGACCCTCTCTTGGGGGCTGGAATCCCGCAATTAATGGGGGATCCTCCTGTTAACACGCCACAGATGCAGACTCAGCTAGCCCTAGAAATTTTATGCCAGTTGGCAGAACTAGCGCTTAAGGCAATGCTTAAAGTGCCGGATGTCGGGAAATCCGTAAAGGCGTTCACGGGTATCAGGCAGGCAAAAGATGAGCCATATATGCAATTTATAGATCGCTTGCAGATGGCTATCGATAAGCAAGTGGAGAATGATGCTGCCAAATATGCCTTATTATTGAAACTAGCAATAGAGAATGCAAACCCGGACTGTCAAAAGGTGTTGCGAATGCTAGAAAATCCTACTTTGATAGATATGATTGAAGCATGCAACTATATTGGCTAAATAGACTACGTTAACGAAAATCTAGCGGGGCATTTAGCCACAGCTCTGCAAACCGCACAGCGGTTGCGTTTTAGGTGTGGCAAACCCAGGCACTTTAAGTGCTACTGCCCCCAGGTGAGCCAAGATGGCATCCCAAATCCTTGTACACTTTGCAAAAAGGGGCATCACTGTGCTAAGTACTGCTGGTCAAAGTGCAACGTCAATGGGGAACCAGTTCCAGTTTTGGGAAAGGGAAGGCAGAGCGCGTCGCGGAGCCGCGCAGATACAAGAAGTCTCCAACCCACACAATCCCAATTTGCCAATGAGATGGGTATGGCACGCCTCCACTCCTTCACCCCCGGAAGTGCCGGAGTGGATATCCTCACAGCAACATAATTAAAGATAGCAGGCATCAAAGTGCCAAAAATGCTGCTTACGCTGAATGGTCCTTTGGGTAATGGATTACTTTATTACTGGGCCACTCTAGTGTCACCTTACAGGGTCTTTTTGTTTTGCCTGGGGTAATTAATGCTGACTTTGAAGGACAATTACAAGGAATGGTCTGGACCCCATCCCCACCCGTAACAGTCCCAGCAGAAGAACGTATATGCCAACTTGTCTTATTCCATACATGTACTGTAAATGCCCCCTCGGAGGAAAACATGGTCAGAGGAATGGGTGACTTTGGGTCTACTGGTAAGCCACACATTTTTTGGACACAATCATTAACAAAACAGCGGCCAACCATTGAACGTGAAGAGCGAAACCCCCAGCATAAACACAAAACTATCAAACTTCAAGGCCTACTGGACACCACAGCAGATGTTACAGTCATTGGTGCCTCCTTTTGGCAATCAAATTGGGAGAATATTTCATCAGCAACGGATCTAACAGGAACAGGAGGAACATCAACATGACATCAAAGTGCATCGGTTATCCAGATAATAGACCCTGATGGGCGTACTGCGAACATCTGCCCATATATAGTGAACCGTCCTTTTAACATTTTGGGAAGGGATGTACAAAGCATGTAGGGAGTGTCGTGGTTTAAGCCATAAATTTTACTTCTCCCTCCTTTTCTGCCCCCCCTCCCCCCCACTCCGATAGGGGGGAAATGGGGAGAAGAACTGAAGAAAATGTAACTCCCACGGGTTGAGATAAGAACAGTCCAGTAACTAAGATACAATACAAATCACTACTGCCACTACCACCACCAATAATAATGACAAAGTAAATACAAAGGGAGAGGATACAACCATTGCGCTGCCCGACCAAGCGGAGAGACCGCAAGAGCCCGCCCCCAAACCACATACTTCCCGGTTCCTCCCGAACCCCGTATTCCACCTCCTGGGCATGACGTTCTGTGGCATGGAATAACCACATTGGTCAGCCTGGGTCAGGTGCCCCGTCTCTGCCTCCTCCCCGGCATAGCATGAGACTAGAAAAAAAAACTGAACCCATAACAATCCACCCCTTATTCCATACCATTCACATCATGCTCAGATCCCACATTTTCAAAATATCATCCCATATAAATATATATATGTACATATACATCCACACACACACACAGATGGAGAGATATAATCCCTCAGTGCATGGACCAATCCCTACAAAGCTGCTGAATCCATCCAGTCCGTGATGTCAGGCTCCATCTTTTGTAACAGTCTTTCAGAGCAGGGGAGGCTGTGTGCAGTGTTGGATCGCTGCCTGTTGATGCTGATTGTTCCTTTACTGCAGAACTCGTCTGGTTTCATCAAAGTTCGTTCTTTGTTGGGATGATGGTCTGAGGGCCAGTCGCGGATGACTTGAAGACGTCTAGTTGATGGGCTATAAAAAAACACATTACATAACAAGCAAGAGCATGCAATTGAGTTCATTGGCTGTTTTCTCCTAAAATCAAATCTCCTTGAGGTACACATCGGACTTCCCCATCTTCCTGCATTACCCACAAAGTATATCCGGGTCCCTGAGCAAAAGCAATCCCACGAGTGGGTTTGCCTTTACCTGAAGTAGGAATAACCCAGACTGTCTTCCCCAGCAAATTCTTTATGTGCACCACAGGAACGTTGTCCCTGTCCGCAGTATGTAGAAGTTCTGACTGGGCTGGACCAGCTCTGTTGGCAGATCCTCTGGTGTTGACCAACCAGGTGGCCTTTGGTAAATGTGTGTCCCAATGTTTGAAAGTCCCACCACCCATTGCTCTCAGTGTAGTTTTTAACAGCCCATTGTACCGTTTGATTTTCCCAGAGGCTGGTGCATGGTAGGGGATGTGATACACCCATTCAATGCCATGCTCTTTGGCCCAAGTATCTATCAGGCTGCTCCGGAAATGAGTCCTATTGTCTCACTCAATTCTCTCTGGTGTGTCGTGTCGCCACAAAATCTGTTTCTCAAGACCCAGGATAGTGTTTCGGGCAGTGGCGTGGGGCACAGCGTATGTTTCCAACCATCCGGTGGTTGCTTCCACCATGGTAAGCACATGGCGCTTGCCTTGGCGGGTCGGTGGGAGTGTAATATAATCAATATGCCAAGCCTCCCCATATTTGTACTTCAGCCATCGTCCTCCATACCAAAGAGGCTTTAACCGTTTAGCCTGCTTAATTGCAGCACATGTTTCATAGCCATGAATAACCTGGGCAATAGTATCCATTGTTAAGTCCACCCCTCGATCACGAGCCCATCTGTATGTTGCATCTCTGCCCTGATGGCCTCAAGTGTCGTGGGCTGACCGGGCCAAAAATAATTCGTCCTTATGTTGCCAATTTAAGTCCATCTGAGCCACTTCAATTTTAGCAGCTTGATCCACTTGTTGGTTGTTCTGGTGTTCCTCAGTAGCCCGACTCTTGGGTACGTGAGCATCTACGTGGCGTACTTTGACCACCAGGTTTTGCACTCGGGCAGCGATGTCTTGCCACAGTGCAGCAGCCCAGATGGGTTTACCCCTGCGTTGCCAGTTGCTCTGCTTCCATTGCTGCAACCACCCCCACAGGGCATTCGCCACCATCCGTGAGTCAGTAGAGAGATAAAGTACTGGCCACTTTTCTCGTTCCGCAATGTCCAAGGCCAGCTGGATGGCTTTCACTTCTGCAAACTGACTCGATTCACCCTCCCCTTCAGCAGTTTCTGCAACTTGTCGTTGAGGACTCCATACTGCTGCCTTCCATCTACGGTGCTTTCCCACAATGCGACAAGACCCATCAGTAAATAAGGCATATTGCTTTTCACTTTCTGACAGTTCATTATATGGTGGGGCCTCTTCAGCACACATCACTCCTTCCTCCTCTTCCTCTGGTGACCTTCCAAAATCTTTGCCCTCTGGCCAGTCCATGATGACTTCTAGAATTCCCGGGCGACTGGGATTTCCTATTCGAGCTCGTTGTGTAATTAATGCGGCCCACTTACTCCATGTAGCATCAGTTGCATGATGTGTAGAGGAGACCCTGCCTTTGAACATTCAGCCCAACACGGGCAACCGGGGTGCCAGGAGGAGCTGTGCTTCAGTGCCAATCACTTCCGAAGCAGCTCGAACCCCTTCATAGGCTGCCGATATCTCTTTTTCAGCTGGGGTATAGCTGGCCTCAGATCCTTTGTACCCCCGACTCCAAAAGTCGAGGGGTCGACCTTGAGTTTTCCCTGGAGCTTTCTGCCAGACGCTCCAGGTAGGATCGTTCTCCCCAGCTGCGGTGTACAGTACATTTTTAACATCTGGCCCAGTCCGGACTGGTCCGAGGGCTACTGCACAAACTATCTCTCGTTTAATTTGCTCAAAGGCTTGTTGTTGCTCAGGGCCCCATTTAAAATCATTTTTCTTCTGGGTCACATAATAGAGAGGGCTTACAATCAAACTGTAATTCGGGATGTGCATTCTCCAGAACCCCACAGCACCCAAGAAAGCTTGTGTTTCTTTCTTATTAGTTGGTGGCGACATTGCTGTTATCTTGTTGATCACATCTGTGGGGATCTGGCGGCGTCCATCTTGCCATTTTATTCCCAAAAATTCAATCTCCTGTGCAGGTCCCTTGACCTTACTCCATGTTATGGCAAAACTGGCTGTCAGCAGGATTTGGATTATTTTCCTCCCTTTCTCAAAGACTTCTTCTGCTGTATCACCCCACACAATGATGTCATCAATGTATTGCAGGTGTTCTGGAGCTTGCCCCTGTTCCAGCGCAGTCTGGATCAGTCCATGGCAGATGGTAGGGCTGTGTTTCCACCCCTGGGGCAGTCGGTTCCAAGTGTACTGGACGCCCCTCCAAGTAAAAGCAAACTGTGGCCTCCACTCTGCTGCCAGGGGAATTGAGAAAAAATGTATTGGCAATGGCAATCGTGGCATACCGCTTGGCTGCCTTTGACTCCAGTTCATACTGAAGCTCTAGCATGTCCGTACGGCAGCACTCAAGGATGGGGTAACTTTGTTCAGGCCACGATAGTCTACTGTTAGTCTCCACTCTCCATTAGACTTTCGCACTGGCCATATGGGGCTATTAAAGGGTGAGTGGGTCCTACTGATCACTCCTTGACTCTAATCTACGGATCAGCTTATGGATGGGAATCAGGGAGTCTCGGTTGGTGCGATATTGCCGCTGGTGCACTGGTGCGGTCGCGACTGGCACTTGTTGTTCTTCGACCTTCAGCAACCCCACAGCAGAAGGATCCTCTGAGAGACCAGGCAGGTGGACAGCTGCTCCACTTCCTCTGTCTCCAAAGCAACAATACCAAAAGCCCATCGGTACTCTTTTGGGTCTCTGAAGTACCCTCTCCTGAGGTAATCTATGCCAAGGATACATGGAGCCTCTGGACCAGTCACAATGGGGTGTTTTTGCCATTCCCTCCCAGTCAGGCTGATTTCAGCCTCCAGTACAGTCAACTCTTGGGATCCTCCTGTCACTCCAGAAATACCAATAGGTTCCACCCCTTGACAGCTTGATGGCATCAGAGTACACTGTGCACCGGTATCTACTAGAGCTTTATACTTCTGCAGGACCGATGTTCCAGGCCATCTGATCCATACAGTCCAATAAGTTCGATTGTCCCCTACCTCCACCTGGCTGGAGGCGGGGCCCCTCTAGTAGTCATCACATTGGTCACTCACGTCTTGTAGAAGCAGATTATTCTTCTTCATCACAGCAGCTGAGGTAAAATCTGCTCTTCCACTCCATCTGGGAACCTGCTCACCAGAGCCTGAAGCCGCAGCCTCATGGGGTGATCAGCCTTGACCTTTGCTCTCTTCTTCAGTTCTCGCACCCGTTCCTCCAAAACTGAAGTAGGCTTTCCATCCCACTCCATCATATCTTCTCCACGATCCTGCAGGTAAAACCATAGGGTGGCCCGTGGTGTATAACTTCTGTATCTTCTCTCTCGAACAGTGGGACGCCTTCTGTTAATATCTGAGACATGTGTTGGTACACGTGAGGAGCTGGATAGATCGTCTCTCAATTGTTGGAGGTTCTGGGACAGTTTTTCCACAGCTGAGATGATGGACGGGGTGATATTATCTTCAAACTCTCGGAGTTTATAAAGCATTTCATCCACTGTTGGTGGTCTTATGTCACTCCAGGTTATTGTTGCCAATGAATAGGCATATGATTGGGGTGCATTTCGTGTAAATTTCTGCCACATGGGTCGTGTACATTCGACTTCATCTGGATCTATGGGTATATCCCCAACATTCGGCTTGGTGATATAGATCATCTCTACAATGGCTGACTCTCTCAGAGACTGGATGCCTTTTTCTAGAGTAGTCCACTTGGCTGAACGACTCATAACATCATCCTTGTATGGAAACCTATCTTTCACAGCTGCCAAGAGCCGCTTCCAAAGGCTGAGGGACTTTTTCTCTCTTGCAATTGCTTTGTCAATTCCCCCTTCCCTGGCAAGTGATCCCAGCTGTTTGGCTTCAGTACCTTCTAGTTCATGACCGTCGGCCCCATTGTCCCAGCATCGGAGCAGCCAGGTGATGATGTGCTCCCCTGGCTGACGGGTAAAGTCTTTTCGCATATTCCGTAGCTCGGTTGAGGTCTGAGATTGAGAAGTCACCTCTTCCTTTTCTTCTTCTTCTTCATCATGTGGTAATAACTCCTGCTCATATGCTGTCCCAGGTGGTGATGTTTCTTTGTCTCCTGCCTCTTCTTTGTTTTTCCTCTTGCGTACAGGGGCAACCGATATTGGTATGAGTTGGTCCTCTGGTTTAGCTGCAGTGATTATTACTGTGGTTTGGGTAGCTGCCGTACTTGTCACTGGGGTTTGAGTCGTGGCTGTGCCTGTCGCTGGTGGTGATGTAGCTGCTGTACTTGGAGCTGGATTAACTGCGCTGTCCATTACTCCGCCCTCAGATCCAGAGACGTTTTTTTCCTTTTGAAGATGCTGGACAGTGTTAAACAAGGCTCTGTAAGCATAAGCCAAGCCCCAGCACGTTGCCATGATTTGTCCATCTCTGGTGTGACCAGAATGATCACACACCTCCTTTAAATGTTTTACTAATTTTTCCGGGTTTTGCGTTTGTTCCTTGGTGAAGTTCCAAAGCACTGGAGGGGCCCACTGGCCTAGATACTTGCCCATACTATCCCACACACCCTGCCACTCATGACTGTCCAGCCTTGGGGAAAATCTCTCGGCCATCCTGGATTGTGGTCTAACCCCAGACATGGCCCACACCCCACTCTGCTTAACTCTCCGGACCAGACTAAATACTTGTGAGTACAACATATTCAGTATGTGTGCCAACATGATAATTCCCGTCACCACCAGCAGGCAGATCTCAAGGGTACCTAAGGGCCATTCAAAACCTTCAGAATTCTCAAACAGTGTTGTAAACGGCCTGGTGGGGGCGCTGGGAGCACAAAAGAATGTCTCCTTCACAGGCTGACCACCCGAGGAGGTGAAAAAAGACGTGTAATTGCTAAGAACTTCCATTATATACCTCCCAAAATATAGAGTTGGTGGCCACACTGGAAACACAAACCGGGTCAGTTTCATGGTCACTAAGTCTATTGTATTAAAAATCTGTGCAGTACAGTATAATGTAACAAGAACCTTAACCCAAAACCCATATCTGAAAAACGTTAAGATAAGAAGAACCGGCTGTACGTAAAATATCATACACTAAACCTGTGAGAACCAGAGCAACAACTTTGAGAGCCAGTAAATCAGCATTGTGACGAGTGGCTATTTTGTCTTTATCTCAACCCTTAAGTGCCCCACGTTGGGCGCCAAAATCTGTCGTGGTTTAAGCCGTAAATTTCCCTTCTCCCTCCTTTTCTGCCCTCCCCCCTCCCCCCCCCCCCCACTCCGATAGGGGAGAAATGGGGAGAAGAACTGAAGAAAATGTAACTCCCACGGGTTGAGATAAGAACAGTCCAGTAACTAAGATACAATACAAATCACTACTGCCACAACCAATAACAATAATAATGACAAAGTAAATACAAAGGGAGAGGATACAACCGTTTCGCCACCCGACCGACCAGAGAGATCGCGCAGGAAGCCCCAGCAAGAGCCCGCACCCAAACCACACACTTCCCAGTTCCTCCCAAGCCCTGTATTCCACCTCCTGGGCATGACGTGCTGTGGCATGGAATAATCTCATTGGTCCGCCCGGATCAGGCGCCCTGTCTCTGCCTCCTCCCCGGCATAGCATGAGACTAGAAAAAAAAAAACGAACCCATGGCAGGAGTATCAATAGCAACACTGCCTTTTTAACTGGGGTCATTGATGAGAATGTTCCTATCAGACTTAAGTGGCTGACAGAAAAACCAGCGTGGGTTGATCAATGGCTCCTAAAATTTGGAAAAAATCCATGCCTTAACAGAATTGGTGACAGAACAATTGAAGTTGGGACACTTGGTTCCAACCACAAGTTGCTGGAATACACCAGTATTTGTAATTAAGAAAAAAATCAGGGAAATGACATCTTTTACGTGACCTCTATCCAACTAATAATGTCATGGAGGACATGGGAGCCACACAACCAGGTTTGCCTTCCCCAACCATGATACCAAAGAATTGGAACATTGTCATTATGGACCTCAAAGATTGTTTTTTCACTATTCCCCTACACCCTGAAGATGCTCCAAGGTTTGCTTTTTCTATTCCCTCTGTTAACCATCAGGGAACAGCAGAGCGTTGTCATTGGACTGTATTACCACAGGGTATGAAAAATAGTCCGACAATTTGTCAACTATATGTGGCTAAGGCATTATCAGAGGTAAGAAAGACATATGCAACAGCTATTTGCTATCATTATATGGATGACATTTTGTTAGCCTGTCAGGAACCACAGAAACATATAGAAATTACCCTCAGCACTAAATCTTGCTTTGAAAAGCATGGGTTAGTTGTTGCTCCTGAAAAGGTAAACCAGCAACCCTCATGGAAATATTTGGGATGGAAAATCCTTCAGCAGACTGTAGTGCCTCAACTGCTAAAGATTGATGTCAAACTTAACGCCCTAAACGATGTACAGAAATTAACTGGCACTATAAATTGGGTATGAAACCTTTTAGGTATAGACTATGATACCCTTCCACCTCTGTTTGAACTATTGAAGGGAGAATCTGCCCTCAACTCGCCCCGACAGTTAAATCTGGAGGATGAGTACACTATTGAACAAGTTAACAGAGCTTTAACCAGTCGACAAGCTGCAAGGATAGATTACCAGCTCCCAGTTACTCTGTATGTTATCCAAGGGCCTAGATCCGTCAAAGGATTAATAGGTCAATGGGATGCAAGGGAAAAGGATCCACTACGTGTCTTAGAATGGATCTTTTTACCACACCAATTCTCCAAAACTATAGTTACTATTTGTGAACAGATAGCACATATAGTGTGTTGTGGCCAGCAGAGAACGGCAGAATTAACAGGACACAAGCCAGACACTATCTCTCTCCCCTTAATCAAGATGCATTTTCAATGGGCTGTTCAGAATAATACAGAACTACAAATAGCAATGACAAATTTTGGTGGACAAGTTACTCCACACCACCCGCCACATAAGCTATTCTCCCTGGCAACAAAAATAGAGATAAGATCAGTTTCAAAATGTCAGCATAACCCTGTAGAAGGTCCGCCTTATTTTACTGACGGTTCAGGTAAAACAGGCAGAGCAATCACAGTTTGGTTTGAGAATAACAAATGGCATCATGAAGAACAAAAAGTTCAGGGATCAGCATAAATTGTAGAATTAGCTGCAGTAGTGTTTGCATTTCAACACTGTCACCGAGCATTGAACCTTGTCACTGATTCAAATTATGTTGCTGGAGTTGTTACTAGACTTGAAAATTCATGGCTGAAGGAAGTTGCCAATCCTACTTTATTCTATTTTTTAAAAATGTTAAAAATGCTATTGGATGAACGCATGACAACTTATTACGTTCTGCCTATTCTTAGCCATACAGATTTGCCTGGATTTATCATAGAGGGAAATTGAAGAGCTGATAGGCTAATGAGTCCTGTAGTAGCAACTCCTCTACCAAATCAGATACAACAGGCTAGATTATCACATGCTTTTTACCACCAATCAGCAACAGTTTTCTCTCTCCTGGTCAGAAGCACGTACAATAGTACAAACATGCCCTGACTGTCAACCATTTGCAAAGCACCCACATACTGGAGTAAACCCTCATGGCAACGGTGCCTTACAACCATGGCAAAGTGATGTCACTCACATCTCTGAGTTTGGGAGACAAAGGTATGTCTACGTTTCCATCAATACATTTTCACACATGGTCTAGGCCACAGCAGAAACAGGTGAAAAGGTCCGTGATATTATTTGTCATTAGTGTGGTGCCTTCGTAGCTCTAGGTGTTTCAAAACAAATAAAAATGGACAATGGCCCTGCCTATTATAGTAAGATAATTCAAACATTTCTAAACACCTTGGGTATAAAACACAAGACAGGGATCCCACACTCACCACAAGGACAAGCCATTGTTGAACGATGTCACCAAATACTAAAAATGTCATTAGAAAAACAAAAAGGGGGAATGAAGGGAGAATCACCACAGGAAGACTAAATAAAGCATTTTATGTATTAAACTTCTTGATGGTTAGAGAGGGAAATGAGACTGTAGCTGTTAGGAGACATATCCTGTCGCACAGCCAAATTTTGCCTAATCCCATAAGGACTCATCAACCAAATGTTTGGGTAAAATCACCACAAACGCTTCGCTAGGAAGGACCGCATCCACTGATAACTTGAGTGCGAGGATATGCTTGTGTCTCCAGAGATCATGGTCCTTGGTGGATACCTGCATGGCTGGTGCAGCCTGTTTTGAACCATCCTGCGGTTACGGACACAGAATCCAGGGGTAATCACCAACACATCGATGTTGACAATGCGACTGATGCCCTGGAATAGCTCCAACATATGGGTGAACTTAGCTAGAACACTGAGTCAAACAACTCTCTGTAATTCAGCATAATTAGCATCACAGCCATTTCATACATGGTTAGTAGAGATACCTTGGTCTAATAGTAACATTATAACTGTATCACTTACAAGAAGGATAAAACAGTAGAAATGTAAAAATTCTTGTAAGGATATTTTCCTTTGTATTAGGTTTCTTGTTCCCTCTCTGCTAAATTGCGTGCAAGATATAATGGATAATATGTTAAAGAAGGTTATGTCTTTAGAAAAACAAAAAGGGGGAGATGTGGGTGTAAAGAACCTTGATGTGATGGATTTCTGAGCTAGACTAGCTGCTGGGAGAGCTTTGAGATAGCAGAGGAATGTTGCTGGAAAAGTTCTGAGACCATAGGGGAGTATTGCAGGGAAAGGTAGGCAAGATAAGAAGGAAGAAAGAAGCAAGGAATCAGTATCCAATAAGGGGACAACAGCGAGAAGCAGGCATCCAATCAAGGCAACCAGTGAGCAAGATATCAACCAATGAAGAAGCAAAAATACCCACACGGGTGGTTATAGTTAACCAATTGTATTAGCCACTCACACACGCGGGTACTTTGTTAAGCCTATATCAACCCTGGACCTTCAGGAAACAAATTATTCTGTTTCCTAACCAGAAACGGGGTCTGTGCCTTATTCTCCACAATTGATCATAAAGTAAAGGCAGTCAGAAGATAATCATAAACCTCTTCTTCCAAGATTATAAGACAAAACCAAACCAGGTAGTTCCTCTCTACCTGTTTCTGTGGTATTTCTCTCCGGTTTAGTCACTGCTGAATGTTGCACTAGAAAGACAAGCATGTCACCTAAGACAATGAAGCTACACCTAGATAGATAGCCTTCACTTTTTCAACCCTGTAATCATGTCCTTGGTCATATTGATCCAATATACTACAAGCCCAATATTTCATGTATTTGTTTCAGTCTATGTAGCTAATATTTTTTTTATGTTTTATCTTGAGCTAAGAACCTACTCTAAGAAGTCTGGAAGGATCTGAGTTTTAAAAGTTTGGTACCTTCAAAAGTTTTGAAATGAGTGAAGTTAGTCATGCAAAAAATTCATGAGACGAAAAGTCCCTGAAAAGTTCAAAAATGTCAGTCTGTGTTTACAGATCAGAGTTTCAGAAAAGAAAGCCAACGTCAGGTGTGCTAGGAACTACTCTTCCATGGTTCAATGCTGCATTGCCATTATCTTCTAGCACAGACATGCAAGGCAGGCATGACTGGGCTGATGTGGTTTTGGAAGAGTGAAAGATCCCAATGGAGAAACAGTTCAGTGCAGGTACTGTTGCTAGCTTCTCAGATTCCTGGATTATGCTACTTCTAGTTGTTACACATGTGTGGATGAAAGATCAGACCTTACCCATTGTGAAAAGCCATTTTACACCCATATAAAAAAGCTTATTTCACAAATGAACAATCCAAAGTTTTAGCTTATTTGAATATCTGAATGAGATCCAAGCCAGTTTATTTTTAATATTCATTTCACACAGCTTTAGCCAACTGAGTTGCTTAAATAAATTGATCCCATGAGTAACTATATGGATATGGATACTTAATGAATGAATTGACAGTAGCTTTCAGCAGTATCCTACATAAAACAGCAACATGGTGATGAAAGACTCATTCACACCCTAACACAACAGGTTTACAATACAGTATCTGCACTGGGGAAGTAACACATGGGTATTGGCATACTCTTATTAGAGACTCTGTATTTCTAAAAGCAAACACATGGACATGCTTGTGAGCAGTCAGAAATGGTAACTGTAAAAACTGAGAATTTTTACAAGGTCCTGTAGCTATAGGACAAGAAGGAATGGTTTTAAACTGAAAGAGGGTAGATTTAAATATTAGCTGTTAGGAAGGAATTATTTACTACTAGGCTAGTGAGGCACTCAACAGGTTTCCTACAGAAGTTGTGGCTGCCCCATCCCTGGAAGTGTTCAAGGCCAGGTTGCATGGGTGTTTGAACAACATGGTCTAGGGGAATATGTCCCTCCCCATGGCAGGGAAGTTGGAACTAGATGACCTTTAAGGTCCTTTCAAAGCCTAACCTTTTGAAGATACAATAATTGTTTGAAGAGCCTTTAGCAGAATGTGAAAATGAAGTAAGACAGGCAAATAAATAGGACATGACTCCTGGAGAGATGTGGCTAAAGAAGCCAGAGGATACACACACTCTGTGGCTCTAGAAGGAACCAGCAGAGTGAGTAAGACCTTTTGTTGGCTGATAGAGGTCCTGAGCTTCATATGGTAAATATAAAACTTTATATTTTAAAATAGCTGACTGTATTTTCAGTTTTCCTTTTAACCTCATTTCTTTTTAGTTCCTTGATAATAACATCTCTCCTTTGTAAATTTATACTGACCACTCTTATTCTCTTTCTTGTCTTTCATGTGACTAGAAATATTCCTCTTGAACTTGGACTACTTGACCCTTCAGTTTCTCAGGGTTTGGTGTGAGATTGACCACCCAGATCCTTATTCTTGTCCTGCTTGACAATGGGAGTGATATTTGTTTTCTTCCAGTCCTCAGGAACCTTCTAATCAGCACAATCTTTGAAAGACAACCGAAACAAGCCTCACAATGACATTGTCCAGCTCTCTGTGTACTTGTGACTGTTGGGTCACTGAATGACCTGTGAGGTCCCTGCAAGTGTGCAATTTCAGTTTCATTAAGTGTTGCCTAAGCTTATCACCATCCACTGATGGTAAGCCTTCATTGTTCTGGATTTTCCATGCAAATTAATTTCAAATAAGGCAAATACATTTCTAATGCAAACACTTGGAGTTTTTCTACTGGTTAGTTCAGGTGTCTACTCAGATGTTTGTGTTTTGTGGATTTCAGTCTTAGGCAGACAAATCTCATACTATCGATTCAAGCATGGACTAAAGAGAGCAATTGGGTATCCTAGGTATCCATAGTCATGTTGGCACCTTTACATACCACTTGCATGACTGTGCTCTGCTGGATCACACAGTGTAGGGAACACAAAGGTTAATCCTATGGTGAACTCCACTGACGAAAGAAATAGAAAACTTTGCTGGTCTTCTGACTCACTCATGAAGTAGATCCATTTCTACAGATCAGTACAGTTTAAGGAAATAACACTCAGAAATAAATTAATCATGATTCGCCTTTTTTCATTAAGAAAAAGTTAGAAGGTATGGCATTAGTGTTGTGGGTTTTTTTCTTTGCTAGGTATCTGTTTTGTACCATATTTTCCCTGTTGCAGTCTGTTGTGTTCAAGCTGGAGGTTGCCCCTCAGCAGCTGGAACTGCCTTTCAGCTTAAGAACTTTTATCTCCTGGTGATGAGAGACTGCACATAAACTGTCTATGCTGGGGCAATGACCCTTTAATATAGGTATCTTATGCAATATCCATCCTCTGACTAGAAACAGCCTGCTTGTATGTTCATTCGTTCTTTCCCTTAAAATCACAGGACATCTAGACATTTATTTCTCTCCATTGAAAGAAAGAAATAAAGACAAAGGCTGAAAGGAAGGATAACCAGTGTATACATTTGGTGCACTAAATTAACATCATGCTAGAAATTCTGCACCTACAGAAGCTGGAAAACACCAGATATGCATTGCTCTGGGAACTTGTTTGTCAGAAGCATTCAACTGTGAAAGAAAACAGTGCAGATGCTTTAATTAAGCAATGTAAGACTTCAGCTTGCATTAGTCTTGATTTTTGCCTCTGGACATAGCTTCAACTCAGCAAATACAAAAATCTATGGGACTTCAACCAAGGCAAAAAATACACCTCTAAGGAAATTGCTTTTATTTTTCCTTCTCATTTGAACAGGCACAAAGCCAGACGACGGCCAAAGAGCCACTGAACGAACTGCATTTAAAATATCAATTTTCCTTGAAACCAAATGGCTTATGGGAACACAAATAGAAATATAAAAGGGAATGAGAGTGCTGAAGCATGCCTCACTTTCTCACATTCATGGATGCAACAGGAAATACATTTTTCGCACATAAAAATCTCTCTCCAGTTGGAAAATCATTTTACTGAGGAATTGAGGCAGTAAAATCGAAAATTCTGGGCAGATGATGAGTTGCAAATTAGGAAAATTATTTCAGTCGTATATGTAGAAATACTGAACCATTTATGCAATGAATGTATATGGAAATGTTAATACTGGGTTAATTCTAAAGGCAAAACTAACACCATTATAACATTCACTTACTGCACCTGGGTCCACTAACCTCACTTTACAATAGAACCATAAATAAAAACGTAAATGTCTTCTGAGGAAAGAAATTTGGTCAAGGGCTTGACAATAAAAGATATTGCTTGTTAAACATATTGTCTGTCCGAACCAAAAAGAAAGAATAAAGTAAATATTGTAGCTAAAATTGGTGCTGCTAAAATGGCCTGCTTAAACAGATCAAGTATCCGAAAAAGCAAAACAAGAATGACACACATTTTCTGAAAAGCTAAAAAAACCAAGAGACCTCCTAATACAAATATCAAGAATGACTGTATTATTTTCATGTATAAACACTAAGTATATATATTTGTGTAAATATATATGTATATATATATATAACTAATGCTAGTTAAAGATTAATTTCTTGAGAAATGGAAATGTATATTAAATAAAATATTCTTCAGTTTCTTTTCTTACTTTTTACCATGAAAAGTTGAAGATTACATTGAGTGAGATAAGAAAGCTTGCCTTAGAGAAGTAGGTTAAGGGTCAAATCTGAAATGCTAATTTTATATCCCATACATAAATGGTCATGGTTGAACGCAACCTCTGGAAGTCATCTGACTCAACCCTCTGCTCATGCAGAGTCACCTAGAGGATATTATTCAGCACTGTGTCCAGATGGCTTTTGAATATCTCCAAGAGTGGATTCCATCACACCACTGGGAACCTGTGCCAGGGCTCAGTCACCCTTACAGTGAAAATGTTTCCTGATTGTCCTGGCTTCAGCTGTAGCAGTCATTTTTCTCCATAGTAGCTGGTGCTGTTAAGTTCAGAATGAACCTCCCATGTTCATTTCTTTATCAGAATGAAACTCCCATGATTCAGGTTGTATCCATTGCCCCTGTTTCTGTCACTGGCCACCACTTAAAAGAGCCTGACCTCGGGCTCTTTGCAACCTTCCCTTCAGGTATGTATCTAGAGTAGCAAGATCGCCCTGAGCCTTCCTTCCTCCAGGCTGAACAGTCCCAGCTCTCTCAACTTTATCTCACAGGAGAGATGCCCCAGTCCTTCATCATCATTGTGGCTTCATGCTGGATTCTTCTCTGTGTGTCCACTTGTCTCTTGTACCAAGGAGCCCAGAACTGGACAGAGGACACCAGGTATGGCCTCAGCAGTGGTGAGGAGAGGGCAAGGGACACCTCCCTCAACCTGCTGGCAATACTTTGTCTAACTTGGCTTAGGATACCATTAGCCTTCCTTGTGACAAGGGCAGATTGCTGGCTCATGTTCAACTTGGTGTCCACCACGACCCCGAGGGCCTTCTCTGCAAACCTTCTTTGCTTTCCAACTGTGTGACTGGGATTGTTCCTCATCAAGTGCAGAACTTTTCAGTTCCCCTTGTTGAACTTCAATGAGTTTCTTTTTGGCCTATTTCTCTAGTCTGCTGAGATACTTCTGGTTGGCAGTAAAGACCTCTGGCTGCTCTTCCCAGTTTTGTGTCATCAGTACGCTTGCTGAGGGTACTCTCTGCCCCATCATATGGATCATTAACAAAGATACGAAACAGGATTGGACCAGTATTGGCTGGGGTACATCATTAGTTACAGGCCTGCAACTAGATTTCATCAGACTTACCTGAATTCATCTTAGTGACAACTTAATAGGATTATGCTCTTAATCGCTTCAAGCCTAAATATCACTTGGGAAGAACAAAGTCCTATTCCTTGGGTGCCCTAACATTCAGTGTAATGTGTAGCCACGAGTCTAGTACTAAACCACGAGTTAAAGTTCAAATCATGTCTGAGTGTCTTTGCTACTACTTTGTACAAGAACTGTGTAAAATCTGTGAGTAAAATGAAGATCTTGCCACCATCCTGTGGTCCCAAATGCTGCGATTGCTAGGCTTTTCCCAAATTCACC
Source organism: Myiopsitta monachus (assembly GCA_017639245.1). Classification (NCBI taxonomy): domain Eukaryota; kingdom Metazoa; phylum Chordata; class Aves; order Psittaciformes; family Psittacidae; genus Myiopsitta; species Myiopsitta monachus. The sequence goes on from CM029941.1 coordinate 30,755,449, forward strand.
TGACAACATGAGGTAGAAGATTTTCCTTTCTTTACCCTTATGTAGAAAAGCCTTTGTTTGCTTCTAAGAAATGGCATGCTAGTTAGCATTGCCCTGGCTTGGGCTAAGATAAGGGTGGAAAAAGTGAGAGCTATCCCAGAGCACTCAGCAACCTATCAGTTTGCCACTGGTGATACGCGCTGCTTGCCGAAATCTGTACTCCATCTTCCACTGAAAGATGTGTCTGGCTCGATTAAATGTACATACCTACACTATAGGGTGGACCTGGAAACTAGAATGGAGGAACAGCTACTTTGAGAATGATTCTGCTTGAGTCCTGGTTTGAGTTATAGCTGCACTTTCATTCCATTAGATGTCTAATCCTTCAACATGCAAAATAGTCTTAGTGGTGGATATATATGATATTAGCTGATAGTTGACTATAGTCTTGTAGAAACTTCAATGTCAAATTAAAATACTGAGGAGTTTGTGGTATTGCATAATTGGTAGGTGCATAAGAATGCCAATATTGTACAGTCTGCAGACACAAAATATTAATATTTCAGCATATCACAGGACTGTTAGAGAAAGAACTGTTAGGGACTATGAGGTACAAAAATACAATATGGAAGAAAAGGGTGAGAAGCCTGTCATAATTCTATAATGAATGAAGCCTTGTGTTTATAAGATCCCCCAGCTCTGCCATGGAGAGTAGGTATACCACATGGTTCTGTTAAGTCAGATGTTTGGTTCAGCATCTTCAAACCTCCCTGACTCATGGGAAACTTTTAAGTGATTCAGCAGCCTCTCTATACCCCATACAGGATAAAAAACCACTCAGCTTCTGCTTTACGGGAAATTCTATAACATCCATATTTCTTCTTACATCTTTTGCCCTTTTTAATCTAGTGGAAGTTGCATGTCTCTTGGAAGAAGTTATCTATTTGCAGTATGTTGATGCAGGTCAAAGGACAAAGCTTTCATTAACTTTTTGAAACCTCTTCATGTTAAGGATTTCCATAAAGCCAACAAGTTATCTGCTTCAAAGCTTCTCCTCAACTTGCTTTTATTCCAGGTACTGAAAGCTGATAATTAACCAGTGTCAAGCTGAAACAAAGTTACTATCTTTTTTTTTCCCCAGTCTGCTTAGTGTCATCAAGCTAAGTCTCTCTTTTGTTACTTACCTTTCTTGTCTTCTCCCTGTAATAAAGTAGCTCAGCTTAAGAATAGTATTAACATCGTATTACACTGATAGAAAGGGAGGAAATCTTGTTTTCAAAGCTTGTGCCTAAATTCAGTTCCATTTTATGAGCATTTGTCTGAGCTTTTTGATCCTGAATTTATATTTCTTGATTTTCTAGCATCCAATGAAACAATAATTTTATGTTATTTTATAGTGATCAATGTAAATTTGTGCTTAATGACCAACTAAACTCTTTGCAAAACGAAATTTTGGTCAACACAGCCAAACCACATTGATACTAATCTCCCCTTTATAGATATTAAAAGAGAGGTGAGGTCAAAATATAAACGATATCATAAAGTTGCCAACAGCTACGATGTCAGCAACTACAAAAATGGATGTCATGAACATCATTTATTTCATGCATCTCTCTCTCTCTTTTTTTTTTGGAGACTGCTTCCCCCCGCCCCCAATAATTAACTATATGATGCTTCTATGAGCAAATTACTTACAAGCAGAAGTTTTCTCAAAACATGACTGAGCATTTTACATTTCATTTGATAAAACATTTCCAAAACCCTAAAAAGAAAAAAACAGATCTAAACTTTACTTCTGTAATACCTTGTGTAGAAGAACAGACTATGTACATATGAAAGAACACAACTCTCAGCATGTAATTAGCCTCTTAGCACTTTCAGAATTTACCCTAGCAATTATGAAATTAACACAATCACACCAAATATTCTTTATTTGCTTAAAACCATTAATTTTGTTGTGAGGCAAAGGAATATGTCCAGCTGGGTCCTCAGAAGACATTGGAAAGAAATATTAATGAAACAAAAATATTTCTAAGGAATAAATTAACTGTATTTCAAATTCCAGTCAATCTCCATGATTTCACTTCAAGTACTCTTAATTTTAGAGAGGAAAAATCCTGTCTGTATTTGGAGCACCTATGTCTATTTTCTATTTCTTCTAAAGAATACATGCATTAAGTGATTCAGATGAAAAAAAAACACGCATTTTTTTATACATTCTTAGAAAAATTACTAAACAGCAGATATTTACCAAATCTCTTTTGTTGGATGTATTACTTATTTGACAATATTTAGCTAAAATCCTATGAATAGTTAAAAATGTTTTATCTGGAAAATACTTTTCTCTGGAAAATATTTTCTCTGGACTCGCTCCATGAACTCCATGTTATCCTTCTTAAATTAGGGGCCCCAGATCTGAATGCAGTACTCCAGGTGGGAGTGTCACAAGGGCAGAACAAAGAGTTCATTTGCAGACTTGTAATTTTTCTGTAGAATTCGTAGAACATTACTTTCAGTGAATGAATGCTGATAGTATTTATGTATTTGTTGCACTGTTTATCCCTCACACCTTACTATCTACAATTTCTAGACAGTAACATTGCTTTCCATTGTGTTATTTGTGGTCTTGACCACTCTATTCTTATTCCTGCTCCTTCACAGAATGTGCAGAAAAAGCTTCTCTGAAATTGGACCCCTAGAAGCATCAGTTGCAATTTTGGGTCAACGTCAGCCTTGGAAGTAACATCTGATAATAAAAATCAGTAACCAAACAAATGTTGTGGGTTAACCCCAGCCAGCAGCTAAGCTCCACACAGCCATTTTTCTCATTCCATCCCTCAGTGGGATGGGGAGAGAATCAGATGTGTGAAAGTTAGAAAAATGGGTTGAGATAAAGACAATTTAATAGGTAAATTGGAAGCTGCATGCACAAAATGAAATATAGAATCAATTAATTGCCTCCCATCAGCAGATGTTTAGCCCTGTCCAGGAAAGTCGAGAATAACATGCAATGATTATTTGGCAAGGCAAGTATCATAATTGTGTCCCCTTCCTCCTGCTTTCCCCCACTTTTTAGTGTTGAGCATAAAGTCGTATGGTCTGGGATTTCCCTTTGGTCAGCTGTCCCAGCTGTGTCCCCTCCCACCCTCGTGTGTGACTCCAGTCTATTTGCTGGTGAGGCTGAGTGAGAAAAAGAAATGGCCTTGACACTGTTTAAGCACTGCTCAGCTGCGAACAAAATATAGGGCTGCTATGAAGAACTCCATCCCAGCCAAAAATAAACACTTTATATTGGTATTGATTGTAAGTAAAACCAAATATTGCCTTAAAAAGAAAACCCAAAACACCTGAATGCAAAGCCCCCTGACGAACCTAACTCAACTCACCCCCAGAGTTTGGCTTGGAATATGATGTTATTTCCCACACTTGTATTAGAACTAAATAGAAGTCCATGTTTTTACTCTTCTTTATCCAAGAGAAAGCTTTGCTTCATCATTCTGATAGGCTGCTCTGTTGCTTACTCATTAAGTAAGAGCTATTCTGCAACCTCATTCTACAATGGCTAAGAGTGATTTTGCAGCCAAATATATTGCTCCGTCTAGACTGAGTAATTTGTGTTATAGTCTTTCATTCCAGTTTTTTGCATGGTACTCTAAGCTGGGTACCAATTCTCTAAGAAAGTCAGGGATTAAACTCTAACGGAAACAGTCAAAGAACAATTACCAGCATTTGATGAAAAGGGCATAGCAAAACTTTTACAGAGGAAATGGAATAAAAGGAGTTCAAACAGAAGTCACAGATGTGTGAAATGTTTGCAAAATATTCTTTGGAAGAGTGTAACATTCAGAGGATGTTGCATTAACTTGTACGGAAGAGAAGTACAGGGTCTTATTTTTGTCAGTGGAAGATTGCTGTTTTGCCAGATCCTTGTTTAATGGATTACTCAGTACTCATCATTAGTCACTATTTTTTTGCAGGTTTTGGTGTGCTTACTTTGAATTACCACAGAGTCTGAACAATGCCCTGTAGTGGTAGTGCTAGCCAGCTGGTTTGGCTTTACAGTCAGTGATGACACCAATTTGCCTTATGAACTCAGAAATGTTCTACAGCCTCTAGATGATGTTTTTTCTTTTGCTGAATGGACAAGAACTTGCCGTGTGTTTGTGAAGTGCCTACCACAGTTGAATGCTGAGCTCATTCAAATCCTTTAGAACCTCATAGATTTCTAGAGCAAACTGGGTTTTTGAAGACCAAAAGTACAATAATCCTCACGTATTTTCAAATAATTTCTCCCAGTGAAGAAAATCTTACAGTCTGTCCTCTTGTTTTTATGTATGAGAAAAGGAAAGGCATTTCCAGGCAGTTTTGATTTTAAAGATTTACATTCTAGATCCAATAAGGCTGTTGAATATATAATGAACTGCTTCTATTGGCAATGAAAGGTTGTTTGCTTGTTCCTGCTACAATATTAAAGACTTCTGCTGTCAGAAGCAAGCTGAATGCATTTTGGGTTCAAAAGCATCCTATTTATATTATATATGCAAAATGATCTCTATTCATTACAATGTCTCATTTGCAGGTTATCATTCTGCTTTCCTCTGAAAGCTAGTTGGCAGATGTTTCCCCCCATCTTGACTCATTGCATTAGTAATAGAAAAATATTCTGCATCTGACTATGGTACCCTTCATAAGCAGAACTGGAGGACAGAATCAGCTTGTTCAAAACATGCAAGACAGTGTAAAGAGAAAATTCTCTTGACTATAACTACATTATTCAAATCTTTAGTTTTTTAATTAAATAACTGTCAAATAACTTTCCAAATAGTTGCACTCAGTAGCACAGAAGTAATATTCCCTCCTTAAAAAAAATAAAATAGAATAAATAAAATAAACCAATAAAATAGAAAAACAAATAAAATAAAATCAAAACAAAATAAAAATTTGCCACAGGTCTTAAAATAAGAATTTCTCACAGGTATGTAGCCTCATACCCATCAGAGTTTCATTTCCCCATGGTGAATGACAGAATGAAAAAAAGTACTAGTATTCTATACTTCTGAAACTGCTAAAGATATTATTAGATAGTGCAAGTAATATTGACACCATTTGGTAACTTTCATGGAAGTTCTGGCCAATTTGATCCAGTGCTATTGTTGAAATTTGATTGAAAATATTAAATTTCAAGGTTTAAAAATGCAAAGCGATTCCATAGAATTCACCAACTCCACAAGCAAGATAGAAATTTTTAGTTTTGTTTGTTCGGGGTTTTTTTTCATGTTGTTTTATGGAAGAGGAAGTCATTTATCACTGATAGGGTGGCTTACACATCTGCGAATTTGCTGGTTGTTTTCCGCAAAATTTCATTGTCTGTGAAAAGTAATTAAAGGTCATTCTGCATATAAAGCTGGTTAAGATCTTGGTAAAGTAAATAAATAAATAAAAAAGGCATGTTCACATCTGAAACAGATGTAAGGACTTAAGGACTCAGCTATTCCTGTGAATGTCCCTTTCTTAACCAGTGGTGGCTATAATGCTCTTTAGGTTTCACTGGGTACTGAGCTGTTGGAAACTGACCTTTTCTGAACACTATCATGAATGAATAATTTCTTTCAATTTATTCTTTATCAGTACATTTTCAGTACTTTGTTTATATCTTTTTCAGTAGCTCATTTTTGTCCTAGGCTTACTCAGACTGGGAGACGAGGGTAGCAGTAGAAGAAATAGAAACCACATATGGAAATGCTCTCTTGCTCTAGATACTGGAAATTTGGTCTGTTTGCATAAAAGATGCAAACAGTATTGTGTTTGAAAGTCTGTAGTTACTGTTTTGCCTTGAGATGGGCTAATTTTACATCTCAATGGCATTTCTTAACTTTGAGGATCTCAAAGTACGTTGACATAAAAATATTCTGTTCTGCGTGAAGGAAGCATGAATTAGAACTGGTTTTGTTAAAGCTCATGAACTTAAAATGTCTTAACCTGTACATAGCCAAATCTTTTTGTCAATATTCATTTTCACACTTTATTTTGGCCCATGCTAGATGCACAGGTAAGAACAGGTAAGTCCAAAGAAGGCAATGATGGCATTAAACGGCACCATCTAAAGCCACCCAGATAGTTACAGAAACCCTTACATAGCAGCTTTATACCACCTTGCACCATCTACACAAAAAAGGTTCAAGCCAAAAGCAGGCTGCAAAGCAATAATTGTAAAATTCCCAAATGTCAGTCGAAAAACATTAATAAGAATACCAAGGCTTCACATTTACACTATTATCACCACATTACTGTGGTAGTTAGGCTAAGAACAATGGAAGTTCTTAGAAAGCAGCCTAATTTTTATGTCTTTTCACATCCTTCAGCATAGAGAATTCTTTATTACCATGTATTTAATACTAATCCCAAATAGATTGTGTTCCCTTACTAACAAAGCAATCCTGGAGACAGAACCTGCCCTCTTTCAAAACAAGCAAACAGACTAAGACTCTTATGGTTTCCTTGACTATAGGTAGCCATGACATGCCCCTTGTAACTTGCCTCAATACACTCAGCACGTTCACCTGAAACTTTTTCAAAGTGTTTGAAAACACTTGCACAATATTTGGACAGCAGCTTCACAGACCCACGTTTGCACTTGCTGCACATGCAGTGCATAGCAGACATCAGCCAAAAATCTGTCATGACTGCTTGCAACAATTTCAGTAGCTGAATTCTGACCAGTGACTTAGGATTTACTCCAGAACTTGCCAACTCTACAGGACTGAAAAACTCACAATTTGCCCCAAATGTGTAGATACTTTGTCCTCTTTGGATTGCACCTATGAATGGACAGAATTCTATTTTCTCAGTGCAATGATACATTTCTAAAGAACAAAGGGGAACTCCTGAGGCATCTAAAGCGTGATAATTTCAGTTAAATTCATATGAAGCTATGGGAACTTATGCCAAAGAGTTTGCTTGTGCTGGCCCAAAATTTGCTGCTGAAGATGACACACATTTGCTAAGCTAAGAATGCATTTTCCACTGTCCAGTTGCTAGTTAAGAAGATTAATGACTGCTTTGTAGTTCCAATTAAACTCCTTTATCATCAAGAGGAACCAAACCAGTTTTGATTTCAAAAGTACTGCTTAAGAAAGAAGACCAGGGCTGCATAACACTGACATTTTATTAGAATTCATTTGTAACAAATGGAACTTGTGTCAGCAAAGAACTGATTTTCATACAGACTTTCTTTCGCCACCAATGTAACGAAGTAAGAAAATAAAAAGCACGCCTTTCATTCTGTAAAACATTTACGCGTACTACTAATTAGAGGTAATTGTATCTTTTTTAACAAGCCATTTTACAAGGTAATTTTTAAATTTTTTTTAGTCTATGCATCCAAAACAAGAGCAAAGAACACAATTTTTTATTATCTTTGTAAAGACACTCCAAGCTTTAATGGCAAAGCCACATAACAGATGGTTATGATGAGACCTGCAGCCTCCTGATATCCGTGGAGTATGAGGGCACAAAAAAAAAAAAAAAAAAAAAAAAGGAAAAAGGAAAAAAAAAAGAAAGAAAAAAGAAAAAAACTAATAAAACTAAAGAAAAATAGGAGAGAATAAAAGAAAAAAAAAAAGCAGGTGCCTTTTTTTTCCCTGTTACATGTTCTGTGTCTTTTAGAAACATGTAAGTAGATTTTAGAAGCAGTTTCTTACAGATAGGTTCAAGTTGTAACATTATTGGGTGTAGAATCAATAGGGCAGTGCATAGTACAAAGGTACATATAGAAAGTGCAAATCTCCCTAGAGGGCCATTCCTTTCTCTAGCCATTCTCTCTACTACCTAACCACTCATTTTTTAAAAAAGAGCTAAATTAAACTTCTGTATAAATCATTTTTTATATATTTTGTGTGGTTTTTTTTCTCCATTGCAACTAATTATAAAATTAGACATAACTACACATATAAACAGCAATAAATAACAGCGCCATACTGGTTACACTGATGAAACCAATTTTAAGCTTGGAAATGTATGATGTATGTCGACAAAGATGCTCACTATCCAAATTAATTGTAGAATGACTATATATAAAAATAAAGTGGAATGCACATCAATGATGCTAACATTTATCCTAAGAAACATAACTAAAATGAATATTTAGTTGTACAACAGTTTTCCTCACAAATCCGATCTGCTTTTTTTTTTTAACTCCCTCATTTTCTTTGGGGCTTGCATGACAGTCTGCTAGGGACAATACACTGATCCCTTTACCGATTCAGCATGCAAGAATCTTCCCTAGTCTATGTTTCCAAAATGATGCTTTTTGATTATCTTGTTTTTCTGATCCCTTACATTTGAGCTTAAGAACAAGACCACACGACACAACCTGGGCACTTCAATAGTTATTTTAAAATATAAATCAAAGAAGAAGAAAAAAAGAAATATAGTGCACATTCTTCTCTGTTTCAGGTGTAAGAGAATCTCGTTCTGAGGTAGCCTTCTGTAATACTTCTATTCCATATATATGTTTTTGTTTTGATTTTTTTTCTTTACAAAAGTACTCAAATGCAATGCTTGCTGGAGTTTGATCTTTCATATTTTCCTTTCTGCTAATACTGGGAAAAACTGAAGAAGAAAAGTTGAGGTCACACTGACAAGCCATAAAGATGCTCCTATTTGAAACCCCAAGGAAAGAATTCCTTTGATACTCATATACTGACAATGGTAGGAGGCATGATGGAAAACAGGGTCAATGTAAATAGCATCTTATTAAAATTCTCAAAAAGTACTTTGTGCTGTTCACAGAATTTTCTTTGTTCCCTGGAAGAAAACTAGTGTCATTCTCAAACATATTCTGTGTGCCCAGTCTTGGTAGCCTTATGTGAACCCTCCCACTGAAAGCAATTGCTTGACTTTAACAATCTGTTGACAGAAGCAAATGAGCAGGACTTGGCCCAAAATTAAAAAAAAAAAAAAAAAAAAAAAAGGCATAAGCACTGCTGATGTCAACTACGGCTATTGTACTGCTGTACTGCTACATCTCTGCAATGATAACACCATAACCAGTGACAGAGCAGGTTTGAAAAGCCAATGAGAAATATATTTTTAATTTGTGGGCTCATCTGTTATTGGAAATATGGAAAGATAAATGGCCTTGACTACCTATGCGTTTTGGGTTATCATTTATTACCATCCATACTTGATTAGAAACTGGAAATTCATATTTTTCAAAATTGTCTGATACATGTATTAAAATGTTTGAAAAAATAACAAAGATATGAACAAACATAACTAAACACAAATGAACACTAACCTAAAGAAATGCTATTCAAAATAGGCATCAAATATAAGGCACTCTAAATGTAAAATTAAAATAAAACCCAGCATCCCCAAACAATGCTGTATGCCACAAAATGTTTGATTTCACAGAGCAATGTGTGTTTGGCTTTGCCCTGTTAAATACAATAAATGTAAATTATATAGCGCACACTATAGACAGTATACTATTGAATACAGTTTTAAAACATCTTAATACCTAGTATATTACAACATTCTCCCCTCCTAAAGGGATATGCACTGACCTTTCCCACATGCACACCTCCTACATTTTATAACATGATTTCTTATTGCACTATAGTGTTACAAATATTGAACTTCACTGGAAGCCTAGATCACATACTCTGTGCGTGTGTGCATGTGCATGTGAGCATGTGTGTGTGTGTGTTCCAAGTGTCAATGTGAATAGAAATATTATTTGGGATAGAGAGATGATGGTCAAATATCAATGATGTGCATTCCTCGCTTCCCTTTGAAACAGAAGTTTATGGACCTTGGAAATGCAGAGATGATAAAATAGTAGTTTAATTTAATTGCAGTATACTGGAAAAAATTCCCAATGCATTGATAAATCTAGGTACGTAAAAACTGAAATGTATGTGTGTGAATATCTACCTTTCTGTATCTCTGTAACTACACAGAGATTTAGACAAAGGTAGGCAGAAATAGCTACATATACATACATAAAGAGAGAGAGTGTGGGTGTGCATGTGTATGCATGTGTGTGTGTTAGCAGCATCTTTATACTTTGCGCCTCCCTGTTGATTCCAAAGGAAACCAAAAAGCCCCAGTTTGATTTAACTGATTACAATTAATATTTTCTTAAAGCAAAATAAACCAAACAAAACTGTAAAAGTAATATCTAACAAAACCGTGGTACTGTAGATAAATGTAGGACTGCACAAAAATGTGCACATTTTCAAAGTGTTTAACATTTCTACAGCACAACATTACAGGTTACAATTCTACAGCTTAAAAAAAAAATCTACAGTTTTTAAACAAAAAGATTAAAAGTTATGCAACCTTTTCTTTAATTCACTTCATTGAATGATAAACTCTTGTTAAAAAAAGGAAAAAGTTTACACAGTTAAAAATGAAGCACAGGTCAGCAGTATCTTTACAATACTAAAAAACTAAATCAAGGACTTTCTTTTTAAACATTCCCACATTTTCCCTAAAGTGTTATGATGAGCAGTATGATAGGAAGGGGTGATGTTGAAGTAAAGAGTCCACTTTCTCTGAGAAGCCAGGACCTGCACTTAACTGCAGTTCTCAAAATTCCTCTTTGCAACAGCATAAAATCCTGAACAAGATGATTGTTCTTTCTGATTAATTTCCTCTTCCCTTTAACTTCAACCAAAGTTGAACCCTTGAGGTATCTGTAAATGAGATCCTTCAGACGCCTCAGTGGTCAGGATTCTTTTTTATGGTTAGGTTATTAAACTGTGAATTCTTGGTCCACATGGAATAGTTTGTTGTTGTTGGACTTTTTGTTGTTGTTGTTTTTAAGTATCCCCTTTTTTTTTTTTTTTTTTAAATTTTTTTAATTAATTGATTTTATATATCCCCAAAAATTGCTCCTTAGCTAAGAGTTAAGAAGTACTTCTAAAGCACATTGTATGGCTCAGAAGCGGCTCTATGGATCTTAAAGGGCCTGCAATAAAAATCCACGATGGGCTTTTATGTTGCATAGTGATCAAAGCTGCCCAGATATTCCAGTGCGGCTCGATAGCAGAACTGGTATTGATCCTGGAGAAAGAAAGATAGACAACAAAAGCATCAAAAAGCCAGCCTGTTGGTTTGTTTCTATTTTCTTTCAGCAAAGAGTGAACACTTTGCGGCTACAGACAAATACACCACAGAGGCTTGTGCAGTTCAGCAATACTCTCTTGCTGACACCAACAGAAAACCAGTCAGCTACAACAGATGAAGACAGATACTCATTTAATGCAATAATATTTTCCATAGAACGCGACTACTTTCTGTGCAGAGACTACACATCCATATACTGACCATTTGTTATTTCTGGATTAATATTACATCAGGATAAAGCTTTCTTCTTATGGGAGCATGCTAAAATGCTTTTCCCCACATATTTAGGTAGCAACATATCTAATAAATTGAATAGCAAACACAATGCTCTAAGTGGCAAATTCCATCAAAGCCTTAAAATGGAATGCTGTATGGAAAACCATGAGGTTAAAAATAATGTTAAGGAAGCAAATGGAATCCCAAACTTCCAGTAATACAGGCTTTTATGAACATGTGAAGATATCCTAGCCTGTGGCAAGAAAAAGGTCTAAGAGAGAAATACACAGCTAAGACACCTTATTAACATGAAACAGATTGTATTTCAACCTACACCTAGAAGCAGAGAAAAGTTCAGTGTGGTAAGAGATTTGCTTACACTCCTGGTGAATTCAACACTTGGTATTTTGTGCTATTCTCACCCCCACCGGCAGTCCTTTTGCACATTTATGCAATATTGCAAGCTAAAACAACACTTCTGTGTACTCATTTTCAACTGCTGTTTAGATTTAAGTATTAAAAGAGAAAAAGAAAAAAACTGAAAAGAAATTGTCTCTGAAACCCACTCAAAATATCAGGAAACCCTGCTTATTTATCTGAAAGTGCTATGTGGTAACCCCACAAGGGTCATACTTGTTAAGATCATAATTAAAATTCTTTTGGAGACCATGAAACACATTGGATATTTGCTTCAATGTAGTGGTGTGATCACTAATAGTTCTTTTCTGCTTCCTGTTGGAACAGTGTTGAATTCATTAGAAATATGCATAAATTTTAAGTGTACGTGTGGTCCACGTGGAATTCAAGTGCTTTGTTTAGTAAGGATTAGATTTCCTGGCAGTTTATATTACCAAATAACAGACTTGTTGTCTACAGAATCCTGAAAGTAATCTGTACACAACACTTCTATTTTCAGCAGGGGGATGAAAGGTATGTGCGTAAGTCAAAGTAGGAGGAGAGAGGATATATTGTGTAGCTGAACTCTGTCAAGGGTCCAAGTAGAATAGATTTTCTGTATACTGTTGTCATTTCTTGGAACAAAACTAACGGAAAGCAGTAATTTTTAATTCTGCTTATCCAGAAGAATGGAGGTAATTGAAAAGAAAGGGAATTAACTCTTCAGTTTGGTCACAGTGGTTTACTTGGCTAACTGACAAGATTAAAAATAAGTATCTTTATTTTTCATATACTATATTTTATGAAGCTGCCTTCTTGAAAGACTACCCATCTTTTATACAGCAAGTTTATTTTTCTTGTAGAAAATGGCAAAATCTGGGGAACTATTTTATATTTCAGAGGCTGTCATCTAAAGGCTAGTGTCAATCAAATTATACTTAATTAATGTATTACCTAAAATGCTTCCCTTCTCCTGTCCTTCTGCTTGGTTTCCTAACCTATTTCCTCTGGCTTAATACAAGCTTCCTATTCAGAAGTTTAAGTAGACATTAAGCACAACTGGAAATGTTTAAGTATTCTTTATGACACGACACAGTTCCAAGCATTCAGGCACCAAAGACCAGTTGATACTGCTAAATCCTTTCCTTACTTTTCTAAGTCACTTTTGTTAGCATAAAAATTACTTACACTTATGGTTTTCCTGAATGCTGAGTTTACTATTATAATTTTCAGACCAAAGAGCCATTATTTGATGACACAAAGTAAGAAAACCATTTAAATAATGGTGTCAGTCTGAAGCTGTGAACACCACTTTGCTCCCGTAACAAAAAAAAAAAAACAACAGTGGATCCACCTGCAGGAATAATTTACCTCCTTCTTTATTACCACACATTTCTGCCAGGAAACAAAGGTTCAAATAAAAATAGGTAATGCCTATTAAAATATTGTTTTCCTTAACTACCACAATTTAGGATCCACTACTGACATGATCTGTTTCTCCCACAGCCTGGAGTATCTACTGCTTCAACAGGAAAGTTAAAGTGCAGTACCTTTATGGCAGATTTTAGACTGTAGTCATAGTCACTTAGGATATAAATGCAAGCACATTTTATACAGTCTCTTATGTGCGCATTCTTTGGCTGTGGAAATATCCCCTCTTTTCCATCAACTTTGTATATGGATACTGTTTTTCTCACCTCTGTTTGTACCATGGCTGGCCGCTGTGTCCTCAACATTTTGACAGTCTGGAAGATATCTACAACACCTTCATATCTCATTCTTTCTAACACGATGCTCAGGGTTATGAATACTCCAGTCCTTCCAACACCAGCACTGTTGCAATAAAAGAAGGAAAAAAAAGGGAAAAAAAGACAGGAAAAAAGGAATGTTAATTGATAATGCTGAAAGAATTGACTGCTTGGCTGTCAAACTATCTGTGGTTACAACACACCATATGTGTACAGATTTCTATATGGGGAAAGGCTCACTAAGCAAAATTCCACAGCAAACTACCACACTGCATTTGGAAGAATAATTGTGCTCAAGCAAACTTCACAGGCTACTAAGTACTTCTTGACTCTCCAGTCTTCATTGCAAACTGACCTAGATATACAGCAATCAGTCATGGTGAAAGAAAATAAGAATGTTTGCTGTCACTAACTTAAGCTGGAATTAATAAAAGAAGCCAAAATGTATTTTACTTGCTTTACATTAGCTCATTCACATATATGCTGTCTTTTACGCATCTTCAGTGTGTTAGCTTCTACTTTTGAGTTAGAAATAGTTGGATTTTCAATTAATGTTGAAATTGTTCATACACATTACAATTGAAGTAATAAATACACAAATCCCTTAAGACACAGCTTTTATTACAGTCTGGGGGTGTGGATATTTAGCTTTCCACTACTGATATATATACACTGCGTCTGTCTACAAAAATATGAAATATCTTCTTTGAATATATAGCTTGTTTGTGTTCTGTTCTGGCTTGGGTTTCTGTTATTAGCTAAATACCCCCAGGAAGTGATAGAAATTCCTGTAATCAATAACACCAATAGTTATCAGTTAAACTGATATTATTATATATCAGTTAAACTGATATAAAATTAAACAATCACTTATTCATGAGGACAACTCTTGGACATAGAGACAAGTAACTACACAGAAAACAAAAGATTTCCCAAGTCTGAATTTCTATGGGTGGAAATTCAGAACCCCAGCATTTCACTGGGGATGCTAATAATTTCATAAGGTATTCTCCAGTCAGACTTGGGAAGCTGAAGATTTATAAGATCTATTCAGTAGACAGGATAGTAAAGAACATGAATAGCTGTGAAGACTGAAGAACTCTGAACATTGACAGGGACTATGACAGAGATCCAGTGAATTCGTAAGACTAGTGCAGAAATACAATGTCTAACTTGCATGATGGTATTTTAGTTTTTGGTCTAGATTAGTGTACTTGTAGGGCTATTAAACCTATGTGATTAGATTTAGCAGTTTTGCATAACCTGTGTGCCTTTGGAGAGCTGAAGCCAAAGGACAGTTGAGACACAATGTGACAAAATACTATGCTGACAGTCCTGGTTTACCTATATGTGATGACAATGGTTCTGAACACCTAGAGCAACTGAAGATTGGAGTGTAAGGTCTCCTTTCCCTGAACTGATAACTTAGAAAGCTAATGTTTAAGAGACATACTGAAAAAAATACTGGAAAAAATAGCACTAGAACCTGGCTGGACTTTGCGTGACATAAGCCTGACAACAGTGTGATCTAAGCCAAGTAGCTGAGAAAGTGACCAGCAAGTGATAGCAGGTTGCCACTTCCTGCTCCTGTTCAATAGTTCAAAGTTATAAAAAAAAGGTATAATTTTCTAAATTTGTGTGAGGACTTCTAGCCTCACACTTTAGTTAATCACTTTAAAAGAAAAAAAACCAACTACTCAAAACTCTTTAATTCAGCAAAAGGAGGGAAATGTTCTACTTCCCTGAGTTCATAAGAAACCAGAAAGTATCTGGAGAAGCCGCTTAATGAAGAAGGCAGACAAATATGGAAAGATGTCAGTGCTTGCAAATCCATCAAATTTAGTATTTTGGTAAAGTCTGTAGGAAACCAACCCTGTTCCCATGAAAGTGGCAAGCATGTTTTAGCATTGTACAAATTCCTATCAGAAGATGCTTAGGATTTCTGAAGAGCGATTGAAGTCCACATTGCTAACAGCAAAATGATCAGCTGATTTCCAAGCCAAAGACCAAACTGAGTTCTACCACAGTATTTAACAAAGCAACGCAACATAGGTTTTAAAGATCCTGAATTTGGAAAGTGCTAAAGGCACAATTTCATGTTATAGTATGAATCACTGAAGCTTAAACAGTTAGAAACCAAAGCTAGGATGCTTTAATGAGCCATAAGGAAGTATTGATATTTTTATAAGAGAGAAAAGTTTATTGTTAAAAAGTAATCTTGAATGCATGCTGGGAAAGGGTGGTCTTTCTTACTCACCAGCTAAAAGCTGGAATAAAGACTATAAATACCCAACATTGGTTGAAGTGAAAATTTTGCTTCAAGGTAAATGCTCTTTTACCTATTTTTTAATTAACTGTCTGATGAGGTTAGATATTTTTAAATTGTGACACACTGATATATTTGTAAAAATGACAGAAAAGGAGAACATTTTAAAATTGTGGGTGGCAGGTGTTTACTGTATAACAGAATGGAAATTTGTAAAAAATGTGTAGAGTGGGAAGGAAACCACAGAAAAGTGGCACTAGGGGAGTTTGTCATTTGAAGAATATCTCTGTACAGGAAAAATCCTTAAAAATCCATCATGGCACAAACTGAAGACATTATTACTGTAATTCCACAAATATCAGGAAGTGCAGGTACCCAGGATCTTACGCTTCCTGAAAGAAACAAACTTACAAATTTAGTAGGGACATTTCCTATTCTTGTAAGTTGACTAACATTAAGAAAGTCAATTCACATCACCAATCTATAAATTGTCATTACAATGATGATAAGACGTTTAAAGACAAAACCATGATGAATTATACTGGATTTGACTTTGTTTCTACCAAAGTCAATGGCAGAAGTCTCCATAATTTCAGCATGAAAGATCACACCCATTTGGAAGGGAGGTATAACCTACTGCAAGCAGTATTTCACTGCAGTCACAAGTGGACAAGTTTGCATGGTACAAAGAACTTGGAAGAATACCATCACTTTACCTTCTTATGTATGTCTGCATAAAGGCATAAATATTGCTTATTACTACTCTGCTCTCAAAACTCATTAATGTCAGGAAGAATAAGGCACGTCCTTGTCACAGTTGCCCTTCATTTTCCCTTGCCAAATGAATCCCAAACACTGCTCTGCAATGCTGCTCTCCTCAGCAGGCCATAAAAATTTTTAGGTACACACAAAAAAGTAGGATTCAAGTAGTCCAACATATAGTTTTTTGTCAGTCTTTCAGATTATGGGACATATGGAACTTTGTCAAAATACACTTGTGTTTTAACAATTTCTGGTTGTTGGCTTTGGAAGGACCAGAATCCCTCTCCCTCTGTACATTCATATCCTCTAGCAAACTTGTTCATTTTTTTATTCATGTGAAGTACTGGGTCATTACTTGGCTTGCAGGAAGAACTTGGAATCTGTATCAGTATATTGCATCTCTGTTATATAAATAAAAAAATATTTTGTCTACCAAAAATAATTCAGTGTTACAAAAATGAGTACCTAATATCCTAACGGAATTTATAGAAAGCAATTTATTAAATATGAGAGAGATGATAAAGATATTATTTTTGGCCATCTGTTATAGACTCTGATTACTGTAGAGAAAAAAAAAACAAGAAGAAGAATATTAAAAAAGCTCACCCTGGATTACACACCCTGCAAGCTCTTTTTCATCTGCATATCAATTGTAAAGGAATTGAGGAAAATCATTGCATCAAAAAACAGGCATTACATTCTGAAGTTAGAACTCACCAGTCCAAGTCTCAGTGATTTTTGATAGGAAATGTCTCTCTGCTTTCTTTTCCATTCCCTTTCTTGAGCAAGGTACCATTTTTATTTGTCTCATCTTGATTGCTATGAATGTGCTACTGAAGTGAAACTAGCTTGTTTACAGGTAGTAATTTCCACCAATACAACAGCTTTACTTAAAAAAAAAAAATTAAAAAAATCAGATACAGAAGCTTGTGATAAGGCTCTTCCACTGTTTTCTGTGTGTTGCATTGACCAGGTTGTTTATGCCCTGCACTGGAGACTATTTTAAGTGAAAAAAAGATTGTGTGTTTTCACATATTTTAGAAAAATCTTTTCTGTATAAATTGACTGTTACAGAACAGTTCCTGTTTTGCAAAGCAGTCCTATCTGTTCCTTTGTATATCTATTTGATTGCATTTTCTAATAGTTCACTATGAAATTCTACTTACATAAACAACTATAAAGCAATCAGCAATCACATTAGGAAAAAATAAATCTGCAGATGAGTTGTTTTGAGGCTTTGTTTACTTACCTGCAATGAACAGAAATTGGTCCATCCTGACCAAATTGCTCTTTTGTTTTATGAACTTGGCCTATGAAGTCAATAAATCCTTCTCCAGACTTTGGCACTCCTTGTTCTGGCCAGTCAGTGAACTGGAACTGCCTCACTGTTCGGGACTGGCCATCCTTTAAAAAAAGACACAAGTAATGTACCTCAAAACCATGTTCCAGGGCTGAAAGTCAGTCAGCCAACAATCAAAAAGACAATCACAA
Source organism: Myiopsitta monachus (assembly GCA_017639245.1). Classification (NCBI taxonomy): domain Eukaryota; kingdom Metazoa; phylum Chordata; class Aves; order Psittaciformes; family Psittacidae; genus Myiopsitta; species Myiopsitta monachus. The sequence goes on from CM029941.1 coordinate 30,773,440, forward strand.
ACAAAAGACATTGAGAAGAGGTGGGAATGGCTAAGATTACATTTATGAAGACTCTTTTAAGCACAGTACTGGCTTGTGCTTTGGACACATTCGTCCAGAAGGGCAGCTTCCAAAGCAATATTGCATTGATTCTGTTCTGCACTGCATAGGAGAGTTGTCTTACATTCTTCCTGTTTAAAAAGCATATCTGGGACTAAAGACATAATCTCAGCAGGTTATATGATGTTTTTAGTAAGTTATGTTTTGATCCCTATACACTACAAATCCTTTAAATACGGGACATGTATAATAAGGCCTTCAATTTGACTCTCCATTCCCTATATATGCCCATTTAGTGCACGGCAGGAATGAGACTGATAAGACTCATTTAGCTACTGCTCTCTTCAGATTATATCTTTAGTAGTACGGTACTTCCTAGGAGGTGGACACAGCCTTGAATAAGACAGGTCAAGACAAGCCAGTTGTTTATAAAACCATCTACTTCCCTTCAATCACTGTAATCTCATTCCCTAAGAGCTTGGACTCAGTACAAAACCAGAAGGGCTTCCTCCCTCAAAACAAGTTGGCTGAAGCTGGTAATTCCCTTTGGTTAGGAATACTAACAAGATTGTTTAAAACTGCAGGACACTACAGCATGGTTATTTTCATAATGAAGGCATTGAAAGTATTAAATGCCAACTTCTGCTGTATGCCTATTAAATGTGTAAATGCTTAGGACACATAAATAGAGAAAATGAAGTACAAATGGATTAATCAGATTTGCTCTGAATTTTCAAGCTTTGTTCTTGATGATTTTGACACTGACAAACTGCACACCTAAAATCAAAAGCATGGCCATAAAAGCATGAGTGCATGAGCTACTAATGTGAACTAGTATCTCTGGACATGTTTCCTAAGTACCCACCTTGCCATGGCTTCAAAATGGTCTAAGTGAAGCTCTTGGAAAAAAGAAATTATTACAGGAGATCCACCCCAAAAGCAACAAGTTATGGTGTAGGCAAGAAAAGTATTTTCTTTTTAATTTTTCCTCCACCACAAGCACTTAGCTATTACAGACCTATGAAATGAAATAGAAGTGATTTTAAATATAACCAAAGCTTTTATGTTTTCCTTGGTATTGTGGGTTTTTGCCTCCCATGTCTCAGATGGGTAAGAAAAACAGAAAATAGGTGGAAGTGTGCCAGTAACTGCACCATAAGAGTACACACATACACTTCTCTGACTTATTTCTTGGACTTACTATCTCTTATATTCCACTAGACCACCGTGACAATTTCGTAGTCTATTTCTGTGGAAAGTGTGTTTTTGCCCACTTAAAAAAAAAGAATAAATAATAAAAAAACCCTGTTGGAAAACATTTAACCAATTTTACTTCTTGTGAGCATCAAGACAAAGAACTAAATATTTTCTGTGAAAATGGCATTTTGTTAATTCAGACTTCTCTCAAAATAGTCCCTGTGATCCCATTTTCCCCAAAGAAGACATAATGAAATTGCATCCCTCAGATAGCCTTAGGCATGACACTGATTAATCAGTAAGACAAAACAATAGGTTGCTTCCCTTCAAGATAACCTCATATTATAGAATCATAGAATCACAGAATAGTTAGGGTTAGAAAGGACCTTAAGATCATCTAGTTCCAACCCCCCTGCCATCAGCAGGGACACCTCACACTAAACCATGCCACCCAAGGCTCTGTAAAAACTGGTGTTGAACATCACCAGTGATGGAGCATTCACAACTTCCCTGAACAACCCATTCCAGTGCCTCACCGCCCTTATAGTAAAGAATTTCCTCCTTATATCCAATCTAAACTTCCCCTGTTTAAGTTTTAACCCATTACCCCTGTCTTCTCAATACGGTCCTTAATGAAGAGTCCCACCCCAGCATCCCTATAGGCCCACTTCAGATACATTCTTCTGAAGTAAAGAATACCTTAAGGCTGACTCAGTTCAACATGCTGGTTAAGATAATAGGAACTCCAGCAAGTTCTGGCCCTGACAGGGATTATGCTAGAATAACAGTAATTTTTGAGAGATAGAAAAGATAAGAAAGACGTTGCTTTACTAAGTCTACACTGTCTTTGGAAAGATTACAAATTTCTATGTGCAAAATAGATTGGATGGTAAATATTTGTTTTTCAGGTGTGTCTATATCAATTGTGTTGGTATATTTCATGAACATAATAAGTCAATATTCCAGTGCAATTCTGTGAAAACTGTTCTGATCTAGTTTTAATGGCAATATTTTCTATTATTTAATGTAACTTAATGAGCATGGAAGTAAACTTAGTCTAATGGTAGAGTACCATAAAAACATACTGGGAACTGATCTGCAATTTCTTACACAGTTCTCTCTGCTATTGACATTAGAAACAGTGCTCCGTTCTTTTAATGAGATGCTTGCCAATAGCAGTCCAAATACAAATGCCGAATTTTATTAAAATCTTTACTTGTGACAGTTTGCACAGTTAGTTATGAAAACATAAACTTTGAGATTCCATGTGGAGCAGAGTGTTTTTAATGTATCATCGTATTGATTGGCTGACCATTTGGATTTCTTCTTGCTCTTCATAAAGGACATTAAATTGTCTTTTGATGAGGCTGTAGGACTTACAATAACAGTTATTATTAATATTTTAGCCTTAAATGAGACTGCCCCAACATACTGACATTGGAATTTACAGAGAAACTGAGTGTAAAGCAGTCAGAAGCCACAGACAGAAACAGTTACAGAGGTCGGTTTCACCTTACAAAAATTCACAGCTTTGTTTCAGAGACAACAGAGAGTTCCACACCAAAACTTGCTGTTGACACCTCAATGGCAGTGCGTTTCTTTTCTTCTCCCTGGTGAATAATTTGCCTGCTTGGCTCTGCCAGAACATGGATGGTATTCTAACATTAGGGATGGGGTTCGAGATAAGATGGGAAGAGGCTGGTTGTAACCACTGAAGCATTTACTCAATAATGCAATAATTTAGTTAGATGGCCTCAATTACTGGGTTTAACAGACATAAAAGACTAACTACAACAAAACTATAATGTACATTTTGGTAAGTAGTCCCCACTGCTTCCATTAAATTCCGGAGGAGCTGTAGTTTCCTAGCACACCTAGAACATGTAAGATGGCCCTGTCAGCTTGCCAGTGCATTATTTAACAAAATTTGGCCCATGAATGTAAAGACATTTTTAAGATTTGAGAAGCAATGATATGTGATGGTAAAATGTCGCAACAGCCACTGCCAAGGTGGACGTTTGGTTTTTAAAGTAAGTGTACTAGTATCAGGTCCAATAAAATGATTTCTGGCAAAATAAGTTATTTGACTTTCAGAATTTTTACTGGTTTTCTAGCAATTATTAAATAGACTTTCACAAATACCCTAGTTCTATAAACTCTTGAAAGAACTTTTTGGAAATACACACTGTTTGGAGATACTTCAACTACATCTGTACTTTTTTGTTATCATTGTTATTTTGTGATCTGAGCTTGGTGAACTATGTCACATAAGACATAGCTCTTCCAGCTTGAGATGGAGCAGATTTTTTATAAATGATCTATGAAAACTGCCAGCACAGTTGTCATGGAATTAGCTTTGACTGCCTACACTTACAAGTGTGGCTAAAGACTGATGTTAGGAGCCTGTTCACCTCCACTTTTGTTAAGTACAAATAGGTTAAGGTTAGAGAGGATATAAGTGATATAAGGATCATGTGATCCTTACTAGAGTAGAAAGTCAGATGAAGTTTGTCTACAATTTCTTCCAAAAAACACTCACCTAAGTCTCATTTGCTAAATTAAAATATTCATGTGCTGACTCAGTTACTGACTATACTGTCTAATTAATTGTCAGTAGTACCTAATTTTACTTGAAACTTACAATAAAAGCAGCAGTCTAGCTAACTATAAGAAAGTCCACTAATTCAGATGCTGGCTGGCAACTCCTAGTAATCACTCATTCCTGGACAGTACATCCTGCTATTTTACTTGAATAAATAGTATTCTACAGCTTTTACAGAAATGGAGGCTGACAGTAATTTTTCTTTCCATGCAGACTAAAGTCCTACAAATCACAAGACTGAGAAATGCCAAATATATATTTAAAATTTATGTATATTTAATCTTAGATCAGTTCTCAGTTTTGAACTCAAGAATTCGGATAAGAAATACAGCATGAAAATGAGGATGCTAGGGTCACAGCTGCACATATCTAGTCTGCAGATATACAAGAGTGTTGAAAATATGCTATGCCAAAAATCAAATTATAATGTGCAAAGCTTGTCAAGCTTTTCTTACAAATGTTATTTGCTGTGCAGTTTTTAAATCTCAGTGTATTAGCCTTCATACTCACTCAGACTAGAGGGTGGTGCAAACCAACATTTTTACAGCTGTAAGGGACAAAAAATTGCCCCCAAAATGGTCAAAGGAAAAATAAGGAAAAAAAGGAAAATGGTCCTCAAATTATCTAATACATTTTGGCACAAATAGTTATTCAGGACTCTACAAAGTTGCACTGCCTAGATGTTAGACCTGAATGAAATCAATTGTTCTTACACAAAGATCTTGTAGAAAGTACACCCCTAGAGTTTTTCTAATAATAATTATAAAAAGAAAGGGAGAGGAAAAGAAAGAGCTTGACATTGTCTTTTAAACTTCTGTGAACTAGTGTAATGCTCTATTAACTTACCCTTGCATCTGTAACCTTGAATTCCCTCAGAATATACTGTGGCATGTTGTACTCTGCCATTGGATCTACCACAAAATACTGGTATCTGGCTGAGCGCTCTGCAGGCCAGTACTGGTGGCATTTTTCCTACAAAATAAGGAAGCAAAATACATTTCCTGTTGTTTGAGACCACTACTATAAACTCGTATAAAACCTTTTTCACTGAGATAAGTGTAATACTCATGGAAAGAGCCATTAGTGACAGGAATATTAATTTTGTCTTACTGTGAACATGAAGATCCATACCTAGAATAAAATTGATTTCTCTGACGACTGTACACCTGAACCGGTTTATACTTCTGCTCAGTTCCATTATTTATCACTGTCAAGGGCTATTCCAAGCCTGATTTTCCATGCAGAATGGAATTTAAATCTTGTGGCCATCTTCAGTTTTCTTTCTTCTTCCCTGTTGAAGCAACTCTGCCTGGCCTCAGTCAGGATTCTGTTTCTGCAACCACTAGCCATGTTCTGAATCTTCTCTATTCCCTTGATACATGGCCTGACTCAGATTTCACTTATCACATACTAGCTTCATCTTGATGTAATCCTGTCCAGGCAGTAAACTGCTTCGTTCTCTCCAGTACATAATGCAGCACTTGACTGAGTTTAGGACTGTAAACTGGATGCTGAAACTTCAAAGTTCAGTGCTATGAACACACAGAAGACATTCAGATCCCGAAAGTACTACACTTTCCTCTACTACCGTTAAACAGACGCTGCAAAAGTGGAGTTTACAAACAAGAAATCTTTGGTTTTCAACAGACAGCAATGCTCTCTGCATACCATGAATATCAACATGCAAACTCAGCTGCTGAATCTCAGTGTACCCCACAACAAAATGCCTTTTCTACCTTGTCTATTTCAATACATCTACAGATTGGAAAACCTTACATCTAGTGACCAACCAATGCTGCCAATACTTAAAAAGAAGGAACCTAAATACTCACCTTTTCCTTCAGACATTCCCACAACAACGAAATATTTTAATAAAAAATCATTATAACATTGTAGGAAGGCAGTATTAAAGAAATACTTACTCTGCCCATTTCTCGTAGCTTAGTGAGCATGACCACAATTGTAGAATTATGCTCCCAGAGCATTCTCCAGAAGTCTTCAGTTGTTTCTGCTAAGGGACCCTGTGTAGCTATATAAGCTTTTTGTTGTCTATTTAAAAAAAAAATAATTAAGAATAATATTTTAATCAAAAAAAGTGAATTGATATGCATTTTCTGTTTATATGTAAACATTAGCTAAAGGAAAAATGTATATGCTATTAAAAATAAGTACATTAAAATCTTGTTATGATTGTTTAATCAAACTGTGGCTTTTTATTTTTAGAACTTCAAGACAGAAATTACTCTGTTAATATTATGATATATGTCTTTATCATTATTATTTCAATTTTATTGCAACTCTAATAGCCCAATTTTGTGTGCTGTAAAAAACAAGAAACAGTTTTGTTGGTTCATTTTGTAGAAATAACTGTCTAACAATCTATTAAGTTTAGGAATTATAGCATCATACAGTTTCTTTATGAACTCCTTTTCAACAGTCTGATGCCTCCAGCAAAAGTAAGGAAGGAAATTCCGGAATGGAGTGCACTGCATTTCCAGGCCTAAATATCCTACTAGTAGAAGCCACCACCAAGTTCTTAAAAGCTTCTGGATCAGCAGCTTTATAAGATGATGACCACTTCATGTTGTCTTACTTTATTCAATCAACAGAAACACCTTTGCAGGTGACAGTGAAGATGAAGGTTGTTTCCAATTATGAGCTAAGGCTCAGCAAATGACCTCTGCAGATACTCAGGTACACCTAAACTGCCTTATGGAAACAAAACTGCTTCTCTTTCATGCCTTTTTCTACCTGCTGCTTTAGTCAGCTAAGGGTATATTGCTCTGTGCTGTTATGAAGATGCTCGTGGGCTATGCAACTGTTTATGCATAAAATGCTTTTGGCAGCTAGGTCTAGTCTTAATTAGTGTTCCAATTTCACAGGTTAACACCTTGACACCAAGAGTGTATCTCCTATATGCTATGCCTAGTATCTTTTAAAACCAATAGCTGTGGAAATACAGACATTATGAATCATGAATGTACTTAAAATCTCAGTAAAGTTCAACATGCAAAACATATTGGGAGCTCTCAATGGTTTAAAGGCAGGTAAAAATATAGTGTTTAAGACTCTATGATATTTACAGATTTTTCCTGTATTGTATGGGTGAAAATCTAAACCTTTCATTAATATTTAAAAAATCTCACAGTCAACCATGGCATGCAGACATAATAAAAAATAAATTTCAATACTAGATTTTGTTATTTTCAATAAAATTACATATATAATTTGTAAACTTTTAAAACAGCCTACACGAGAACACATCAACATAAATACCTGTATCCATCAATGAAACTGGCATTAATATAGTCAGAGCCTTCTACTCCTCGGATTGGTTGCAAGCATACCCTTGTAGACTCATATGGCATAATATTGACAAGGCGATTTTTGAATTTATTACATGGAAGATTGGCACTGATGAATCTTGAAGTGTGAGCCTTAGAGCTAGCAAGACGCTGTTGAAAATAAATAAATCATTAAGTACAGGTATAACAAAAACAAATGACACTATCACATTTTATGATGTCTGCTAATATCTATTAATGAATAATTTCAGCCGCTTATTTTTCCATGTTCTATTGCATTACCTAAATATTTGCAAAGCTTCTTTTAACACCTTATAAAAGTTTAATGTCTGCTCCATTAACACATATGGACAAATCTGAGTATTAAACTATTACACAAACACACATTCCAAGCTATACGAACAATGAAGGAACAGCAGGGTTAAACAACCCTCAATGGAAGATTCTTGTCTGAACACTGGGGATGGAATTTCACAAGGGATTGTCTCCCTGATTTAAAAATTTAGCATGCTGATGTCTTATATTTTGATTACTGGAAACAACTGGTGGAGGACAGAGCAGCATTAAGTGTTACACCATTTGGTCTGGCTTCCCAAAATATGAAATCCCAGTACCTTAAATTCCAGTTCCATTCCTGTGACATTCTCGCCTGTTTCAATCTGTGTCAGCTTCTGGATATATGCATACAGGTTTCTGGCTGGCACTTCGGTATTTCCACATGTCACTGCTTCTAGCAGTGCATCGTGGATAAAGACGTATTGGTCCTCAGTTTGAACCATGTAATTCCTCTGCGCTCTCATTAGAGTTACGTGGCCATAAATATCTACAGTCTTTTCATGCTTTATTCTCTCTAACATGGCATCTATCACAATGAAACAGCCAGTCCTGCCGACTCCAGCACTAAAAGAAATGAACACAGGAGGAAAAATATGAAGAACTATTTCATGCATTGTGTTTACTATTATGGCATTCAGATTTTAAAGTTTAGCAATACTGATTTGAACAGCACATTTTTCTGAATGTGAACATCAGTTTTTATGAAAGAGGTTGTAGCCCTGAAATAAGTAAGCACCTTTAGCACCCATTATAAGCAGTTGAGAACATGGAATGCTTTTATATGAGATCTTTGCATCTTGCAGTTTCAGGCTTAATAAATAAACACACTGCAACATGTTCTAGAAACATCTGTTCTTAAAAATGGAAATTACTGTGATGATGAATCTTCTAAGAACTCAAGCTTTATTTATAGCATGACTTGTAACTCATTAAACATGCTGTTGCTGCTAGTCTGTTTACAGAACTAAACTGATTGACCAACAATAACGTTACAGAAATAGAGTCTTACATATTTCTATGGTACTTTGGAAGTAAACTTTGTATCCCTCTCCCAACTCTGCCAGTCTCCTGCTATTCACACAGTTTGTTCCATCCTCTGCTCCTTCATTTAGCCAGACCATACTGTTACTCTTTGCAATGCAAAGACATGACTACTTAGCTGTGCTAGCTGTAGGCTGGGGAAATTCCCAGCTGGCCACTTCAATGTCTGTCTTGCATTTCTAGGAAAATGTAAGAAAGACCTGGAATTGCCAGAACCTGGACCAGGATACTCAGTTATTACCTTATTTCAAAGGACAGATTATAAGAGGACTAAAATATGCTCAAAGACAAAGCTTGAAATCACAGCATTGAATTAATGTCCAGAATGGGTGAGTAGTATTTTTCAGAGGGAAAGTTAGTGCTTCCTCACAGGTTCTAAGTTAGGTCAGCTGTTGGTTTCAGACAGGAGGTGAGTGAAGAAACATCAGTCCTCTTGAGGCCAGAGAAAATACTACTTTTTAGCTTTCTGAACAGCAGGAGATTCCTCAGGAACGACTCTGAGCAAGAAAGCTGCTTTCCCCTCCTTGTAGGACTTGAGAATAGAAGGTGGCATGGGTCAGGTACCATGAGTTTGGCACAGGAATAAACCTCGATGATGAAGTGTTCAGTTGGATCGAAGAGAATTAAGCCTGTCTCAGTAACAGACCTTCTTAGCAGCAGTTTATGTTTATGATACGTGCTGTCAAAATGTGTTAGACTTTCAAAAATTGTCAGTCATTCCCTCCCTGTCTTTAAGGTATTGTCTGTGGCTTGCATAGGCTACATTTAGTAACTCCTGAGGACAATGTTATGCAATCAGGAGAGGAAAAAGAGACTTACAGTTCTCACCTTAATGTGATTACTATTAGTCACACATGATCTGTTATTACACATTTGGCATAACTGAACGGGAATGATGTAGAGGAATATGAAAAAGAATACAGAAGCCGAGAAAATATGCTGAAGGTCTGAATATGCAATGTGTGTGTTAATGAAGCCTTATTTCCAAATATATCTAAAGGATTCTTTTATGGAGATGTTTGGACATAACTGTATTGAATCAAATCTTCAGATGGACAACTATCTTTTTACAGCAAGTATATGACTGAATTTTATGGAGTTTTGTTACAACTATTTGTATACATGTAGCTATATAAAGAACAACTGTCAAATACAAAGGTTTTTGTAGATAATTTTTATATTTGGGATCACATCATGTCTGTGACAATAAGTTTCCAGTCTTCTATATGCTTTTTTTTTTAGTTAATGGCATGAAATTCAGTACATGAAAGTATAGCAAGCAAAAGTTTATAAACCATCAACATACTGATATTATCCAAGCTAAGGATATTTAAGAACATCAAAACCTGCAATTTTTTCAGAAAAAGATAAAAAGAAAGAAAAACCTAGCTCCTAGACAGCAATTATATAAAACCCAAGATCTTCTCACTGTTTCTATATCTCCATAAGATATTAAAAATTGTAGGTTCATTCCGAAATCAGTAATTAAGGGTAACCTTTATTTTTTGCATAATTCTTTAAGAATGCTTGCCAGTTACCAATTGCCAGTTACCAGTTACCTGCATTTACTTACTACCAACTCAGAAATAAGTACAGAGCAGAAAGATGTTTCAGTCTCACAACATGCAAGTTTGGATTCTATGATTCCATATTTACTTATTGTTAATCATGTATTCTTGCAACCAGTTTCTCTTCCCAGAAGCAGATCCCCTTCAAACTGCTGAAGACTTCTGCTAACAGACCAAATACATCAATCTCAACCTTCTTAGGTGCCACTTGGACAAGAATTAGTCGATATCCTAAGTTAAGAAAATTTACCAGTCAATGATACTGATCAATGGGAGTTGAAGAGAAAGAAAATATATAATTTAAATGATGGCTATCCTAGCTAAATGGAAATTCATTTACCCTGTATAATAAAAACTCTGCATTCCAGGAAATCTTAGACATTAATGTTGGTAATAATCATGAAGAAAAACTCAAAAAATTGTCTCACTATTGCTTTTTTTTCCTGATTGCGAAGACATCACCACAAGTAGCACACATTTGTGTGTCAGACTGGTTTATATAATGTTTTAAACCACTCCTCAAACAATACCTCTCCACATTCAGTTTTTACGAGCCTAACTAGTCTGGCCAAGTGAGAAATAAGAAGGTTTGACAGCGCAGATGTTGTTAGAAGTTTAGAACATGGTTCTCTTTCCTATCATATATTAATGAATTAATGTTTCAGAACTGTGTTTATAATGGGATATGATATTTTTTCAGAAGATAATTGCTAGTTTACAGGCTTATGCAGAGGTGGTGAAGATCATGATACCAGACCAGAGAACATTACTAAGCACCAATGTTAATCACGATAAGGATGGAGGGGCTGACACATTACATTTACTGAGGCGTTTGTATCCAGCTGGCTCCTGATAAACTCCTCTACAGATTATTTTATCCAGCAAGATATTTTACTACCTTGAAGTGTTCAGGACATTCTAACCCTGCCAATTATAAATGAACGATGTGTCTACAACTTTACACTTTTTGGTTTCCAGGTAAAAATTGAACCAGTGCTATGAATATTTTAACTTACCTTTGCCCCCACATACCCTCACACTTCAAACTTCAACAGCTTCCTATACAAGAGCAAGAAACTCTCCAATCTTTACCCCATTTCTCCTTCTCTTCTGCTATCATACAGACTTAACATGGTACTGACACACTGCTCAGAAGCTATGCAGTTTGGACACTCACTAATAAGCCACAGTTACATAAAAAATGTTTCCTATCTACTTTCTGCTAAAGATAATTCAGCTAATGACAATAATTAAAAAAAAATCTATTTTTTTATGCACTTTCTTTCCCTTTTGTTTTGAATCTTTGGTGTTATTTTCAAACTTATCACTTGAGCTAGTGAAAGATACTGTTAAGTTTACAAGCTGAAAACCTAACCAATCTATTTAATAGGCATGCCTACTAGGAAACTGTAATTGCTTCAAATAGTATCGTTCATCCTAATGTAACATTTGTTTTCAATTTCTAAAAACACAACTGACACAGCTCCATGAGCTGAAACATGTTTAATGTCCTGTGATGCAATACAGCTGCAATTCAGAAAAAGAAAAATTAAGAGGCATAAGGGGGCCATTTCACATTAAAATCACTGTATGGATGTGTTAAAGGTTGGCTTTTGTGATTAATTTGTAGCTGTTTAAATGATGACCCTTTACTGACACTTCAGTGCTTTGGCAAAGGAAGGCAGTGTAATTTCCAGTATTCACAGATCATTTAATTGGAAGCACAGACAGTAAAATATGGACCAAAAATAATTTAGGACGTTTGTGACTCTTATCAGGGGAAAACTTTATTGAATATTACAATTTCAGATAGAATGAAGCTTGCATTTATGAACTGAAAGTTCATAAAACTGCTTGTGATATGGGAAAAATATAAAAATATTTGATCTTTACTGAGGAACTTAATATGATTAATTAGATTCCAATCCCACAGAAATTCTGCAGTAGTTATGACAAGGGCAATATTTATAGTGTTCTCTTCTCTTCCTCTTAGGAAAATAGAACACAGTTGCAAATCACCCCTCTGTCTAGGAAGAAGCAAAAATGTCTCTTATGAAACTACTGAACATCAACATTGAAGGGATTCATCTGACAGAAACAGCATAAAGACATTGTGCAAAGAGAAACCAAAGGAATTCAAATTTTGTTTTAGAAGAGATCATAGAATCATAGAACAGTTAGGGTTAGAAAAGATCTTAAGATCATCTAGTTCCAACCCCCCTGCCATGGCAGGGACACCTCACACTAAACCATGTCCAACCTGGCCTTGAACACCACAGGGATGGAGCATTCACAACTTCACTGGGTAACCCATTCCAGTGCCTCACCACCTTTACAGTAAAGAACTTCTTCCTCATATCCAGTCTAAACTTCCCCCAATTAAGTTTTAACCCATTACCCCTTGTCCTATCACTACTGTCCCTCATGAAGAGTCTCTCCAGATACGGGAAGGATGCTATGAGGTCTCCACGCAGCCTTCTCTTCTTCTGAACAGCCCCAACTTTCTTAGACTGTCTTCTTACGACAGGTGCTCCAGTCCCCTGATCATCCTCATGGCCCTCTTCTGGACTTGTTCCAACAGTTCCATGTCCTTTTTATGTTAAGGACACCAGAACTGTACACAATACTCCAAGTGAAGTCTCAGGAGAGCAGAGCAGAGGGGTAGGATCACCTCCCTCGACCTGCTGGTCCCGCTTCCTTTGATGCAGCCCAGGATACGGTTGGCTTTCTGGGCTGCAAGCACACTGGAGCTGGCTCATGTTCAGTTTTTCGTCGACCAACACCCCAGAGTTCTTCTGCGCAGGGCTGCTTTGAATCTGTTCTCTGCCCAACCTGTAGCTGTGCCTGGCATTGCTCCTACCCAGGTGTAGGACCTTGCACTTGGCATGGCTAAACTACATAAGGTTGGGACCAGCCCACCTCACAAGCGTTTCAAGGTCCCTCTGGATGGCATCCCTTCTTTGCAGCGTATTAACCGGACCACACAGCTTGGTGTCATCAGCAAACTTGCTGAGGGTGCACTCAATCCCACTGTCCATGTCACCGACAAAGATGTTGGAACAAGACCTGTCCCAACACCAATCGCTGAGGGACACCACCCATTACTGGTCTCCAGATGGACATTGAGCCTTTGAGCACAACTCTTTGCATGCGGTCATCCAGCCAGTTCTTTATCCATCGAGTCATCCATCTATCAAATTGATGTCTCTCCAATTTAGAGACAAGTATGTCATGCAGGACAGTGTCAAACTCTTTGCACAAGTCTAGGTAGATGACATCAACTGCTCTACCCCTCTCTATTACTTCAGTAACCCCATCATAGAAGGCCACCAGATTGGTCTGGCAGGATTTCCCCTTAGTGAAGCCATGCTGGCTGTCGCAAACCACCTTGTTGTTTCTCATGTGCCTTAGCATGCTTTCCAGGGGAATCTGCTCCCAGATTTTGCCAAGCACAGAGTGAGACTGACTGGTCTGTAGTTCTCTGGGTCATCTATTTTCCCCTTCTTGAAAATGGTGGTTATATTACTCTTACCAGACTGCTTCAAGAATTCTGGTACTGGCTTAAAAGAGATCTTTGAGAAGTGATCTGCAAGCGTACAATTACTTCCTTTTACTCTCCCTGTGGTTATAGTTGGATAGCAGCAATCAAGTATGGTACATGACACATTTTTAGGTGTACTGCTTCACCAAAAAACTTCAGCCATTTTCTTCATCTCTATGCTATGCATGAGGGAAACCATATTTGCCAATGAAGTCACACAAAGCTTAGTAAAATGAACAAGGGAAAAAATTCTGAAAATTGGATGTTTCACTGCAAGTAGATAAAGCTCAGTCTAAAGCTCCCTGTGGTTTTCAGATAGCTGGCAAAAGCATAAGAGACTCACAAATAGAAAGTGGGCCTCAGATCTTTCTTCATTTATGGAGCTTTATAAAGCTTTTACTTTCAGTCCATACATTCTCAGAATTCTAGCATTATCAAAAATTCTTCAAATATAACAGCTCCAGTTTTAAGCCTTTTTTTTTTATAATATTTGATAGCAGAAGTATAATAATGTTGAAGAAGTAAATTTGTTCTTCTAATCCTAAATTCAATTCTGGAGAGATCAAGCACAAGAAGCTGTCTTAGCAGACTGTATCATAAACACAAATAAACTCTCAAAATATTAAATATACAGAATCAAAACTCCAAAAATTGTCTGTAACAAATCCCATGTAAAGGGAATAATTGTTTATGAAATAATTTTAAAAGCTGAGTTTTCCATGCAAGTAATGTCCAACAAAACAAACAAAAAAGTTTTTGATGCTTCTAACAAGAATATGTCAATACAGGAACTCAAATCCTCTCACTAAACTTTAGATCCTGGTCTTTCATGAACTACAACTTCACACAAATGCAAGACTCCTATATAGTTTCAAAGCAATGCAGGAGTGTAGTTGCGGAAGTGTAAATGTAAATAGCAATTCCACTAGCTGACAGCTCAGAAGTATTAGAAATACTTCACATGTTTAGTAAATTATTTTAGCAGTGGAGAAAGATGTACCATGTTGAACTATGAAAGTAAAAGATACAATAAGTAGTTCATTAGGGTGAAGGAGTAGAGGAAAATACTATCTGAAATCATAAATACTACATCAGAGGCAGTTTCTGAGCACACTTGAAAATGTGACAATCATTTACCTGAAGTTATGTTTTTGCACTGTAATTACATTTAGGAGGTTTCTGTAGAACTAACTTGAAGGATTTTGTCTGGTATCTTTACACACTCTCACACTTATTCATTCGCTCACCACCCTAGGAATCCATTACTTACAGGATTCTGTAGATTGTCCCTTCACTACAATTCTGAGGTCATTCTGCATGCCAAAATGCTGCCCTTGCATTCATCTCAACACCAAGCAGTGTGGCCAATCTCAAGAATGGTAGAGAAATTGTTAAGGTTGAAGAACATACCAAAGAGGATGACAGTGAATGAAGGGGAGGTTAAACATATTATACAATTCAGCTTGGAGAAGAGAAGACTCAAGAGAAAGGAAGATATGAAAGAACTGCATAAACTTATGTGATATGTGGAGGAGGTGAAAAGGAAATGATTATTCATCTTTTGCCTGCAATACAAGAAATAGGATCATGAAATGAAATGATGAAACAGGACATTTAGGACAAACAGGAAGTAGTTTTTCCTGTAGTACATCATTAAATTGTGAAACTCATTGTTATGAAATACCATGGAGGAAAGGATCCACTATGGGTTATTAACCAACAAGTTACAGACACAACATTTCCTTCAGAAATCTTTTTATTAGACTGGAATTTGGGTATCAAAAGGAATAACATTCTAGACATGTCATGGGAGTGAAGCTTAAAAGCCCTGTCTAAATTTGGTCTCATGGTCCCACACACTTAAAGAAAGCACAGCCATTCCATTCCCCTCATCCATGCCCCCCGCCCCCTCTAATCAGATCTTCAAGACTCCTGCCTTTCTATCAATACTTCTGTCTTTTCTGACACTTTTAGGAACTATGAGATTGAAAAGGCAGGGAACTATTTCTGAGACTTGTTTTCTCTTACTTAAAATGGACAGAATATCAGAGTATCTCTGCCTGTTTCTTTCCTGAAATCATGAATTGTTGGGAGGGAAAAAAAAATCAACCATCAAAGCTTTCATTGTTCTGTGTGCAAAATAGAATATAGCAGAAATTACGCAATATGACAACTGAAAAGTTCAATGACCCTATTTCATACTGCTTCTTTTTCTTATCTTGGTTTTCCTTCAGAGTTGATTGCTGATTTTATATGGCAATATGTGCCATAATCCTACTTTTCATAGGGTATTTTTATATATATACACCTGATTGCAAATCATGGTTATCACCTGATTTCTTCAATTAGATATATAAAGAAAAGACATTAGAATAAATTGCATTTCTCTGTACTGTTTTATCTGTGCACAAGGATTTTCTGTGATTATTTCAAATTTAATCTAGTTCTCAATTATCCTCATTTTCCTACTTCTCTAAATACAATCTTACATATTCAGTGTACTGCATTCTCTATTTAGCATCTAACAGTAACTACCCAAAAGGTATTTTCTCTGTGAGATTTTTGAGCTTCAGTGTACATTTTGCATTCTTTGTACTGTACAATGCATTCACAAAGCATTGTTGTCATTATGCATTCCACTAAATAAAGACCTAATTTACTGAAATAAAATTCAGTGAAATAGAGTTTAGAGTTTAGAAAAACGGATTTTGAGGTTAATTTTAAAAACACATCTTACTGTGACTTGCTACCTTAAATTAAAGACAGATCTATGCATGAACAGCTGTAGTAAATACAGAAAATGATACTTGTGAGTAATTTATGAGAGGAAGTACATGGTGATCCTATCATCAATAAATAGAAGTGAAATTACAGCACAGCAAACAAGTCAATGAGCAGAAATTACACTGCTTGCTGCTAACTCCTTGCTTTCTTTGCATTTCAACCTGTTTTGCATTCTCAGAGTGGAATGTTTTGAAGAGTTGTTTTGTACTTTTGTACATTTCTGTGCTTTGATTACATTTTCATGTGTAATATGTAGAAGAGCTATTACCCTATCTGTGTTGGAAGTAGAAAGGCGAACTGATGATAGCTGAAAGTGAACTAAAGAAGGTGGGAAGAAATGTGCTCTGCAGAACTGGGTAACAGGATGACCTAGAAAGCACGTGTTGAACACTGAGGTGTTTCCTAGTTTCAGAGTTGCTCTGGACCCCTTCCTGACTCTAGGTGTTTGCATACCTATTGTGGTCAACAACTTTTTTTCTTAACACCAGCTGCCTTCATGATCTCTGTTTCTGAAGTCGGAACACTACCATATGCCATTTGTTATGCTTGGGATTTAGACTGATAGGACAGTGATGAGATCCCAGACTGTCATCTGGACACAGTATTTTATTTATTAAGTAGAACGCTAAAAAAAAGACATAGTACCAGGTCTCCTCAGTCCGTGTTAGTTTTTTTCAGTACCAATCACAATTCAAATGTATTGTGTACTGTTCAGAAGTATCTGTCTACAAAACTTTTATTTACATTTATTTATTTTTTTTATTTTTTTATTTCCCTCCTCCTTTGAAAACTCAGAAATAAGCATGAATTAGTCCTCAAGCTTGAAGCTGACAGGACTTCTGCATAGCAAACCTGCTTTTTTTGATGTCCATCTCAAGATGTCTCTTTTTCCACAGAGAACTAATGGATCTAGAGGATACATTCAGAAGATAAAACAAATGTTATCTTCCCACTTCAGATTTGGTTCAGACTGAAGTGACTGCAATATGCTAATAATGCGGTGAATTTTACGCAGCAGAAAACAGAGCATAAAAACATGAGGCTTCTCTGATGAGTTCATACCAGATTTCTTGTGAGGCCTCTGTTTTCTTAGACCAAGTGGTGAAAAGAACAAACACCCTTTTCAATTTGTCTGACAATACTCCACTGACAGCTGAAGAGCTTGGGTACTGGCACTACTTCTGATATTTCTTTTCTTTAACCTCAACAGTCATTATACCAGCATGATCATACACATAATGGTGTAGAAAGTCAGGCTGTGATAAGTTAATGCCACTAAGCATTTCACTTTGCTTAATCACATAATGAAAATCATGGGGGCTTTGATGTAGAAGTTTCAAAGCAGCTGCAAAATGAGCTTGGATAGCCTCATAATAATTTTTAAACAATAGAAAATCGTTTTTAAAATTCAGGTGACCAAACAAACAAACAAACAACCCAAACAAAAAGGCGCTGCAATGCAGGAATGCAGGATTCACTTGGGACAACAGTCATTGACAAAATCTGATAATAAGTGATGAGACCCTGAAGTAAGTCGATAAAAGTAGGGAAAGCAAAGAAAGATTAATATTATGGGCAGAATACTTGTCAGAAAGCCTCCACAAAAAGATAGCAGGACTATTTTTAAAGCTGTATTTTAGTTCTAGAGACACAGGGAGATGTAAAAAAGCTTTCATGATGATTACTTTAAATAAAAATACAGCCTGCTCGAAGTTAGCCAAACACATTGGATAGCCAACTTGATGCAATGTGTTCCAGTATACTGTGTGTCCATGGATATTCTGGAATTTATTGTAGGTACAGCTGGGAAATCTCAGAGATACCCATTTCCAGAATTTGGCTATTGGGTTATAGAAATATTTTCACATTTCCTGCAGATGGCTGGATTCTTTGCTTCACTCATAATTTTAATTCAGAATTAATTATGGACAGCTGCTGGCTCTGATAGAACCTAATTGCTCTTTTACTAGACTCAGCTGCAAGCAGTCAGATTTCCTTTTCCTTTGTAGAGTACATTATATACAAACATGGGTGGGGAGAAAAATAACCAATTAACTAAATACATATGGATAAAATGACTCACTAAGAGTGCTGATCAAATAATGTATCAAACTACAGCTTAGGTCAAAGGAAATTACAGGCCTTGTAGGACATGATAATATATATATGGAAATAATTATCAGCACCAACATATTTGTAATTTGAGATAACACATGGAAAAGGGACAGCTTCTGTTAAAAAAGAAGAAAATCTTAGAGAAAATTTTTACATTTTTGTAAGGGGCAGGTTATTTCACTGAGTGAAAAGCCATCAGTGTCCAGGAAACCTGCTGAACTGAAACCATTTGCTGCCCGAATCCAAGTCAAGCATCAGTACATCCACTGGACAACTTAGCAAGAAAATGTGGCATAATTATGGAACTGTTATTGCTTCCTTACCTCTTACTAAAAAAATTAAGAAAACTATGGAGTAGTTATTGTTACTAAGGCTACAGAAAAAGGGTGTTTCACAAGCAAGGGAGCAGAGATAGCCAGCAAAAAGGCTAGGGATGTGAGGATTCCCTTCCAACTCTCTCTACATGGTAAGTACTAAAGCGGTTTGGGATATTTTGCTATCCTAGTTGGCTGTGATGGATGAAGACAAGTGAAAGCTGTAGACATGTAAAACAAGAAACAGTGTTGAAAAATGTTTTTTGCCATTTTTTTTTTTTCTTTATCTACAGACAGTCAGTGAAATGAGTAGACACGTTTAAAGCAGTAAATGGGTAGCTTCTTACATAATGTGTGAAACTACTTGTCAGGGAGTAATACTTAGACAAGAAAAAAAAATCAAAGATAAGACTGTCTGGTTTGTTCTTTAAAATGTGTGTACAATCATGTATATGAACAATGAGATATCCACCAGTTTCTCTAGGGAGGTAAAGAAATAACCGCGGAAAAGAATTTAAATCCTCATGAAGTAGGGTTCTACTAGTCACTAACTGCTTGCTGCTTGCAAGGAAACTATACTGAAATAATTGCTGACATTGGAGTTCCATACTTTCCCCTAAAAGTTTTGACATTTGCCATTGTCAGAGTCAGGCCCAGATAGATCACTGATTATATCTAGTAATAGCATTCACTATGTTCCTTTACAGATTTCTGACTTCCACCAGAAACAAAACCTTGCTCTATGCAGTCATAACATCCTTTTAGGATTTCAAAAGATAATCCTGCCCTAAGTTACAGCAGTGGGGGTATAATCCCCTGAACCACACGCTAAGTGCCAGCCAAAGATGGCCTCATACACACTGGACTGGTTTAATCAAAAAGACCACAAGTAGGTACTTTCCATTTTTGAACCTGCATGAAGAAATACTACCATTACTTGGTTTTGTATGCCCTGAATTTTTAATAGTGGTTCCAGTGATACTTTTTATGCTTACAAACAACAGAATCATATACTGTACATACAGCAGCTTCAGTTCAGGTTTTAGGAAAGGCTTTTTTCACTGTGCAGAACTGGTTTAGACAAAACTTGAAGGCAGATCAGCATCAGTTTGCTGGTGTTAGATACCTCATGGAGGATTTTTCTAGATAATGTAGCACAGCATTTTCCTATTCAAACTAAAAACAATCAAGGTACCTTAGCCAATCTTTAAGGACCCTGCACACTGTCACAATGACTACTGTATAGTAATCCTTGTCATGTTCATAATTCCAGGTTTTTGTATGTAAGCACTTAAATTTAAGGAAACAAGTTAAGCTAATAAGAGCCAAACTGCCCTTCACTTAAAGAGTGATAAGTTGAGGAAGATAACTGGCATCTTTGCAATGAAGATAATCCTAACCAAAGACACTCAAATTTGAAACAGAAAAAAAATTCAGCATTATACATCAGTTAGTGGCTCTAGCAGTATACTGATGGAGACTCTGTTTTTGTCTATATAACTGCATGAGCATAACAGAGTAATTAACTAAAAACTCTTGTACATTGAGTATAAAACACCCACGGTTTTCAACTGTGAAGCTTTAGGAATATGAATTATCAGAACCTGGAAAGTTTTTATGGTGATATTAAGGCAAATCCCAACTCGATGACCACCTCAATCATTGTGCTGGTGGAACATCAGTATTTTGTTTCTGTCAGATAGCATTTATCAACCTTCTTTCTAGACTCTTACTTCACTTTCCAGTAGACTCTATAATTCCAATAACTAAATGAAGACAGAAAAAACATTCAAAAATTACAAAATTAAGAGAATCAAGTTCCAGTTCCTCAGAGATCAAGGTCCCAGAGCATCAAACTCTGTAAGCCTTTGTATAAGGTACACGTAGAAATGAAGTAACTCCCAAGAGGAAAGGTAGAAATGAAATGACACCCAGACAATCAGTTACAAATAGAATACCATGAAAAACACAGACATGTACTCATTGCTATATTTTTACATTAAGAGGAACTCAATGTCCTAAGCAGGGTCATCATCTCTGCTTTGTTTTAAGAATAGAATTTAACAACAGCCTCTTCTGTTGCTTGTTATTGCGAACAAAGACTTTGGGAAAGTAGTTGGCTTAATGAAGTATATGGTGACCTAAAACTAACAGCTGGAGAGGAAACAGTGTTACAATGTTTTTTACATAGATTATACCCAGCATAGCCTAATACACAGTAGCAACCCAACAGCTGCTTTATAAAGACGTGGGTAAAGCAGAGAAAGTTTAGAATATTTGTATATTAAAACACTTGTCATACTAAAATGCCTTTACTACCTTTCCCTCTCCAGAGCCTTCAGCTGTCCAGGGAAGTTAGGAAAGATCCTGAGTTGCTCTCATGGTAGAGAAATTGAAGGGATGAGGAAGCTTTTAGTATTTTTCAATCTTATTTGAGAGATTTGTCAATATGTACTGGGGGGATTTTTCCCCACCTCCCCACCATGAAAAAGGATAGGCAGTCATCTGCAACCTACTCACTGCAAGGATTAGAAAATGAATACTTGTGAGGCATGTGGTAAAAGCAGTAAGGAGGTTCAAATGATACAGAGATGAATTAAACAATCCAGTGGAAAATAATTGCCTCATATATATATATATATATATATTGCTGATTTTACTTTTCATTCTGAAATGAACAAAAATAGGTAAGTATTCTACTTTAAGAAATACAAGATCACATTATTTTTTAAAATTGTTTTTACTGTACTAAATGGTTATGTTAGTATACTCAGAGATATATTTACTTAGACACATTTTCCAAACATCCAAGTTTTTATGTCTGCAATAGCAGCATTAACAGTACCTGACAAAACTTCACAAAGTGTCTTAAAGATATGCCCTTTGGAGCTGCTATTAAAAAGAAAGATCCAAACATATGGGATTGCACTTACATGTTAAGCTTTTATGTAGTGTTACTCAACCAACTACTGAAGTTTCTGTGATGTTTTGAAAACATAGCTGCATAAAGCTCCAAACACCCTCCGGTGCTATTTTATTATGATCTGATTAGCACCTGTTTGCCTGCGCTAATCCAACTTCAAACAAAAATGTGTGCTTTCCTCACTATCATTAGACCACACATTACAGTCTCAGCAATGCAGAATCCTGGGGTTTAAGCCTGCAGTTTTGCACTAAAGAAACCCTTTTTTCTAGATCAGCTCTGCAAATTAGGGCAAATCATGTGGAGAGAACAGTTGGATTGGAATATTACTTCTGTGCAAAGGGACTGAAAGGATACAGTCTTAAAATGTAAGATTCTGTAAATGAGAAAGCATCTACCTGCATCATGGATTTTAACCACCACAAAAAAGTATTCACACAACTTGTTCTAAATAAGACAAGTCAACATTTGAGCACACAGGATGAAAGATATCTACAAACATGATGGGAAGGCTAAATATCTTTTGTGTTATTAGGGGTTTTTGCATGCAGCTTTACCTTGCATTTAGCTGCTTTCCTCTACTGCAAATAACAGTAATGCTGTCACCGGGAGAATGTAACTAAAGCAAGGATCACGGAACACAGCAGTTTACAACAAATACATTTCTAAACTTAACTTTACCTTCATTTGCTAACCTATCTTTTCAGGTGGATATAGACAGTAAACTATGGGGTTTTTTCCTTGGAAAAAAATGTGCAAGAGCATCTGTTTTCTCTTTAAAAATAAAATAGCTTTATCTGTATTTTAATTACTTTTTCAGCTTAAAAATCTGCCAACTTTTCTGCAGAGTTAAGAGCTTTGGCTGGTAGAATGCACACATGAAATGCTCAACATGCTTTTGACTTCTATATTAAATTCTGATTCAATATGCAAAGGCAAGCAAACTCTTAATTAGCAAAAGTAGGTGTGTAAATAACACACAAAGATGTCTGCTGCATGGACAAATAATTACTAATGTTATCATAAATTCTGATCATATAATTCTGTATTTTTCTTTGTCTTCATCACACAGAACTTCTTTTGAAGACTTCCACTGGCATTTGTTTAACATGGGTTTATCAGAACATACCTTACAAAGTCTAGTAATTTTGAATGGCAATATGGTAATACTTATATTACATTCACAATAATTTCACCAGTTAAGACTGATTTTTTTTTTAATTTTTTTTTTCTGGTCACTGTTATGTGAACGGAATGCATTCAAATGCGTATAGGGTGAGTTTTACAGTTGGCACTGGTTTTTACCTCAGAATTTTTCTAAATACAATTGTAAGTTACTAAATAAATTCTTCATATGCTCAACAACCATTTCCTAAGAACAGGATATTGAACTAGCTTATCAGCTGCTGAGGTTTGATACAAACTGGTCTGGGGCCACAATTCTCTACAAGATATATAGCCACACCCCAAAATCACCAAGCAAACTGGAAAAACCTCATACCCGCTTAACATGAAGTGGACTGCAATACAACTGTCAATATTAAGGCACATCTGCAGAATGCAGTAGGGAAAAGGCTGGGCTAAACCTTTCACTTAAAATGCCTGCTTATAAATACATAGTAAATAGGGGGTTACTGTCTAAGGATTAAAATGCAGATATCTGGCTTTTTCATTTATTCCTCATCTAGTCAGGCTCCTGCTGCATTTACTGGGTGCTGACCAGAATCAAAAGTGAAAAGAAGCTCAGCTTTTGAGTAGTAAGAAACTCTGTGCTAAATTCTCAGAAATACTATAGATAAATAGCTTCTCCCTGTACTTAGTTGCTTCCTAGATTTCATATTCCGTATTTTTTATGGCTTAAAAGCTTTGCAGAAAAATGCTTCCATGGCTTCTTTGTACCTACTCTTTCTTACCAATTTTTTAAGAGTAAGCCCCCTTGTATTTATACTTCTATAATATGGCATTATGATAATTTCCTGAGTTCTGACAGTTTTTAGGTACTGGAAGAAACATAAAAGAAGGTGTAAGTGTTGATTCAGTTGTTTTACATTCCGCATTATAAATCCCATGTCCTGCTGGGGAGAAAACTCATTATTCCTTCAGTGGGGTATCTTGGAAAAGAACTGCCTACCATTGGTAACAGATACAAGATATGGTCTTTTATTATATTGTTTTGCTCTAGTGAATAAAGTTTGAAATACGTTTATTATCTGGGTGATAGTAGTACATGAGCTTTAATGAAAAGGGACTTAGGGAGTCCTGAACACAAAATGGGAGGTAGTGACAGATAAGATACAGAACAAGGAAAAGGGGACTTTTTTTAAAAAGGCTGCAGTGGCAGACCAGGAGCCAGCAAAGGAAGAAACGAAAAGCAAGAAGTTTATCAAGAACAGATAAAACATCTCAGTGGAATAGGGTGACTACCAGAAGGAAGTGAAAGGTGATGCATGACAAAAATTGGCAGGAGAATGCTAGCATTAGAACAACAGTCTTTCTTCACAGAATATACTAAACCATGCAGGAACTTATTTCATATTGAAATTGTTCAGCAAGATGGTAAAAAACAGTGAAATGAATTTGAAAAACAGCAAAATCAAAGGACAGTAATAGAATATAATTAGAGTAACTCTCTAACCCAGATACTGAAGAGAAAAAAAATAAAAAAAAAAAAGAAAAAGAAATTACTGAAGATTAGAAGAATGGAGACATTCACAGAATGAACAACAGAGAGAAGAGGAAAGAAAAATCTGAAAGCACGTAACATGCAAAAGTTGCTAAATTTTTCTATTTCAACATAAAATGAAAATTTTTCTGAGCATGAAATGAAATACGTAGGCATGTCCAGTACTTTGGCTTCAAACTAAGAATTAAAGTTTTTCATGTTCCTGATTGAAAGATGTACCCTTTAGCTTAACAAAATTGAGCTGATGCTTTGTTATTCTTGTTTGGATTTTCTTTTACCAATTTAATAATGTCAAATTCAAAATGATAAGGCAACACAAGTCTGAAAATACAGTGTTGCTATGATATATCTGAAAACAAGCCACCCACACTAACATTACTGCTGTAAGAATTACTTCAGTAACTTATTCTTGTTGGTCTAACAATTAGATAGTCAGCACATTAACAGTTACAAGTTAATGAGTACATTAATGAAGTTTCAGCTGTCCACAGCCCTTGCTCCTACATGCACAGCCACAAAAAAAACCCTCAACAAACAAAACAAAAAAAACCCCACAAACCCAAAACAAATAACAACAACAAAACAACCCAAAAGCCCAGAGATATAAATCTGTACATTTTCAAGAAATTTGGTTTCATTAATTCTGCTCATAGACAAATTGTTCAGATTGGGACTCAAAAGGCTTATTAAAATAATAGAATAGGTGGAAGTCAACATTTTTGAGGATAGCTTGTGTGAAATGCCTAAAATCTTAATGTATCAAGAAGCTATACATAAGGTGAAAAGCTTCAACAAATTTATGACTAGAAAATGCATGCTGTAGAATATTGATAAATAAATAGGAAATTTGAAAAAAGTCTTTCGTCAGGCATCAAATCTTATTACCTCACCTGGTCACCACTTCCACAGAAATTTGCACGAATAACCAGTGAAAAAGAGAAAATAATGACCTTGCATTTCATCAGTATTGCTGAGTGATAACAGGTTTTGTATCTTATTTTCTTTCATCTGTTCCAATGACTTGCTCTATGACTTAACAACCAATTTAATTAATCTTTTTTTGCATTAAGAGAATTTAGGTCATTCTGGTAATTTAACAGTCTTCCCAGAGTGGGAGGATTTATTTCCTCTATTAATTTTGGGTTTGATTTATAGCATAACATATTCACTTTCCAGTTATGCTCTATACAGAGACAGCTGATGAAATTCAAGCTGAGGAAATCTATAATTCTAGGCAAATTCAAAATGCTTTAAATCCCGTAAATAAAGGTACAGAAAGATTTGTCTCCTTTCAGGCAATACTCAGCAAACTGCATAAACAGATTTGTATTATTATTCATATTTATTCCCCATTCCTAACCCTGGTATTTCAATAAACATTAAAAGACTATATTCCATGTCCTCTGACCTCTTCTAAGCAGTGTGTGCCTTTTAACACTGAAGTAATTATTTTGTTTTCCTGTTGGCTTTTTTTCCTTACTTACAACAGCCTCTTTTAATCACTTTGAAAATATTAAAAAAAACCCCAGCTTCCATGGCTGGCTTACCAATATGTAAGAAGCCAGAACTAGGAGAGTATAACCCTTGTAATTCTTGTTCCTCAGTTTTTGGATGGCTAAAGCAAAGCTATTTTTCAAATACACTAAGCATTTTGCAGCTCCAGTGAACAGTGAATAGTTAGTAGCTCTCAGCTTTACTAACTGAAGGTATCCCAAAATGAAGCACACAAAAATCACTGATCTTAGGCATTAGCTTTGAAAGGGGCAGCAGAGTAAGCTATGCAAGCTATAACAACATAGCCTCGAAATGAGAGGGATCCATCTTGAAGCTTATTTCAATCAGAACTGGCACATGCATTCTGACAATGTTACCAGTTTGATTTTAAGATTGTCTCATCAAAGATTTCTAAAGAATGGCCATCTCTTCATTTTCCTTACCCCAGACCTTTAAGAGGAGCATGTTTTCCTCTCAACAGTCTATTAATTCATACCTTTTAGCACCTGAAGAGTTCTGATACCTTGCAAACAGCATGTAGCACCCCTTTTCCTGGAAATGAGCTCAAACTGCTCCCCAGGTACATCCTTTGCTGTTTCAGCTCCTCACAGTTCTAAGCTAAAGGGTTTAAACTTGAAAACAGAATAAGATATCTACCCATTGTAAATAAAAGTTGTCATTTATCTTCCTTAAATTTCATGTTCTTTACTTTCATACACAATGTAAGTAATAATTTCAAAAGATGTTTTATTGTTCAAAACAGACTTTCCTCAACATTCAGGTTTTTAAAGCAAAACTTTTTTAATGCCACCTTCTGAATGCCATAACTATAACTGTATTGTCCCTGCAGATGTTCTCCCTGCAAACCTTTACATGTTCTAAAATGAATTCCTCTTGCACAGACCAAATGAAATAATTCTGGCCCATCCAAGTTGGCAGTGCTGTTCTCAGGTCACGAATTTGCAATGCAACCATCTTTGACAGACTCAGAAGTCTCTTTGAAAGAAGAGTTTTTATCTGCAATAGAAAACAGTAATATTGACATAAGATGATTAGAAAGGAATTCTGGTCTTACCTGCAGTGTACAACCATAGGTCCAGCATCAGGAGGGTTGCAGGTCTTCACTCGTCGCAGGAAAGCTAAGAATGGTGTTGGGTGTTCTGGGACACCATGGTCAGGCCAGGCAGTGAACTGGAATTGCCTCACTTCCCTTTTCTCACTTGAACCATTCTATGGTATTAAAAAAATTAATGACAAAACTGCCACTTGATGTGATATTGGCATTTTTCAATGAAACAACTGCAGAAGCATATATACCAGCAAAGTGTACTTAAATCACATTTGGAGCCAGAGAAAAACAGAACTCAGGCTATGGAGGGAAATGTTTCCTACATTCTCAATTGCAGGATTCAAACAATGTAAGAAATTTAACTGTACTGCACAGTAAAACCTCACAACAAATGCCAGAGCTTTAGCTATTTGTCAATGAGCTAAATATTTTTTTTGTGGGAAGGGAAGGTCAAAAGTTGTCAACATTTATATTTTAAACTCTACTGTAAGTATATATAAGTACATATACCTTGTAAAGTGCGAACGTACGAACACAGTATGTTGCCAATTCAACAGTGTCTAAAAGGGTCACTTGAATTAGTCCATAAGTTTCTGTGCCTCTGCTTGGCCAGTATTGATCACACTTCACCTGAAGTGAAAAACATATAATTATTTAATATATTTAAAAATGGCATTTAGTACATATCTGAGCATATATCACTGTAGGTTTTTAAAAGGCGTTAGAATGCTCAACAATAGCTAATATCCTGACATAAGGAATTTATTTTATCATCCACAAGAATTACTCTTTTGGTAGTAGCTCTTACAGTATCTTTTCCTATAATGGGCATTTGTAAATTCAGTGGGGCAGATGACTAAGAAATATGAATAAGTATGGATACACTAAATTAAAAAGAATCTATAGTACCTAAAAATATGACCTAACAATTGAAAATATTCACTTTCAGAGACTGATAGATCAGTGACTGAGACACTCAGCCTCTATTTCATTTATAGCAATAAATTTTAATCAATTAGCCTTGCATATGGTACAGAAGCGTGGTCTGAGCCCAGTAATAATGCATTTATTTATTTATTTAATATTAATAAGACTCATACTAAATTCAGTGAGAATACACAAACTTTAACAAACAACAAAAGCAGCATATTACAAATTATTTTCTGTTAAGAATATGAATTATCATGCTAATCCAGAGAAAAACTGAAGATTCCCCCAAAATGGAAAATTAAGATATGCATCTTCGAAACATCTACGTTCTCCAGTTTCTAACTCTGCACAGTACTTATTGAAAAAGACACAGTACGCTTTCAAACTCCCAGTCCTGAATAGGTTTTGCTTGCAGATGGTTTTATTTTGAGACTCACAGATCACAGATCACTAATAGTTCACAAATCACAGTCTGAGAACAAACAATCTGGATAAAGAGGAGAAAAAAAAATCTAACCACTGAAACAGGTGATGAATATTCAATAGTGACAAACCCCCGGAAACAATTTTTACAGGAATTGATAGCTTAATTTATAGATAAAGAATTGGAACAAGGAAACTAAAAATATTTACTGATACTACAGCCTTAAAAATGGGATAAATAGTGCATAAAGTCATCTTATTAGGGGAATTAGGGAATTACTTCCTTGTGCTATTTACTGAAATACTTAATGCATTATGTATTTCAAGTACTTCGTGAATAGCAGTGATTAATTTGCAAGGTTCCTAATTCTAAAACATATCATTGTGGTCTTCTGCAAATTGGACAGAAAAGTATGTTTTCAGTTGAGTTATTGCAATATAAATATTATAAAAAATAATACAGATATAAAGCTACTTTCACTTTATCATTAGTATAGACACAGTGTAACTTGTGTCTATATTGGTTAGCCATATTTTAGACAAAAAAGTTGTGGTTTATTATTGCTTAAACTCTGACTAAACTTGGTTGGTTTGAATGATTTAAAAAAAATTAATAAAAATGGTAGAATACTTTATGTGCATTCAATAAAAGAAATACAAATAATAAATATCTGACTATTCTTTTGCATGCCTAAACATGTAGTTCTCCACTCTACCCTGCAGTTCTGATGTATAGATTGTATTATTGTAAAAGCAGTTCCAGCTTCCCGAGTGCATGCCTGAAAAATTTCACCAAAAGCTTTTCTCCAGAATGACTTTATAAAATCAATTCCAAATGTAATTTGGTGACAAAGCTGAAAGAGGGTAGATTTGGATTAGATATTAGGAAAATAATTCCTAATTATTACCAGGCTGTCCAGACAAGCTGTGGCTGCCCCATTCCTGGAAGTGTTCAAGGCCAGGCTGAACGGGGCTTTGAGTAACCTGGTCTAATGGAAGGTGCCACTGCCCGTGGCAGAGCGCTGGAACTGGAAAAGCTTTAAGGTCCCTTCCAACATAAACCATTCTATGATTCCACAACAGAGAGAAATAAATGTTCAACATAAAAAAAAAAAAATATGGAAATTCAGAACATAGTAGAGCCCCTGCACTTTTGCAAACAACAGAAAGTAATTGTTTCATTTTTATGCTGTATAATAAAGTTCAGCATAACTCAGGCTTAGAAGCCTGCAGAGACTTGCTCCTTTTCAGTTAGGCTGGGAGAAAATAAACATGCTGCTATTCTAGGTGCAGATTTTAGGGTTTTGTTTGTTTGGTTGATTTTGTTTGGTTTTGTTGTTTGGCTTGGGTTTTTTGTTTGTTTTGGGTTTTTTGGGGTTTTTTTCCTTTTTTTTTTTCATTTCATTGCTGTTGTTTTATATATTAGTTTATGTGAGAAACTCCAATTACTTTGCAATAATTATAAAATACTTTCTGTTAGAACTAAGTTATTCAGAGGTCTGCTACTGGAAGAAGATTCTTCTTAAAAATAAATACAATTTTAGACCAGTATATATATTATATGAAAGCGGAAACTGGTGAAAATAAGAATCAAATTTTTAGAAAGAAATCCTGATTTCTGATTGATGTTTGAACTTCTGTAACAGCACTTTAGCCACAAGTTGATGGAACTACATCTTTTATTCGTTTGCTTTTTGATTTTCCTGAGAACAGTAAGTCTTATTCAGAGATGTGACCTTACCTGCCTCTTACCTCTTTTGCCCTGTGATCATAAACCTTACATTCCCAATACTCCTAACAATTTAGTAATCCAATTCATCTTTGTGAGAGATCAGAACAATGTTTTCTATTGGACTTCACCAGCAGCAGAGAATCAAATAGTATAAGTTAGTTATGAAGGCACTATTTTTGAGATAGAGTTATTTTTAAATGTTTTATCCTACGTTAAGATCATACACTTCCGCACTTCAAAGTTTCTTTTTTTTTCCCAGGGGTTATACACTAATATATTTTTCAGAAAAAAATTCTCAAACCCCTTGAGTCACCCAAATCTAACACTAAATGTCAGCAAGACAATTTTTAAATTAGTTGCCAGATTGCTTTTTGTCCTTTAGTTCTTTAGTCCATGTTTGATTTCCCTTTCATATGGGCCATTTCTTCCTTACTTGTGTGCATTGTTTGCAAAATAGACAACTTTAAGTATGGTCATGATAACATGCATCCTCCTTCAGAAATACAATTACAAGGTTTATTTATTTTTAGAGTTAGTTTGTAACTTAGCTTTGGTGAATTTCACAGTCCTCACCCTACTCTTATCCAGGCAGCTCCCAGTTTCAAGGGTTGATCTCCTCTTCTGACTCTGGTCATCTGCACCCAGTGATAGCCATGCTGTGCCATGAACTGTACATGTTTACAGAGAACAGCTTTCACCAATAATTCTCTAATGTTCTCTTACTTGTCACTAAAGATGGCAGGATGAATGGAACAGACATGTGAGTACAAAAAAAAAAAACAACCCTCACTAGTGATTTCAAAAAGAGTTTTTTTAAAAGAAAATTCAATTACAACTAATGACAAGCATAACTTTTAGTACTACTTTCACTATCCTATGATCATAGGTCACATATGCCAAAACCGCTACATTTGATGTCAGAGTAGCTTTCAAAAGGCTACCAAATTTAACAGGAAATCTTTTATGTACCATAGCAGTAGACAGTTCGAAGATGTAACTAATGATAGGCACATTCTCTTAACCTGCCCTTTAAATGTACACCTTTTCTTTTTTTACATTTCTTCCACTAGTTCCACAAGTACAAGCATTCACTGAAAGCAAAGCTGTGAGAAAATGTGAGTTCTTTCTTTTCCATTAAAAATGAGAAGCTTAAAACTATTTCAGACTCTAGAGGTTTAAGTAGCTCCAGAATTCCTAAGAATATTCATGGATATTCACACTTTGATAAGTCACAGCCACTAGAGAAGGCACTGCCATGCATCAAAAAAGCTGAAGGAAGGGTATTTCCATATGAACATATGAATACAAAGATTCCTGACATTCAAGGGCAGAGAAATAATTTTCCAGTATAAAGTTCCATCATTCAGGCTGAAGAGCTCCTTCAGGTGATTCTCACATGAGCCAGCTGTTACAGGCCATCTGAGATTGTAAGGACAAAACACAGATCATGAAAGATACAGCAATCTAGTTGCAGGTAGATTCATCTAGTAAACTTTTGCTGCATGAACGGCATATGAATTATGCTGAATCTGGAATCTGAAATAGCAGCAGTATGTTACAAAAACTGTGCACTGGTTTTGTTAATAAGAATTGTCTTTTGCAGACAAAACTTTCCAATTACAATTTCGGATTGTCTTCCTTCAAAAATAAAGTATCTCTACAATGACAATGAATGATAATAATAATTATGGAACAAAAGAGTGCCAGTTGTTGGTGATGAAAACTGCCTCAAACCCTATCAGGCTAGCTTAGTGAATCAGACATTCCAGCTGATGCTCTATCTCGAAGCAGTTATTACTCTGAAGTCATTTTCTTTTTTGCAACAATGCCTCGCCACCTAAAGGCTAGGCTGACTGGAGTATAAAGATTGTAGGCATTGACAGTAGTATACAAGATTGTAATGCAAAGATAAAAAAAAATAAATCAAAATACATAATTTTTAGGCATTATCTGAACAAGATTTGCTCAAGTGTCACTCATTCGTTTGAAATGACAGATTGAAAATAGAAACTCCTACTCAGAAATAAGGCTGAAAATAAAACAGTTTAAAGTTTTTGATTCTGCTTTTAGAGAGACACAAAATTTAATAGAATCCTAAATTCTGAAAGAACTGAGCACCCAGCCACAGGTAGACAGATCCTTCTAAAGACTCACCAAGTATATTCACGAAACAATAAATTACTCCCGGAAATCTTTGTTCTTTGAATCCATTTTTTACTACCAAAAAAAAAAAAAAAAGAATAATTGCATGCATTTGTCTCTAATGAAGATTTACAGTAGATACATACCTGTGAGTACATAAAGGTGTTCATATTTAGTCTGGAGAAAAGGAGGCTCAGGGGAGAGCATATTGCTCACTACAACTACCTGAAAAGAGGTTGTAGTGTGGCTGGGATCGGTCTCTTTTCCCAGGTAACAAGCAACAGGACAAAAGGAAACAGCCTCAAGGTGCACCAAGGGAGGTTTAGATTCGATATTAGGAAAATTGTTTTTCACCATAAGGGTTGTCAAGCACTGGAACAGGCTGCCCAGGGAAGTGACTGAGTCACCATCCCTGGAAGTACTTAAAGGACGTGTAGATGTGACATTCAGGGACATGGTTTAGCGGTGGACTTGGTAGTGTTAGGTTAATGGCTAAACTCAATGATCTTACAGGTCTTTTCAAATCTAAATAATTCTGTCTAAGGTCTTAATTACAGTAGCCTTGAAAAAGAAGTTTCAAATAGGATTTAGAGACAACATAAATGAACTTTAGGCTGATCAATTCATAAAAAACTTTAGTTTTCTAGTAAGTCTGCAAATCAACCATCATTACTACCTTACTTTTTGAAATTTCTGAGATATGATTAGTAGGCTAACAGTAAATATTAAAGATAATTCACAAGCAAAATGATAACCCTGAAACATTTTCCATTCTGATCCTTAGAGCAGAATGTGAGATGGTTATTAAACCAGAAGGAAACAGATCACTGAAAGCTACCTTGGGCATATTTGCTCTATCTTGTCTTTCATCTTCATCCACACATTTCAAGAACAGCACAAAACTATATTGCTAGCATCATTACGAGATGCCCTTTTTGAACTCCTCCTTAACAGCAAAGAAGTCAGGGTCTTAGTGAATTAATTTTTAAGGATGAGTCTGACAAAGAGATACATACATCAAGATTTTCTAGAAAGGTCTTAAAAAGGTTTATATGAATGGAACCAAGAGGAAAACAGAACGGGGTGATTTTTTCTTTTTTCTTCATCCTCTTCCTGTACTCATGGCTGATCAATGTGTGCAGCCTGAATAATCCTTTCATAGAACAAGTTATTACATTACAGTATGAAGAAGATATTGAACAATTCAGCTTACTATTCAAGTGCTCTAACAAAGATTTTTCAATTGTCCATACAAGAGAGCTATCTCTTTCAGCTGATATGAATATTATGCAAGAAACCAGTGAAATAAAATAATCACATAAGCGAAATATCAGAGTAACAAAATTCTATTATTCTCATGTTTTTGGTTCACCTGAAAGCCAGAAGTGAATGAATGAAACAGCACAAAAATTAGAAATGGTATATTGGAGAACATCTTTAGGCCTTAACAGGTTTCAGTTTGGATTTTGATTTCTGAGTGATACTTTGAGTCATGGTGAGTTTTCTATTACTAGTTTAATACACAGATAAAATTCTTAATCTCATAAATGTAACTCTTACGCTTCCTGTGATATTAGCCAGAAAGACCACCTAGAAAAATAACCAACAGGTGCTTTTCATTAGCCAGATGAATTCATTAACTTCCTTAAAAAATTAGAAAACCTTTGTACATGATGGAAAATGTAAATCATAATACTCTCTTTCAGAGACACCTGTCTGAAGAACTTGAATTTTCCAGATGCCTTTCTCACTATAAAGGAGAACTGTTCTTTAGAGGTTGTTTTGCCTAAACACTACTAAATTAATTCCTTTTCAACGACATGAAATGACCCTTTCAAGCATGAAGTTCCTTGACTGAACTTTCCACACTGAGTAAGATTGCAGTGAGAAAACAAATACGAACTAACCACCGAATAAAAAAAAAAAAAAATTAAAAAAATTCTTAATTTTGCAAGGAAACTTCTAACTCAAAATGTGAATGGCCATTTGCTACATGTGACATATTACCTCTGTGTTAAGAAAAGAATTATACGAGGTAGTAATGTATGTCCTAGCTTAAACACAAAGCAAATGAAATAGGCAAATTAAGCAAATGCTTTGGAACCTGCTTAGTAAGGTTCCATGTGATATAGCCCTAGAGGGCAGGGGGGCCCAAGACTGTTGGTTGATATTCAAGGATCACCTGCTGCAAGCTGAGGATGAATGCTTCCCACTAGAAGGAAGTGCAGCAGGAGGGCCAGGAGACCTCCTTGGATGGATAAGGAGCTGCTGAGGAAAATTCTAGGGAAAAAAGAGGCATATAAAAGGTGGAAGCAAGGACAGGTGTCCTGGGAAAAATACAGGGATGTTGTCCGGGAAACTACGGACCAGGTTAGGAAAGCTAAGGCCCACTTAGAATTCAACTTGGCTAGGGATGTGAAAGACAACAAAGGGATTCTATAGGTACATTGCAAATAAAAGACAGACTAGGGACAGCATGGGCCCCCTCCAGAAGCTATCAGGAGAACTGGCTACCCTGCATTTGGAGAAGGCTGAAGTTTTTAATGACTTCTTTGCCTCAGTCTTCACCGGCAAATGCTCTGACCACACCACCCAAGACTTGGAAGTCAGACGCAGGGAGAGTGAGAATGAAGACCCTGGGCCCACTGTAGGAGAGGATCTGGTTCGAGACCATCTTAGGAACTTGAACGTGCACAAGCCCATGGGACCTGACGAAAGCCATCCGTGGGTCCTGAAGGAGCTGGCAAATGAAGTTGCTAAGCCACTGTCTACCGTATTTGAAAAATCATGGCAGTCAGGTGAAGTTCCCAATGACTGGAAAAAGGGAAATATAACCCCCATTTTCAAAAAGGGGAAAATGGATGAGTCTGGGAACTACAGGCAAGTCAGTCACACTCTGTGCCTGGCAAAACCTTGAAGCAGATTCTCCTGGAAGGCATGCTGAGGCACATGAAAAACAACAAGGTGGTTTGCGACAGCCAGCATGGCTTCACTAAGGGGAAATCCTGCCAGACCAATCTGGTGGCCTTCTATGATGGGGCTATGGAACTAATAGAGAGGGGTAGAGCAGTTGATGTCATCTACCTGGACTTGTGCAAAGAGTTTGACACTGTCCTGCATGACATACTTGTCTCTAAATTGGAGAGACATCAATTTGATAGATGGACCACTCGGTGGATAAAGAACTGGCTGGATGAACAAAGAGTTGTGCTCAAAGGCTCAATGTCCATCTGGAGACCAGTAATGAGTGGTGTCCCTCAGCGATTGGTGTTGGGACAGGTCTTGTTCCAACATCTTTGTCAGTGACATGGAGAGTGGGGTTGAGTGCACCCTCAGCAAGTTTGCTGATGACACCAAGCTGTGTGGTTCAGTTGATAAGCTGGAGGGAAGGGATGCCATCCAGAGGGGCCTTGATGTGCTTCTGAGGTGGGCTGATGCCAACCTGATGAAATTTAACCCTGACAAGTGCAAGGTCCTACACCTGGGTCGGAGCAATGCCAGGCACAGCTACAGGTTGGGCAGAGAAGAGATTCAGAGTAGCCCTGTGGAGAAGGACTTGGGGGTGTTGGTTGATGAGAAACTTAACATAAGCCATCAGTGTGCTTGCAGCCCAGAAAGCCAATCATATCCTGGGCTGTATCAAAAGGAGCATGACCAGCAGGTCGAAGAGGGTGATCATGCCCCTCCACTCTGCTCTCACTTGGAGTTCTGGTGTCCTCAACATAAAAAGGACATGGAACTGTTGCAACAAGTTCAGAAGAGGGCCATGAGGATGATCAGGGGGCTGGACCACCTCCCGTATGAAGACAAACTGAGAAAGTTGGGGTTGCTCATCCTGGAGAAGAGAAGGCTGCGTGGAGACCTCCTGGCAGCCTTCCAGTATCTGAAGGGGGCCTGTAAGGATGCTGGGGAGAGACTCTTCATTAGGGACTGTAGTGACAGGACAAGGTGTAATGGGTTCAAACTTAAACAGGGGAAGTTTAGACTGGATATAAGGAGGAAGTTCTCTACTGTAAGGGTGGTGAGGCACTGGAATAGGTTGTTCAAGGAAGTTGTGAATGCTACATCGCTGGTGGTGTTCAAGTCCAGGTTGGACAAAGCCTTGGGTGACATGGTTTAATGTGGGGTGTCCCTGTCCATGTCAGGGGAGTTGGAACTAGATGATCTTAAGGTCCTTTCCAACCCTAACTATTCTATCATTCTAAATAATAAATTAGTGTTGCAACATAGTTTTGACTGAACCAATTGCTACTCATTTTCATCAGGGAAATGGCATTTTTCAGAAAGCTATCAGTTTATTGTAACAGCTAAGAGAAACAACTTCATTTATGCACACAGAATCATAACAAATAAAACCTAGATGGTTGCCTTGAAAAATACTTGTGTCAGTACCAGGTACTGTCATGTCGTTTCAGTTAGACTGGCATAAACAGCTCTTGAAAGCTTACTTACAGAGGAAGAGACTGCAAAAAATACTCTACAGATGTTGCTCCATTCATGACACTATTTTTTTGAAGTTCTTTAATAGTTTAACATAAATCACATTTGCTACAAAGTTTATTTCTTCTTCCAAGCGCTCCACAAGAAGGGAAAATGGTTGACTGCCATGAAATTTTTAACAGCCTTTCACATGCAGGAAGACTATTATATTTTCCTTCACTCTTTTATATATAAACCAAATTCAATTATTTCTGACTTTCTCCATACATAATTTCTCCAACCTCCACTCATTCTTCTAGTTTCTTTGTAATTTACCAACAGCTTTTCATGTGGAGCATATGTCCTCAACACCAAATGTGTGCAAGCTGAAATAAAGAGACATGACATGCCTAAACTATTTTCAACCTGTGTAGTGGCATTAAAGTGGCACTAAAACATTTCTTTTCACACAAAGTTAACCCTGCTCATAGTATGGCATTTCTACAGATATTTGGTTGGGTGACATAACAGAGTTTTAGCTGAGGTCCTTTCTCATAGCATTTCCACCTGGAATGTGCCTAGTAAAAGAAACTTAAAGCTTTATTGGTGGATGCAGTCTTTGTTAGCATAGATCTAGGATTAGAT
This sequence comes from Myiopsitta monachus, assembly GCA_017639245.1. Classification (NCBI taxonomy): domain Eukaryota; kingdom Metazoa; phylum Chordata; class Aves; order Psittaciformes; family Psittacidae; genus Myiopsitta; species Myiopsitta monachus. The sequence continues at coordinate 30,810,742 of CM029941.1, forward strand.
TCCTAGATGAATTAAGAACCTATGACTGACTGCATTTCAGTGAGAGTTGAGCAAGACCTTGCCAGTATGCCTCTGAGAATCTTTCCACAATGAACAGCCATATGGTTGAGTTTTACAATTGTAATATGGTAACTGGTGACTCCAGCTCATACAATGGTGTAGGAATTTTTGGACGGTGGTCATTGCATTGTTACTATAAAAAGAAAAAAACCTCACAACAGTAGAAACCTATACATTTTTATTTTTATTTTTATAAATCTTTCGAGCACATGGTCTACTCGACTTCGGATATTTATTTTTTTTTGCCGTCTTTCTCATTCATTCTTCTTCTGACTCATACCTCAGCATGCTCAGAACACTAAAGAAGTAAAATAAGATTCTGATATTACATTACTGATAGAGAAATTATTGACTTCCCATTAAAATTAGGGGCTGAACAATGACAAAAATACACAGTTATTTGTTCTTTAGAAAACAATACAATTTCATATGAGAAAATGTCATTGGCAACACGTCCTGTCAGCTGATACGTTTGCTGGGAGAGATGTTAACCTCTTACCAGATAAAGACATGCATATTTTTTCTAGTTGCTGCAGAACGTAGTTAATTTTTTATTTTTATTTTCCTATGAATAAATACATATTTCACTTCTTAAAAAAACCCAGACCCCTATTTTTACATAGTTGTGTTGCCCAATACAAAACATTAGTGCCATTTTTATGAAGAAATTAATTACATTTTGTCTAAATACAGTACAATACAAGTGCACTTGGGAGCATATTTATTAAATCTGTAATGAATTGTTAAGTGCACTTATTGATGACTTTTCTACTCATATTAGTGAAGATGTCTTATTGTCACTTATTTTCAACCCAGTACTTTGATAGAAAATAGCTCCAGTATTACCTCTCAAAACATTGTTAGGTGAAAAGATATGAAATTTGCTGCAGAAGTTCTGCAAAACAAACGGCAAATTACCTTTATCACAATCACGTAAAACTCCACTGCATAGCCTGTATTTTTCTGAAACATCTTTATGCATTTCACACAGACAAAAGAACACTGTTCTTCATTTTATTTGCTTATTACCTACTGCTGTGCACATACTCTGTTTACACAGCTAAGACAGAGCACATGGCTCTTAGCTATGAGGTCAGCTAATTGAGGTAACAGTGCTTATTCTTCAATCAACAAATGAAGATTTCTTAAAAATGTTAGTAATGTGTGCATCGCAATTGTAATAATTTAGGGTTCTTCCTAGGCCTGCCTTTACGTTTTTCATGCTTATAATAAGACTGAGAAATCTTCGGTGGCCTGAAGTTTGTTTCAAAGCATTTCTTACCATACAGTCCCAAGGAAGAATTACATTTTCACCATGTTTATTCAAATGTTTCTGTTTCTATATATTTCAATATTGCCATCTCAATATTGAGAAAGGATAAAAGACTTTTCTACTGGGTTTGTTTTTATCTTTCCCTTCCCACAGAAAAGTCAGCTTTTAAACCTTGATAAAGAAATGACTATTCTATGCTTGCATTTTTATGTATTCTATTTTTGTAACATTGATGATGATGTCCACTTCCTCACAGTCAAATGAGTGTCTGGATCAGGCTAACAGAGTGCCACAAATGTAATTTCCTCATGTGTTCACTTGGTCATTTGCAAACGTGAATGAAGCTGGTAGCATCAAGACAAAACCTAAAACCTTCTTCATCAGTTTAGAAGTCCAGAATCTGGCTCTCATTTGAATAATTGACAGGGTCATTATACTGTCAGTTAGCTTTAAACTGATTGGAGTATTTTGACAGAAGATTCTAATCCTGGGCGCTATGGTTCCACCACAAAAAATACTGCCAATGAAGTTAAGAAGGAGGTGTTTCTATCAGTTCCAAAAGATTATTTAAAAAAAGGAATTATTTAAAATAAGTAATTGCATAGCAAAGAAGAAAAGGTTGAATTATCTTTCAAGTGGATGATCTACAACAATTTCCTACCCTAAAACAGGAGGCAAAACTAAATGTTTCCTGTTTCAGGCAATATTACCTTTTGCTATGAAGTGAGATTCTCTATCTTCATCTGATCATTCACATCATTCACTACAGCACACAAGTTGTCAGAACATTCAGTTAATTCAGAGAATCTGACTACACAAAAAGAGAATGTGCACTGCTGGGGGCACAGGGGAAGACGAAGCGGGGAAGAGAGGTATCACAGGTTAATTCTTTACAGCTTTCCTTAGCATAACACACAACTATTTTATTATTTTTTAATCTCTAATTTTCAGCCTTCAATAAAGTTCTTTTATTTCACTCAGATTAAACTCATACATGTGACAAAAATGCTACCAACACCGTTTCATGCACTGCTAGTATGTATAATCCTTTTTGATATAAATTACATGCACAGTAGCTGCATGATGGGACTGAGTTTCTCTCTCTTGTCTGATTAAGGTCAAATGAGATTCAGGTGATGACATTTCATAGGAAACCAATAAAGTGTGAAAGGTTATAAGTGGAAGAGATTCTCTTTTCCTACAACTTCTTTTCAGGAAAACAAATGAATAATGAATTCACTCTAACATCTTCATTTGATGAACTCAGCTGTAAAATATGTACATTCTCAAAGCTGAAGTTATTCAGACATCTAACACATGCAAATGAACTAACTTTCTGCAGATGCAATTAAAATTCTCATCTTTATCTATGCAGTCTAGGTTAAAAAGGCTGATATCAAGCTGTAGGACTACATGATGAAAAAAGCAAGCTAAACAGAAATGATGGCATGGAGATGGAAAGTAGATGAAGCCCCCGAGAGAAATAATCGTGCCTTGCAGCAGGAATAATGATCAGGCTGCCAAGACACAAAAGCAACCAAGACAGAATGAAAGGAAAAAGAGAAACAAAATTAGCAAAGATCAACTCTAATGTTATGTAGCAGTGTTTGTATTTCATGTTTGAAATTTCACTTTGTCTCCTGCTTTGAGGATATGCTATATAAAACTGATAGCATGAGAAAAAATAACAATAAAATGTTGTCATTGTATTCTTTTCCCACACAGGGATTGCCACTGTTATGTCACCGTCAATACCATTAAGTACACTACATATAGATACTGTATTAGAAGATGAGGTAACTGGTATGCCATATTCACAGAATTGCAGACTCTAAGATTGAAGATGAATTATGTACTGGATAGCTGGTCTATAATGCTCCACACTGAATGCATCAAACTCACTTGACCTATGAACACAGAATGAGCTAAATTATGCACATGAATATGCAAACATAAGCACTGAATACACACACAATCCATTGACTAGGTTGTCTGGTCTCTCATTATGCTTAGCAAACATACTGCTACTGAATGCTAATCACTGAATAGTGATTACTATTCTGATCAGACATTTTTTAGGGTGTAGACAGCAAAGGCAAGAGCTTAAAACTCTGCTATGCAATTATTGAAGAGAATGAGTAGAATTTCATTCAGTTACATCGAAACATCTTTCTAGACAGTGACTATATGTGGCCTGAAGTATTAAGATAAACTCTTAAGTATTAAGTACGCCTTCTGCAATGGGCTGCTTATTTAGGATCAGATTTTTTCTTAGCACTGATTCTAGTTAGCAGAAACTTGTATTATATAAGAAGCAATTAGTGAGGAAATGGGCAAAATTTCATTTGGTTAATTCCAAAAAACCGTTAGTGCCTAGACTAGACAAGGCCTGTAGACACAAGATAAAATGAAAATTTCAATGAAACAACTCTCTACTGTGTGCTAGTTGTCATCGGGCTTGTACAGGCAGTGGTGTCAATGAAGGTTGAATTTACATGTGGAAAGTGATTCTATAATTAGAATACTATACATAGCCTCATCTGAAAAAAAATCCAACTCTATTTTAGAAAAGTGATTAAATATATAAGCATAAATATATACATGTACTTTGATAAGCCTCTAGAAAGAAATGACTTGCCAAGAGGTTCAAAAAGTCATGTAATCATTACTATTATATGTATCCAAGTATGCACCCAAGTATGTGAAAAAAAGCCCATCAGTACCAATACAGTACCTCATTACGCCTTACAGTGCATTCCTCCCTGTTCCAAGCTTACTCATACAAAAATATTTTCATTTGGAAATGGAGCTCATCAATAATTTACTGAAATATTAACTATTATCCATTTATCTCTGTAAGATACTTTTTACTGATTTAAAAGCTTTTCTGGGTAAATAAAACTCCTCTCTTCCTCCCTAGCCATTTTATCTTTCTGAACTGTTCTTGATCCTCTGTATTTTTTGTAAATACGTTGCACAGAACTCGTAGATACCTACCCCTTCACACAAGATCCCAAGACAGTGTAGCCCCGAATGCCCATGGCAGTATTTTCCTTGTTATTTATCTCCTGGACTTCTACTTGCAAACCCTGATACTGTTGTTATGAAAGGATTCCAAGGGAAGGGATTGCCACTGATACAAGAATTACCCCTTCTTTCTCTTCTTTCCTGATTTCTACATTTGGTTGTAGCTTCCAGTTTACACTACAGGACTCACTACGGTGTTTGTAGAAAGCTAAGCAATGAAGAAGCCATGTAGCACCTTCCCAGTTAATGCATGCTTCCAGCAACAAAGCAGGAAGAACCTAGGTGGAGCTTGAGTGTGTCTTGACATAAAATACAGTTATTGTAGGAAGATATGATGAGGCAACCACCTGCTCTACTGGAGAGGGTGCAGAGGGCTGCACACACTTGCCTTTCTGACTGGCCACTAAGAAGGAATTTTTTTCCTTTTATTTTTCTCACCATCTCTTCTTTTTTTTTTTCTTTTTCATTCTTCCTCTCCTTCCTCCTCCAAGAATATCCATCATTTCCATCAATTGGTGAATGCCACCAAATACAGACCTTCTAGTAAACCTTCATACAACACAGAGGTCTGTTACTACCCTTATCACATTACTTATTATGTAACAATAAAGCATTATTACTTTTGTTTTCCCTTCACGTATGGCATGTCTTTTATTACAAACCTTCTACTATTGTGCTTGATTGCATGTATCCTAGTGTTTTAGTCCTTCATTTCCTAATTTTACTTTGCCCTGTAAAATCTGAGATAATACAGATGAAGCTGTATTCTATTACCGCAATGCAATTGCAGAGTTTTCCTCGCATCCAGCATGTGCTTGAAAAAAACCCCTTATGTTTCTTAAGCAAATCTAAATCCGTAATGATCTTCAGTCATGATTAATCTATACCTTATAAAAGTAAAACTGAATACTGTTGACAGACATTAGTTTCCTCATAACAGGATGATACAGTCATATTCTTGGCACTACAGAGGAAATAACACTTTCAATCACCTTCTAATATTTCCAGCATGACTGAAACAGGGAAAAAAAACCCCAACGTATCTCTGTCTATCAAGAGATTTCAAGTTTTTCAGATCTCAAAAAATCCTGTAAAATTAGTGACATGACTCGGTAATTTCACAATGGAACTAGCATTTCCTACATAAGTGATTTTCATAGTATGGGTACTTTTAAATTGTAGCAACCTAAAAAAAAATAAAAAATCAGTTTTTCTGTATAAGCAGGAGGCAGACAAACATACATGAAAGAAGTAAAAATCTTACATAAGTGATTACTCAGTTACAATATTATTAACATTGTATATGCTTTCCTTACCCTGGACCTCTCCTCTAGTTTTGTCATCATGACGACAGTTGCACCCCGTTGCTCCCACATCATTCTCCAGAAGTCACCAAATGTTTCTGGCAATGCCCCTTGTGTTGCTATGTAAGCATTTTGCTTTCTGTATCCATCTATGTAGTTGGCATTGATATAGTCACTGCCTGGTATGCCTGCAAAGAGATAAGAGTGAAAACATAGGGCAGCATTTTTGTGCTGTCCTATTGCACGAGGGCTAAAAATATCCTGTAACCCAGCTGGATCACAGACACATAGCTTGCTACATGCCAAATAGTACATGGGTACTAGCAAGTGAGTGTATGCCATTTGAGGAGACAAGGGGTATGATATTTTCTCTGGGAATAACCATTCATTGGAAACTAAAGGCTCTGTCTGATAAGGAAGTATAAAAGAAGACTGAAAATCTGTAGCAGATGGACAGACCTGGGAGTAGAAACAGCGGCATTGAAAAGCTGGTCTGACATGGCCTGCAGTCACCCACCAATATGGCAGCCTTTGCCTGGGCCAAACTGTAAAGTCTCTCCCTCAGATGCCTACAGTAGGCTCTGTATAACTCTCTTGTTGAACTCACTGTATTTCTTTTAAGTATAAAAAATGTATTTATGTTGTCAGAATATTACTAATACTGCTACATTCATTTTTCACATTAAATGGGAAGTTAACTATGAGCTTTTTTTGTAACAAAACACATTATGTAAGTCAGGTTTAAGAAACAGTGGAATCTGCTGTATGTTTTGTACATGAAGTGAAGACCTCTGCAAACCTGAATAAAAAATTAAACACATGAAAAGAAGGTGGAATTCAAGACCTGTGGGCACATTGGACCTACACTGTCAGTTCCTCAACTCTCAGGTATTTTGGACAAGACTTACAGAGGGACTTCAGGTGTCTCTACCAGACACATGTCCGCGCTTTAGCCACATGGAAGTGAGCCAGTTCCTAAATGGAATCTATTTAACTAAGGGTATTCAGTGCCATGTGTGTACTGGGAACTTGGTGATAACATGCTATTTGCCAAGGTCAAGGAGAAGTATTTGCTGTAGTAAAGATTGTGTTACTAGTGTGGACAAAAAAGGCAACCATGCTCACAGAAAGGGGTAAATATGGATATACAGGTCTCAGGCCCATTCTGCCTGGATTCAGCAGTGCAGGACGTGTGTCCTGCTTTCAACTAAGACCATGGGCATACTGGAAGACAAAGCAAGGCAAGCGCCAGTTCTGGTGTCACTGATGCTTTAATTGATGACTTGAAGAGAAGATAATCATATAAAATCTCAGTGCTGGCGGGATGGCAAAGCAGTGTTTCTCACATTACTGTGATGTTGAACATGGAAGTGTTCCCCAGAAGAGTTAGCTGAAGTATGGAATTGTGCATCATAATAAAATGATACAAAAGGTTTGTTAAAGTGATTAACAGAAGTGACTTCTTTGAGCAGAAACAAATGATTTATGTTTATACAGCCAATCTGCCATGCCCATATCTACAATCCCAGGATACAGTGATGGTTCCACAAATTGTTTAAAGAAGAGAGTCAAGGTGATACAAGTTCCCCGGCTTATTCTAAAGCCATGATGATTTTTACTCCACCAAGCAATAAAGTTGATTTTTTTTGGCTATAAAACACAACAGAAGTCAGAAACTGAACCTCCAGATCTATTCTGACGTATTATCTTGTGCTGCTGATCCCAAACCAGGAATAATGGGGGCTGCACACTACTACCTTTCCTGACAGCCAGTGGCATACATCTGAAAAATCTGAAAACTAAGTCTAGTGGCATCAGTGGGGTTCAAAATATTTTGCATTTGAATGGAAAATAGGGGTACCTCTTTAACTCCTTTTTGTTGTTGTTTGTGATACAATTCGAAGACTTTCTCCACTTATTCTGGTAAGTTTAGTACTTCATTCCACTACTTAGGAATGAACAAACCCACTGATTGACTGTGACACCAACTAAGACCCAAGATGATTTTGAAATTATTCAGGTTATGGGTTACTGCAGTTGTAGTCTGGAATAAAATTTTTCCTTTATACCGAAGAAAGTTTAATAGCTTTTCTTGGTTTATACGTTCAAACTATATTTAAACACAAATTTTAATTTGATTTGAATTTCCATGCAATTAAAGGAAAAATATGACAAAATATTTCAGGGGAGGACAGAGTTCCTAATTTCAGGGGCACCAGAGAGGCAGCAAATGTACTCCTCAGGCAACATGCATGGATGGGCACGGGAAGACTGGTTGACTATGACTGGAGCTGATTGAAAGTATTTTCTGGGAGAAAAACTAAACAAAATTAAAAAACCTTTAACATTGCATAGTTTATAGCTGAAAAGCATGATTTCCCTCCAAGAAAAGCAGAAACGAGCTCAAAAGCTTCCTGCCTGTAGACCTAAAGCTTTTTACATGACACTTCTTATTGTGGATATTGGAATCAATGACTTGGAAAACACAACTGCTTGGCACAATGCCATATTTTCCTCCTTTATCAAGATAATAAAAACATTCTTGCACAAAAAAAGATGAGAAAGAAAAATGAAGCCAACAGGAGAAGTCTATACCAACTGGGTATTATTACCAAAGGAACTGAGAAAGCTGGCAAGAAATGCTTTTTGCATAAATTAGAATTATATTATGATGCTTAGTATCACACTTTGAAGCATATGTTATAAATAAAAGCCTGAGGAAAAAATGAAAAAGAAAAACAACACTTTGTAAAGTGGTTAAATGATCTTCTGGGAAAGCTGTCCTCTGGAGCTGATACTGCACAAATTCAGCATGAAAATTAAGCCTGAGAAGTACTGCTAACTGTGTACTAAAGAACATTCTTTAAAAATCTTAGCACCCACTCCCAGTACCTGATACAAAAAAAATCCTGAATTTCTGCAATTGTAAATATTATTCTTACTAACAAAAAAACCAAAATAAATTATAAATAAATAAAACCAAATAAACTCTAAATTAAAAACAAATTCTTTAAATTAGAATGAATAAAAGCTTTCAGATTATGCATTTCTTGATCACAGATGCAGGTAAGAAAGAATTATGATTAACAAATACTGATATTTGTAAATAAGATGTCTTCCCAGCTAGGTTAAAGTGGAAATTTCCACACTGTTTCTCCACTCACCTTTTATCAAGAGAACGTAAAACATCCTGTATGTTCTTTAGCCAGAAAAATCCTTTAACAAGGCAACTCGGCCTCAGTGGCACATTAAAAAGGACTTGGCTGGGGCACAGACAGGAAAGTCTAATTACCACAGGACCTGAGCAACTGTTAGTGACTTAACTAATGCAGTTTTGGGACAAACCAGGTGCTGCTCCAACACTTTGCACTGCAAGATTTTCATCAAGGGTTTATCTCTAGCAGAATACAGTACTGTATAGGGTTATATCTCCACCGAGATCAAGAGAGCAACAGGATTCAGAATGCTCAGCTATACTGTCTCTCTCTCACCCACAGTATCCATTAGATTTTTTTTGTCCTCCATTCTCACAGTTACTTCAAGTATCATACCCATTTCTCAGACAGCCTCTCTTCATTGCTGTTTTCATGTATGACCTCAGTTTCACATTCTGTTCCCAAACCGTTTTGTATTCGGTAATACCATTTTTCCACTTTCATTTTCTATCTCACACTTTGCCACACCAGCTTGCTTTATCAGATGTGTTCCACAATCCATAAACTTAAAGCCCTCTAGGGAAGGTACCTTACCATAAAAGGCCTAATGAAGTGTATACACTTTAAAAATAACATACAGAAAACCTGAACAGCTGTAAATATCTACACTGACCAAGCAGAAACAATTGTCAAAGGCAAATAAACCTAAATATTTAAATGTCACTTTCTGAAATGACTTTTCTGGTCTTTTCTCACTCAGAGCTGAGAAATGTAAAAAATTTTCTGTCAAGTCTGTGAAAAAACAATTTGACTACAGTTTGACTGTAGTAAAATGAAATCCTGCAAACCCTTGAAAAGCTGCCATAGCTTGAAGGAAACATACCCATAAGCACAGCAGCAATTGCCATCATTACTTAAATTTGGGTTTAATAGTTAAAAGAGATTAACATGCAAAAACATGAGTCAAGAAGGGGACAAAGCAACCAAATCTTGCCTTCAGTAATATTGACATGAACCTTACCTAAGCCTATTGGCATCAGTGGGGTTTATTGCAGATTTAGGAGAGCATATCTGAAATGTAAATTTAGGATAACTCATGCAGTGTAATATGACTTTTACAAATTGCATGAAGGCAGAAACACAGTTTCTGCACAAAAAGTCAGCTAAAGACCAAGCTTCCAGATCATAATTCTACTATAACTATTTTCTAGTAGCCTTTTCAACTATGGTGATGAATGACCAGAGTCTGCAATCTCCTTATTCTGTCAGACATAATTGAGTACAATGGAGGAAGAATCAGATAAGTTGTTGAGCGTAAAAGACATCCCATTTTCAAATATCTCAAGGGAACAAAGCAGTCCATATTTTACAGGGTATGAGTGAATAAGCAATGAAACGAAACTGATCAATGCCACAATTAAAGAGCAGAAAATTAAAAATATTAACTCTATAGCTCCTGATATGGTGAGATGTATTCATGAACTGAGATGACAGCAGCGTTTGCTGCAACACAGACTCAGATCCACAAGGCTAATAATGTAGACCACAAAATTATTCACTTAATTTCCTGAATACAGTTATAATCTTAAATAGCTTTAATTAGACTTTACATTTTATTCACAAACTGAAATCAAATACTGAAATTATTTCAAGCCTTTACAAAGACTAAGCACTGAACAGCCTTTCTATTCAAGACAAATTAAACCATAAACTTTTACTTCTGTGCTGCCTTTCTAAGAAATGTGCTGTTAATCAGAAAAAGCACGTGAAGTAATAGGATTAAACTCAGGCATGCTTGTAAACAACTTGGAAAAATGCAGTGATGAACTCAAAATGCTGATGAAGCTGTACTATTGGTTTAAATCAATGACTGATGCTTTCAACTATGTCAGGGCAAAAATGAGCTAAAGCAGCTACTAGATGCCAGTAACAACTATTTATATGGAAGTTTCTGTAACATAAAACCTATATAGTTAAGGAGATTATCAAGTTCAACTGGTCTAAGATAAATCTGTATGGTAAGAGCTCAGTGAAAAATGAAGCAGCGCAACACCAATGAACATACTACAGTAATAAACATTGGTAAAACGAAAGCTTTTTACAAAGATTGAGGAAAATTCACTCATATAATCTTAAGGATGTAAGGTAAGAAGGAAAAAAATGACAAAAAAAGAAAACCTACAGATTGATGGATTACGGATGGACTATTAGGACTAGCAAAGTATGGTGAAGAGGGAAATTATAAAAGATAGAGCCTCAGAGCGAAATGTTGAATTATAGAGAATTATGGAAACAAGGCAACGTTAAAAAGGGGTGGGTGTTCAAATTCTACTCTATGATTCTAGACAGGACAAAGGGATGGATTGTGTAGTTGTCAGAAGACAAATATTTGAAAGGAAAGGAAAAAAAGTGAGAAAAATTCAAGGTGAGATGTACGGATAGAAACTAAGAACTAGGAGACGCAGAAAATCTGCAAGTGAGATAAGAAACTAGGAAGGTGAGCAGCAGAAGAACAGACTGGGAAACAGGGAGAGCTCTGTTAAGAAAACGAAACAAGCTTGGATTGTTTTGTTATGTCTTGTTTTAGAAGTTGGATCATATTAAGAAAGTGTACAGAATGAAAGTAAACAGACTGTTCAGTGTAGTATCTCAGAGACACAGCTAACAGCATTGTGCCAGTGCACTGGCCACAATACACTGAGAAAGCAGCATCTTGCATTATAGTGCAAAGCAGGTATCAAAAACCAACAAGAAGTCAGCATACTCTGATTACTTTGCAGCTGTCTGAAACTTGATTTAGTGATTCTCCAACTATTTAAGACTGAGTAATACAAAGTTAACTATCAAACGAATATTTTTAATAGAAATATAAATGTATACCTCTAAATGATGAACTAATGGGGGTTATAAGTGCCTCTACTAAAATGAAATGAAATTATTTCTGGTTTGATAATTCCTGCAAAAACCAGTTTCAACAGGAGTATGCACAGTAAATTGTGAGGTGCAAAATCTTCATTACCTGTTTAAGAAAAAAGCCACTGGACTTTTTCTCATATCTTTCCTCAATGGACAGTGTGGGTATGTATACAGGAAAAAGACAGAATGGTTCTGAGCTGATTTTAAGGGTATCATGAATGGCACAATTTTTTTTTTTTGTGAAGTTAAAACTATAACAGCAGATGTTGAGCCATAAGCCAAAATTATTACATCCCTAAACATGAGCCTGCAGTGTGCGCTTGCAGCCTAGAAAGTCAACCATATGCTGGGCTGCATTAAAAGTTGCATGACCAGCAAGTTGAGGGAGGTGATTCTTCCCCTCTGCTCTGCTCTTGTGAGATCCCATCTGCACTGCTGTGCTCAGCTCTGGGGCTGCAACACAAGCAGGATATGGACCTGCCTGAGTGAATCCAGAGGGGGGCTATGAAGATGATTAGAGAAGATTTAAGACAGGCTGAGAGACTTGGGCTTGTCCAGCCTGGAGAGGTGAAGGCTCTGGAAAGACCTTAGGGTGGCCTTCCAGTACCTAAAGGGGGCCTGTAATAAATCTGAAGATGGACTTTTTGTAAGGGCATTGTCATGGGTTCAGCAGCAGCAGTCATTTTTGTCCTTCTTGGTAGCTGGTACAGCGCTGTGGTTTTGATTTTGGGGCTGGGAACTGTGCTGATAACACCAGTGTTTTCAGTTACTGCTTGGTAATGTTTTGGTCTGACCAAGGACTTTCTGGGTCTCATGCTCTGCCAGGGAGGAGGGGAAGACGGGAGGAAGTGGAGACAGGGCACCTGACCCAAACTGACCAAAGAGGTTATTCCATACCATAGCACGTCATGCCCAGGATGTAAAACTGGAGGGTAGAGACCCGGAAGGGTGTGGTGGTGCAGTGGGGGGTTTGCTGCTGGGGTTGCACTGGCTGGGTGGGGCTCAGTGAGCAGTTGTATTCTCTTTCCTTGCATTTCTCTTGTATGATTACTGGTCGTAGCAGTAGTGATCTGTGTTGTACCTTAGTTACTAAACTGTTCTTAACTCAACCTGTGGGAGTTGCATTCTTTTAATTCTCCTCCCCATCCCCCCCTGGACTGGGGGAAGAAAAAGGGGGGAGTGAGTGAGAGAGAGACTGCGTGAGTTATTGAGGGGTTTAAACCACGACAGGCATGTAGTGACAGGACAAGGGGTAATTGCTTTACACTGAAAGAGGGCAGATGTAGATTAGACATTAGGAAGAAATTCTTCACTATGAGGATGGTGAGACAGTGGCACAGGGTGCCCAGAGAAGCTGGGGCTGTCCCATCCCTGGAAGTGCTCGAGTCCAGGATGGATGGGACTTTGAGCAATCTGATCTAGTGGGAGGTGTCTCTGCCCATGACAGCGGGGTTGGAATGATATGATCTTTAAAGTCCCTTCCAACTGTAACCATTCTATGGTTATGTTTCTGTGATTCTATGAACTTGTCTCAACGTTGCTATTGAGACCACCACCATTAACTCTACTCTAGGAAGTCTACTTCATAGAGACTTCTACCCATGAAATTTACTTCACTGGTCTTTCTCTACCCTATTACCTCATCACTGAAATACTTTTGCTGTTTTTAAGGCACTCCAGGCTTGCAGCGAGGAGGCGTATGCAATCAGTCTAAGTCTGTAATTATATATATATTGCTAGCACAATGCAACAAAAATGCAATGAAAGTCTGTGACTCTTCAGTAGATGTTCAAGAACGTATATTGACCAGACCACTTTCTAAATCCGAAGATATTGCCTTGCATATTTGATGATAATTTACTGAGAACTGGCAATCACATAAATATGAATATTATCAGTTTCTTGCCTTTTTCTTTCTTGATCATTTACAGTACAGTCAGGGACTTCCAGAGGTAGCAGCATTTTTAAGCCACTAAATTTCCCATCAAACAAAAATTACACCTCTTAAATATATGGATTTTTATTTTTCTTTAAATCACTAGCATTATGCAAACCCATATCACAATGGACAGACTTTTAATCTTGTATGTCTCCTAAAAGAACTGGAAAGACTTTTTAAACAGCGGGATACTTGATATTTTTTTCCTTCCTTACAGGGTTAAGATCACAGGCCTACCTCTTTTAACTTGATCTATTTCTCTTTTAATTGGTAAATTCTGCCTTCAAACCCACTTAGATACATATAATAAGCTTCACTACATTATAACATTCTTTCCTTATAATATAGAATTCGAAGTGTCCCGCTCAGAGACATCCAAAGACAGCATAACATGAGCAATGAGATTTCAAAAACATGGGAACAAAATTCTGCAAAGTAATATTTTCTTTCAGGTGGAAATTAAAATTACCAGTCAGATTACCAATCTGAGTTTTCCTTTTAAAGGGACACCTAATGTAATAAAATTTGTAAGAGTGGCAAGTTCAATAATATAAAAAACTATTTATTGCAAAGTCAACAATTATGATGTGGAACTCCACACTATATGTGGGTACAGAAGCCAAGAACATACCTGGGATTCAAAACCAACTTGCACACTAACATAGGTAAAGTAGATTTTTTATAAAAACAATATTCAAAGCATTGATTTTTCTGGTAGCACAAAAATAAATGCAGCTGTCACCAAACTAAAATGCAAGGCAGACTGTGCATTTTCATTGGAGAAATATTGACTTAAAACTTGAAAGAGAAGCAGTTATTACCAAATGCTAAGACCAATGTATTAAACTTATGAAGGTACACACACAGAATTTCAGAAACACAATCATATAAAATGCCAGGGGTAAAAAAAAACTTAAAAGGATAATCAAATACTAATTTATTATTGTTTTCAAAACAAATTATCATAGCATAAAAAAGCATTTAGTCTTTGGTTTATATTGCTTTTTTCACCATAAACTGAAGATTTAGAAAACACTTAAAATTATGCAAACCACCAAATTGGTCAAAATTCCATTTGTGGTTTTGCATCTGACATTTTCATTTCAAAAAGCTACAATATTTTTCTTTGTTTAGGGTCACTATAGGGTTAGAAATCTTGGCCTAATTATTGTATTTCTTACTTCAAAAAAGGAATCGAACGTTACAGTTTAACTGTGTGTCATCTCTGCTCCTTAAAATACTCAGTCCTTTCCTGCAGTACAATATAATTTTTTTCCCCATATTTTTACTACTTATTTATTTAAAGTAGCGTAATATACTGGGCAATTTGATATGTTTAATTGATTTTACATTTTTTATTTTCTGTTTTACCTCTTAAATTCTCTTCCCATTCTCTGCTTATGTTAATTTTCTTTCAGGGAATCAAATTTCACAGGTCATTTACAGGAAGGGAACTTGGAAGAACTTTTTAAGCCCAGATGTCTGACTTACAAATTAACAAATAATTTTATCTGCAATAACATTTTTTTTCTTTCCCTTCTTCCCTTCCCCCACCTCCACTACACAAAACTTTTTCCAAACAAAATTCTGCAAAAATATTTAATCTTCTGTCAAATGGATAAAATGTTATGAGTTAAACATTTTGTTCCAAATAACTTTACATAATAATTCAGAATGGCTGCCCAATTGCTATTCATGGCTTTTCCTGACCATGTACTTCTCTAGACCAGTGATACAGAAAGGGATATTTTTATTGAATTACATCATATATAATTAAAATATAATCTTTTCAGTGTTGAGACAGGTAGTTCTACTCGGTAGTGTCAGATATCTATACAGCTATATTCTTCTACAAGGCAACTTGAAAAAATGCAAGTGATGTTACATGAAATCTTGTCAGAACCGCTCTCTGAGCCTCAGAGGTGGAAAAAACATAAACTGATAAGCAAATTTTTCAAGTCAATCATTTGTTATCTGTGCTATCAAAGCCCATGGTATGCAGCTGCAATAAATAAGAGAGGATTCAGCCATTGGGATTGCTTTTTTTTTTTTTCACCTAGCAGCTAATATTTAAATGCATTCCCCTATAAATACTATCCTAGTATCCAATTTCTTCAGGTTTGGAGTAGCCAAAGATAAGCTGTCCATAACTGTAAATTAAAATACCTTACGGTTTAACTTGTAGGACTGAAATAATTATGACCTTGAATACAGCTCCTTACATCGTAGGCGTCATATACAAGCCCTTTCAGAGTTACTAAAGGCAAATTTTATTTTCATCACTTAAATTTATAATTGATTATATTCTGTCCATCATTAATACCTGACTGTCAACAAAATCTGTCTTCAGCCCAGAAAGTAGGACAATGGTAAGGCAGAACTGCTAAGAAAACCAATCCTCTGAGTGAAAACCAAATGCTTCAGATTGCTTTAGCACTTGATAAAGAGACACAGTCCCCAGGGCTGATCACCTGGGCCAGTTTTCTTAAGTTAAAACTCTAAAACATTCAAGATTTTGGAAAACTTTTGGAGAAAAAAACAAACAGATATAATAAAGATTATTATATTGTTATTATATCCCTCTGCCATTCCTTTGACAGTGAAATATTGAGGTTCCAACAATGCATGTGGACATTTGTTTAAACACTCTTAACATTCAGACTGTAGATGGGAAAAAAAAAAGAATTTTAACAGAGGGTTCTCAAAATTCTCTCTGAGAAGATAAAAACTGAACTGATTTCCCCTCTCCCCCCTCCATTAGGATTTGGCAAATGAAACTGAATAAGCAGATATATTGATAGCGTCATTGACTGACAAAAACCTTAATTTATGCATGGTTACTGCTATACTTGTGTTGTAGAATTAGTATAAGTAAACAGCAATAATAATATACTTTAGATAACACATTGGCATACACAGAGAGACCTGATGCATTTAGTGCTATATGTGATCCTGTGTTAATTTTAGTGCATTTTCATAACTAATTAGTGAGAATACACATCAGAAAAGGACTGTCATTATAGGAATTTACTGGAAGTAACACTTCTTTATAGTACTATGCAAAGATATTAGAGGAAAAATTATACCAGATTTTAGGATTTAATTAGCTTAAATTCAAAGGTCTCCTTACCTTCTATTGCTGAGAGTAGAACACGAGAGTGGTCATATGCAATTACATTTGCATATCTATTCTTTGGTTTGTTTACTTCCAGGTTAGAGTGTTCCCATGTGAACTGCTGACCAGGATCAATGGACTACAAAAGAGAAAGAGAAGAAAAGCTAGGACTACATGTATTTATAATCATTACAAACCATATGCTCCCATAGTTTATAGAATCACAGAATCAATAGGGCTGGAAGGGAACTCTGTAGATCATCCAGTGCAACCCTACTGCCAAGGCAGGGACACCTACAGCACGTTACACAGGAATGCATCCAGGTAGGTTTTGAATGTCTCCAGACATGGAGACACCACAAAGCCCACTGGGCAGACTGCTCCAGTGCTCAGCCACCCTTAATGTAATGGAGTTCTTCCTTACAGTTTATTCTGGAAATCTTTTTACTTCAGGACACATGGTAACATATTAGAATGCATTACATAAAGCATTTTGTATTTATGCATCTAAAATTTCCACACGGAATTTAAGCCATAAGCTTTTCAAACCCAAGGCTTTCTTTTCAGAAAGGCAAGGGTATTCTATCAGTCTTTTTATCTTTTCACTTAGCTTGTGTTCTAGCATAAGAAAGGATGAATAAAAAACGTCAGAAATCTCCAAAACACTGGGATGAAGAGGAATAAATATTTTTGTCTTTATTACTATGCTCACATGTTCAAATAATTCAGTGTCCTATTTACTAAATAAACTCTAAATATTCCTGAAGAAGTTTTCCAGAAGAAAAATAACATTGTTTCTGTTCTTTCATTTTGATGCCAGGCCAACACATGATACCAGTGTTGCTCAGGGAATGAACTGCATATCACCCAGGGACAACATAAAGAGACTTGATATTTATATCCTTGAGTCATAAATAAGAAAGAAATTCAGGCATATTTGAAATTTTAATGATCTCTTATTTATACACACAACTATACAGTCCCAGAAGCACTGTTTATTCTCGGCTTCCTTCATGTTCCAGGATGGAGTTACTGAAGCTTGTCCCACACTCCTTCATCCTTCATTTCAGTAGGAAGATTACAGGCTATATTGCTTACTTTTACATCTATGGTTGAGGTATATATACAGCTGGGTAAATACAAAATATGCAACAGATGGTATCTGCTTATGCTGGCTATAGTAGCACCTGTAGGAAGAGTCATCTCACACTGAGAAGTCACAGTTAATAATGTAATGTTTTACTTTTCCTTTCTGTAACATTGCAGTTCTCAAAATTATTCCATCAACACTTATGTACAAGTGTGGTTTGCAGCTCCCTGTGCTAGGCTGCTGTAAATTATTAAAAAAACCCTAATGACACAGATGAATCTAGATGGGGCACTTCACCAACACTATGTTCACTTTCCATGAGTAGACCAAGAAAAAAGCCCAAGTGGGAAGCTCCACACTGCCATTACAGCATCAAGCCATCATTTTTACATCACTTATGCCCACACCTCTGAGCCTTAAACCAGCTGCGAGTCCATTTTATGTTAATGGAAAGGCAATATGACCTGTAATCTATTACAGTAGCTATTATCAGACAATGAACAAGTGCAAAATTTGTGTGACCTCTTGGGATTTACCCCTTAGCTTAATAATTACTATTTGGCCAGTCAGAAAACTGCTTTGTTCACATGCATAGAACCATAGTATAGTTAGGATTGGAAAAGAACTTAAGATCATCTAGTTCCAACCCCCCTGACATGGGCAGGGACACCTCCCACTAAACCATGCCACCCAAGGCTCTGTCCAACCTGGACTTGAACACCGCCAGTGATGGAACACTCACAACTTCCCTGGGCAACCCATTCCAGTGCCTCACCACCCTTACAGTCAAGAATTTCTTCCTCCTTATATCCAATCTAAACTTCCCCTGTTTAAGTTTGAACCCCTTGTCCTATCACTACAGTCCCTAATGAAGAGTCCCTCCCCAGCATCCCTATAGGCCCCCTTTAGATACTGGAAGGCAGCTATGAGGTCTCCACACAGCCTTCTCTTCTCCAGGCTGAACAGCCCCAACTTTCTTAGCTTCTCTTCATACGGGAGGTGCTCCAGTCCCCTGATCATCCTCGTGGCCCTCCTCTGGACTTCTTCCAACAGTTCCATGTCTTTTTTATGCTGAGGACACCAGAACTGCACACAATACTCCAAGTGAGGTCTCAGGAGAGCAGATTAGAGGGGCAGGATCACCTCCCTTGACCTGCTGGTCATGCTCCTTTTGATGCAGCCCAGTATACACATCTTTATATATCTTACACAGTTTATTCATGTTAGGTTCGGAGTGTGACTCTTCTAAAACAAATCAAAACAAAAAACAAACAAACAAACAAAAAAAACCCACCCCACCCCCCAAAAAAAAGAAAAAAAGAAAAATCATTTTACCTGGCTGCCTGATACAGAGGTCTTAGAATGCCTACCATATCTGTTTAGGCAACCAAGTCACAGTACCTTATTCTATCTACTAATATCGCAGACTGAATTAACTTCTATAGTAGTCACCAGCTAATATTCCTGACTTTTGTTTTCACTGCAGTCCTCTGGAGCTAGGTCTGGCTAAGGTCCCCTGCATAAACTAGCTCAGATCTGCTGAGCAGAGGAGTGTGATGGTTCAGGTTCTGGCTCACTCTTTGCATGCTACTTTACCTACAGTAGTCGAGGCAGTGTGGCAGCTCCTCCCTCAAGAGGGAATGAAATGGAACTTTTTAGAGGGGTGAGGAAGAAATTAACTGCTTGGGAGGCCACAAAATTTTTACTTGTCATGTGGATATGATTCAATTGAGTTGTATTGCTATATGTGTTATTAACAATTCAGAAGGTGTTCTTGAATGGTTAGCAGGTCTGAATGAAACTGATTTCTTTTTCATTTCCACACAATTTTTGTACCAAAAATTGATTTAAAAGAACCTAGCCCAATATTCGGGTTTACAGACGCAGCAATTTGTGAGACAATGCTTAACATGTATTAATATGTTAATAGTATTAATATCTTACTATTATTAAGCTAGTAGCTTAACAGACTAGTCATTAAGAGTTTTAAAAACTGTTGATGGCTTTTTTTCAGCCTTGCTCTATTTTGTCTACATACATAGGAACAACAAGCTATCACCCACTTTGTATTCTGCCACTTGAAAGCAGACATCACTTCTGTGCTGTACTTAAGTATAAGCATAGCAACCTGATCCTTCCAGTATTAGGACTTGGTCCTTAACCAAAACGTTACTTTTCCTGACTCAACAGTGACACTTCTATTTAACAATAAAGCAAGTGATAAAATATTACTCTGTAAAATTTCATTCCATTTTCTTAGAATTTAGCTGCATTATGCTAATGTTTTCCCATCCTCTGAGATATATGGCAGAGAGAATTTTGAAGCAGGTGAGCACTGCTTCATTTAAACACAAAAATATGTATTGTTACCTTTACTGCTAAGTGCTATTTATCTCATCTAAGGTGACGAGAAATAATTTGACCACATTTCCATCAGCACTGGGAAGAGGGGAGTCCTATAGGGCATATGTAAGACCTGTAACATACCTCTTTATAAGCTGACCAGTAATTCGTCTACATCATATGACTTGAAAAGCAACCAAACTTTCATGATGACTTTTCTCAGCAAGAATCTTCCCTTTTTTCCTTTTTGAGTGAATGGAGGTGAACAAAGTAACTTAGGTCTGTGATGACCTTGCCAGAATTTTTTTTGAGAGGTATATATGCAGTGCTAGCTAACGAATAGCCTACTGCTCCAGAATGAAGCAACACTGCTGTGCACTATTCTAGATATATCACTGAAGAATACATTCTGCCTCATCTTTTAGGTGTTAACCTAAAGTGCCCAAATATTTTGGAAATTACTTCACAATATACGTGTTACATACACTTTCTTTTCACATTTGACAAGAAAACCAAAATATAAAAGAATAAACTGTCCGGCTAACGTGCTGCTAGTTTTCAGTCTGGACTGCAAGACTTGGGCTTTACCCTATCAAAACCAAACCAAACGAAACAAGAAAAAAGAAAACAACAAAAACCTACATAAATTATCTATTTGTAATCACAACTACCTGCAAACATAAAGTTCAATGTGTATTTTTGCATATACGGTTGCACTTATAACGGTCTAAGTATTCTTTCTTGAAATGGTAAGATTCTTACCTATCGTGAGGAAGAGCTTCAGCTCTACATTATACCTATTTTCAATGTGAATTTATAATTATTAAGGTACATCTAAATCATAGGTTCAACTGTTCTGTATTACTCTTCTCCTTTCAGTCCTTATGATTGAGGTGATGTAAAACTGCTTTTCAATACCAAGAAAAAAAAAATCAAACAGCAGCTTTCTCTGTCAGTTATTTGCAGAAGTAGATGAGGATATGTTCATAACAGCAGAATACTACATTCCCCATTCGCTTCTTTGTATGATGTATGGCCAGATGGTGTAATTTAGTGATTAATATTTAAGCCCACCTGCAGACATAGTTAACATAAATTATGTCAAAACCAGGCAAATGGACTGAACGTTAATCTTTCCTGTTTTTCTCACTAACCTGATGCACTCTGTGGCCTTACTATCTTCCCACGAAGCACTGTTTTGTCAAAAGAAAGTTAATCTATATTTCCTCAGACTTAATAGCCACACTGGAACAAAGAGTAGAGTGGTATTGGCAGGCACGTCTCTGAAGTGTGAAAGACCAATAACTCATGAATAACAAGTCTGTACTAACAGTTTTAATGAGTGCTTTAATGGTTTAATGGATGGCACTTTAATATGTCTTCTAGTATATTCATTCTGAAAGCTTGATTGCAATAAAGCGGTTATTAACAAAGAACTGGATTTCTTCATAGCGTAGCTGTGCAGTATGGATGCTTTGTGCAAAAGAAATAAAGATCATAGAATCATAGAATAGTTAGGGTTGGAAAGTACCTTAAAATATCTATAATACTGTTATTACTCACCCATGCTTTTGACTAATCTTTCAGCTAATTTGTCCTACACCGTTGGCTGCTGAAAAAGTCTGATCTGTTACTGGGAAGAGACTTGAGCAATATTTACTAGTACAGTGCCCCATCCATAAGGTAGTACTTTGATTATGAATCATGGTAACCAAAATGTGTTTTCAGAATAATTTCAAACTATCACCCTTCAGTAAACTCTGTACCTTTTCATTGTGAAACTTTCCTTTAAACTACTTTAACAAGAGGCAAATGTTCTCTGATGTGATCGTGAGTCTTCCAGGAATATAACCTGGCATAGTACCAAGAAAGAGAAGACTATGACAAAATGTGATCTCTCTTAACATATGCTTGCCTGTCCTGGAACAGTGCTCTGCTAAGGGTCACTATGCCAGCAGTGGAAGAGCCAGCATGTTTGAATCTTTTTGTGTCACAGGCATTGTGACTTACTACGTAGATTTCACAAGCACAGAAGGGGAAGGGAGCATGTCCACTAAAGAATTTCCCAGCACTGTAGGTGCTGTGTTTGGGGCTCAAAATAAATCATCAAAAAAGTATTGGGTCCCAGAGAAACCTAACATGAAGTAGAGAAAGAAGAATGAAAAAGACAGATTCGAGACGATGTCAATGCAAATAGATCCTGCACAACAGGAGAAAGTAGTCAGCTACCCATAAGAATGATCAATTTGAACTTCTTTTATCGATGTCAGCGATTGTGAGGAGAATCTCGTATCATAGCTGATGCATCTATAATAGGATGCTACTGTATTATGCAAGAAACCTGTTAAAAGAATGAGATTTACATAATGCATTACCAAAACATGAATGTTAGATGTACGAATATTAATATATGACCATGGCAACTTGCCAGCTGGAGTTTTCTTATTAAGGTACAGTTTCTTACATCAAACTTTAAAGGCTGCCATCTTCAAGAGGTGGGGACAAACCTATACTATTTCCATAACTAAATCTTTGGAACTAAAATATAAGTTCATATCCTGGTCCTAAAAAAAGTTAAAAGCTCACAGGTGAGACATTTCCTGTTGACTTTTGAAGGGAAGTGACTCAACTGCTCAGAAGTAGCTAGAAAGCTACTAAGGCTTTTCCTAAACTCCTCTCAAGAACAAAGGTATTTCTTCTACAGTATCAAGCAAATATTTCAAGGACCAAATGAGATCGTGTAAAACCTGGTTCCAATGAAATCAAACAAGCTATATATGCATATACATAAAGCATACTTAAGAAGGAAAAAAAACATTATTTGAAAAAATTTTTGAAGGACAGTCTCTAGTACATAAAAATATTTAGAAAACCTAAGTTTTAAAGAATCAATCTTATTGATTTATATTTCGTCTCTTTCAGTCTTAAATGTAATCTGTTTATTCCCTATCAGCAATTGAAATCCTTTGTGCTTCACTAAGGGGAAATCATGCCAGACCAATCTGGTGGCCTTCTATGATGGGGCTACGGAACTGACGGAGACGGGAAGAGCAGCTGACGTCATCTACCTGGACTTGTGCAAAGCATTTGACACTGTCTCACATGACATTCTCGTCTCTAAGTTGGAGAGACATCAATTTGATAGGTAGACCACTCGATGGATAAAGAACTGGTTGGATGGCCGCATGCAAAGAGTTGTGCTCAAAGGCTCAATGTCCATCTGGAGACCAGTAATGAGTGGTGTCCCTCAGGGATCAGTGTTGGGACCGGTCTTGTTCAACATCTTTGTTGGTGACATAGTGTGACCGATTGCACCCTCAGCAAGTTTGCCAATGACACCAAGCTGTGTGGTTCGGTTAATACGCTGCAAAGAAGGGATGCCATCCAGAGGGACCTTGACATCCTTGTGAGGTGGGCTGATGCCAACCTGATGAAGTATAACCATGCCAAGTACAAGACTCTACATCTGGGTCGGAGCATCCCAGCATCCTGGAGCAATCCCAGGCACAGCTACAGGTTGGGCAGAGAAGAGATTCAGAATAGCCCTGCGCAGAATGACTTGGGGGTGTTGGTTGATGAAAAAATCAACATGAGCCGACATTGTGCACTTGCAGCCCAGAAAGCCAACTGTATCCTGGGCTGCATCAAAAGGAGCATGACCAGCAGGTCAAGGGAGGTGATCCTGCCCCTCTAATCTGCTCTCCTGAGACTTCACTTGGAGTATTGTGTGCAGTTCTGGTGTCCTCAACATAAAAAGGACATGGAACTGTTGGAAGAAGTCCAGAGGAGGGCCACAAGGATGATCAGGGGACTGGAGCACCTCCCATGTGAAGACAGGCTGAGAAAGTTGGGGCTGTTCACCCTGGAGAAGAGAAGGCTGTGTGGAGACCTCATAGCTGCCTTCCAGTATCTAAAGGGGGCCTATAAGGATGCTGGGGAGGGACTCTTCATTAAGGACTCTAGTGATAGGACAAGGGTTAATGGGTTCAAACTTAAACAGGGGAAGTTTAGATTGGATATAAGGAGGAAGAAATTCTTGACTGTAAGGGTGGTGAGGCACTGGAATGGGTTGCCCAGAGAAGTTGCGAATGCTCCATCACTGGCGGTGTTCAAGAACAGGTTGGACAGAGCCTTGGGTGGCATGGTTTAAGGGAGGTGTCCCTGCCCATGTCAGGGGGGTTGGAACTAGATGATCTTCAGGTCCTTTCCAACCCTAACTATTCTATGATTCTATGATATCATAACAAGCTGTGGTGGAAATAAAACTGAGTAGGAAACAGAGGATTGCATTCAAATTCAGGTAGGAAATACATGATAACACTTGAGTAATGAAAAATCTTGCTTAGTTTAAACATTTTGTGATTAAAGCATCCTATTGGTTTTTGTTTCATTTAATATAGTACATGCAATACAGCAGCTCTTAAACAGCAGATTTTGTAACTGGCTCATGTAGGACACTGGTGTTGCTTTAAATTTTCAATGTATTTTTAAAGCACTTCAAACATTTTCTTTTTAGCAAATGCGTAAGAGACTGAAATTCTTCACTGATTCCTCCATTGTCCCCCATAACTCCCCTAAAAATATTACAAATGAATATTTCCAAAAGCACCCATAAAACTCAGTTTTACCTATAATGACCTACATAGTCTGTCCTTGAATAATTTTTCTTGCTATTAGAAGTGGACAACTTTTCTCTTCTTATGCATACCATGGTTTTCAGTTGGGCAAAATAAAACTAACATTTTTTTACAGTGTTTGACTATTTATACTTTGTGTAATACCTTGGCGAAATAGCATTAGGTATTAGACCGAAACCTAGCATTAAATTATGTTAACCCAGCTTTCTTTTATCTGAATATTCTTTTAATTATATAAGCATAAATGCATGTTGTTATCCCAAGGAAACATTCACAGCACAATGGAAAAAGATAATACACTACTATAAATCTTGACTAGTGTCACTTCAGATTCCTGCATTATGCTGCTCAATATCCCTATCATAACTGTCCTGCTGGCTCTTTTACCACCCTGAGTGGAACTAAGCACCAAACAACCTAGGTAAATGCAACATGTGTTATTAATAAGAAGACAAACAGCTTTTTATCCTTCACTGACTACATTAATTGTTTCTCAATAAAGGGAACACATCCTATGAACATAAAGCTACAGAATACCCAAAAATGATGTCTGGACTATTAGAAAAAGGAAGCTATTGTAAAGATAACGAATAAAAAAAAATTTTGCTGAGAAGAAATTGATTTTTGCATAAGAGTCACTGTTACCTGCAATGATACGGCAGTTAAGTGCAGCTGCTTCTTTGGTGCAGATTCATTCAGTAGGTTATCTGTTCTTCATGGACTTTTAAAGTGGTTTATATCAATAGTAAGTTTTATATGTGCTTCTAGTATATAAAATTCATCGTATTTTAGTGTCCAGTGTTTATCTTATTATAGATTGAGATACAAATCCATATAAATGTACTACATTGAGTAAATTGTATTCTCATCACAAATTCTACCCACTGATACTGAAAAGCTACAATAGCACTTGTAGAGCAGTGTGACACAGAGTGCATCCTCATCTTTTCCAATATTCTGTGTTCAAGCAAAAGACTGGTTGTAATTTACCAAAAGAAACCTAACGAGGAAAATCATTAAAATTACACATAACTCCTCATAATATTAGTTAACTAGTGCACATACACACACACATACAGAGTAAATCTTACAGTAAGATATAGACATTGGTAACGTAATTTTTGTGTTGCAGTGACAGGTTTTCACACAAAAATAGTATGAATCTGAATCTACTTCCTTAAGGGTATGAAGCTATTACTACAGATCTCAGATAATAAATGTGAAAATACTGTAAAGAATACCCAGGAATCTGCTTTGCAGGAATAAGTTTTCTGTTGTACGTTATAGGAGGAAATGACCTTATAAATACATCCCATGTATTGCATGAAGTTGGCAGAACATTACTGTTCTGTTTCAGTCTATTTCCATGACCACTGTTTATTCTTAATTCTGAAGCCTGACTTAAGAAAGAAATATAATATACAGGTCAATTTCTTATGGATATGTTTTTCTGCTTAGCAGCTGTTCAGACCATATGAAGCCTTACATTACACACAAATCCCACTGAAACTGATAAAGTCAGGAAAAGCTTCATCACAATATGTTGCGATCAAGGACTTTGTCTTTAAATTAGGCAATACAAAACAACTGTGTGACAGAAAGGATGTGTCAACATGTTAAAGAACTAAACCAGCATTTTGCTGAGGCTTGAGGATTGCAAGATTGCAAGCTAATAATAATTAATGAAGGATCATGAAAAATTCATTGTGAAATAGCTAGAAACTAACTTTATTGAGAAGAGGACATATCATCTTGCAGTACTCATAATCTTTAAGGCTTGGCCCCTGTTCTGCCATGAAGTCTGGTATTCAAGCTAAAGTTGTGAGAGAGATGTCTCCACTGCTCCCATGATCATCCCCTGCAACAACTGCAGTAGGAGAAGCCCTGAAGAAGACAATATAAAATACTTCCTGAAGACTTACACATGTAGGAACACCACCAAATGACAACACTGAAGCTTAGAAAATATTACACAGCTGGAAGACAGCCTACACTGGAGAATACATCCCTTTTACTGCATCACAAAAATGAAGGAGTTGTACAGTTGAGGTTGTTTGGTATTTTTTTTTCCTGAGAATACAGTTTATACTATGTATATTGTTACTTACTTTTTTGCAATACCTACTCTCCCAGTCTACCTCATTATGCTACGCATTCCTTTCAGATCCAGAGTGCAAATGGATGCAGTTTGGATTTAGTATTTCTTTAACGAAAATTTCAGATTCTTTCTCAACTAAATTTCACAAAGCATAGAAAGAAACATAGTCTTAGTAATAACAATAATAATAAAAAAAGCCCAACACACATACACAGAAAAACCTGTTAGGAAGCCTTTGTACTAGAAGAATGGAGAACAGTGGGCTGAGTTTGGGATTATCTGAAGGAAGTAATCTTGTCTTCTCTTGTGGTCCAGGTCTATAAAGATGTTTTCCTTCATGTTCTCTAAGAAGATAGAAGGAAGTTAGGGGAACTGGCACCATTAGAAAATGATGCCAGAAGGTATAAATCAGGAGAGGGGACAGCACATAGATTTTTATTTTTTTCTTTCAGAAGTCTTGAAGAGATGGGGAGGTTTCTGTCTGTCTGAATAGAAAGCAAGACAGGCAAGGAAGTAATACTCTTCCAAAAAGAGAAAAACAAACTTGCATGCAATTTTGATCAGAAATTCTGATCAAAAGGCAGTGGATGGAACAGGATCAAGGATGGAATAAGCAAAAGTATTTAAATACTTCTGAAGAGCTTGAAAAGGTTCCATGTAATATGAAAAGATGTGTTTGAGCTGTGAAACAAGTAATACTTTTCAAGTAGTAACTAATATAGGGTGTGCTAAAAAAAAAAATTTCTATTGAAATTCAGCTGACCTCCTGAAAGAAATTCTACAGGTTGGATGAGAAGTCAGCTTTCATCAAGGAACTGTGCAAAAATGTATATTTTATTTTGTGGTATCGCAAAGTTGTAACAATTGCTGTATACTATCCATTTATTTCTGAAGAATTTCATCCATACAATGCAAGAAATTCTATAAAGAGTAAAATACAGTAATTGAATGTGAGGAGGAAAGGACATTATATATTGAAAAAATAATCAGTGGTAACTGAGGAAGAGGGTTTATTTCTCCAAATGAGAATTAACTGGAGGACTTTACTGTCAATAAAAGACTGTGGTTTCCGGCTGCATCCTACATCTTTAACTCTTGAAGATGAAAAATATCTCTTTTTCCCTTCTGTGTTCCCAGTTCAAATGTTATCTGAAGTGACAGCAGTTCAACTGTAACCATCTGTACTTATTTGTGTCTTGGAATCAAACAGTTGCTTTTAAGGAACATTAGTGAGGACTGCTCCTGAAAGAGAATGTCCCAATCCCTGGCCATAAATGACCCCACCAACTCACTCGTGCTGGCACTAGTGCTCATGCAGAAATTTGGTGAGCTAGTTCAGGGAATTGATCCAACTGAAAACAGCAAAGAAAAATAAAACAATTAGTTTTCAGCTGAATCTATTTCCTGAGATAATCCTTGAACAGCTGCACATGTGCTAGTGCCAGGACTGGAACAAGAGAGACAATAGGAATGCACAGCCAAGACAGGGAGATGACTTACAGTGGTCATGAAACTGCAGCCTTAGTCCATTGCCTAGACTAGACCATGAAATCAAATAGCAATGCTTTTCACTAATTCTGTTTCAAAATGGATGAACCTTGCACTGGATCAAATGAAGTCTCATCTCCAAAGCCGGAATTTCAAAGATAAATGTTGAATACCACTGGGAAAAGCAATGTGAATGAAGCTTCATGTTGACCTACAGTTGCCCACATTGTTATCTAGAAACAAAAAATCCTCCAAAAATGTAAAAGCTGTTATTTTTAGGCAGACTGGTAAACAAGTCTGGAGGGACAGATACCTACAATTTAACAACTTCATGTATCTCCAAAATGTGGGCTATAAATGGTTAAGATTATGTTCTTAAGATGATTTCAATGATTTAAATAAGGCAGTGTATACTACCAAAACTTTAAGATAATTACAGTGTAAGAAGAACCATAACATCTCCACATTCTCAAAACAAAATGTGCTTTTACTCCACCATTCTAACAAAGTCTTTGGAAGTTTAAGCAATGATTAGTGTCACAGCAGACTATAAAGAAAATACTCTCAGTGATCCTTCTGGGAGCTACTAATCCTTGGGTCACTGACATGACCACCCATAGATACCCTAAATAAGCATTCTTTTTCTGATGGTTCAGTGTATACTTTACCCACAATTTTTTGACATAGACAATATAAGCATTGAAAAAACAACTATAATTTACTGTGTTTAACAGATGGCTAAGTCCCTTTAGCCACAAATTACTGACATAAGAGGCTGTATCTCTTATGGCTCCACAGTACCTATACCCATCTGTAGAGGTATAGTCCATGGGTTACTGCAGACAAGGTGGATGATTACTCTCTTCCAGTTAAATTCTTCCACACTTCTATAGACATTCACAGATGTGGTATTATTGACAGAAGGAAAACAGAATGTCTTAAAACTGGTATAGTAGGGCAACCAGGCAACTGCAAATGGTTTTAATGCACACAAAACTAACACAGTGGACTGTAACTACTTTGGAGTTCATACTGTACGTGTCCTGTCAAGATTACACAGGATATTTTGAATATAATGTAAGAACTTTTAACTGTGAAGTAGATGGATGTTTGTGTATATTATGAAAAGCAAGTGCTGTATCATTCACACACCACTTCAGGCATGTGCCCATGAAATCTGCCTGGCACAGGCTGTTGTAAAAAGAGGACATACTGTTACAAGCAGAGAAACCACCCCACCAGTGTAGTCATTTCACACGGAAAAAAAGTTTTTTATCATTGCTTTAATATCATACAAAACTGGCACCGTCAGGGTAGGTGCATATCAGAGAGATGTCTAGGGAAACAGAACACATGGCATTTTAATTAATTTGAATAATGATGAAATGGGGGAAATTACCTCATACTCCTGTGAGAACTTCAAATTGTCATTTGCTTTCAACCTTTCAATGTGATCTGCAAGTTCCAAGATAGGTATTGGGGGATGACTGGCCATACCTGTTGAACAAGAAAGAAGAACAGAATTTAAAGGAAACTGTAGTGATGGCATCACTCTAAAATTTAGAAAATGTAGTAGTTAGAATGGCTAGAAATGTGTAAGTAGTAAAGATGTTGTATGTGAGAGAAGCAGGCAAATAGTGTGGTTACTCAAAGCAGGACATGCTCTGGATAGATGAGCTTTGAAGCCAAATCAAAAGAAGTCACCAAGCATACTCCCAAAGCTAACATCCCTAGTGTACAGGAAAGAGTTACTGTGATGTGAGTCAATGAGGCTAGCTAGGCATGGGAAAGTGAGACAGTTAGACCTAATGTCAACCTCTGCTTTGAGTAATGACTCTTAATGTCATTTCAAACTCCTTCTCCTGCATTGCATGAAATGGAAACTCCATTAAATTAGATGAGGAAAGGTGAGTTGAGAAACAGACACTGAAAGAACCCTAAAGGGGAAAGAAGAGTGTTTTGACAGAAAACAAAGTGAGTTATGCATAATCAAGAAAAACAAACTTGAAGAATGAAGGTTACCGAGGTAACCGGAGACACCTGAACCTGCAAAGGAAATGGTAAAAAACAAAGAAACCTCAAACCAACATAAAATTAATTGAATAAAATAAATTATAAAGAATGAAATGGATAAGGATTAATAATAATGCATCAAGGTCTAGAAGACTATGTATTCTAAATTAGAAATACTCAAATATTTTATGAAACTTTGAAGTGACTAACATGCAACTATGAATGACTAGAATAACATGCACCATTGCTTTTAGACAACAGTCACTGAAGACAACATTGGACATCAGACAATTAGAACTTCAAAAATGTTTTCACTAGTAGCAGATTGTAGAGGCAGGGGTTGCACAGTTTGGCTGGACACACATACTGACTGCACTAGTACCTTTAAATATGCTTAATCAGAAGCCCCATTTATCAACCCCCAAAAGTACCTACAATCTACTTCAGGTGTAAACATCTTTGTCCACTGATGAAGATACTGAGTGAAAAAGAACAACTGGGAATTGGAGATAGAGATAGGTGTGGAAGTGAGTACAGGGACAGCAAGGCAAAAGAAAGACGGAAGATGTGGGGTCAACTAGAACAATCTGCCAGCTGAAGATTTGCCAGGCAAAAATTTGGGACGTTTGTTTCACACTATTAGTCTTCATGACCCTTCTCCAAAATGCTTACTTTCTTCTCTTCATGCTTTACACTATCACACCTAAAACGAAACTGAGTTTTCAATTGCTTGTGGGAAAATATCATAGCTGGCTAGAAAATATCACACTAGTGAACCCCAGGATGTCTTGAAATTACAAAGGGAAAACAGTGATGACTCAAGGGGGCTCAAGCTGGAAGCCACGTTGCACAATGCAGTTTGCTTTGTCACCGTGAATTTCAAGAGCATGCCTAAGACAGTCAGCTTTCATTTCCTGTAAATGTAGCTGAAAATGACTAAAATGACTATGTGGTTACAACACAGTCACTCTATAGTATGTTTTTATTTATTTTTTTTTTAAATTCTCATTTTCTTTTTGATTTTTTGACGTTTCAGGCATCATACTAGAGTACAAAATAATGTCTAGTAGCACTGTCCTTTATTTTTCTAACCATACACTTATATATTTATATATTACCTTCATAGCACACCTGTGATGGTAAGACATTATTTAAAGTGGACACTAAAGCGCACTGTCAGTTAACTAAGAAAGCAAAATATTAAGATATAATGGAAAAATTTATTATAAATTTCAATTAACAAATTACTCCATGAGTACTAACTTATCATAATCTCTTCTGGTTGTCTCCCATTTTCCTAGAAATTTCACTTAATAGAAAATGGCTATTCTCAAAACGAGTGTGGGTGACAGTCATCTAATAATTACACTGATCCAGATCAAGCACCCCTCTGGAAAACATGTGAGCGAGAAGGCACAAGAGAACTCTAGACTGATCCAGAAATGGAGGTGGACTGATGTACATCTGAAACAGTGCTTGAACAAAGAAAATAATAGAGACAAAGATGTTTAGACCTTTTCGAGCGAATCGTGGGAGAGAGTTATTATCATATAAGGACTGAGTGGTAGTTTGGCTAGAGAGGGAG
Organism: Myiopsitta monachus; assembly: GCA_017639245.1. Lineage (NCBI taxonomy): Eukaryota > Metazoa > Chordata > Aves > Psittaciformes > Psittacidae > Myiopsitta > Myiopsitta monachus. The sequence continues at coordinate 30,842,785 of CM029941.1, forward strand.
GACACAGAGCCAATCAGGGAGGCGTAGGGGACTGAATTACTGCTCAAAGCTGTAAAAAGTAAAAGCCAATCGGAAATGGGAAACAAATTAGTAACAGCAGTAGACCATCATAACCAACCAATCTTGCACATACAGACACTTCAGACATGCACAAAACAGCTTCTGGACTCTACTAAGAAGATGTCTAAAGGTCCAGTTACCCTACTGTAGACATAGAGGACATAAAACCAAAAAGAATGAGACTTGCTCATCAGACGATGAACCTGTCTAAGTTACCAGCATCACGAATACAAATCTCAATAATTAGCTTACTTTTAAGGAATAGTTTTTAAAGATTCTGAACATCTATTCCTTTTTAAGCAATTTCTTTTTTTTATATACTCCTTTATATGCCACTTGACATTCCTAAGAGGAGATTAAACATTAAACACTTTGTGCAAAATGAAACTTGATATAAATCTTTCCTTAGAAAAAAAAAGGAACTACTTACAAGTTCAGAAACTGAAAATTTTTGACTGCCATTTTCACAGCTCATTTTGGGCACTTACACTTGGACATTTATCAAATTTCTTTGAAAAATATTTTGCAGTTAACTTCTGAAGTAATTGCACGTGGTATATTTTCATCTTTCAAATATATGAAATGTACTCTACTAAGACAATAAAAGTAGCTACTTCTTTTAAGAAGTGTTAAAGGACTTTTTTATGTAATCAGAGTATGAATCATCACAAGCATCATAACAGATTATGCTATGAATGAACATTTCAAGATCTCATTGTCTCATGCAAAAGCTTAACATGAGTTGCATGTGAACATCAGGCGTACAAGTTTACTTAAAAAAAATCCCCAAAGTACAGCTAAGCACACTTATTTTTGATGCTACAAATAAGAAAGTACACTTATTTGCTGACACACCTCCACATCAATCAACACATTATGAAAACACAAAAAAATTAAAGACAAAATACAGCTAAATTACAACAGATTCTGTGACACGCTAGAAAGTCAAAAGAAACACCATGCTGAAAACATGCTTTCAGACTTTGAAATTAGAAAATAAAGAGATAAAACCTCTTAAAAACTCAAGAAAAAAAAACCCAACAAAACCATATCCCCTACCCCATTTTCCCTCCCCTCCCCCCCACCTCCCACCCAAACCAGCACATGCAAAACATAGCTGAAACTGTGTCCATAAGAAGCTTTTATTTCAGATTTGGTAGAAGATAGCCAGATGTGATTGATCTTGTGCAGCCTAGTAATAACCCCTCCGAACGAATAAAATGAGAATATATGGTTTAATTACAGATTAGAGTTATCTTCTGGTTAATCTGTGATAAATACATGACTAAGGAACACAGAATACCATATGTGCTACAATTTCAAGGAAAAACTGACAGAGCAAGGTCAGAATTCATCTGCATACTAACAGATATTAAAACTGTTATGTATTTTTCATTACTACATTGAAACAAGTGGGTGTTTGGCCTTGCCATTAGTGCATTAAACTAGGATTTTGTTTGTTGCCAGTTTTTTTTTAATAAGAGCTTTAAATCATTTAAGAAACACACATTTCTTTACAAATTTGGATGTGTAGGTTGATATGCCTACAGTAAACAAGAAGGAAGTTAGAAGTAGCTGCTAGCACACAGACTACAATCTAGATGAACTGAAAATGTGATACATTATTTTCATAGAAATTTTCTCATTAAATAAATTGCATTTCAGGTCCACATTTAATTAATAATCTTTGATTTTAAAAACCCTGATTCATTACATCTTCATTTTTATTTAGTAACATAAAATACCTTCCCACACACCAATCTGTGTTGAGATGCTATTTCCTTACAGGAAAACGAAGGAACCAGTGACAGTGTTTACTGATACTTACCCTTACCAAAGAGGTAGAAATAAATATATATTAAAATTTGGACATGGAGACTTGAAAAAATTAGCTATGACCCTGGGTCAAGAGGAATTTGGCATCCATGAAAATTTAGCAAGGATGCCTTTAGTATATTTCACAAAAAATTACTGTTACTTTAGAATTTTTTTTTCATACAGCTACAGTAAAGCCAGAGAGCGATCTTACATCTTGTGTACAAAACTAAAACTAAATTTACAAGATTAGCTCTAGAGGAATGTCATTCTGCAACAGCTATTCTAAAATAGTTAACAATGTGTAATATTGCAAAATTAAGTCACTTTTATTCCAGAAGAACTGATGTTCTTCAAAAGCAGATGAATTATTCTGGAATGAAAGTGAATTTTGTCCAGTAACAAAGACTTAGTTTTACAAAGCAGCCTGAAAGACTCTGTAGCATCACAACAGAAGCCCCAGCTCTGAGTGAGGTGTGAAAGCCACCTACACTGAGAAAAGGAGAAACCTGGTTTTCAGAGTGTGGTCTAAAATTGTTCAGTATAATAACATTTTGCAAAACCATTGGCTAAAATGCATGAAAAAAACCCAAAATTACTCTTGTGAGGAGCAGAACTTTCAACTCCATCTCCCAGCTAAGCAGTTTTTGATTACCTCTCAGTTTGAAAGCAATCAAATAGGATATCAGCAAATGCTATTTGCACTCTGGAGCCTATACTTTTTCTGGGTGTCTAAATCCTTCATGTGAGTGAAGTTCACATGAAGAGCTGTATGTAGGATCGCTCACAGTAAAAAGACTATTCCAGTTCGGTTTTGTCATGGAGACAAACCACAGTAGTTCCTTCAGCATTGTCACAATTCTCATAAACAGGATTGTGTGGATAAACTAAGGGAAGAAATTTCCTCCTAACTTGCAAAGCAGATGACTGAATCTAGACATGACTTCTTCCACTTCTGTTACTTGGACTGGTTTCGTCTGGACCCATTTTATCATTTTCCTGCCTCATCTTGGAAATAAGTTACGGGAACTTCCTTAGAAATTCAGGGAGTTTTCTGTGAGCACTTACTTGTCTAATAAAAACCGGAGTCTTTAACTCAGAGCTGCAATAATTCGATTTATTTTTCTTGTATTTCGAAGCATCTTATTTAGTTTGTAAGAGATAATTGTTTAATTGCCATCTGACTGCACAAATTGCTAATGAGTATGACATATTCTGTACTTAAATGAGGACAAAAACCCAGTCACATTTGAGGTACGAATCAATTTAATTCTTTGAGGGACTGGCAGATTGAAGTCTTTGCCTGAGCCATGGGTCTCTCTTAAACCGCTCAAACCACTTAACATCAGTTACTTTCCTCTATGCAAAACTGGATCTCTTCATTTCAGGAAACCTTTTGTGAGGGCTTAATTATTACCTCTTCCCTACCTGGCATGGAGACTTCTAGCATTTGTGCACCAGGTTAATGATTTTAATCCTGTTTTCATAGGAAACCTGTAGAATGGGAAGAATGTGACTGACTTTTCCTCAACTACTTACTCCAGTTTCGGAAGAATAAGAGACTTATAAATGAAATCCTGTATGCTACTGAGAGATCGGGTATTTTCACGCTTACTCAAAGAAAACTTGGCATAGCTGTGACCCACACACAGTCATATGGGCTTATCTAATAAATATACTTTTTTGGATAACACATATGAACATTGGATCCTATTCTCAGATGTAAAACAGTGGGCTATTCCAAATGTCAAGACAAAATGTCAATTCTGTCTATGGAGCTACTCCATTCCGTAAGAAAAAAAGCCAGAAATAAATTTTATCCTTTCTGGACAAAGTAATATAGGAAATTTTTTAGGTAAGTACTAAATTAGTGAAGAATGAAGTTCTATATTGACAGGACAAGAAAAAATGACATGAAAGTAAGACATTTGTTGGCTGCTAGATTAGACTGTGGACTTCTACCTCATCTTCATGCTGAATTGACAATTTTATGACAAGTACAATATAACTGTGCCTAAATCATTGCCTAGATATCAGCAGAGATAAAATCTTGTTTTTTGTACAATTTCTGTCAAAAAGTTATGCCTAACCACTTGTATTGGAAGTATTGTGTGCCTGTGGTTAGAAATGCAAACTTACCAGAGGAAGAGCTTCACTTTCAAATTATTTTATTACGATATACATGATCAGACCTTTCCTTACACAAAATATGTGATTGCTAACATTTTTTTGAAAGAGGCTGTTTAGAAATCTTTCAAAGTATTAAAGCTTATAACAACCCAGAATTTTATAGGAGTGTCTCATTCACCTCTCCCAGTGAAAACTGGCAATCTGGATATGCCATTATCTTAGAATTTTTTTCTCTAACACTTCTTCACATTAAGGTTTCATTATAACTTTTTTTTTTTTTCCCTCTTCCCACTGAAAGCAACTGGTGTGCTTAGAAACCCCCAAGAAAACTTTCTACCTAGTAGAAAATAAAAACCACACGCCTGAGAGAGAAGGAATAACAAAATCAACAAAATTGGCACCCTGCATGTACAGCTTTTCTGTAATTTTTCTACATTCCTCTTGAAAAGCTTTGTCTCCCATGTTATTTGATGATGTGTTACTCAAGGGGTAACAGGTTCAAACTTTAACAGGGGAAGTTTAGATTGGATATAAGGAAGAAGTTCTTTACTGTGAGGGTGGTGAGGCACTGGAATGGATTGCCCAAGGAAGTTGTGAATGCTCCATCACTGTCGGTGTTCAAGGCCAGGTGGGACAGAGTGTTGGGTGGCATGGTTTAAGGGAGGTGTCCCTGCCCATAGCAGGGGTGCTGGAACGAAATGATCTTAAGGTCCTTTCCAACCCTAACTATTCTATGAGTCTACTATTCTGTGGAGTTGGATAAACATTCCAACAAGATCCATGTTTAAATTAAATTAATCTGGATTTTAATGAAATGGTAGCCCTAACTGGAGCTAATAAGTTAAGTGAGGCTCTGCTTTTTCTAGTACAAAAACTGTGCCTTGTCTTCTCTGGGGCTAAGATTTCATGTTAGCCATTGGTACACAGCAAGAAGAATCTCATGGGTTAGAAATTTTCTCCTTGATATTTAGCTGCATGATGCGAATCAGCAGTAACAGGAGTGACCTGTACCCAGGAGTCTTAGGTGGTACAACAGTAGAAAAAAAGATCGTAATTTGATTTCTGTTCTCAGTCTTTAACAATAACTTTAATCCTCCATTCCTTAAAAAGATTAACAGCATAGAAGAATTCATAGTAGAAATGTATTGCAGATGTTCTGCTCAACTAACTACACAGAAAAATGTAAACTTCCCAGATAAAATATAGCACTGTAAGGAAAGGTATATATCCTCTCCTCTGTAGTCATTCTCAGATCAATAAAATGGAGTTAAGGTATCTACAAGTAGCACAAATTCTGCAATTTTTAAATAACTTTATGTTCTAAATGTAAATTTAGAATTCATTACAATAAATAAATTTTATATGTGAAGCTGTTAAGACTTGGCAGCATTTTTTTTTACCATACATTACTTTATTTGATGAGAAATACTAAATAGATAGGCAAGACTCTACCATCTAAATACATGGGCAGCAGAAGTTTATGCTTATATACCTAGTTATTAAGCCATCCATTCAGCATATAACTGTACACAGATAATTATTTGTTTTAGGCATAAGCTAAACTGTAGAAACTATATTCTTTTTCCATGTTTCAAAGACTTGCATGCATACTTCTATCTCTGTAACAAACTTTAAGCCTTTGTATGAAAATGCTGGATAACATAAACCTTTGCTTAGTAAAGGTGAGTCTACATTAATATTGCAGAAGCAGAACTGTGAACCAAAACTTTCACTCTGTACTTAGGTTCCTATTGTGGAGAGGTCCCAGAGTATGTGAACAACATTCCCATATTCAGATGAGTCTAAACTAGAAGATGTGCTCCTGAAACACATTTAATTTGCTCCAGCTGCTAAAGAGCATTCAGTGTATTGGAACAGACTAATAAAGCAAGGCAAAACTCAAGCCCCCAGGACCTTCTTCCTTTTTCACCTCTGCCATATGCATACAGTGTGGACATTGGGTCTTTAGGCTCAAATTCATGTCTCTGCAGATTTAGTTGTACTGGGCCTATGTTAATATAGACATTATTTAGAAAATCAGAAATAAGATTTGCAAATTCAGTTAACCCTTTTGTAATATTTAGTAAGTCAGTTTCTGCAGCTCATCTCTTAGCATCTCAAGTACTTTGCTTGCTGCCTTTATGAGCTTGAATTTATCATTTTTTATACTTAAATAAATTTGACAAACACAAGGCTCAAGAAAGTATGGTAACTAATATGCATTGGGCTGGGACTGTGTGCAATCCCACTGCAATAGAAAACAAGTCTACTGGAATACATCATGATCAAAATAAAGTAAATCAACACTATTTTAAGTACTTCTCTCCCAGTGTTTCTTGACTATCAAACCAAATGGCTTTAAAAAAACAATGCTTAATAAGTAAGTAAATAAAATATTTAGGGGTGCGTTGCTTTTACCTTCAGAATTACTGACCTTTTAGTAGCCTCCCTGACCCTAACATGCAGTCTGATTTTAAAAGACAGGACTATTTCTCTAGTTAGTATTTCTTTTCTGAAATGTACATTTGCAATGTAGTGTAACTTTCTATGATATTAATGGATTACCTGATAATGCAGTTGATAAGAAGGAAACTTATTTACAAAGAAGTAGCTTTAAAAATATTGTTAATAAATAGATGAAATGCATTTCCTGATAATCTTTTAAAGCATTGTCAGGTTTAACTTGGAATTTCAGTTCATAAAACACATCCATCAACACATGCGAGTTTTGGGTCTTCTTTTGTAGAACTTTAATTTTGTTCCATGAAGGATTTTTCATTAAATAAAGAAATTACGAATAATTTTCAAAAATGTTGAAGAAATACATTGTGCAAAACCTCATAAGCAATCAACATATATTTTTCTAAACAACCAACGTTTCTGTTCCATAACAGCACCACTACTCAGTCTGTGATCACAGAGCTGTCAGTAAGGTACTGTTGTCTCTTACCTGGAGTTTGAAAATTAAGGCGTCGCAGCTCTACTGGGTCTGTGGGATGGTGAGAGGGGACCTCCTTGCTGTTGGGTATGCTGCTTTTTCTAGAATCAGATTCAGCCCTCTTCCTGCATGGAGAAGGTGAATCCACATGAACAGAAGATCAAGGTGTTAGCTTAACAAACAAAGGTGCCCAAGTGTTTAATCACTATATTCTAAAGACAGAATGCTTCTTTCTGAAAGAGTATTTAATCCAGTGCTAAGGTAAAATAATTATGCATGTTGGGTAGGACAACTACAATTTGCAATAGCAAAATGAATCTAAGTATAGTAAGTAATGTCAGGGGGAAAATGACTCCTTTCTCCCCTAGATTGATCCTCTAGATCATTATTCTGGGCACCCAGGTAGAAAACTATTACAAGTTACATGTTACTATAACATGAATCATAAAAAAAAATCACATTATCTCTATTTTAAAAGCTAGCTATACCTTTATAAAAAATTATGTAAAAATTAAACGTACAATAAAAAATAAACAGAAGTTATAATAATTGACTACTTCATATTTTATACAGTCAGTTTTGCATTGCTTAGAAAAAAATCAACTCTACTCTTTGGGTACTTTCAATACGACAGAAAACAGTATAGAAGACACTTATCCCAGAAAACACTTATTCCCTCCATTTTCTAGGAAGTAAAAATTTGCTTTGTTGCCCCTCATCTCTTTAAGAGTTCCATTACACAATCTTCATGCAGCTGATCACATCTACATATTGAAGGCTCAGATTGTGCATGAATGTTTCTGATGCAATTTAAGACTGTCACTGAAATAATAGTACTCCTGTCAATCTGTCCAAAATAAGTAAAGGGAAAGAAAGGAAAGAAAGAAGGAAGGAAGAGAAAGAAGACGGGAGGGAGGAAGGGAGGGTGAGAGGTAGGGTAGAAGGGAGGAAGAGAGGAAGGGAGGAAGGGAGGAAAGGAGGAAGGAAGGGAAAAGAGAAGCAGCATCCTGACTGAAGAGTGTTTGGACTCTTGACTGTTCCGATAAAATGGGCTCCCATAATCTGAAAGTATCATTTCCTAATGCAAAAAATTGGAATATGTAAATTTAATGCTTTAATTCAATATGAATCCTTCTTCACTAGTCCTCTGTGAGTTCCTGAATGAAAATGTAAACTGGGTGATACTCTTTATCCAACATAAAAAGAAGATGCAAACAGCAATGAGAACTACTTTGTGAAAGCAGAACCCGGATGACTTTTGAAGTTTATGATCTCAAATCTTTTCTAGGTGTCCAATATTTGTTCTAACATATCAGTATTTTTTTTTTTTTTTTGGGGTGTGTGTGTGTGTGCATGTGTGAGTCTTTGGTTTTTTTTGTGGGTTTTTGGTTGGTTGGTTGGGTTTTTTTTGGGGTAAGATTTTTGTGGGTTCCTTTCCTTTCCTTTCCTTTCCTTTCCTTTCCTTTCCTTTCCTTTCCTTTCCTTTCCTTTCCTTTCCTTTCCTTTCCTTTCCTTTCCTTTCCTTTCCTTTCCTTTCCTTTCCTTTCCTTTCCTTTCCTTTCCTTTCCTTTCCTTTCCTTTCCTTTCCTTTCCTTTCCTTTCCTCTCCTCTCCTCTCCTCTCCTCTCCTCTCCTCTCCTCTCCTCTCCTCTCCTCTCCTCTCCTCTCCTCTCCTCTCCTCTCCTCTCCTCTCCTCTCCTCTCCTCTCCTCTCCTCTCCTCTCCTCTCCTCTCCTCTCCTCTCCTCTCCTCTCCTCTCCTCTCCTCTCCTCTCCTCTCCTCTCCTCTCCTCTCCTCTCCTCTCCTCTCCTCTCCTCTCCTCTCCCCTTTCTCTAATTGATTTAAAATATCACAAAGCTAAATCTGTCATTATGCCACCATGCTCCCCTCTTAAAAAATGCTCAATTGATTTCTTGCTGGTCTTAAATTATGAACACCTGGTGGCATTCCTGAAAGGGGCATATTGCAAGATTTCAGAGACTATGCAAAGAAGCCAAATAGCAACATCATTGCAGGAATTATTTTAAAGTTACAATTCCTATGATTTAAGGGTGGGGCGAGAGGGGGAGAGGGAAATGTTAAGCTGTAAATATATTCCATCTGTTCTCTGGTAAATACTTTAACACATATATTAACTTCTGTTTAGTGAAGCGATGAAGATTTAAATCTGATTCTTCTGGTTTTACTCTTATTTCAAAAAACCATTCCAGAGAAACTCAGTAGGAATTCTTTTCTCAATTTTGATTCTGACAATCTCAAACTCCTACCACAGTAGCACAATGCCAGAGTGTTCTTTCTTCTTAAGTAAAGGTGTGTGATGCAGCTTTCAAGTATTTTTGTATATATTTCCTTCTCCTCAAGTCTAGAGATCAGTGGAATTGTCCAGAGATAAGCTTCATTTGCCTTTTTTCCACTTTGAAGTCACTACTGGGCAGCATAACTTCCTATTAATCTACTAAAAGCACTAAAATCTCTTCTACTAATTATTTTACATTTTTTGAATACTTGTAAGAAAATTAGATTATTAATATTTATTATTATTCTGAGGATTATTCTGGCTTTGTCATTTTTTCAGACTATTTATATCACAATTCTGTTAGATTATGCAATGGTTTTCAGACAACTGAGGTGGAAAAAGAATCCACAGGACAAATGAAACCACCATATCATCTTTGCTTGTACAACTGTAACTCAGCATTAAAACTGTGTATGTAGCATTATGTAGATTAGAGTGGCTAATACTTCAACCACAAGCATGCATTCCTTCAACAGATTTGGGTATAGCAAAGAACCACTGTCATAACTTCATTAAAACAAAGATAAAACTGCATGTACATTGTATACCTGAGCTGCCTCTTGAAAACGTACCCCAAGGAGAAACAAAATAAAAGTGGAAAACTTGGCTGCATATGTTATATTTTCTGTTCAGTGCTTTCTTTCTTCCTTTCTACATTACAAATCTTTCAGTTGTCTTCGTATTGATACTGTCTATATTCATTTAGACTGACAGGTGCTCTGTCTTAGATAATTACATAATTATAGGATAACTTAAGACAATTATCAGGATAATTTTTTTTTCTCCTTTCTGGATTAAACAAAGAGTGATTACTTTTCATGTCTCACCTGTCAGGTTTACTGCTCCATTTTAATGCAGCAAGGAGGGGAGAAAAGGTGCAAAGTTAGTTGGTCAGCAGTAAACAGGGTAAACATGACAACCAGAGATGTAAGAAATGTTGACTTATAGTAAAGATATATAACAATCAAATTAAAAGGTGACAGTTCATCTAAATATTTAATGCTTGGGAATCATAGAATAAATGGAAGATACAAGGTTAAGGCCAAAAAGAATCTTCTGCTGAAAAAAAATCTCTTTCAAACATGGACAGGGGTAGAGCAGTTTACATCATCTACCTGGACTTGTGCAAAGCATTCGACACTGCCTCTCATGACATCCTTGTCTCTAAATTGGAGAGACACCAATTGGATAGGTGGACCACTTGGTGGATAAAGAATTGGCTGGATGGCTGCACGAAAAGATTTGTGCACAAAAAAAAAAAATCACCAGTAATAAGTGGTGTCCCTCAGGGATCAGTGTTGGGACTGGTCTTGTTCAACATCTTTGTCGGTGACATGGACAGAGAGATTGAGTGCGCCCTCACCAAGTTTGCCAATGACACCAAGCTGTGTGGTCCGGTTAATACGCTGGAAAGAAGGGATGCCATCCAGAGGCACCCTGACACGCTTGTGAGGTGGGCTGATGCCAACTTTATGGAGTTTAACCATGCCAAGTACAAGACTCTACATCTGGGTCGGAGCAATCCCAGGCACAGCTACAGGTTGGGCAGAGAACAGATTCAGAGCAGCCCTGCACAGAAGGACTTGGGCCAATGAGAAACTTAACATAAGCCGGCAGTGTGCTTGCAGCCCAGAAAGCCAACCGTATCCTGGGCTGCATCAAAAGGAGCATGACCAGCAGGTCAAGGGAGGTGATCCTGCCCCTCTAATCTGCTCTCCTGAGACCTCACTTGGAGTATTGTGTGCAGTTCTGGTATCCTCAACATAAAAAGGACATGGAACTGTTGGGAGAAGTCCAGAGGTGGGCCACGAGGATGATCAGGGGGCTGGAGCACCTCCCATATGAAGATAGGTTGAGTAAGTTGGGGCTGTTGAGCCTGGAGAAGAGAAGGCTGTGTGAAGGCCTCCTAGCAGCCTTCCAGTATCTGAAGGGAGCCTATAGGGATGCTGGGGAGGGACTCTTCATTAGGGACTATAGTGATAGGACAAGGGTTAATGGGTTCAAACTTAAACAGGGGAAGTTTAGACTGGATATGAGGAAGAAATTCTTAACTGTAAGGGTGGTGAGGCACTGGAATGGGTTGCCCAGAGAAGTTGTGAATGCTCCATTGCTGGCGGTGTTCAAGAACAGGTTGGACAGAGCCTTGGGTGGCATGGTTTAGTGCGTGGTGTCACTGCCCACTGCAGAGGGGTTGGAACTAGATGATCTTCAGGTCCTTTCTTACCCTAACTATTCTATGATTATCTGCAAAGTAGTGTCACCTCAAATTTTAGCCAGTGGGATAATGGAGAATGGGCGTTTAATCTGAGCTATGAAAGTAACGTTACTATTACACTGAAAAATTATGCTTCACTAAGTTTTAGTTCCTTCTTACATTCTAGAGAAGACAGAAGGAAGGAGAGGAAAGATGGAAGTGGAGGTCTTAGGAGAAAGGAAGAAGAGGGGGAGAGGAAGGCAAGCAAAGAACAAGGTTAAATAGACAAAATAGATTTGACTTGTAACAAGCAAAAAAAAAAAAGAAAACAAAAAGAAAACTTTAAAAAACTATTTTATAAGAACAGATAATAAAATGGCAAGGAATTTGAAACAGTAGCCTAGAGGTGTAGATGCCCTACCCCTGGAAACAATTGAGTTCAGTTTGGACAGGGGTACAAGCAATCTAATGCCCCTGCTCCTTGCAGGGGAGTTGGAATATGGAATAGATGACATTTAAGATCCTTTCCAACCCAAACTGTTCTATGAACAAGGGCCAAAGCTCACTCTGTTAAAAAGATTCAAGCTTAGGCTCCTGTCCATTTAAACAAATAAAATAGTGCATTGTAATAATAAAGGAGACAAAGTCTGTCAATATACATTTATCTTCCCTACAAATGGAAACTCACTCTACAAACAAACATGGTTCTAGAAAGAGGAACATTTTGTTTTTCACCAGTGAAGGGCTCAAATTAGAGAACTCCTGATTTCTTAAAACCAAGGAGGAATAACCACATGAACTCTGGTTAAAAATAACCAAACTAACAAAACCAAAATGAATGACAGAATGCTTTCTGGGGGCATGAACTCTCTATTTTGTTAGTTTCTGAGATACACTGACTGATTTCTAGAGTTCTTTAACATGCACTAACTGGGTTTCTAACCATGTAAATCCTGTGAAAGTGAACATGTGTCACACATTCAAAAATCAATTGTAGCTACAGCCACAGGTGGGGTGGAGAAGTGATTCAGAGCAGCCCTGCGCAGAAGGACTTGGGCATGTTGGTTGATGACAAACAACATGAGCCAGCTTCAGCATGTGCTCGCAGTCCACAAACCAGCAATATCCTAGGCTGCATCAAAAGAAGTGTGACCAGCAGGTCCAAGGAAGTGATCCTGCCCTTCTACTCTGCTCTCATGAGACCTCACTTGGAGAACTGTGCGCAGTTCTGGTGTCCTCAACATAAAAAGTACATGCTGCTGCTGGAGCAGGTCCAGAGGAGGGCCACAAGCATGACAAGGGGGCTAGAGCACCTCCCATATAAAGACAGGCTGAGAAAGTTGGGGCTGCTCAGCCTGGAGAAGAGAAGATGTGTGGAGACCTCATAGCAGCCTTCCAATATCTAAAGGGGGCCTACAAGGATGCCGGAGAGGGACTCTTCATCAGGGATTGTCGTGATAGAACAAGGGGTAATGGGTTCAAACTGAAACAGGGGAGACTTAGGTTAGATACGAGGAAGAAATTTTTTACTGTGAGAGTGATGAGGCATTGGAAGAGGTTGCCCAAAGAAGTTGTGAATGCTCCATCCTTGGCAGTGTTCAAGGCCAGGCTGGACAGAGTCTTGATCAACACGGTCTATTGTTTAGATTTAAGTCCAGTAGACTAAAGATCTGCTCCAAAATAACTATGTCCCTTCACTTTGACTGCAGGGTGGTACAACTGTTGCAATGACAAAGAACACTGAGCTGGCCACTGGCAAAGTCAGTTCCATTTGCAAAGACATCAACTTCAGAAAGACAGGAGTTTGTAACTGTAACTCAACTGTAACTCAGGAAAAAAAAAAATCATGTTTACTGTGAGGATAGTTGAACAAGTTGAATGCTGGATGGGTTGCCCAGAGAAGTTGTTGAGATTCCATTCTTGGATATATTGAAACATCCTGGCAATTCTCCGAACAGGGTCAGGACAGGGTAATCCCCAGAGGTATGGTCCTTTGGTTCTGTAATCTGTGAGCTCTTATGCACACAATACATTAATCAGCCTCAGTTGTGTTGGGTAGCACATTGCAGCTATATTTGATGACAAAACCTACTCTTCAGTATTTTCCCCATCTATTACTGTTAAGTACAAGGTGGCAATGACCTTTTGGCTATATTCTAACATATGATCCAAAAATCTTTCTATGCAGAATCTTTGCTTTCAGATTTTAAAAAGACAAAATGCAGAAGCAATAACTGACCAACAAATAAAAAAGAGGTCAAAAATGCAGTCCTAGTACATGGGACACCTAAATATCCTTCACACCAACACACACAACTTATCCACTCTATCTGTAATAGCATCTGTTTAAAAAGAGGGCAAGATTTGCAAAATCATGGCAGTCAGGTGAAGTTCCCGATGACTGGAAAAAGGGAAATATAACCCCCATTTTCAAGAAGGGGAAAATGGATGACTCAGGGAACTACAGACCAGTCAGTCACACTCTGCGCTTGGCAAAACCTTGAAGCAGATTCTCCTGGAAGGCATGCTAAGGCACATGAAAAACAACAAGGTGGTTGGTGACACCCAGCATGGCTTCACTAAGGGGAAATCCTGCCTGACCAATCTGGTGGCCTTCTATGATGGGGCTATGGAACTAATAGAGAGGGGTAGAGCAGTTGATGCCATCTACCTGGACTTGTGCAAAGCATTCGACACTGCCTCTCATGACATCCTTGTCTCTACATTGGAGAGACACCAATTTGATAGGTGGACCACTTGGTGGATAAAGAATTGGCTGGATGGCTGCATGAAAAGATTTGTGCTCAATGTACAGCTGGAGACCAGTAATGAGTGGTGTCCCTCAGGGATCAGTGTCGGGACTGGTCTTGTTCAACATCTTTGTCGGTGACATGGACAGTGGGATTGAGTGCGCCCTCACCAAGTTTGCCAATGACACCAAGCTGTGTGGTCTGGTTAATACGCTGGAAAGAAGGGATGCCATCCAGAGGCACCCTGACACGCTTGTGAGGTGGGCTGATGCCAACTTTATAGAGTTTAACCATGCCAAGTACAAGACTCTGCATCTGGGTCGGAGCAATCCCAGGCACGGCTACAGGTTGGGCAGAGAACAGATTCAGAGCAGCCCTGCACAGAAGGACTTGGGCCAAAGAGAAACTTAACATAAGCCGGCAGTGTGCTTGCAGCCCAGAAAGCCAACCGTATTATGGGCTGCATCAAAAGTAGCATGACCAGCAGGTCAAGGGAGGTGATCCTGCCCCTCTACTCTGCTCTCCTGAGACCTCACTTGGAGTATTGTGTGCAGTTCTGGTGTCCTCAACATAAAAAGGACATGGAACTGTTGGGAGAAGTCCAGAGGTGGGCCATGAGGATGATCAGGGGACTGGAGCACTTCCTTTATGAAGACAGGCTGACAAACTTGGGGCTGTTGAGCCTGGAGAAGAGAAGGCTGTGTGGAGACCTCGTAGGGGGCCTTATAGGGATTCTGGGGAGGAACTGTTCATGACGGACTGTAGTGAGAGGACAAGAGGTAATGGGTTCAAATTTAACAGGGGAAGTTTAGATTGGATATAAGGAAGAAATTCTTTACTATAAGGGTGGTGAGGCACTGGAATGGGTTGCCCAGGAAAGTTGTGAATGCTCCATCGCTGGCGGTGTTCAAGGCTGGGTTGGACAGAGCCGTGGGTGGCACGGTTTAGTGTGTGCTGTCCCTGCCCATGACAGAGGGGCTGGAGCTAGATGATCTTCAGGTTCTTTCCAGCTCTAAGTAATCTACGGTTCTATGATTCTAAGTTTCTCCCTGAAAATGTTTTTTTAATTCTTTTTTTCCAAGAAACTGCATTCATTCTTTCTCTATGATAGGAATTAAAATGTAAAAGTAGTATTTTAAATCATAAGATTAGCGGTCCAAATCTCTTCATTAGGGCTTGTAAAACATACTTGTAAAATTTCCTGTATCCATGAAAATTTCTCATTTTCCTACTTCTTATGCATTTTTTAACATGTCCAATTCTGGTAGCCATGGTAATTCAACAGAGTTAATTCAGAAATTAAATTTCACTGTTTTCTCAAAGCACTACCTAAATATCAGTACTCTCTCATCTAGCTTTTTTTATTCTACAGATAGCAAAGCTATCGAACTCTGTTAGCCTGCATCCAGGTTGCATACTCTAGAAAAGAAAAATCCAATTATATATTACTTTTTTACAGAAATGAATAGTTTATAGAGGATCATAGACTAGCAAAACTGCAGTCATAATTTCTCAGAGGTGATTTTCAAAATCAGTATAATTTAACAATTTATAGATTATACCTGGGAACATAAAAATAAAGAAATAAATATGGACATTTGCCGGAAAAGTTCTAGAACCACGAGTAAATAACAGATGCAAAACGTGTCCCCCATTTTCAGTGAATAACAATCTCTTCATACTACTGAGGAACAAAATTTACCTGCTCATTTGTGGATTATGCCTATAATATTTTTGGTAACAGAACTGAAGTATGTTACTATGTTCTCATAACACAATCAACAGTCCCAGAAGCATTTACACACCTGCTTTATGTGCCCTTGTTTGGATTTGTTTTGTATGGAAAAAGTTTTAGTTTAATACCCCAAATTAACCAGAAAAAAGGAATATTTCTCTTTCAGCACATCCCTAATGACCAGGTTTTTAAGAGACAGACAGACAGACAGAAACAGAGGTTCGCTGGTTGCTAATCAATTGGATTGCCTGAGACAGCAGGCAGTAATAGAAACCTTCAGGCGACATAATAGACCATGCAGTATGTTGATGTAAGATTACAGACCTAAAGAACATTCTATAAATATGTATCTATTTGGAATCCAAAGCTAAGGTTAACCCTGGACTGTTTTTTCACTGCTGTATGGAGGATTTTCTTTCTATAACCTGAAGTGAGCTCTCTAAATACATCTTCAAAGGTATGTGAGTGGAGACACTTAGGGAGAGAGGAGTATACAGGGTGGCAGACTTAAATACTTACATGCAGGTGATACCATCGTAGCCATTAGTTTTAGAAGACATACTCAATTAAATTATCACTACTGTGCCCCTGCACCCCCAACAAGGTCATAGCATCTTTATAGCATTCTCCAATTATCCTTCATCAATATATCTCTAAAATGTACTAGGAACAAAATGTAAACCTTAAACTTTGTGTGTTCAGTTCTTTAGTTTTGATTTAGTATCTAGACCTCTGTGAACTGATTTACATTGTAAAAGGCTGGTATGTATATATTAAGGCATCATGCACCATTTTTATCTAATATGTTGTAAGACAGAGGGAACTCCTTTTTGTAATAGAAAGCCTATATCTGTATCATAGTGAAAGTAGAGTGAGGTTTGATCTCATTGCAAGATTAGTAGAAAACAGCTACTGATGTTTCTTTAATCTCTGAGTTCTGAGCTTTAATTCATGTAGTTACACTGCCAAATTGAGGCCAACTATCAAAAGTAAAAACTCAAATTATTTGAGTGGAGATGAAAATGATGTTTAACATCAAGCTGAATGTAACCCCTAATGTATTACTATTGCCCATCTACAAAATAAGTTTTAAAAAGTCAAACGTGTGACTGCCATACATATCTATATGCAAGCACATATTTTGCACAAACATATGCAAAGTGGAAAAAACATTTAAATGCATAAATGTAAATACTGTCATCAGCAGAAAAATGTACTCACGTACCTGTAATTTTTGGAAACTTTCAGTCAATCTACTAAAATTTCTGCAGTGTTCTGGAAACCATTAATAAATACGGAAATATACAAAAGCAATGACATTACTGCTGTAGTACAAAAAACATAGAGTAGAACAGTATTATAAAATGGCCAATATCAGAAAGATACATACCCGCTAAAAAATGTAAAAGGGAAACTCACCTTTTATAAAGAAGTATGGCAATAACAATACAGATGATAAACACCACTGCAAGAACTGGTCCAACAACCCAAATCAAGCCTTCTTCCTCATCTGTAATTGGTTGGGGATCAAGATCCATTGACACAACAGGATCAGAATATGGGCTGGTTGCATACATGGTCTATAAAAATAGATAAAGGAGTGCATTTAAAATATGAACTACGCTAGATTTAAAAGATATACATATATACACAAGATAATGATGCAATGAACACGGCAATGCGAAAGTGCTTTTTAAGGTCAGGTGTTATATAAACTTGTAAACTGAATGGGGTATTGATATTACTACCTTTAGTTTGTGCTCTATATAATAGCAGTGACCTGAACTTAAGTAACACAGTCATCCATAGTACACTTAGCGACTTCAGCAGAGAAAGAGAAAATGAAGTATTATGAAACTGAGAAATATAACCTATCAGTTACTAATTTTTAGAGGTTTTTTAGCTTTATATTGGCTTAACAATATTTCTTTCTGCAAGATGGAAAATTATATTTCTGAAACAATGAGAATACTATAGGTAAAAATTAAGGGGACTGAATGTAGGAAGCTCCTACAAAAGGAACCTATGGCAATAATAAGGTGCATTTTGAGTAACCAAAACCTATCTGACAGTGTTCTTACAGAAGATGGAAACAACTGGAATTTTAGCCCGAAAGCCAGGGGAAGCCACTGTAGAATAGGAAAGGATGCTAAATACTCAAAGCCTTTCTTAAGGTGGAACTAGAATTATAAACCAATAGAGGCCTTTCAAAATCTTTGCCTTACTGGATGCTGTTAAGCCAACTGGCCTAGGATAAGACCTGAGATGTCAGATCTATGGATGAGTGCAGAGTTAAAATTACAAACAGGAGAGGCTGAGGAGCCAGCCTGCTAAAATTGGATCATGCAAAGAACTCTGAGCTACAGTAAAATAGAAGTGGGGAATGGTTTGTACTTGGTTCTTGTCTTTGCTGGAGTGTCCCCACCAGCACATAACTAGGATTTGAACTACAGCTCTTGCCAATGAATTCAAAACTTGATTCAGCAGTAAATCAGGAATATCAACCAAGTTAGACTAAGATAGCCAGGAGAAGAAATTAGCTTTCGTTTACTATATTCACAGTGTAGTCTGAAAGATGTCCTAAGACAAGACAAGCATTATAAAAGGAGATGTGTTCTTCACACTTCATTTGACCTTGTTTTGGGCTCTGAGCCACAACAGTGCCTGGGTTTGAGACAGGATTAGGACCAGCAAAGCTGACGCACAAAACTAGCTGGTACTGAGCTAGTACACATGCCAGCGATGTCCAGTCATATTATGCTCTTTTTGTAAATATACACCAAACATTTTAAAAGCCTGTGGCTGCTGTTTAGAAATTGAGAAGGCTTCATGTTTCGTTTCTAAAACACCTGAGCTGATTTAGGACTTTGTCCTAATTTCAATAATCTCAAAAAGATAGAAGAAAGCCTATTGCTACAGTAAGACACTGTATTTAGCCTCTTCCTTTAGAGCAGGAAGAAAAAATGCCTGAAAGAGATTGTCCTGGTTTTGGTGGGGTTAGAGTTGATTTTCTTCATAGTAGCTAGTGCAGGGCTGTGTTCTGGTGCTAGTCCGAGAACAGTGCTGACAACACACTGGTGGTTTTAGTTGTTGCTAAGTAGGACTAACCCTGATAAAGGACTTTTCAGTTTCTCATGCTCTGCCAGTGAGGAGGGGCACAAGAAGCTAGGAAGCAGAGACAGGACACCTGACCCAAACTAGCCAAAGGGGTACTCCATAGCACAGCACATCATGCCTAGTATATAAACTGGAGGGAGTTACCCAGAAGTAACTGATTGCTGCTTGGAGATGGGCTGGATATTGGTCAGCAGGTGGTCAGCAATTGTACTGTCCGTCACTGCTGTTTATTGTGTTTTTTACTTTCCTCCTTCAGTTTTATATCTCTTGTCTTTTTATTTTCCTTATCATAATTATTACTAATAGTAGTATACTGTACTTTAGTTATTAAACTGTTCTTATCTCAAACCCATGAATTTTACATTCTTAGGATTCTCCTCCCCAGCCCATCGGAGGGAGGGGCAGGGGTACTAAGAGAAGGGGGTGAGCAAGTGGCACTTCGTTATTGGCTGGGTTAAACCACGACAAGGATTCTGAGGGATTCCCAGGACAACAGTATGAACACTTACTACCTGTTCTCCAAAACCAGAGGATTTTGCTTTTAATTTTCAACCACCCTGTATTAATTGCATTTTTACAAAAAATAACTATTTTCTTTCTACTTGATAACATGATTAACTTATTTACAGACTGTAACCATAAGCTCTTTCAGATTCCATTTCACAAAATTACACAAATTCAGACTTCCCCATGCGCTGTTGTAGAGCAAGTTCTTCATTTTCCCAAAGACAGTAATTTTATGAGGTATTTTGAATACTGGGAAAAACATCCCTCACAAGTTACAACTCATGCACCAGTAGAATCCATAGTCCTAGAAGAAAACCAGCTATACTGAGTGCAGATATACTAGAGCATTGGGAGTTGAAGCTCACTGACCCTTATGAACAATTCACTCTCTGTGACTACTTCATACTACCGACTCACATAGATTGTTCAGATGGGCATGCTAAACCAGATATTGTCCATAGTGCAAACTAAGAAATGCATTTTGAAATCTTCAGCAGTAGACCCCTGGATATATTTTGCCATACTGGCATTTTCAACTGCAAATTCATAATCCTATTTATTCCTGCTACGTCATTCTGACTTCTAATAAAGAAATTCCAAATATCTTAATTAATATAGAGAAATAAGAAAGAAGCAGCACATTGTATTGAAAATATCAATTTAGTACAGGTAATTTCTGACACACAGGCTTTTAGCCATCTCATTTTACAGACAAAGCTGTTCACTCTCCAGTTTGAACTTCTCTGATTCAGTGCCTTCAAAATTCACTGTAGTCATTCTTAAAAAGTTTAAAGGGAACTTTTGATTTATGTTAGAGCCTGCAGGAGACAGTTTATTTTCAAATGAAGATATGTATTCAAACATATTCGAACTGAAACTACTTCCTCATTATGTAGGCAAATTCTGTTGACATCAAGAAAGTGATTTGAAGGCTACATGCTGGAAGCATTTGACTAGAATTCAGATTAAATTGCAATAGCTTTGAGTGGTTGAGCCAACAAATGCACCTGTTAGGTTTAGATACCAATATTACACGCTGTATGTTAAAATACTAATGTGTATTGCAACTTCTTTCAATGGTCCTATTTCAATCTTTTTTTTTAACTATTATTTTACATACAGTAGATCAACTCATACATAAAGGGATATAACTACAAGATGAATTACATAAAGAGGATGACAGCTCATTATTTATCTCACCTCAGGAATTTTCCTTGTTATTGAATTATTTTATAACTTCCTAAGAATTTACTGATAAAGTTGCTAGGGAATAATGAGTGTAACAAGAAAGGCTAGTTGTGCAGGTATCCGATTCAGTGGATCTTTCCAAGAATCCTGCATATTGAACACCACAACTCAATGGTAGCATTAAGGCAAGGGAGAAATTCTTTCCTAAATACCCTGGGAAATATGCCTCCAAACCTGTGTCACTGATCTCAAATGGCAGAGCATGTAATTTGAGAATGATCACAACACATCTAATTAAAGGTTAACATTAGGTTTCCATTATACATAGAAGTAACACATAAAGGTGCAAGCAAAGTAGAAAATTCCAAGGAATTATTTGAAACTAAGCAAGGAAATACTCACTTTGGCAAAGCTGTCACGTATATTGTAAAAAAATAGCTTTTGGGAGGTAGCATAAGTATTAAACTTTTTTTTTTTTCTTTTTTTTTACAGTTGTGGAAAAGTAATTTAGAGATTTAGAAATATTAACTGACTTACAGATTCTGAGTGCTCCATTACAGCCAATACAAAGAAGACATATTCTTGACCACTCTGCAGTTGCTTATTCTCAAAGCCACCATAATGCTTTTTATCCCCCAATGTGAACTCCGTAGGAAGAACTTCAAAGTGAGCTGCAATATATGGCTTTAATTCAACTTCCCTCTCCAGACGAATGCTTCTCCGTTTCCTAGCTATCTCCTTAAGCAGCTTTAGAATGAAGGGAGCAGAAAGAGAAACAGAAAGCAAGAACAGAAAGGTAGCTGAAAACAATTTTAATGTAACTGATTGACAATGTAATGAGAAAATCTAATGCATGACCAGGAACTACAAAAATACAGTTTGTCCACGTTCCATAGGGCATATCAGAATTACTACATCAGTTCTTGCAAAATCTTTCAGTATCTTGTCATCCTTGTTAAGGTGAGACACTAAGTAGGAATTGAACTGCCTAGACTACAAACATGAAACAATTAGATCAGTTTTCAGTATCTGATATTGTTGTCCCTAGGGGACAAAAAAAACAAGATACGATCTCTGAGGACATATATATATATAGACATCATATTGCACATCACATACATATACATATATCATATATGAAGTCAGTCATAGAACCATAGAATCATTTACATTCAAAAAGACCATTAAGACCATCAAGTCCAGCAATTATCCTAACACTGTCAAGTCCACCACTAAACCGTGTCCCCAAGAGCCACATCTACATGTCTTTTAAATACTTCCAGGGATGGTAACACCACCGTTGGTCCACTTCTTGACAACTCTTTTGGTGAAGAATTTTTTCCTAATATCCAATCTAAACCTCCCTTAGTGCAACTTGATGCCATTTCCTCTTGTCCCATAGCTTGTTACTTGGAAAAAGAAACTAACAACCACCTCACTACAACGTCCTGTCAGGTAGTTGAGGAAAACAATTAGGTCTCACCTGACCTTCCTTTTTTCCAGCTTAGTCGACCTCACTAAACAATCCTAATTTCCTCAGCTGCTCCTCATAAGAGCTGTGGCTCTAGACCCTTCATGAGCTTTGCTGCTCTTTGGATTGGATCCAGTACCTCAATATCTTTCTTGTAGTGAGTCAAAGCAGCCCAAAACTGAACACAGTATTAGAGCGCTGCTTCACTAGTGCA
This sequence comes from Myiopsitta monachus, assembly GCA_017639245.1. Classification (NCBI taxonomy): domain Eukaryota; kingdom Metazoa; phylum Chordata; class Aves; order Psittaciformes; family Psittacidae; genus Myiopsitta; species Myiopsitta monachus. The sequence continues at coordinate 30,865,198 of CM029941.1, forward strand.
GAGTTCAAAGGGATAATCCCTTCCTTAATGCATAATATTTTCTTCCTCCCTATAAAGATACAATGTATTTTCTTGTCTCCTGTTTGATACAGCGAAACTTAACAAGTCATAGAATGTAATTATTTCAAAACAGGAATAAAAAGATGCAAAATTGGAATAAAAAATACCATTTTTAAAAATTTGTTAACTATTTTAAACTTTTTCTTGTAACTCTGAAATACAAACAACTCAATACTAAGTAGTTATGAATAGCTTTTTCATACTCTGGTAATACTAAATTTCTGAACACCTCAGGGAAAAGAGAGATTACAATATACTTCAGAAACAGTAAACGATGTGTAGAAAAGTTTATAGAGTGATTTTTAAACATATCTTCTACTCCAAACCTGAAATGGACTGCCATTTTATTTGTTCAAAATCACAAAAAGTTGTGCTCTTCATGATCTTCATGATGGGCTTGTACAACACTACACAACAGATTGGTTACAGGAATCAGTAACAGGGCTTATGAATCCCAGGACAACTTTTCTATTGGTAGGCTACAAAAGATTATCTACCACTCTATCATATACAATCCACACTTCAAATTTTAACTGCCTAATCTAACTTTCAAAATGTAGCTTTTCCTTGTTTCATAAAACATTTGTTCTGATGAGCAAACCTAAAATGTACATCAGCACATTTAAGACAAGGTGCTAGACTCAAACTTGGAAAATTTATACTAATTAATGAAGGAACGCATTTCATCTGGTATAATCTGTTGATGAATTACTTATTAAATCAGACAAATGCTTATTCAGTTTCTTTTATCACTCTAGATACACTGACATTCAACAAATATTAATCTGAGTGAGTTACAAGGAGCCTGATCTTTTCCTTGGTGATGATGACTTCTAAGGCCTCTTCACAGTTCCCCTAATTTTTCATTTATGAAACTTATTCAATGTCTTGTAGTCTTAGATTGCAGTCATAAATTTCCAAGGTCATACAGTAGGCTTTCAGGACACAAACAGTGCTAACACAATAGATTAGCAAAAAACTTCCCTGTTAGGATGAGGAGACAAATCTACAGAGTTAGACACAGATTAAAAAAAAAAACCAAACAAACCACCAAACCAAAAAAAAACAAACATAAATTTTAATCTTCGCTATATATTTTAATTCTAGACAACATGTTTACTCAGAGAAGCTCCCTCTTGCTTCAGCCTATTCTTTGGTGCCAGGCCTTATCTTAGCTAGCACATTCTGCCTTTTTCATCCAGTTTCTTCTGTTTTTACACTCATATTGTATATCTATTTTGTATTTTGCAATTATACAGTTAATAACATATGTTTATGATGCATGTAAAATCATCTACTATTCACTCTGTTACTGAGAAAGAAACTTTTAATACTGACCACTTTGACACCACTTCTCAATGAGGTACTTATTTCAAACACAGGCTACAGATACAAACAGAAAAAACCTGTACTACTTGGATCCGAACTCCTGTAGCATTAAGGGTGTTTGCATGTTACCCCTTCAAAGATGTATGCAGTCAGTGGCTTTCCAGCTCTAAGGCTCAGTCTGTTCTCTGTGACAGGGATTTTAAATTAATTGAACTCTATCAGTTTCCATGCTACTACACAAAAGCTGGTACACTGCAATGAATCCCCTGTGTAAAAAAGAACTGGCCATAATTTGCGACTAGAAATCATTATTCATTACTCAAGGACTCTATTACAATCAGCAGTCCATATTTCTCTTTCAGTGTTCCTTAGCAGTTTAATGAGCAGTTAGACTGAATTTGCACAGTATAAAAATAAGGACAGTAGAGAACTGTAACATTAAAAAGATTCCTATTTATTTGTTCTATTGAAGGTAACTCTTACATCTGTTGGTCGTCTCCTATGCCCTAGGTAGAGTTACTGAGGACAGAACATGAGGCAGAGACTAATCAAAGTTTGATCCATGTTGCCTCAGCTTTCATAAAATCTGCTAAGGGAAGCACTGTGTGAAAACCTTGTAACTCTATGAAGTCATCTCTTACAAAGATACTAACAGCTATTCAGGGGAGTCTGCTGAAATACAAAGGTAGATATTCAGGTAGTAACTATGTGGCATGTAAACTAACTGGAAGTCAGAAGCTCTAAGTATTGCAGTATGAGGTAAGTCTTGAGCCATCCCTGAATGTAACTGGTATTTTCATTTATGTGCACAGTTTCCACTGGAATATAAGGTTATTTGCGTGGCTACCTAAAATAAATTTTTGATCATGTGTTTCCAGATTACACCATATTTACAATTTAGATTTGAAGTAACTCATAATAAAATGTAAAAATATTGCAGGAGTACTGCAATCAAACTTGGATTGAGATTGAAAGGGGGAAAAAATGTTTGATCTTAATTATTTCTTGCATTTTAATTTATAACATAAAATGCATATATTTAAGAGACAGCAATACTGAAGTACTGTATTACAGTGGGTGAAGTAACCAGAAACTGAGTTTTGGCTATGAATGTTGAAATTAATTAGCCTGAATCAAACAAAATCTGGTCAGCTTTATTGAAGTTGTCTGGTTATTCATCTCCTAAGTCCAGCTAAACTTAGGTGCGTTCATGTGCAGATAAAAATTGTGTCTGTGGCACTGATTACACATGACTGAATAGACCTCAGGTGAACCTCTGGCCTCATTCATATTTCATACATAAATGGGGTTGTTGCCAAGTATCATTACTTTCACATGTATCTCCTGTTGTACTCTACACCAGAACTTCAATAAAATTACTGAACTAAGACTCAACATGCAGGCTTTTATTTTGGTTTTATTGCTTAAAAATCTAAAGTAATCCTACTAGGTAATACTGCAAATTGTAGTATTTTGTTTATATTTAATTTATTTTCATGGCATATCTATTTAAAGTCACTAGAACTCATGATATTCAAAATAAACTGAAATGTTAGTTAATGAAAAAAATTGTACCTCTAGTAACTATTTTTTTTCAGATACACAGTATCTAGTCCATTGTCTGCTATTTTATGATTCTGCATCTCATTCTGTCAGACCTGAGGTTCAGGGAATCAGGAAGATTAGATAACTACATTTTAGGCTGGAGAGTCTTCTGGACTGGTCAGTTATGTACCATAGGTAACAGTCCAGAAGCATTTTCACCAAATTCTCTTCTTCTGAAAATCTAAGAAAAGTATCTGGAATACACTTATTTGGAAAAATCTATTGTACAATCCCTTCTGATACTAGCCAGATATTTGAGATTGTACTAGAAGAAGATATGCATAAATAACTTCATTTGGCAATCAGGAACTACTTATTTAGAAAGTAGTGTAATTAGTTTTTCTGTTTTGTTGGGGATTCTTCCCCCCAAGTTTTTGATTGTATTACTGCTTTCACACTTGTATCATAAACAGTACACCTAAAAGCAACAGGAATATATTATCTAAAGCTGGAAGTAAAACAGGTTTTTAGGTAATGGAACCTGGATGAGTTAGCATAAAATATGTTTGCTGACGGCTTTTGATTTGTCCCTACTCAGAACTTAGTATAAGTATTGATGGCAATTGTAAAAGATGTATCAAGGGTTTTAGTTCTTTATCAGAAATAATTTTCATTTTCCAGTCAATGCATATCTTATTTCTTCCACCATTAATTCTACAATGTGGTCTCAATTATATCAGTAGAAGTGGGAAACAACCCATCCTGACCCAAATATTTCTGAATTAATAAATGTTCTTTATCAATCTGTTACACAGATTAATGCACCACAACTTGCAGGATGATTAAAATGACCCTTTGTTATGGGAATCAGCGGGATCCATAGAATTTAATTGCCCAGAAGTTCAATGTCATCTTGCACCTATCCTTTAATATGTTAATACTAGTGAACGTGACTAGATGCTAAAAGTGGGTGGCAATATTAAATCAGTTTTCCATTACTGTATGGATCATGCTTTCAGAGTTTTACTGTTCAACCATATTTGATGTTACCCAGGACTATGATTATGAGCTGATGGCATTTATAATCCAAGTTCTTTTAAAGGTAAGGAGTTAATAGATCAAAGCAAGTAATTTGCTACAATTGAATCAAATGAGATGATCACATAAATGAAACTGGTCAAGAGGAAAAACATGCTTCAATCATTATTCAGCAGTAATGAAAACCATACCACAGCTCTACAGCTATTAATATTAGTATTATCCCAGATTTACAGATTCAAAGGAGAAAAACAAGTTTGTATGAGCTATACTGTCCTTCAGTAAAACAGAAGACAGGACTGAATGCTAACCCTATACTTCCTGGAATTATTATTATATCAATAACATAATAAATTGATTTAGAGTATTAGTGGGCTTATTTTCCTAAAATGAAAGTATTTCCAACTTTTGGGTTAATGCAATTTATAGAGTCAAATGATGACACAATGTTGCTCTTTTCTATTTCATTCATTTACTACTGAGCACATATTGTCAGTAGAAGGGAGATTACAGTAAAAGTTTTCTAATCAGTGTGTGAGAATCAGGTAGACCCACCACCAGCAGGTCAAATGTTAAATTACAGTGCAAATTGCAATTTAGCATTTGTTACAAGCTTAGTAAACACCCCACTAATGAACCAGACCTTTATTAGAGATCATATCATTGGTGATTAAGATTTTGTTTTCAACTCATTTCACCTCCTGCACTTTTGCATTACGCTTTACAATAGGAAAATACTAAAAATATTAATGCCAACAAAGGTCAGATACTTTGTGTGCTTTATGACAACTTTATGCCTTTACTGTCTTCCAATTTAAGTTCTAATTTGAACTTTTGTTACAGTCCCCACAGGCTAATTCAAATACAAATAAAAAATATCCTGACAACCAAAACACCTGAAAGTGGTAGGTTAATCACATAGTATTAAAAAGACAGTTTCTTTAGTAAAGGAGAAGACTACAACAAAAACATAGAGTACCTCATCTAGTTCCATTTCATCCGGACTCTCCCATGGTTTGATAAACTTTCCACGAGACCTCTTCAAAGGCACAATAACTATGTAATAACCTCTGTAAAGGAAAAAGTTGGACAAAAGTTGAAGGAAAAGGAATGGATAAATTAATGTAATAAGGTGTCTGTTCAGAGAAACTTAAGAGAACAGTAGTATTTTTAGACCAAACTTTTGCATATTGTTATTCCACTGCAGCCTTTCAAACACAGTTATAAAGACTCACACTCTTGAAACCACATCCAGTGTAAAACATCTGACAAACAAATGGCACTAATTACCTGCTTTTTCATGAAAGCGTATAAATATGTATAAGAAACTTTAATTGCAATGTTCTAAAATGCCTACATATTTGACTGCAGTTTATTATTTCCTTCGAAATGCAGGAGCTGTGGGATATTTGTGACCTCCCACCATTGCAAAAGGAAAAAAAAAAATAAACTAAGCCCCTAAACTGACACATATTACAATTCATTTAAATCTCAGTTATCACCCCATCTTCACCCATTTTCATGTATCATCAGGATAGTAGCTTAACATGATGCCTTTGTTCAAGCCAACACTATTATAAACAGAAAATATAGAAGACATAGCATGCACTCCTCCCACACACTCTTTCCTTTTGAATATCAATCACCATCAGCTTTATCTACTTAAGTATTCTGTTCACAGTCACAGACAAGAAAGCTTGATGTATGATCTCTTTACAGCTAGGATTTGAAAATTACATAAATCAGCTTTCCTCAGAAACATTTTCCTGAAAATATCTTTGTCCTCCCCCCCATGGAGACTAGTAAATTATACTTTTTGGTATAATAGATAAGGCACTTCCCTTGTTTCCTTCACAAAGCCTGGATACATGTCAGGCAGATCCATAATTTCACATTAATGTGAGGAAAGAAGCAGTAGAATCACAACAGCAGGACATCCAGGATGGTATAATATACATCTTCTTGATAAACACACTTGTCAAAAAGTCAAGCACTCTACATCTCAGAGGAGAGAGAAAGTAGCTGCTCTCCTTTGTTTCTAGTAACAACAGAGCTTATTAAGGTGTCTTCATGTCCCCATTGCGGAAGACAATTTTAGTGCCTCATGGACCAACTTCTTCTCTTCCAATGTGCCATTTTTTATAGCCTATTCAACCTTTTGCAGCTCTGTCTATTTTACTCATGCAATGCAGTTGAAAAAGCTAAATTAATTAACAGAAGAGTCTAAGGAAAAAGACTTGCCTTACAATTAATCAAAAACTATCTCAGGCTAAACTAACTCTATAAGCTATCTTTCTTCGATGCCATTGGTCCATTTTAATAGTCTTTTCTTAATTAAAGCTCCTTTCCATAAGAAACAATGTAACAAAAATTTAGGGTTTTAACTACTATAATAAATACAAATATTTATTAATTCTTGTGTTAAGAAATCTGAAAAATTTCTCTGTGAAAATGCTGAGCTCCAACAGGAGGTGTTGCAAACAAGAATTGTTGGTGACAGGTTTTTAAAGGCTGCTCACCTGCTGCATTCCAGTACTGAAATAAAATCTGCACTATTCATTCTTATAGTAACAATATGATAAATCATCTTATATACCGATGTTCTTATTCAAAACTACAAAGGTTTTCAATAAAATTTTAAACCTTAATTAAGATTTTAATTCAAAACCTTTGAACCCAGATTTTAAACCTGAGCATGTATTTAAAAAGTTCTTTTGCTACATGAATAACAACTCCTAGTGAATGCTGATATACGATATTAGGTGTACAATAACTATTAGGTATACAATAACTATTAGGTATACAATATACAACATTGTATATTATATTATTGCATATTGTATTATTGTATATATTGTATTAGGTATATAATATACAATATTTGGTATACAATAACTATTAGGTATACAATAACTGCCTAAATACCTTTTCTTTAACAGATGCCTAAGAATCAAGACAAAAAGCAACTGGGAACTGGCCTGTATAGACATAAAAGATACATGTGCTGGATGAACTGCACAGCAGCCTCTTATTTATCCTTTTCCTTCTTCTTTTTCTTTTTTTTTTTAAGTCAACAGAATGTTCATATTTTTTTTTTCAAGCAAGGAACATCCAGCATGTAAATGTTACTTTCACACTCTTTCACACTTTCTTCATGCATGCCTCCCACTTGTAACTTTGATCACCCACTAAGAGTTTCAGCACATGAAGAGTATTTTTAAGCTAAAACCACAAGTTCATCAACAGCAAGCAGAAAAAAGAAAACTGTTCACATAAATATATAGAGCTGCAAATTGTGAAGTACAGGTTTCTGTTCTTTCTAGCTAACTCCAGAGAATTCAGCATCTCTTGAAAAACCTGTTTTATTATATGCTTGTTTCTTGTGAGGGTCTTTTTTTTTTTTTTTTTTTTTGGAGATTGGGAAGGGTATGAAAGGAATGGTTTTCTTGGATATTGTTTGAATTACTGAGCATTACAAAGGCCAAAATCATCCATAAAGCTCTCTTTTACATAAGGCTGCAAAGATGGAAGAGATTCAGAGAAACATGAACTGCCATTTATACATAAAAATTGCTTTGGATTAGCCAAAACCACTAGATAAAAATGCAGAAACTGCTCACTTAAGATGATGCCACCAAATAAGATCCATTTTACCTAGTTTAACGTGAACTCTGCTCCAATTTTTATGTTGTATCACAATCAAAAACTAAAGTGACATTTACTTCAACCATCTTTAATTACAAAGCCTTCTATAATGTTACAATCAATCCCATTAGTATTTACATATAACGCATTAGAGTAAAACTTTACATGTTTTACCTTCTGTGTAATTAACATTATTGAAAGTTTCTCACTATATTTCATAGTACTTCATAGTAAGATAAGAGACAATCCTCAGCTTAGAATGTATCAACAGAAGAACAGCAACTATAAAAGTGTCAGCATAACTACTACACAAAATTGCTCTTCTTGTACAAAGGCGTAGCTGCAATGATCTTACTTATTATAGCAAGTATCAAGTAAGCTTTTTCTGTTCAGTATGGTGTTGCCTTGGTATGCACTTTTCCAAGAGTAAAGTATATCTTTCTTTTGTTGTTGTTTTGTCTTTTCTATCTCAAGCCTGATCACATCTTAGGAAATATATGTAGAAGGAGGAGATATAATATTTGCAAAATTGGCAAATGGAAAACATAGGCTTAACGTACATTTCCTGATGTCACTTAACCTCTTTATTTTTTTTACACTACAAAAAAGGAAAGGCATACGCTCTTTTTCTGCTTCTATCTTCTGTTATTGTTTGACCAGCTACCCAGCTTTTTTTTATTCTCTGAGAGTGCTCTGGCTCATAAGTCTTTCTTGACTCATTCCATCTTGAGTCTTCCTTGGATTCATCTGTTACTGATCGCATCTTACTCAATGTAATGATAATGGCTAATTTTTTTTTGTTTTTTTTTTATCCTTTTAATGTCCCAAAGTGATTTCTTTCTTGATGTCACCTGCCTCAAAATACTCAGCAATGAAAAAGGAAAGCAGCATTCTGCATAGGCATCAGTAAAAATCCACAAGAGAGAAGACAAGTTCAATTCCCAACAACATTTAATGACTTGCTCATTTTCCTCCCCATTTCCTTTACATTTCACATGGGAACCTTATAGACCAAAAAGAATCACTATAAGCAGAGCTGTAACACTTATTGATTGTACCATGATGCATATTTTCTTGGCAAATATTTGTTGTCTAACCTTTTCAATCCCAGATGGCCATGTGCTGCAGCTCTTTAGTCCTATTTCTGCTGTTTAAATCTCCACAGCACCTTTCCACCACAAATCTAAATAACCTCTAGCAAACTCTTGCACAAATTTTTCAGCAAAATCTATTTGCTTTCTGGAACCAGCAGAGAGGGCCTGAGATTCTTCTTTTAATAAAAAAAAAAAACAAAAAAACCAAAACTTTAGAATTAATTACTCTAAATTAATGAAATGCAGTAACAATTCTTTAACAATCCTTGCAATTCTCGAATGACGGAGTCTGTGTATTTCAAGGTGCTGCAGCGGGGCAGGTACCCACTGATGCATTATCCGTCCTTGAGAGCATACATTGTTTGAAACACAACTAGCTTCCATAATCCATCTATGCTACTTGAAATCAGTGATGAAACACAAAAGCGCTGCAAGAAATAACTACAAACTGAAGGAAAATTCTCCTCCATCGATTTCCATCTAGATTTTACCAGTCTTACATACTTGGATAAGTCACAAACTTACAGAATAGTCTAGTCCAACTGCCCAAAGATCACCTAGCCCAGCTACCTGACCATTTTAGGGCTGAACAAAAGTTAAAGTATGTTATTCAGAGCACTGTCCAAATAACCCTTAAACATTGACAGCCTTGGACCACTGAACACCTCTCTAGGAAGCTGGTTCCAGTGTTTGACCACACTCTCAGTAAAGAAATGTTTCCTAATGTCCAATCTAAACTTCCCCTGGTGCAGCTTTGAAGCATTCCCATGCATCCTGTCACTGGATAGAAGTGAGAAGACACCAGCATCTCGCTCTCCACTTCCTCTTCTCAGAAAGATGTAGAGAGCTCTAAGGTCATGTACCCTTCTGGTTCATTATCTTCAAATTAGACAAACACAAAGTCCTAAGCCTCTCCTCATAGAACATGCCTGCCAGCCCTTTCACCAGTTTTGCTGATTTTTGTTGACCTCTTCTGGACACATTCAAGTACATGAACATCAGAACCTGACATTTGTTCCTGTTAAATTTTATGTAATTGATGATTGCCCAATTCTACAATCTATTTAGATCTCTCTGTAAGGCCTCTTGTCTCTTGAGAGCATCGACTGCATTTCCAGATTTGGTATTGTTAAAATATTAGTCCAATATTAGTCCACATGCCGTACTCTCTATACAAAGAATAAAGCCTTGGTCTACCACTATGGCTCTAGTTTTTATGAACTGTAAGCATAATGGTCTTTCTGGACATAAAAACAATGGTATGTTATTTATTGACTCACTTTATATTCTCATTTGAAGGTACTTCTGGAAGTTCTACAGTTATCATGCCATCTAAGTTGGTCTTTCCAATGAAGACTGGCTTGGTGCGAAGCACATCTGGTGCAGTCTTTGCTGTCACTCTGTGCTGAAGGCCCCCAGCACTATTCCCTCTGTTTGTCAGTACAAATGAATATGACGTCTCTGGTTTCAAGTTAGTGATCAGCTTTTGCGTAGCACGTCCATCAACCTCCACCACCATTTTCCCATCATCATACAGGATCTAATATATAAATTGAAGGCAATTTTAGTTACTGAGATAGGGCAATTGTTACTGTCACACTGAATTAATGAATGAACTAGCTATAAATTTATAAAATTTAACAGGCATTTTAGGCTGCAAGATAGTACTAGATTCAATACTGCAATTAAACTACTCACTTTCCAAGGAAAAAACCAAACCAAAAACCTACATTAATTTAAAGCAGTGTAAGCATTCCGAAAATTAATTTTCACTCATTCAAGTCCAGTAGTTCTGCTTGAACACAGCATTAATATCTATGTACACTTGTTAAAGGTAGTACACCTTGACTTTTTCATGTTGAGAAAACAACATATACTTTAAAAAATGCTGTTTTTTACTTGCTATTGCCTGAGATGACAAGTGATGAAGAGTGATGCAGAAGAAATGCCAGCCAGACTGAAGGTTACATTGAGTCTCTCTATCTGGCTAATGCTATAGTTACGCACATTTACTAAAATGCAAGAATCTGTTATTCTAAATGTGAGGAGACAAAACCCAAAATGGTACTCAATTACAGTCATTACAAAAATAACAAAAAAAAAAAACCAAAACATACATATAAATTCCATTCTTCCACTTAAAATATAGCAGCACGGAACTGCAGATTAGCAAGGTGCCCATACCAAGCATAGTAACCAGTATGAGCCTGAATTGGAAATAGTGCCACAACAGGGGAATGGTCATACTGACAAATAAACAGTCTAACAGCTTGGGTCAATTTTGCTGATCATCTGGTATTCTTAAATACAGCAGTACCAAAAAAACTAGCATATTCAGTAAGCTACTTAACCAGGTGAATGTCATCCTTCAGTTTCTGCATCTTCTCTCAGTGAAATGGAAATAACTTACTTTGAAAGGCAAGGCTGAGTTGTAATTTTCTGGAATTTCCCAGGACAACAAAACAGAAGTCTTCATTACTGCTTTAACATGAAAATTTTTTGCAAACACTGCTGGAAAAAAAGAAACACTGTATATAAACAACATCTTGGAGGGTAGGACTTGCCGTATTTCCACTGCTACCTTGGAGTATTAGCTTTTTATTTAGGAAGAAAAAAAAAACCCAACAGAAAACTAGGATTAAATTCTCCTACCTGTTTGTGCATATCTAAATACCGCGTTTTAACTCATTTTCACTCTTATCTAATGACAACCCAACACATACATTTTCCTTACCTGAAAAAATTGTGAAGATGTTAGCCAGAACTTGCTTAGCAAAGGACAACTGAATTCTAAGGCATCCAAAACATATTAAGATTTACATACTTTACCTTTTGTGTTTGATGAACCTATTTTTATGAATGGGCCGGTCAGTTTTATTTACAGCTTCAAAAACACTGATATCCAAAGACCGATACTCCTTTAAAGGTCAACGCCATAATCAGACAAATCCTACCTTGATCCACGGGCAGTGTCCTGAACTGGACACTTGGACTATATGGACCAGGCCCTTTGCTTGTGTGGGCACGTACTTTTACATCGTATGTGGTATCTGGTTTTAAGCCAGAAAGTGTCACAGTGGTATCAGCAGGAGCAACAGGGAGTTCAACTGGCTGGTAAGCGACATTGATATCTCTGTACAAGATGGTGTATTTGGTGATAATGCCATTTCTTTCTGCCAAGAGTGGCATCTGCCAAGTTAATTGAACTGATGTAGAAGTAGAACTTTCCAAGTGGAGATTCTGGGGAAATCCACTGGGTACCTCTTCAGGAACAGAAATCTCTTTAACTATCTCCTCCCCAAAGCCCACTTTATTCCTAGCTGAGAGCCTGAAGATGTAAGAAGCTCCTTTGTGAATGTCTGTGGCTGTGAAGTGATCCTCCTTCTCTGAGAACTCCATGGTCGTAAATGTATCCATGTCTCTGCGACCGAACTTCAGGCGATAACCCTGCAGAGGGCCGAAAGTGTCCACAGGAGGGTGCCACTGAATTAGAGCCGTGTTCATCTGTGTGTGGCTAATCACAAGCCGAGGTTTGCCTGGAACTGTAGCAAAAAGTTATTTAAAGATGATAAATACAAACAGAATTGCATGTACAATTCTTGAGGCTAGTTTTAGCAGAAATACAGACAAATTTTCCCTTCCCTCTCTCTTAGTTCCACAAATTACTGTCTCATGGAAAAAATAATATTTGCTTCCTGCACTATTAAGTCATACAGTATAATGAACTATGATAGGAAAGCCATTTGGTGTCTTCTTCCTTACTATTATTTCTATATAGAGAGAACATTCAGAGGCACAGGACTTAGGAACAAAAGTCAAGAAGTTAAACTTCAAACAGCCATCTTATGAATGATTCTGCAAATGGTCTTGCAAAAAAAACCAGCATTATCGTAAGTATTCTTTAATTTAATCCAAGGCACATATCTGCCATTCCTGTAAATGCAAAAATAATTAACAACAATAATTGCAGTAGTAGTAATAATAAGGGAGAAATTACAAGTTTTGAGATGTTTCTAACATAATTTAACATAGCTAACATAGGATGGACATCAGACCAACCTAGTTGTCAACAGTCATTGCTGTGTAAGACAAAATCCTGTTATTCAACTTTCTCTACACACATCACCTCCAGCATGGGCTGTTTCAGCTTCGAAATTTGGTACAGTTTGGAATTCAATTTCTCGATTGTCTTGGGTTTTCACATGTGATTTAGTTTCCTGCAAAGTCTGGATTTCTTTCGAAGAATGCTAAATTGGAAGCTCTTAATAACCTGCACACCAGATAAACTAAAACCCTTAACTGAGACCTATTGGTCCAAACTGATGATTTGTCTTTCAGAGAAGTTCAGCCTGCAAATGTGGTGAGGCCATTCAGCTCTAAGCAAGCCGGAAATCCCATTATACAAGCTACAGGGTAGATACATTTTCAGAGCCCCTGTGTAAATTGCTCTCATTTACTGTTTCTATTTAATTTAACTATTCATTGTATTTATTCATTATTCATACTCATTTATATACATATATATAAATCACTTATATTTTCATTAATATTTTTAATTTGAAAAAGTCTGTTTCTATTACAATTAGTAATTTGAAAATGAAGCATATCCATAGCTATTTATAAATTTGTTGTTCATTGTGTATCAATGCCTGACAGGTTAAGAGACTAGAATAGTTTTGGGAGTAACAGTGCCATGATAACAGTCTTCCACAAAGACTAATTAGTTCCATCCATATTCAAAACCTTCCCATGTGAATGCAACCACTGTACTGTGAGCTCTGGTTCCTGTATTTAAACAACTTCAGTGGATTTTATTACTTATCTTCAGTTCTCAGGCACCCAGCAAATCAGTCAGAACTTCGGACTACCATTTCATAATGAATTAGAAATAAGGAGTGAGGAACAGCCCGCCATGAAAAAAAAAAATCTGCGTTTAATAAGCTCTTTCCTCATTGTATCTGTCATAAGCTGTGACATTGCTTCTAATTGCATAAGAATTATAGCTAGTTTTTATATAAATTTGCCAAATATCCTTCGTTTTAAATGTCTGGTTCACCTGCAAGTATTATCCTTGGGATTCCTAGGAAGGTTTTCCTACACTTTCTGCTGTGTAAAAACTACCTCTCTGACTAGTTTGGACTTTTTGTCATTGATTATTACAAGCCTTTCTGGAGCAAAGAAAAGGCTGTGAAGGCCTTTTATAGGCCATATTTTTCTCTACATTATTACTGAAACCAATGGAGCATATGAAAGAGAAGACAAGTCCATACAAATAGAATAATAACTTCTATTTTTGTGATAAATTTCTTTTTTTCTTTGTGGCAGACCTCACAGAACTGTTTTTTAACCTTCGCGGTAACTACAGAGAAAAAAATTACTACTTGCTTTTGATCAGAACAGGGGAACTAACAAAGCTTACTTATTCAATGAAATACCCTGTCATTAAAATGGTAAATAACAACACCTTTTCCTTTTAGCATGGAGTCTATCCAATTTTGCAAAGGGTATGAATTTCCTTGTTGCTAACAAGCAACTACTGATGGAGAAAGAAATGTGTTTTTCCCTCTCTCTCTTTTTATTTTCAGAAAGCTTACTGTTAATATTTTCTTTTAGTATTATCACTTGTGAATATCACAGTCTTGTGGGACAAAAGGTAGGACTCCATGCTCTTCTACCAAAATGATTAAACTAGAAACTTTCTAGAAACTTCTGACAAAGTCTATGAGCCCATATGAAGTGAAACTGCCAATGAAAAAAAATATATTCTCTGATCTGGAAAAGTCTGTCTCTGTTGCTATACAGCAAGATGTCCCTCACATATCCCTTTGCAACAGTTATTATTTCAAACAGCTGTTAGCAGCATGCCATTACTATTAAAACCTCATGTAAGTTCCCTTTTTCAAATTACCTGAAGTAATTTGTTTCTGTTAGCTGCCCTAAAGTACACCACTAACTTAATGCAAATTTTCTTCTCAGCTGAAATCTGTATTTCAAAGCTGCTGTCTAGGACAGGGTAAATTTCAAATAATGGAGAAGTTTTTGTGGTATGAGATTCCTCAATTACTGTGACACAGAAATTAATGTTCTAATTAAAATCTCCATTAAAATTGTATGGTATCACTGAGTAGTAAATCTTCATCTATGTCAGGGTCTTGTTAACAGCTTCTGTCCCAAATAGTTTAAAATTTTCAAATGCTTTTTTCCATCTGATTTCAAAAAACTATGAAAGGAAACTGAATATAAGACAAAAGCACAATCTGGAGTGAAAATATTAACAGCATTCAGTTATTTCACTAGTAACTACAGTTACCACACTATAGGCTTACTCACATTTGGTGTATGTTTCCTGTCCATAAATGTAAATGGTGATTTTATATCACTAGCTGGACACAGCTGAATAGTTACTTATCATCTGAATAACTTCTGAATAGTAAGCTTCTCCAGTAAACATTTAGACCTTTATTCTCTTTTCCTATTTCTTATGGATATAATCTTGCTCATTCTAATACAGCTGTATCCAACTTAAACCTTTAAAAATTAGACTAGAAAGCCAGATCCCTCATTTGCTTTATTGCAGGATTGGAATAGCACCTTTTAAGAGAAAAAGAAACAAAAACAAAACCACAAAACCACAAAAAAACACAAATGGAAACTTTCAGAGAATAGTGATGTTAGATAGTATGTTAGATCTACAAGCCCTTGATATTTATGCATCATTCCTTCATCTGCCTAATGTATTCTCACAGAAAAACAATGAGCTGGAAAATCCTGGTACTGATCATATTTATTATCTCCTTTTTAAAGAAAAATGTATATGACACTTCCTTACAAAAAGAACTAAACCACAGCAAGCTGTAACAGCAAGTGAAGAAGTTTTCTTCCAACCTGGAATGTATGAAGGATCACAATTGTAACTAGCTGTTATCCTAGAGACCACCACCAAACATTCTTTTTTTACAGATTAAAGCAAACAGCAAGAACAGTGTGATATGCATTACATTTTACAGGCATGCCTCTAATTCTCAATGGCTCTTCAGTCACTCAGGGTTTTATGGGATTTGTTTGTCTTTCTAAAGCAGAAGCATCAGAGCTCTTGGAAGAGTGAAACATAAATATTCAGCAAGGACTAAATGCACAGAAGCTTCAAGTTTTACAACCAGGTTTCCATAACCTGTGTTTATATCCAGAAACTAATCAAATCATAACCCATATAATTGCGCTTACTTAAATTGGAAGCTGAACTTTAAGAGCAGCAATGGATCAAGTGCCTTTCTTCTCAAGTTCAAATGTAAATAAGAAGTACATATAATTTTTTTTTTTTTAGTTTTCCCAGATCATAAGAATTCAGGAAAGGTAAGAAGTTTGAGGGCAAATTCAACATCAGTCAAGAGTAATGCATAAAAGGTATCATAAAACCTGAAATGAAACCATATCATGTACCTAGCCACCAAGGCAGATTCTTCCAAAGAAGTTGATGAGACAAAGATACAGGTATTCCTGATATTTGCACAAGATTTGCTTTACATTCAGTGATTGTTTTAAAAATTGAGTCAATCAGTTTAAATATGAATACATACGCCTTTGTGACTTTATATATAGATAAGCATAAACAATACACTGTTATTAGAAGAGCTTGTAATTGTGCTACAAAGATTTCCATGTGATTGTAATGGACTACCCGTAATGGCTACAATGCAAAACCCAGAAAATGAACACCTATAGACTGTGAACACTTATAGGTGAACACCACACCACCAAGTGGTTAAGCTGGCCAGAGTGAACCATCTAAACTAAAAAAAAAACCAACTAGTTCCTCATCTAAAAGCAATTCATTTCATCCCATCAGTGCTAACTGAATGAGCTGAATTGCTCATGCAGTCAGATACCCACCATCTAGTACCACTTGTGATCAAATGCAGACTGAACACAGTGGCATGGTACGTAGTTTGCCTAGTTTATGCCTCAAATTGCCACAAAGTAATATGGGTTAAAGGGTTTCACAGGCTGGACTTTCATTCCATTTTCTAATTATCTGCTTTATATAGTTACATTCTTCTGAGATAACTTGTGAATGTCAAACAGATGGGTTCTTTCAGTGTTCTTACTGGCAGGCAGCAGCATTGTTGCTCTAACGAAGATCAGGAAAGCCCTTCACTATTTTTTCACATACCCTTCTCAGTTCTGAATTTCTGTTTCTTCTTCTCCAAGAAGACATCAATCATAATGCAAGAGCTACTAGAAACTATAAAGTGAAGTATTACATTTTGGCTAAATCTTGATGAGAAAGGGAAAAAGGGGGACACTGGTTCTGTTGTTATCTAAATAAATGAAGGGGCAAATACTGAAACAGAAAACCCTATGTCCTATAAACACTTTTTATTAAACAGCAGACTTCCAAATAGTAGAAATAAAACACCATCAGGAAAAGTCAGAGGATTTATTCAGAGATTAATGCATATGTGAGCATTACCTGCACCAGTAGTAGATACAAGTTTCGGCTTGCTGCGTGCTCCATCACCTTTTGTTGTATAGGCTGTCACAGTGAAGGAGTATGTAGTTTCAGGCTGAAGCCCAGAAATTATCATTTCCTAAGATGGAATAAAACAAGAATACTTTATTAAAAGCAGATTGTTTTCCAGGAAAGTGTGGAATCCTTCAGACAACCCCTGTTTATTATATACAGTGCACACACTTTTGTGCTACTGGCAGTGATAGCAAGCATTTGAGAGCACCAACACGCCGTTCCAATTGAAATATTTCATAATGCAAAATGTTTCACTCAAGCAATAAATGACAGCAGACTTCTAAATAGCATGCCTCAGGTAGTTTAAAGCACAAGGCCAATGGCTTCTTGGTGTGAACAGTGACTAAAGCCTTCTGAAGTACCATGCCTGAGGAATACTACTGATACTGTAAAATGCATGCATATGTAAGAATGAGAAACTCCATTTAACTTAGTAATTTACAGGACACCACTGATATATCTATAAAATGCCTAGTAAGAATAGTGTTGCATTTGTACCTACACTTTGTAAGTAATGATAGTTTAGCTGAAGAAGAAAGCTTTGTTACTTTCATGACACTTTCTTTGCAACCTGTACGACTAGTTGGATTGTGCATCTGTGTATCTCACAGGACTTGGGAAACAACTCATTCTTCAGGTCTAAAAAATATACCTAAAACACCATTTAAAAAACAGGCCAGAGAATAAATCTGATGGCCCTCAAACAAAAGACAGCAGCCACAAAACATATAGGTCTTCAGCTAGAACAGCAGCAAGACCAAACTGCAAGCATTAAGGAAATGGAAATCTTTTTACACATGTGCATACACACATGTGTACACACACAGAAGATGGTAAAGGGCCAACCACCAGAAATAAACTAAACTTATGTCATGCTGTAAAGGCAGCCAGAGGAATTTAAGACTTGATATGCACAATATAAATAAATTTTATATACAAATATAAAAGGGCAATATTTGGAGGCAACTGACTGGCTCAACATTCCTGACTTATCAGCTTCTAGTCTGCAACAACTGAACTACCCTTTTGCATCTTTACGTGACTGGATTGACTCACAGTAAATTTCACTTCTGCCAGAGAGATGCTATATTTATGTGCCTAGAATAAATAGCATTTGTGCAATCACACACCACTCAGAGGCAACAACCATAAAAGTTAATATAAAAATTATGGGTCAGACTATCCACAGTAAATGGATGTTTCAGTATAGTGGGTATGAGCTTAGTACAGTTGTGATTAGAATTTGGCATTGTATTCACAGTCAGTTATTAGCAATACTGAAATAACAAAGTAATAATCAGAATAAGTGGGCAAAATAGATCAAACGAGATAAAAAAAAATTAAAAAAAACCTACAGAAAAATACCTACATGGACTTTAGCTCAAAACTGAATGTACCCTGAAGGGTCCTAAATCCATCTTTTCAAAGAGCGATGAAGAGCTAACCTCATCTAAACCAACCAGTACTCATAGTATAAGAGATATGATTGTGTGTAGTGTTGTTTAAAAGTGCGATCTGGATACAGCAAACACTGCTACTGAGGCATAACACTGCAGCGCATTTGGCTTTCTTGGTAGCATACGAAATACATTTATCAAACCACCAAAAAAAGCACAACTGATTTCAAATTTCAATTATACAAAAAAATTAACTTTAAAATGAATACAGAAAAATCTGACTATAGCTATGCAACTCTGAACCACTTTGATTTTTCTAACACCTTCTTGTGAAGAGGAAATTGTAAAGCAAAGTTAGTGACAGTCATCAAAAAGAAGAAAACACAAGCCAGTTCTGTACATTTTGGTATCATGCTAAACCCCAGAACAAGAAAGCAATAATAGCACCCTCCCCCCACCCCCCCCCCCAGGAAAAAAAGAAAAAGAAAAAAAAGGTGCCATAAAAAGACTTCTTTTTTGTTGTTGTTAGGAGCATGCGCTTGTGTTAATCAAAAACAAAAAACCCAAACATCCAGCACAAAAAACCCCAAACCAAAAAACCTCCACAGAAAACTCAGAAAAATAAAAGGAGGCTACAATCAAACAAGCAAGAAGAAAAGAGAAGGGAAGAGAAAAGAAGAGCAGAGCAGAGCAGAGCAGAGCAAAGAAAAGAGGAAAGAGGAAAGAGGAAAGAGGAAAGAGGAAAGAGGAAAGAGGAAAGAGGAAAGAGGAAAGGAAAGGAAAGGAAAGGAAAGGAAAGGAAAGGAAAGGGAAAAGAAAAGAGAAAAGAGAAAAGAGAAAAGAGAAGAAAAGAAAGGAAAAGAAAAGAAAAGAAAAGAAAAGAAAAGAAAAGAAAAGAAAAGAAAAGAAAAGAAAAGAAAAGAAAAGAAAAGAAAAGAAAAGAAAAGAAAAGAAAAGAAAACCAAAACATCAAGCACTGCTTGTCTGGCCAGTCAAAAACTACTCACATGTTCAGCAGTATCATCATATTCCCACTGATTGAGAGTAAATAAAGTTGGAAGGAAAAACAAAAGAAATGAAGATATTTGCAGCCTGTTTCTCTTCGTAATAGTAAAGTAAACAGAAAAAATAAGGGAAAAAAATCATATACCATTTGAATTAATCGTGTAGAATCACACAGAACTTGGTTAATTGAAATCAGGCCAGGCATTTTTAATTCCATTTCTGCTCTCCGTAAAAAAACAGCCACTTATCTTTGAAAGGTGAAAAAAGTAATGAATCCTTTTATACCATGTAGTTATAATTTATAAAAGATTGCATTAATAGCTGCTACCGAGGCAGAACTAAAGGCTACCTGTTTATTTAACTATGTTACTAGGCTATACGGTCGAGTTTCCCAAATCAATTTGTCAATGCCTTATTTAAATTAACAGCAAGATTTTGTTAGTCTTGAAACCTTACCACACTGATCTTCCGTCATCAGGATTTCATACAAGTTCTGATCATAGGTATCACAGAGTTATGATAGAAAGAAAGGAGTTGGGAGAGGAGAAAGGAGGTGACTATAGAGAGTGAACCAATGGCAAACAGATCAAAGCCAAATCTGGCAAAAAAAAAAAGAAATACAGCTTTTGCCTTTATGATATTAGGGTCTTAATATCTCATCCAGTCTCTAGTTTCTGACCTTCCAAACTACTTCTGACCTTTTAAACTGCTAGCACACAGAATCTGAAAGTGAAAATCTGTGCAAGGAAGGAGAGAACCAAATTGCAGCAGCATCTCCTTTTCCATTTCCTGTTCTTTTCTCTTCCTATTTCCCCACCTGTTTTCATCTTTGTCTCCAATGAATTTAAGCTATGAAAATACCATGTTTTGCAAAAAAAGGTAAGTACATATAGATAGACATACTGGCTGGTAAAACTGCAAAAAAGACCTCCAGGAACAGAGACAATAGTTTGAGAATAGGGTCATCAACAAAATGCAGGTGTAGAAAACATGTTCTCAAAAACGGTATCTGCAGAACTGAGATTTAGAACTAAGACTGGAATTAAAAATAAAAGAAGCCAAACTCCATTTGTTTATCACATAAAATGCTTAAGAGGCAAGTTTAACTCTTTATGCTAGGTTCATAATTTCTTATCATTACCAATCATTCCAGCTAGAAATGAGAGGTGTGTACTTGACAACAGTTTCGATATAGGATGAATGTATTTCTCTAGTACCAGGAGCCTTGGGAATGTTTAATTTTACAGAGAACTAGTGTATCTCATATATAATCATATTTTTAGAACCTTTTTAAACTTGATGTGATCAGGTTTTTGTTTTCATTATGCCTCATAGTCCACAAAACAGACGGGAAACATTGCAGTTTAAGTAACTCCATATCTATATAAATTAAGCCCCTAATTTTATTGCACAGTTACTGATATTGATAATGACAAGTATAAATACCTTGGTGATTTCTAAGCTGCACAAGTTGCACAAATAAATTAATCTCTTTTGAAACGTGGTGAGGTGGATA
Organism: Myiopsitta monachus; assembly: GCA_017639245.1. Taxonomy (NCBI): domain Eukaryota; kingdom Metazoa; phylum Chordata; class Aves; order Psittaciformes; family Psittacidae; genus Myiopsitta; species Myiopsitta monachus. Next base: position 30,886,351 of record CM029941.1, read on the forward strand.
CATGCTAATGGCAGAAACACTGTAATAATGAGCCAACACAGGCTTCTAATGTTTCTAGGACCTCCACTGAAACACAGAAATATCTGGTGGGTGGAACAGGCAGTGCTCAGTTTGTTCTACTGGCTGTGACCAGGCTCAGATCTCCCTTATGCTTTAAAACTTCAGAGCATAGGTCATAGGGTGAAGCCTTCAGGTTTCAAGAAGCCAGTGGAATGACAGTTTAGCATTTAGTTTCACACCTATACAGAAAAGGGTTCCTAGGCTGCACCCAACAACCTTTAAAGGCATTCTGAAAAAAAAAAAAAGTTGTTAAAATACAGATGAAAAGTTCTAGAGATGTTACCTAGATGGCTGAAATATAGAAAGAAAAAGAAATGCAGTCATGGATAACTCCCTGGTACACAAAATATTTTCACTGTGACCTAGAGAAGAAAATAAAATACACCAATTACCTGTGCATCAGCCAACATGATGTCCTTCAGCATGGGCTGACCCTTTGACTCTCCATTCTCCATCCTCACATAGTGGACCTGGTATCCTCGGATCTGACCATGCTGCTTATTGGGTACAGGTGAGCGCCACGACACTTTAACAGCAGTAGAGTTGACAGCCTCTACCTCGACTTTGCGAGGAGGACCACTAGGAACTGGAACAACATCATTGGACAGAAGAGAATTACAGGCACCTGTCCCACCCATCTCTTTATTTATTTTTTTTTTTAAGGGCAGACTCACTCATGTTTTCTCTGAAGAATACAAATTTTTCAACAAATGAAAATGCTCAACCAATCTGCTCTACCTTTCAGCGAAAAGATCAAAAAATATGACTGATGCAAAAAATGGAAGAAAAAGGAGTATTAGAGAAAATAGAAAAACATGTAAAAATGTACAAAAGCCAAGGAAGATGCTTTGAGAGTCAAAGCATTATAGTACAAAGAGATATTTTAATCATTGCAATACTACTACTATTGTTACTACTACTAAAACCACAAAAGATTCCAAAAAAATATTCCCTTATTTTTGTTTAAATTCTTTGTTTCTCTTTTTTTTTCCAGTAGTATATAAAGAAGGCTGATTATAGGACTGTCTTCTGTCACTTTCAAGCATGGAAGAAAAGAAAGCGTGTGGAGCATCAGTTTTCCAAGATCAAAAATAAAACTAGGAAAAAAAAATCAACCCAAAAAAACCCAAATCAAAAAAAGCACAACATGGAACAAGAAAGCAGTTAAAAAAAAAAATAAAAAAGAGAAAACCAAACCAACAAAACCTGAAAAAAAGTTCCTAGACATAAGTGTTTAAAAATAACAATGATAGAAAAGGCAGGAAGATTTTCCCCTGACTGTTATTTTTCTCTTAAGGGGGGAGCAAGAAGGATATGTATGGGCTCAAAAGAGGCAGCAGATTCATGTCACTTACAAAAAGGCACTTTCTGTTAAAAAAAGAATAAAAATACAAATATAAAAAGGTGCAGAAAGGGCAAGTCTCTGATTACAAAAAACTCAAAAAGTGATAACATCTGTGATTTGGGAAAAAAAAAGAGGAGCAGAAAAAAGTATTGTTAGGCTATACAGAAGACAGCAGATCGACAGAGTCACAGTGGTGCAAACTGATGTATTGGAGGCAACATACCATCTTCATCTGTCCGAATCAATACTGCTAAGCTCTCTGGGCCAGGTCCAACATCAGTGTGGGCAGTCACAGAGATCCGGTACTCAGTCCATTTTTCCAGGTGTTCCAAAAGGTATCGGGTACTGTCCGAGGAAATTCCCAAAATTTCATGGGGCTTGACATCTTCTCCATCAATCCCAATGTACTTGATGGAGTATTCAGTGATAATGCCATTCTGGTTTTCCGCTGGTGGAGGTTTCCAACTTACCAAAATGCTAGTGGAGCTGGGGCTTGTGCAACTAATGTCTTGAGGAGGAGCTGATGGCTCTAATTTCAGTAGTGGGTTAAAGAAGGATTTGAGTGAAAGGATAGGAGTGATTGAAAAAAATGAACAAAAGAAAAAATAAAAATAAATAAAAGGCAACCAAATGAAAATAATAAATAAAGCTAAAGGAAAAAAAAGCAGAAACTTAAACCAGCAAAACATCAGACAATCATATGCACCTTGGCTTATTAACATGAGGAAACTGAAAATGAATAGACCAACTAAATGGTGAAAAAGTATGCAGGGGAAATACATGAAGATGAAACCTCAAAATAATGTTACCTACCTGTAATTAAAATTCGCCTTGAAATAAAACAAAAACGTGACACTTCTGTGACTACTATCTTCATAATAATTGCAATTAGTGCAAGCTAAAATATTTTAAATGACACATGATGTATTACAAATTTGGATATACCCCCTTCAAGTGGGTTTACTTTGAGAAAAATTCTCTTTTTACAGAACTCCTAAAAACTTGCAATAATTGCTAGAAATTGCTTCATAAATTGCCATTTTTTGCCATTATATAGTATAATTTTGCCAATCTCATAAACTATTTTTTTCAGGTTTTTTCTTATAACTGAGTCTGCCTGCCACGAGTCAAACACATGTTTAAATGGAAAGCATTTAGTGAAACATTTATTATAGCCAACATACTAAGAGCATGCAGTCAATAAAAGATGAAGAAAGTCTTAGTCAAAGTTTTACCTACCAGGAACAAGTGACAGGCTTGTTGACTCAGACTGTAACTTGTACTTACCCTAGATCAGCTGTCAGTTTTATTTTTTTAACTCCTCTTGGAGACACCTTTGCTAGCAAAGAATTAAATCCTACCAGTAATGTAGGCAACTTCTACAGGGAAAAAAAAAATCTACCCCCAAACAATGTGTCAAGAAAGCAGGTATTCATTTTACAAACAGAGTTCACAAGCTCAGCACATCAGAACAGTGAGAGATTCTTGGTTTCATCTCTGGTCACCAGCACCAATCTTCCAGAGAGAAAGTTCTCCCATTTACTGATTTGTACTCAAAGAAGCCTGCAGCATATTTACCTTTTCTGGGCTCCAGAGCATTTAAATGTGTATGTCATTTCACTGCTTTCAGTGAGGCAATTCAAGTAGTGAAAGTTACGTATGCATTTATGTGCTTAAATGCGCTCTGATTTACCAAAATCTATGCTTTCTACCTGAGATCATTCAGAGCTCCAAAAAAGAAGCCGTAGTTCAAATTCACAGGCAGAAGTAATAGACATGGACTCCCTTCCTATTTCTGCTTTCTCTCTTGTCAGGAAAACACAAATTTTGGGTGCAAGATGACTTTTTTTTTTTTTTTTTGTCTAGTATTCTTTTTTCCCATTTCTTGAGGGAAAAAAAGAAATAAATGGATTTCTGGTACTTATACTACACACATCAAAAAACAACAAACAAACAAACCAACCAACCAAAAACAAACAAACAAACAAACAAACAAACCAAAGAAGACCTAGAACTCTGCTGTAACTACTGCATTTATCTTTTGCCTCAGTACAGCTCTTCTACAGGGATCAATGTTTTTTTACTCAGTATGATACACCGCTTTTCTGAAGCAAAACCAGGAGGGACTGTACCAGCATTTCAACCAACTAGAAGAGGTGGATAGATTATCCTATTTGTTGTGTTTGGGGGTTTTCTTTAGGCAAGTTCAGTAATTATGTACTCAAAACATGCTGGTCCCATTCTACAATCGACTTGTGCAGGAAATAAGAGTCAAATAAAATTTTTCTTAAGGATCTTATATGTTAATAACTAGCATTTGTAGCATCTTTCTCTGAAACCAAGATGAAAGGCAATAGCATATTCTGGTGAATACTGCTAATAAAATCATAGAAGTTTATTAATTTTTAATCCCTTATACTCTGAAAATGCAAAATACTACATTTATGTAAGCAAAGACAATCTATAGGTTACTTGTGTAACCAGTTTTATTAATGTGTATGCTTTTCTCAAAATACACAAATTGTGCAAAAAAAGATTTTGCAATCTTTCCACTAAATAATCAGGGTCTGCCTACCAAAATGAATTGGATTTTACTACTATTTGAAGACAGAAGCCTGAAAAAAGATAATATATTCTTACATTCGAGAAAGGAAAGATGGCAACGTGTTTACATACAGAACATGAAGACTTGCCCCTTGTATATTTATTTCGCGTACAGTCTAAGCAATCTTCAGCCAATATAATAGAATGAGCATTATAAGTAGCTGAAATGGTCCCAGAATAAATACCTTTTTTTTTTTTCACCAAATTATTGATTCTAGATTACTTAAATTAAAAGTTGCCTTGCCACTATATCTAAATCTAGTGCTGTGTTATATAATTGTCGTTTATGCTTACTCCAAATGCGTTAGAAATGCTTTGGGAGCATATTTAGCTTTGGTTCAGCATTGTTTCTTCAGTTACTCTAACTACTATTAATATTAACGGTAACAAGGAATGTGCAATCATATCTGCCAAGACTGGAAATTAAAAAGCATCATGTGAGTTGAGAATCTGAATTTTCTGTTTTGAATAATATTACTTTAAGACAAGGTAATTTAATTTAAAAGAATTGCACTAAATTTTAAGATCACACACTATAATGCAAACTGTCAGGAAAGCATTAAGTTATCTGGCAAGAGTTGCACTTATGGACATCATCCGTGAAATATCTGATTAGTTTAATTAGGTCTTAATTTAAATATTTTAAAATATATATATAATCCCTGACAATTTTTTGCCTCTCATTTGTAGACAAAGTTTCTGACTTTCATGACATTGTTTCCATAAGCATACGGTGAGAAAACAATTTTTCTTCTGGTGTAAAAAAATGACAGAACATCATAAAAAACCCAGATTAGAAAAATCTGCCTAAAAATCAGAACACTTAGCTACTACAGAAAAATAGTTACATGGAAATTTTTGATTTTGTCTGAAATATTCAACCTGACCCACTCAAAAAATTTTTTGTACTTCAGGAACAGACTTGTATTACAGGAAATCTGCAGACTGGGTGGATGGAATTTTAAGGGTGGAGGACTGCCATTAATGTATATCTATGGCACGATAAAACATTTTATCCTATTATAAATATTATGATGTCAGCACAACACTATATAGCATAATATGCCCCCTTAGACACTGGTTTAGAGAGTTTTTTTCTCAAACTATGTAAAAGTCATTCACATATTAATTAGATCACAAGACACCTACAAAAATACACATTTTAAGCATTCTTTTGCTGTATTAAGCACCAGGAATGCTGTATTTTTATAATTTTGCCTTTTTTTTTTTTTTTTTTTTTTTTTTTTTTGTGTTGCTCCATCTCTGGACTGGTGAGATTGATCTCTCTGAGAATACAAGACAAGGGAATAAATGCAGCAAGGAAAGACACCTACTTGACTGCATGGTTCTTGCTGAGATTTCTGCTGTCGAAGCACCCAGACCTTGTGGAGAACGTGCAGCTAGACGGAATAAATACAAGCTGTTTGGTCTTAAGCCTTGCAAGCGATAAGATGTAGTAGGCTCAGTGGAAACCCGTTGCTAAAGATAGGTAATAAGAAGTCTTGATTAATATTTAGAAATTCTGAATTCCATATTTTACCTATTGAAGACATGATTTTATTCTCTGATGATAACCCAGTTGAGAAAAATCTAAATTCAAGAATGTAACTCAGAACAGAATCAAACTAAACTGAGCATTACATCATTTTTGACAAAAACGCTTTAAGGAAGAATATTTGTTAAAGCCAATGGCTTAATGGGTGAAACTCAGAGCCAGAAATACTGGTTGACTGTTTGAGGAAGTAATAGCTGTGTACAAAGTATAAAATGATTTTTAGACACTAAGAGTTGAACAAAAGCCTACTTTTAGCAACTTATTGTGAGAGTAAACTGTAGGATTTTATAATATGAGTAATTTTATCATATGAGTAAAATGGCTGTAACCTCATAGTTAAATTTGTGTTCAAATTATCAAGAAGCAAATTCTTCCAAAGGGTAGCTTATTAAGCAGGGGCCTGCATCCCATTTGGAGGTGAAATATGGATCTGTCCCTCTTGCACAAAAGAAAGCTTATGAATTCACATAATGTGTGTGAAGCCATCATAAACAAAAGCCCAGCATCAGCATCAGCGACGGGCTGATGGTGCAGAAGAAATCAATGAGGCTGACACTCTCCTGCTGCCTTCTGAGACTGATGGCTTCTTTCTTTTGTCTGGGACACCTGGCAATATCACATGGCTTTCCTATCAGGAAAACAGTTTATTCTAAAGTGTATGACACTAACACCACAGAGGCACTCAAACTGAAAATTCTTTTAAGAAATAATGGTACAGAAAATGGCCATTGTAGGTTTTTATCTTTATTTCATCTCAAATACTACTGAAAGATTAGAGAAGCCTGAGAACTATTAGACAGTGGCAAAAAGAAATAAAAATTCTCCAAAGCTGAAATAGACTTCAAAGTCCAAAGTATAAGCGCAAAAAATCTTCATGAGTTTGCTTCCAAGCCACTGTAGAAGAACAGGCTTAGAGAGGCATAATTAATGTCTGAAACCAGACGAAAGTTCTGTGGGTAACTCATGAACAGTGAAGTTCCACTGGCTGGTAACCATCGACAGCATGTTCTGTTGTTTACAGACTCTCAATCTACCATTAGGCTCACTGCTAGGTTTAACAAACTGTTAGACATCAAGGCATTTGTACTAAAGAAATTTACTAATCCATCAGTTTTAACCATTGCATCATTTCATGTCTGACTCATTAAAGAGTATTTAAAAGATGTATAGCCTTACCTCTTCCCCATGCTCTCCATCTTTGTAAACCAGTTCATAGCTAGAAATAGTATCAGAGCGTGGAGGTGTCCAGGAAAGCAGAATGCTTGTTTCAGACTCAGGTTCTGCTTTGAAGTTCAGTGGCTGACCAGGCACTAAAGGAAAAGTTGAGCAGTGTCACCAATTGTTTATTTGGCTACTTCAACACTTATGTTTCAAATCTTTCAAACTATTGTCTGAATATTTCACACAACATTATTTTCATTGAACTTACTGAACTTAAACCAATTGATTAAGTATACTGTGAAATAAATTAATCTGAGCTCAGAAAACAATAATGATATACTTAATTCACACACTACAAATTATCAAGGATTTCAAATAAATGCTTTGCAGTATAAATAATACACACAGAACCAAAATGCAATTGAACAGAAGCTTGGTGATGAATACCAGAAATCTAATAATTTACGTGTGAAACATTGAACACACATGTATATATATATATGTCTGTGCATATGGGAAAATGCTAGAATCATGTAAGATTGGCTGGAGTAGTCAAGAAGGAAGTGTTAAAACCATCATACGCATCTGAAACTGGTTTGCTCAGCTCATAAATAACAGTGATGCTAAATACAACCTGGTCTTTAAGAAGACACCTAAATATTGAATACTTTTGTAATGTGAAAAAGTTATAACCTGCTAAAAAGATTTCCAGTAATGTAAGAAGTGACATATTTCTACCCTTTTAATGACTAGTATTTTTACCAATACAGCTGAATTTCTAGTAACTACACTTTCTAACTGCAAGAAATAAAAATACAACTTTGATTTCACTAGTCAAAAACATTCTCTGTTGTTATGTCTTGTGTAATGGTCACAGAAATTATCCAGACTAATGTTGCCCTCATTTGCTTCTGCAAATCTATGGCAAATAATAAGGCTGTCTGGGAGATGATAGCAAAATATAATTCATTGAAATGTATCTGATCATTTTAGCGCCCAAGTTCTAAAGCATTATTTTCAGTTAACAGTGTTGTCGATAAGGCATGAAACAGTTTTCCATTGCATTTCTAGCTTTTCAAGAATAAAATATGGCATGCTTTTGTTTTTTAAGAAAAAAATATGAGATGCACTTCTTAACACCTACTGAGAACAAGCACAACATGTAGGATGTGACAATAGAGGCTATTTCACAATCATTTTTTGAAGTACAATTTTATTATAGCACTACAAGTATGGTTCTGTTGTACAGTAGAAGACTTAGAAACACCATGGAGAATATGGTAAAAATAATTAGTGATTGTAATTTTTATCTTCCCCAGATTTCTACAGAATGTCACTCTGAGGATAACACTGGCCTCATGCACACTGGTAGAGGCTTGATACCTAACTTTGGACAGATACCTGTCAACAAGCAGCATATTCAGGCTCCTGTGTGGAGGTTACAAATTCCTATTGTTCATTTTTTTTTTCTTTTTTTTTCCCCAAAACTGAGACAAAATAGAAAAGGAAAGGTGTAGAAGGATTATGCCTTTTCCTGAGGGAATTAATGAGAGTGAACAGGTGACCAGTTCTCTTCATGGGAACAAAAAAGGATAGGAGCAATTAGCTATTTTTTCTGAAAGATGCCTGGTATACAAAACAGACCATTTCCTGAGTACTGTAAAATGCAAAAGGGAAAAAAATCACAAAGCACAGGGAGCAATTACAGGAAATATCAGAAAAGTATTTTTGACAGAAATGCTTCTAATTTCATCCTTTTAAAACTGAATGGATTTGAAATTAAGAGGGATAGAGTGGGATGACTGGATAATTCCTGACTTTGAAACAGATGCTGAAGTACTACTAGATTAAACTTTAACTTTGCAAATCCATAGCATAGTTACAGAAATGTGTTTACTAGGTGAACATTAGAACTTTTCATGTTAGCTGACTCAAAACATTCCTGAGTAACAAGAAGACAACAGATGCAGATTTTCCTCCTATTGAACACGGCTTAAAGTAGATGTGGAGCCCCACTGCAGACTAAACTTAGTAATAAAATCTGGAGCCTAAGCAGCTTTTTTGGAAGTTTTCATTTTGTTACAGTTTGTTCCAAATCTATCTAATGAAACTCAGGCGGATACTGGGCTGCAGGCATATTATTTGCTTCATCTGGAAAAAAATAAAAAACCTTGTAAAACTGACCATGATTTGCCTCACTGTGTGTAAAGAATAGGGAAAAGAGTATTTTGGTAAAGTAACTGAGCCACATAGTTGGAATAATAAAATCATCTTAGCCTGGTCACAGAAGGTCAAACAGCAGCTCATGTTATCTGTGCCACGCTATCTTGTGTCTGACATCTCTATCACTGACCTTGAGGAGGTAATGGAGAGCACATGTTCCAGGTTTGCAGATGACATCAAGCTTGGTGGAGACCAGTTGACACGCTCTAAGACCAGGATGCTGCTAAGAGGGAGCTGGAGAACAAGGAGGTACATGCAGGCCAATGGCTTCTCATGAAGTTCAGCAAGCCCTGTTCTAGGTAGGCAGAGCCTTGCAGGGATTCATACTGTGACTGATGGGACCAGGGAGCTGCGGTGGGGATGGCCCTGAGTCCTGGCAGGCAGCAAGCTGCACTGGGGCCAGCTGAGTGCCCAGGTAGCAACAAGGGCCAGTGGTGCCTGGGGTGGTGTGAGCACAAGATGGGCATGCGAGATGGGGGGGACAGGGACTGTCTGCTCTGTACACTTTAGACCACATGGGTATTACATCTGGCTTCAGGCCTCAGCAAGATGGCTCTGGGTTTGGGCACTTGCCCAGCAAGGACAGGCTGTAGGATTGGGCTGGTTCAACTGAGAGAAAGGACGGCTTTTGGGGGCACCCACCCATACTGCATACTGCCCAGCACTGAGTGATGGACCGGAGAGGTGCAGCCAGGCTCTACACAGCAGTGTGTGGCAGTAGGGCAAGAAGCAGCTGCTCAAGCTGAAATACAAGAGGCTCAGGCTGGATACAAGAAGCCTTTTACCCACAAGGACAACCTAGCAGTTGAACTGAGGCCCATGGAGCTTGGACCTGCATAGGGCAGGTTTATGCCTTGGGCAGGTTTATGCCTCAGCTGGGTGAGGCCCTGAGCAGCCCAGTCTGACCTTACGGCTGAGCCTGCTCTGGGCAGGGGCTGCGTTTGGAAACCTCCCCACATCACCTTACCAGCCTGCATTGTTCTGCGATGCTATGATCTGTGCTTAATGTATGGATACATGAATTGTAGAACACAGCCAGGCAGTAATAGCAATACTAATAAATTAATAGTACTAAAAAATGATCAAGTGATCCATACGAAGGTTGGTACCATCTGTTATGATAAATACGACAGCAGATGGAGAACAAAGGATATTTCCTGACTCTCATTCATCCTCCAAGAATTCCTTATAAAAAGAAACCCTAACCTTTATGGTCTTAGGTCTGCAATTCTCTATTATTTTACAAGACAAGTTGATGGTTAATTGAATTTTCCCAAACGCTGTTTGTCAAAATAACATCTTGCTGCAAAAGCAAGTCTCCCCTCGCATTTTTCAACCACAGCTATGCAACTCTAAAGCTGAAAACACTGACGAAAGAGGTGACAGGGAAATGCGCACTGCTCCAAAACGATGGAGAAGATGGAGAAGAAAGAAAACAAAAACAAGATAACAGAAACTAAACAAACTGTATTGCTGATAAACTCTGTTAAGAAAACCAAGGCTTAAGTCAAAGAAAAAGTACCAGATAAGAAAGTGGAATAACAACTTTTAAACTCTTTAGGATTTATGCCGAGAACACACAACATCTGTTCAAAAAATTCTTCAGTGGCACATGGGAACTGTGCCAAACTGGAGGAGCTGACAGAGGGCACTGGTCTCCTTCAGAGACAGAAAAAGCCTAAAGTGACTGGAAAATCTAGTAAGTGGTCTTTATACTCTTGCTGAAGTGTTTTTAATTTCACAGATCAAATCTAACTTTCCGTAGTAGTGCTGTACACAGTCAGCTCACTGAATAGATGCTTATTGCATGAGCAGCCTCTGAATACTGTCTTTTCTGTCTTTTCTGGTTTGAGGTCAGTGTGCTCTACAAACACACATTAAGTCCTGTAACTTCCTTGTGTACAAAGTGTACCTCTTATTTCTTTACTGTAAACATGACGTAACTTAGGTAGTACACATAATGGAACACTACAATGTAGCGACAGAACAAAGAACAAATTCCAGAATTACTCTTTTTAAAATTTCATACCAAGTTCTATAGTTTTGCTTGCCTAGTCCTCCATGTTTATTGCTGGATAACCAGAAACACAAATTTATGAACCTTGCCCTGCATATGTGTTTCTATGTCTATTCCTAGTTCAAGTAACAGAGCAGAACCATAAAATGAGATCTCACATTTAGAAAGTCATTTTAGTTCCCTGCACACATCCTCAGCTGCCCAAAAAAAAAACAGAAAAAAAAAACAAACAATCCAGAGATGTTCTGGATTTGTAAATAATGGTGGAAAGAGAAGGGTGTCTCCAGACTAGAAAGGGCTTCATGACATGGTAAAACCCATACTTAGAGAAAACTCATTCAGTTCAGTTAGAAATCTGTTTTGGAAAGGATAATAGATTGATCAAGAGAATTTACAATCAGTTGGAAACTGAAAGAGACCAAGAGTTCATGCTTCTGATTGCTCTGGAAGAAGCATGAAGCTCTACAGAGAAGCTCTTACAATTGAAGAGATAATGTGCTCTGGAGGTTTTGGTTTTTAAAACAATACCTGCATTTTATAAATGCCAAATTATCATGGAATATAATTACAAAATAAAATGTGTAATGTATTAAATGTATGTGTATTGTGCTCTCCCTCTTTCTGTTAAACCAGAAATAACCTCTTCAAATGAGCCTGAAAATACCTGAGGCTTGTAGTTCTGCAATAACAAACACAGAACCACAATATCGGAAATATTAACTACCTTTTAAATTTGAAAAAAAACCAGCAAATTTTGTGAATAATAACCAGAAATCCAGAAATCACTTCTTTAACATAATTTGTGTAACTGTTAACTCTGAAGAAGCCCACAGAATAAAATGACACGTTGGTCAGCCTTAAAGACATAGTCCACATAGTCTTGTCTGAATGACTAGAGAACACAGTGAAAAGATGAATTGCTCTTCACAGTAACTTTGTCTACGCTCTGTTTCTACACAGTGGCAGTAGGGTTATCTTGAAATTATTTCAAGATGCATTTTTCCATACCTAAGTTCAGTGATAAAAATAATATGTGTGCATTTTCAGTGCTAATCCATGTATTTGCAAAAAATCAGAACTGGGAGACTAAAAACCAGAAAGATCCATGTGTGAAGGTGAGACCCTCAATATTGGATTCATCACATTAGCATTTAAATAAACATAGAGACTAGGATACTTAACAGAATTTGACTGTGCTTTGAGAGCAGAGGGGTTATTCAAAAGCTGAAATATTTTTTCCTACATCCCCATAAATGCTCCTTAAGGGGAATTTTGTCACTTAAAACAATCATGCCCCCACCTCGGCTTCAAATTATTCTTCTTCCACCTGCTTCTTTGCATCACATTTGAGTTTCCAACTGCATGCTCTCTATCCTTCAGTTCTGCAAGTCTATTTCCATTAAATGCTTCACTAGGACATTAGTACTGTGGAGTTTCAGAAACATGAGGTTTCCCCATTCACATGTCCATGAAAAAATTGAAACAGCAAAGTAGCTAGCTAGCTACAACACAGAACTGCATTTGTTTGCTACAGACTCCCTTCCTCTGAATTTCCAATCTTTCCAATTCTAATTTCCCTTAAGCTAAGGTTCCGCTTATGTGCCCTGAAAATCATAAACTTGACCCTTTCATTACTGTGCTTTTCCATGTGTTCAAAAGATCAGCTTTTCATAACTGTAATAATCCACAGTCTTCAAACCACTGCCAATCCTTGGTTTAAAATTAAAAGTATGTTTTATATTGTAAATTTTTGTTTAAAGAAGCATACGCTTACATGTAGACATTCACTTCCCAGTATAAATTTTCCCTCTTCCACAGTAATCAACTACCTAATAGATGCTGTGTACTTCTCAATCTCACCTTTCTCTACTTAAGCTCAGAATAAAAGCAGGATATCTGAATTCCTTCAGAAGCATCTTCTTTTTGCACATCTAACCCAACCCAACCCAAACTTATACATTCAATTTAAAGCTCAGAAATTTTCCTGGTACACAGAGGTTAAAAATATTGTTCAGAAAACAGGTGTACTTCTGACCAGTTTAAGCAAAGGAAGGCAATATGCAAAGACACATAATAAGCGTGACGAGGGCAGCTAAATGGAGATAAAGTAACAGAGCCTTTTTTTTTTTTTTTTTTTTTTATAGTGAAGTAAAGAAAAAGCATGAAAGTATAGCACTGAAGCTTACACTGATATTTCTCTAAAATTTGGTGAGAGTAAGTCAATTCACCTAAGTAATATCCTGATCCAGACTCCATCCTCAGCAGAATCAAATCCTTTGATCGAAAATGCAGAATACAGCCTATCAGAATTGATCTTCCGTTACTCAAAAGTCTCATTTCTACAGATATTTTCTGGCAATGCAATTTCTTCATATCTTTCCACAGTAAAGAAAATACTGCTGAAAACAGCTAGGCAATAGGACAAGGCTCTTCCTTTAAAATGCTTAAGCAGAATACTGAAAAAACAGAAAAACACCTGAAAAAAAACCAAAACTTTTTTTATTTTTTATTTTTTTATTTTTATGTTTGGTTACCTAAAAAATGGTTCCTTCTGTTCTCCTCAAACTATATGTCTTTTAGTCAGTTTTCCAGGATACAGGGGAGGACCTTAAAAACGCTACAAGGTTTGGCCATGTCAATAAATGGTTATAAGGCTGGCACTATAGTCAGGAGTTTGGGAACCTTGAATATGGGACTTCATTTGGTAGGCCAGGTCAACTGGGAGCTCCTGGAACTGGTCTGACAAAGAAAGGGAAGAGTGGATTTGGCAGGAGGCTTGCCAGGCAGTTCAAGGATGCTTTAAACTAGATGTGTGAGGGGAGGAGGGCATCGTCCCATCCCAACACACCCAGTCACTTGCCAGAACCTATAATAAATGCTCAGAGCAATGTAGAGATATTCCAGCTGCTCCAGTCAATGAGCCGGCTCCAATTGGAGCTCAGCTCAGATGCCTCTATACAAATGCCCGTAGCATGGGGAACAAACAAGAGGAATTAGAGATGCGTGCACGTCTACAGGGGTACGATATAATAGGCATCACAGAAACATGGTGGGATGGCTCCTATGACTGGTGTTTTGGAATGGAATGTTACAGGCTCTTTAGGAAAGACAGGCCCAGTAGGCGGGGAGGGGGAGTTGCTATTTATGTTAGGGATAGGCCGGAGAGTATGGAACTCTGTCTGGGGACAGATGAAGAGTCAACAGAAAGTTTGTGGGTCAGGGTTAAAGGGAGAACAATGATGGGAGACATTATTGTGGGGATCTGTTACAGACCACCTGATAAAGAGCACTCTGTGGATGAAGTGCACTATAGACAGATAGGAATAGCCTCACGCTTGCAGGCCCTTGTTCTCATGGGGGACTTCAACCACCCTGATATCTGTTGGAGGGATGGTAAGGCTTGGCACAACCAACCCAAGAGGTTCCTCGACTGTGTGGAAGACAAATTCCTTCTGCAAGTAATAGAGGAGCCGACAAGGAGAGGTGCCATGCTTGACCTTGTGCTCACCAATAGGGAAGGGCTGGTTGGGAATGTGATGCTCCAGGGCAGCCTTGGTTGCAGTGATCACGAGACGGTTGAATTCGAGATCCTCAGGACAGTGAGAAGAGCGTGCAGCAAGCTCACTGCCCTGGACTTCAAGAGAGCAGATTTTGGCCTCTTCAGGAACATGCTCAGTAAGGTTCCATGGGATATAGCCCTAGAGGGGAGGCAGGCCCAAGACTGTTGGTTGATATTCAAGGATCACCTGCTGCAAGCTCAGGAGCAATACATCCCTGCTAGAAGGAGGTGTGGCAGGAGGGCCAGGAGACCTCCTTGGATGGATAAAGAGCTGATGAGGAAAATTCAAAGGAAAAAAGAGGCATATAAAAAGGCGGAAGCAAGGACAGGCAGCCTGGGAAGAATACAGGGATGTTGTCTGGGAAGCTAGGGACCAGGTTAGGAAAGCTAAGGCCCAGTTAGAATTCAACTTGGCTAGGGATGTTAAGGATAACAGCAAGGGATTCTATAGGTACATTGCAAATAAAAGACTAGGGACAATGTGGACCCCCTCCAGAAGCTATCGGGAGAACTGGCTACCCTGCATTTGGAGAAGGCTGAGGTTCTTAATGACTTCTTTGCCTCAGTCTTCAGTGGTAAATGCTCTGACCACACCACGCAAGTCTTGGAAGGCAGATGCAGGGACAGTGAGAATGAAGACCCTGGGCCCACTGTAGGAGAGGATCTGGTTCAAGACCATCTTAGGAACCTGAACATACACAAGTCAATGAATCACAGAATCATAGAATAGTTAGGGTTGGAAAGGACCTTAAGATCATCTAGTTCCAACCCCCCTGACATGGGCAGGGACACCTCCCACTAAACCATGCCACCCAAGGCTCTGCCCAACCCAGCCTTGAACACCACCAGCGATGGAGCATTCACAACTTCACTGGGCAACCCTATAGGGATGCTGGAGAGGGTCTCTTCATTAGGCATTGTAGTGAGAGGACAAGGGGTAATGGGTTCAAACTTAAACAGGGGAAGTTTAGATTGGATATGAGAAAGAAATTCTTTACTGTAAGGGTGGTGAGGCACTGGAATGGGTTGCCCAGGGAAGTTGTGAATGCTCCATAGCTGGCGGTGTACAAGGCTGGGTTGGACAGAGCCTTGGGTGGCATGTTTTAGGGGGAAGTGTCCCTGTGCATGGCAGGGGGGGTTGGAACTAGATGATTTTAAGGTCCTTTCCAACCCTAACTATTCTATGAGTCTATGATTCTAGTATTTGAATTAGAAACATAATTTTGACTAGCAGCACTGTTTTGGTAGCCTTGCAAGTGAGAAGGCACTCATACAGTCATTTCAAAAGGTTAATTCTGCTGTACGAAGACAGCAAAGATTCTTGTAAGGAGGCTTTTATAAAACAAGTTATTAATTTTCTGCAGTCTCTTCCTAAAGATCTGAATACACATAAGGGATGAAAGCTTCGAAGGAAGCCAAGCTAACAACGCCTAGAAGTCACAGCTGTCAATCAGATTTTGATGTAGATATACTCTAATGTCCCCAGAATAATCATAAGAATTAAGCTACATGTTTACAATTATAAGCTTATTTTTACAGAAAAAAAAGGAAAAAATAATTAATCAAAATGCAATCAGCACCCTATTCCCATTCCTACGTTTACTCTTTTACATGTTTCCATTAAATGAATTTCTGTTGTTTTTAAATGGCACTCTGTAATTCACTGTATTTATTTGTATGAGTTTCAAGCTTGAGAGGGACTTAAACCAAAACAATCATATTTAGATTTAGATTACAGCAAATCTGGACGGAAGAGTAAGGAGGACATTTTTTTCTGCAGTGTTCACTGAACAGAAACTGCTGCATAGAAAGATGGAACAACCTTAATTTTTAAACATATCCTGAACTGGAGAACTGTTCTAGACTTTCTCAGTTATTTTTCTCTTTTCTGACTTAAAATGTTTGCATTGCAAGCACAAAAATGACTCCTTATACAACATTTTTGGTTTTGTTTTTTAACATACTCACAAATAAACAATGTCAAGTCAACTCTGTTAGAAAGTTGAAAAAGTATTGAGAATCCCTCCTGCACTGTTAATGTCATCATTTCTTCAGATTGCAACAGTAATTGGAAAAAGATGGGCATGTTTAATGGCAAGTTCTATGAAGCTTTTAATAAACAGAGATTTTCTTAAGTGATCTTAGCAAGTCATGTAACTTAGACTGGTGCAACTGAGCCTCAGTGTACATTATTTCAATTGCCTCATCCTTCTCTGGGGAAGCCACTGACAAACTCTTGCTAATCTAAAAGGCTTACTGTTCTAAGTGAAAACACAGATGAGGATCTTACTACATCATCTTCTTGAAAATCTTCTTGCTCATGAATTCAAGAAGAAGTCAGGTGTCAGTAAAAAACCTAGTCCCTGAAAAAGATTACAACTGCCAGAATTAAATTATGGTGCATATTTACATCTGCGAGTGCACAGAGACATTTTAAAGTATCACTAGAAGGCCTAAAAGAGTTAATTTAGTAACTTCTCAGCTGAGATACTGCACAAAATAACACCTAGACCTTTGCATAACTCAACTTTTAGAAAGGTTCCAGGTCAATACCTCAATTTCTGTTCTTTTTTATTAAATACATATTGGCAAAATGAAGAAGAAAAAAATAAATGAAACAATACTTTCTTCAGTTACATTTTAGATAAACTTTTTTTAAGAATTTCAGGGCTGCTAGATTCTCCAGCAAGAAATTTTCCAGTACTAAAAAAAAAAATATCAAGTAGTATTATATAATATTTTTAGGTAATCACTGACCTACAGTAATAATTCATATAGCTGTCTCTAAATTGGTAGACAAATGAAGCCCTTATTTCTATAATAAATCACTTTCTGCAGTGTAGCTCCACCAGAGCTACTCACTTTAGATTTCATAACAATTCTCTGTAATGTTTTTCTCTATGCTTGTTTGTCCTTTGCAAATAAAACTAATTCACAGACGTAAAACACCTGTACAGAAACAAAACAAATTATCTGCAAACACAAACCAGGAAAATTGTGATCTTGTGGTATGCTCTTTGTAGAGGTAGGCTGGATTTGATTTCCAATCCAAAGTGTACACAACTGCTAGCTTGAGTCTATACAAAGGTTTGTTGGGTTTTTTTTACGCTTTCATGTTTTCAGAACCTTACCAAATATTTGAATACACATGCAGCACACATACATGATGAATTTCCAAAAGCAAGGTTCAGTAGTGAACGTAAGGCAACCACACATCACTTGAACAAAATCTACCAACACAGGTAACTCCTCAAAGAAAACTGTGAAGAACTACTTGACAAACACTTCAGGTGCACAGGGTACTGCCAAAAACAAGCCATAATATTCGGCTGCCTCTAGGATGAAGGTCTCCCTGAGACTTCAGTTAAACTTCAGTAAAACATCTAGGAACCGACGGAAAAAGAAATGAAAGTGTGATGGGAT
Organism: Myiopsitta monachus; assembly: GCA_017639245.1. Lineage (NCBI taxonomy): Eukaryota > Metazoa > Chordata > Aves > Psittaciformes > Psittacidae > Myiopsitta > Myiopsitta monachus. The sequence goes on from CM029941.1 coordinate 30,904,298, forward strand.
AATTTTTGCTCTTCAAAGATCATCTGCACTGTGGATCAGAGAAAAGGTTATCTGCAAAAGCTGCTTGAGTAAACTGGCTATCCTTGAGAGGAAGATTTTTTTTCAATATTTTAAGTTAAAATTATCTCTCTGCAAAATTTCTGCATCTATTATTCTATTCATTGCTAACTTACCTCCTGTTTGAGTGATGACTTGAATGTCACTAGAAAGTGGTCCGTCCCCAACAGAAGTAAAAGCAAGAACCTTCACAGAGTATGTTTTCTGGGGCACCAGATTTCCAATAGTGGTAATATGACTGTCAGCCACATTGTGCTTCATCCAACTGTTGACATGTTGAGTGGGTTCCATGGTGTAATAAACTCTGTAACCTTGTATCTGTCCGTTAGGTTCCTCAGGTTCTTCCCACTGTACCAAAATAGTGGTGGAGCTCAACATACGGGCCTGAACGTTGCGTGGTGCACTTGAAGGTGCTTGTTCTGAAGTCCTTGTTGACACAGGCTCACTAGGTGGCCCTCGCCCAATGTTATTGACAGCAACTACCCGAAATTCATACTCTGAATATGGGCTTAGGCCAGCCACGCTATAGCGTGTTGTTGCCACCCCATCAATTTCCTTATACGGCTCCTCAGAGTTT